>JAWNOF010000023.1:16632500-17832500 GCA_035046165.1 Drosophila rubida | reverse complement strand
ATAAATATAGCTCGACCGGAAGGGCAAAAACAGATTGCACCCATATTTGGTTTGCCAGATTCGGCTGACGCGACGCAATGCATTTCTCGCACCAAATTGTAAGGGACCGGCTTAAGCCGCAGCCCAGATCGAGAACAGCTGATTCACACCACCACCACCACCACCCCCGTAGTTACTCACTTATATGTACATATGTTCTAGGGGGAGGGAATGATATGCAGAGAGCGTTGTTAACCCAGGCCCGTTGTCATTTCCGGCACACGCACATCGCGAAGCGCCTCATCCCTGGTACGGCCACCAGCAAGGCTCAGGCTCAGGCTCAAGGTTGCCTCGAGTCAAGGCGACCCTCCTATTACATTTTATGCTTTTTTCGGGCGAGCTACCCTCGGCTTTCACGCGTTCTCGAGGGGTAGTTAGCACAACTGTCGCGCAACCCTCCCGGTTATTTTCACCCAAAAACCGAAACAAAATTCGCAAAAACGAAAGAAATGAAAATAACAACAACAGCGAAAAGAGCGAATTAGCAACATGCAGCCACCTTCCCCCGGGCACGGAGTGCGGCATTTACACTCCCTGCCAACGGCACGTGTCACTTTCACAATTGTTATGTGTGGAAATGGGGAAAAACCCTGCCCTGCCCCTGCCCCTGCCCCTGCCCCGTCTGCGAACTCCTCTACCTGCCCGCAACTCGAGACGGCGAGCAACGAGCACCGAGAGACCGAAATGAGTCATACATATAGCCATTGATTTAACGCGTTTCTTCAGCTGTTTATTTATCTTATAAATAATGCATCCGATTTGGCCAGACGATTTTTGATGTTTACTCACACGTATCATGCGCTCCTACGGCACTACGGCACTACAACTGCATTAACCACATTTCGCTTTTCAGCCAGCTCACTAAATGGAAATGGAAATGGAAATGGAAATGCAATGCGTCACGCTCTGTTTTACCCCGACCAAAACCACAGCCTCTAACTACTCACCAAGTACACATAGCATGAAAGTAACTATATAGTATACTGTATATGTGTGTGGTACCTTGAAATATGTGGCTAATCTATCACCACGTTACCAGCACGTTATCGTTATCGTCGAGTACTAAAACTAGTGCACATGATTCAACCATCATCATTAATTCGTCTAACTCTTATCGCCCATTTATGGCACTTCAGCAGAAACCCCGTGCTAAAATAACGTGTTACTGCTCGATCGCTAAGCTTAGGGTCAGCCTTGAGCTACCCTTGAATTGACTTTAATCTAAAAACCCAAACATAGAATTTATTATTATTAGTAATAGAATTCCTTAGCAAATTACATGCTAAGAAAATTGAATAAATAAAAGCTTATCGTTAATATGATAATATATGTAAATTTCAAAGTCATTATAAAAAGTACCTTTTTCGGGATAAAGGAGTTCGCTGTTGCAATGCTTGGCTACCAAATGGCAAAATTGCGACTTGAAGTGAAAGGGTACATCTCTCTCTCTCTCTCTATCTCTCTTACTGCTGCTGCTACTACTACCATTATCTCTCTCTGTCTCCTGTCTGGAGATTTCATTGTCCATGGAAATTTGAATTTGAATTTGAATTGTCGGGTTTCGTGGTTGAACTTGGGTTCGACTTTGACAGACGTTACGTTTTGCCCGTTGCGGCGAACGAACGAACGAACGAACGGTATCCCAAGCCACACTTTACTTTCGCAAAAATTTGCCTAATAATTGAAAAATTAAAAATACATTTCATTCGTTGTTTGATTGTCGTGATGTGATGTGATGTGATTTCATGTTTGTCGCACGTTCACTGAAATTCTGATTAGCTAGTGAAAGTCTTTTCTACCGTTAAACGTTATCTGCCATTGTTGCCCATTTGAAAGATCACTTTTTGCACCACAGCCAAGATAACAAATAAAAATTATGAAAACATCAAGATTTACGATCAACGGGAAAACAAACAACACACAATGTTTGCTAAAATATACCCTCGACTGGGATCGTTTTGCTTGGGTATTTTAAAGCAATGACTTATATAAAATGTTCGCTATTTTCCTTCAATTCAACTTCAATTGATTCGAATATTTACTTTGGGGTTTTATATAAAATATTTTCATTATTTACTGAATATTTATTAAAAATATTTGTCGTGTTTTTTTTTTTTTTTTTTGTAATAAATAAATTAATAGCACATTTAAAAAACGAAATCATTAAAAAAAAACAAGTAATATTTATTTGTAGCTTGAATTTGAACTGATAAGCAATTTGTTACTAACAAATTCGATTGATTCGGCGTGAAGTTGATTCACCTGCTATCCACAATTCCAATTCTAGACAATTTTCAGCGACAGACGCGAGACGAACGGATGTCTAAATTGCAACGTACACACACACATGGTACACTCAGTTTGTGCGTATTCAATAACCAAAAAGGCTTTGAAAATTTGTACAGACCAAATGGGGCTTTTCGAATTGCTGCGGCTTCCTGGGCTCGATAGTTTCGATAGTTAAACGGCGGATGCACAGCGCCTTTTAAAGCGCGAGCGAGCGAGCGGGACAGCGATTGAGTCCCTAAAGCAATTAGAGAACAACAAGAAGAGCAACGGCGGCAACCAGAATCAATGGCAGTCAGTGTCATCTCTAGATCAAACGTCGAACTGAAAGCTTGCCTTCAAAATATGGCAACATTGTCAATTTCCGCTCTTCGAATTTCGAAATTCGTTACATTTTGTCCATATAAAACAAGTAAATATATACACAGATGCCTACGTATGTGTGTTTGTATATAAAGTCGATCGCGGCAAATTATTGTGCACACTTTGCAGCATGTACATTTTGGGATGAAACTCGATATAAATCAGAAGAGAAAAAAAACAACAGCAACTACAACAAAAGTTTTGCGTTGTGTTTTATTTAAAATGGCAACGGCCAAATGCGGCAGCGACGCCAGCAGAGACAGCTCAATGTCAATGGCTTCGGCTTTTGGCGCGGCTTCGCATCAGATCGTGGCTGTATATGTACATATGTATGTAAGAGTTGATGTATATGTGTGTGTGTGTGTGCGACTGAAAGCACCAAAAAGCGAAATAAATTATGCAAAGTAAAAATTAAATGTACAACAAAAAATACTACAATCGCAAAAAAATGCCAAAAACGTTGACTTGTTTTGCTGTTATTTCTTTTTGCTGCTGTTTATGATTTTTCTTTTTTCGTAATCACACACACACATACGAATGTATATACATACATACACTCCACGGCTGAAGAGCGTTTACAGCCCTGAGTTAACATCCACATTCACCCATACGTACAAACGTACATGTTTATGTACATACATAAATGCGTATGTGTTTAAATAGATCAATTTATTGTCATTGTCAATTTTATTGCCACCCGTTTTTTTTTTGTGTGTGTCGTTTTTGCGTAGTCTAGAAAGTGAAACTATAGAAAGCATGAATTCAGCTGGCATATGGAATGTGGGACATGTTGCGGATTGCATTGGCGTGCCAATGGATGCTATTATTAGATGCCAGAGCTTTGCATGCGTGGGTGTGAGTGTGTTAGCTATTTATGCGAGGACAAGAAAAAAGGAGCATAATTAAGATCACGTTAGACAAATACTAATTTCTTACGTTCAAAGAATATATTGTGGAGATTTGTGTGTGTGTGTGTGTGTGTGTGAGAGAGTGTGTTTGTGTGTTGGGAGCTTGTGGCTCCCATTTCCAGTTGCCTAAGAACCGTTGAAATAACTGTGCACACTGCTGGGCATCCAAATAGTCGCACAATATTTTTGTGCAGCACGCACACGTCAGCACGTGCAGATAAGACGCTTCATGTTAATATGAGTAATAAATGTGTAAGAGTGGAGTTGGAAGAACGTGTCTATGTCGTTGCTCGGTGCTGTAGAATTCTTTGAGCAGCAGCCAGTTTCTTCCGTTGGCGGAGAACAAGTTTATCGGATTTTATGCCGTTGCGACTTCTGTTTTTCTTAGCATTTCAAACGTAACTGTCAACAATGATGGGAGACGAAGAAGACGTTGCCATCGTCGCCGTCGCCGTCGCCGTCGATGTTGTTGTTCTTCTTCTACTCATGCTTCTCGACAGGTGCCGACTGCGACGGCGCGGCAGCAGAGCGAACGCGCGCTTCTTTCTGATTTCTCAACTGCCGGACAACGGGAACAACGCTTCAAAGCTGTGCGGCTGTCGGCGTGCAAGCGAGCTAGCAAACGTATTGACGCTCGCTTGCTCGCTCACACACGCTCATACGCTTAGCCTAAGTCAGCTTTGAGGTGTCTGTATGTATTTTAAATATACTCATGCAAATGTACTTCGAGTGTGTGTGTGTGATTGTATTTACGTTGAGCGGGTTTATTTTGTTTACCGTTCACCTAGTTTGCGCTCTCCTATTGTAAAAACAGAAAATTAAACGAGACGAGCGAGCTCGACGTGGACGCACATCGCCAGTCTACAAAATTGAAAATCTCCAAATTGCAGTTGAGAGTTGCTCAAAATGTTGGCATGCCACGGATGCGTGCTTCTCCAGCTGTGACATACTCAACCCTCAGGTCATTATACTCTTCGAAGCTGCGGCTGGCGAGTAGCAAAAACAAACGGCGTTTGGTTTATCCTCTTCATCTTCATTAGTTGGCGTCGCTGTGGTTTTGTTTTTGTTATTGTTTGTGACTTTGATTTTATTATTGTTGATTGTTATTGTTATTTGCGCCGTTTTGCGGTGCTTTCGATGCTTCATATGCAAATTAGTTAACTGAATTTTGTACTTTTCATTTCAGTCGGACGAATGAATGAATCATTTCCATAACATGGAATTAAGCTGCCGCGTCATGTTTCATAGCAGCGACCCTCAGTCCACCAGTCAGTGATAAATGCATATGTATGTGCATATGTGTGTGTGTGTGAGTGTGTGTGTGTAAGGCGAGCTTGTTGTCCACATCGTTCGTCCCGTGTGGGACGAAAAATGACTCATTGAGTGACCAGGGCCGCTGTCTAATGCCAATGATAAGCACAACGAGCTCGCAATGAAACCTCAGCCTTAATGCAAACTTCGCAGGTTGAATCACATCGTTATGTGGTTATTTTCCAACAGTAAATAAATAAACATAAAGACTACTAAAATATATTTATATATATATATTATTTACTTCAGTATTTTCGTTAATAGCTGAAATAAATACTCATATCAGTTTATCAGTCATTTGCTTAATTTCTTTAAAATGAGTTGTTCTTTTCTTTACGAATATGAGTATTTATAGGCTGTTGGCAAATGTAATGACTGTTTTCATATTTATAGTCGTGATAACAGCGAACCGAAAGAATACGAAAACTTCCCAACCCACAGCATTGGCCAAGTGCCGTCATATCTACAAAAGGAAAATAAATAAATTTAAGGGAGTATGTGTAAGTGATACTAAAGTTGGTATGCGTGGTTGTTGCGATAATACCATTTCATTTCCGTTATAAGTGGATCAGCTGCATGCATGCTCGTTAAAGGCCACACACGCCACTGTATGTCTCTTTCGCTCTAGCGCATGGCTTGACAGAGGATCACATCTCAAGCGAAGCTTTTACGATCCACTCATTGGGTGTGGAACAGATTTGATGGCGAATGATGAAGAAGTTTTTCGTGTGTCTGTGTGGAGCGCTTTGCGCTTGGGTGTGACCATTGGTTGCGCTGCTCCTGTTGCACGCACCTCCAACAGACACACTTTGTTGTCACGCGCATTCAAATCCGCGCCCAACACACACGCACACGCGCGTACTCACTCACGTGCGTTTTCCAATTTGTGTAATTGCTGGCTGCATAGAAGACAACAACAACAACGGCATCACGAACAAAAAAATGGCACAAGAAATGCCAACTTTGTTTGAATGGTTGTTGCTGTTGTTGTCGTCTGTTGCTTGTTTAATTGATGTTGTTCACACGCACACACACATACACGCCCAGCTGATGGCAGTGAACCGTAACGGGCCAACCCTGCGAAAAGCTTCACCCAAAAGCACCTGGAATGGGAACAGCATATGACTGCGAATGGGAATGGGAATGGGAATGGGCATGAGAACGCGCGTCTATCTGTGTGTGTGTGTGTGTGTGTGTGTAGGCGGCTAACGCTCTACACTCACACACTTACAGGTACATACATACGTCTATGTACACACATATGTATATCAGTACACGCTTTATAAGTATAACACACACACACACGCAAAGCGTCACTCATTTTCATTAAAAACCACTTAAGGTTTTGTTTTTGCAACCCACATTCTTTGCGGCCTTCTTTAGCTACTCTGTCAAAGTGGAGACTCGCTGCAAGTGGAACGAAACGAGCCGAACGCGATAAATGTGATCCACACGATCCACCACCTAAGGCAGAGCAGTGACGCCATCTGGCTGGCAGTTAATGAAGCAATTAACAGCAACTACAATTATGATGATGATGATAACATTGCTTGGATAATATGCAAATCATAGATAAATATGAGACTCTTTTGCTGCTGGGGCATTTAGCGAGCGTTTACTGTGTTTCAGTTTACATATATGTTGTGTAGTTGCCTAGTTGTGTCACAGTTACTTCACCATGCAAATATGTTGCCTTAGCCATATACAAACTGCAGCACTAACGTCGTAGTAAACAATATGAATGTGCGAGTGTGTGCGTGTGTGTGTGTGTGTATGTGCCGAGTTGTTCCAGACAAGCGACTGCGTGACTAGTTCCCGACTACCCACGTGGCAAATGAGGGCGTGGCAATGTCCCCGTCCTAGGATATGTTACACGCATGCTCTAGTGATTTCGCTGGTCGCGCACTAGAACTTCGCACACACACATACACATGCATGCATATAGAAAACTTATCAAGTTATTGTGATATCAGCTACTAAATTTGGCTTTTCATGTAATTTATTGCAATAATCGATTATTTATTCACAAACATACATTTGTACATATTGGCAAGTTATCGAGTTATTGTAATATCGCATTGCTTTAATGTTGTTTATTTGCAGCCGGCGAACATTTATTCTATTAATATATTGTTGTCTAGCAAACATTTCACAAAGATTTACTGTCAGAGCCGCCCAAGCTTCAAGCTAATCAAATACACACACACTCACATACAGTGCATGTACGTTGCCCAGCAACAAATAATGCGAGAGATGACGACGACGAATAAGCAGAAAAAGACGGCGAAGAAGAAGAAGCAGTAAAGCACCCCAGCCAGACGCCGCCAGAGTCTCGCCGACGCCGTCGCTGACGCCGCATTAAACCAAATACAAAAACAACTAGAAAAAAATGAAAATAAATATTCAAGAAAAAAAAAAATAAATAAATACCTCAGACTGTCTACACACACACATACACCTATAGCATGTACAATTGTTGTAACACCTTCGGCTGCGGTTACCAGTTATACGCAAAAGAAATGGCAAACCAGCTACATAGCTCACTGCACTGCAAGCTTTTACCCCCCACATTCCACTATCCACACAACATCCACTCCATTACAGCGTCGCTTGCTGTGCTGTGACTGAATGACTCAATGAAATTTGGATTCGTCTAGCAAGCGAAAAGTGCAATTAATTTGTAAATTACAATTGTAATAAATAGTGTTATTAGCGGCAAAATAGTAGACAACAATATGTTGATGTACAATAAAATGCAGAAAAATTGTTTCGACATCCTTGCAATTGATAAACAGCGCAACAATTTGTTCGTTGGGTTGTCACTTTGTCTCGCTCTCTCTCGTGGAACATTTGATGCTTTGATGCGTTGCTACTGCTGCTTCTTCTATGTCGGCTCGCCACGAAAGTTGGGTTTTTGGCTAATTATTTTGCTGTGCACCATTTTTCATGTTGTGAAATGCGCAGCACCCACTGAAATTAAAATGGATGGACACGCAGTTAGTTGTGCCAGACGATAAATTGGGCGGGGGACGGTGGAATGAAAGACAAATGCATGAGGCACGCACAAATATAGGCGTACGTTGGCATTAAAGTGAAATTGTGAAAAATGGCGCCTCGCAACAATATATAATTCATTTTTCACTTTTTCCAAAGCTGCTTTAAATTCTCCACTAGCTGCTGTTGCTGCTGCTACTTCTTCTTTTTCTTCTTCGTCGCCTCATCATCTCGTTGTTGTCGTCTCACGCAATGATTGAAAGAGCCTGTTAGCAACTCAATTAGAGATGAGACCAATTGGTATTGGCGGCATTCGGCGAACTAGTTCCAAGTAAATGTTATAATTAGCATTCTTAGCATCGAGCATGTACAGTAAGTCAATCAACGCATAACAACAGAAATAAATGTGCATCTTGAACGTTATATCTTTTTTATTTCAATTATATTATTAGTGACAGCAATAACTTTTGTAAGAGTTCATAAACATTATGAATGTCCTTGTAAGCGCTTAATTATAGTGTCGCACATCTGTAACTCAATTTTGATGATACCTGCTTAAAAGACTCAATTAACAATATTTTGGAATTCAAGTTTTTTGTATTAATATTTTTAATTAGTCGCATACATATGTATATGGTGGTACCCTGCATCCACAAGTTCACAAAAGACTTGATTGAGCTGCCGCTAGTTCCAAAGAGTTGATCACTGTCTAATTAGGCAAAAGCATTTAATGAGATTTTAGTGTTGAATTATCCAAACTATCAAACTGGTTACTTGTTGTACCCAATACCCGATATATCCGATGCGTTCGAAAAGTTGTAGTGAAAATGTGCAACTTTTTCGTTTCGACTAAATGCGGCAAAGTGACTGTAAATTTAGCGTGAAGTGTGGTGTGGCTACTGAGGGGGAGGGGGTAACAATCAAGTGTGTAAATACATGCGAATGTTAATGCCAAAAGCGCAAATACGCGCAAATAAAATGCCCAATTAATTGCGAAAATTGTAAAAATTTTCTCATTCAATGACCTTGACAATGGCTTTGGCTTTGGCAACCAGTCGCGGCTCAAGTCGAAGCTCTCTTTATGGTTACAAAGTTCTCTTTGCGTGTGTATGCGTACACACATATGCATATGAATGTGGCTGTGCATGCAAGCCGCGTAGTTGTTGTTGCTGAGCAAGTGGCACTGCTTGTATAGCAAATGTCTACGTCTCCACTTTCGTCTCCGTCTCCACATCGCATTTACTAACGTGCGTTTGTGTGTGTGTGAGTGTGTAGAAAACGTGACGAGCTACGAACTTTTGGAGAAAGGTCGTTGATCATGGCTCTTGTAGAGTCGCTTTGACTGTATTTTTTTGTTTGCTTTTTGCTATTTGTTATTGTTTCTGTTGTTGTTGCTCGGCGTAGCGGTTTCAAAGTCATCAGCTACGTCAATATGCCGTTTTTGGCCATTTAATTATTTCTAGTTTCAATAAAGTCAGTTGTGTGCACGTCTCTTGCCCCCCCACATCACCTTTTATTCAACTCTCGGCAAGGTCGCAACGCATCTGTACGTACATTGTGTGTACTGTCTTTATCGATCTACATACGCAACAAAATTCGGCAAAGGCGTGCCACGCTAGCTTTTATGACAGTTATCTGATAATTGTTGCGATCTTAATTAACATCGTTAAAACAGTAAAACGAGTAAACAAATTAATCAGCACGCTCTGCAAAAGCATTGAGACCAGCTGGCCCAAAGATAAACGCACGCACACACACACACACACACACACACACAGACAAACGGATTGAAATTAAAGTTTAGCAAATGAGACGAAGAAATTCCACATGGGAGCAACAACAACGCCTTAGTACGAAGTGCTCATCCATAGCTATCAACAAATTAAATAATTCGGAAATCATTACAAACCTTGTTAAAGGCAAGTGCAAAAAGAGTGTGTAGAATGGAATGCGAATGTTGCTTCCGTTTGAAGTTTGTATTTACTTTGGTGCAACCGAAGCGCTGAAATAACAACGAGCTAACAATACAGATCCCAGCAGCTCCCATTTCAAATTGAGCGTCTGTCAACTTTAAACAATTCCAATGAACAACAGTTGCTAACAATCAAGCCGAATTCGATTTCTTCTTGCCTACATATGTACATACTTTTGATACAGATACATACATAGATACATATGTATGTATATACTGGTATATACATACGTATACAAATGCAATGCGATCCAACGTGCTGGAACAGAGAGCGAGAGGAGGGAGTCTGCCAGTAGAGCAACGTCACTTGCCACTCCTTTGGACACTGGCCAAGCATATTTCTGATAGTCTCTTGTCTGTGTGCTAGTGGTTGAGTGTGTGTAAATGTATGCTGTTGCTGCTACGAAAGCGCACGCCTGCGTAAGCCTCTCTCGCTCTCGCTCTTACTCTTGTTGTGCTCTGCCTTTTTGTATCATACACACTGTTGATGCTCCGCGGCGTGCTATCGTTGTATGCGTGCATCATGTATTTATGCTGCATGTGAACATTGTACATATTCGTAGTTTTTATATTAGTCTACATATATCTGCGTCAAAATAGGCAATTAAATTGAAACAATGATTAGTCAACCGGCAATACTTCAAATCACGATTGCCTATGGAATGCGTTCATTTGCCATCTATGAGCAATATGCACAACACACTCATACCAACTAT
Source organism: Drosophila rubida (assembly GCA_035046165.1). NCBI lineage: Eukaryota > Metazoa > Arthropoda > Insecta > Diptera > Drosophilidae > Drosophila > Drosophila rubida. Next base: position 17,821,911 of record JAWNOF010000023.1, on the reverse strand, counting down.
TTAACACAGCTGCACACACACACACGGGCACACTTTTGCATTTGTATTTGTACATATGTATGTTTAATGCATGTGCCTGTGTGCAGCTTTCCCCTCTCCGAAGCTATCGAGCACTCGCTTAGCGCTCTTTCTTTCACTTTTCAAGAGAGCGGCTTTAGATCTGCATGGTCAATGCCTGTTTTCACATACAATGGAGATATGTGACTAAGAATTTGTCAATAATTTAAATATATGATAAGTGTATATCAATATTTAGCCATGTCCGGCTATATCACAAGTTTAAAAATATGTTTTCAAGAACCAAATAAAAACAAACCCCAGTTGAGTTGAGTCAGCATTTTGCAGAGCGCAGCAAGTGAATGAGCGAAATTGTGTGTATGTATTAGTGGTCGAGTGCTGATGCCGCTGTCTCTTTTGCGCAAACGCGTCGTTGAAGCATCAACTGCTGGCAGCTGTTTGGTCTGGCGCCGTTATTGCTGCAAACCGAGCTTTAAGTTCAAAAATTATGCCTCTCGCTGAATACTCTGCACTTTTAATTTAATCTACCTTCTTGATGATGTACTATAAATAAATCAAATGCGTTTGTTATAATAATTATATTTTGTTTTATTTACTTAATAATTTTGTTCATAACAATAAAATGCCAATTGGAAGAATTGCATAAATAAAGAAAATTTAATAATTTTAACTTCCTCCTTCAACTCCTATGATTCCTTACTTTTCTTGCGCAATGACTTAATAGATCTGTGATACACAATTATTATTAAAACCATAGGAAACATTTTTTACAAATCGAATTCTTAAGAAAACCAACAAATGAAATGAAAAAAATGAAATCAAAACCAAATATATGAAATGCGATAATAAAGGGCCCATGAGTCATGTAAATAAAGCGAACTATTCATTACCTATTGGAAATACTTGAAGTTTAGAATACCGCGTTTTGTTTATAGTGGCCAAGTGACGCAACCTGAAAAACCGTCACGCCCGTATCAGGGGATTATGCTGCAAATACTCTATGCTCACACACAAACTCTCTCACGCACACACTGGCAGGCGCGGGCAGAGCGCGCTCACACAGATACACAGAGGCGCACGAAGCACGCACACAGTGAAACGGCAACGGGGTAAAAATTGAATTCATACCATATATGGTAAAACGCCAGCCCCGGCGCTGGAGAAGCGTGTGTAAAAGTGGCGCTGCTGATAAGGCGAACTAGCTAAGTTACGACGGGTGCCGGGCTGGGCTGCGTTGGATTGGGTTTGGGTTTGGGACGAACACGGGCTTTATAAAACGGCAAACTGCGACCAGTTTTCATGTCATTACAGTTTGAGTTCTTGTGCTGTGTGGATATTCCTCCCGACACAAAACACCGCTAAAAGCAAACTTCGCAGAGTCGTCTAAACAAAAGACACAAAACCGAAAGACTTAATTTATATTTATTTAATTTTAAACAAAACAGACCAAATGTAAGTATTATTCAAGGCACACATCGAAACAAAACAAAATTAAAAAAATCCGAACAAATCCAACAATTCAATCAACATTCAATGCCATCGAAATGAAACTTCAGCGAAATCGCACAAGAAGTCGTGAATAAATATTATATTTTTTTCAACAATTTTTTTTATACAAGTGCTGTGTGGAATGTGTGATATAAAGAATCAAAGAATCATTCTTGATAATCAAGAAATATGTATAAATACTTACATACATACATATATACGAAATGGATTCGTAATCAAACTATCAAAAATATTAAGTCACATGGTGACGGCGCCAGTGCAAAAAGTCCCTCTTAACGCATTAATCTTATCTCACGAATTTTGTGTGGATCGATAAGATATAACGGCTCATTTCGTAAGCTTAGAAGCTACAAAAGGCGAATTCAAGGCAAACACACGCACGCACACATAGGCAGCCCAACGCCTATGTGCGTGAGTGTAGATCTTATGCTGGGGCGTGCCCGTTGTGGGATTTCCACAGAGTTAAGGAGTAGACGAAGAAGAGCTGCTCATTTAGTGACCATCTTTTGTGGTACTTTTTGCAAATTCAATTCGCAAAACACTTTCTATTTTTCCCACGCTTCAATTAACTTTCATGGCGAGCAATTTTCAAAAAGTAACTGCCAAATTCGTCGCTTACAATACACACACACACACGCGAGCATATGTGTGTATGTTGATATTTATGGCATCTCTCTGCCCACGGTTCAAGTGACGTAGACAACATACTTGGTTGGGCCAGAAATAGTCAAAGAATCACGTCATTGAAGTTATTTGGTCTTTCGTTGAATGCAAAAATGCCGGTTTTTTAATGAGCCGCGCAAAAATGGAGAAAACCTTCGACACATAGTCACCGCCGTCGTCGTCGTCGTCACCAGCACGACAAACGCGTGAGAGAGCGAAAGCGGCGACATTTCTATCTCTCTGTCAACAACAATTCGCTTCGAAACATGACCATATATGGTCACAAAAGTTGGCTACCCAAGCGTATGCTGTATATGCATGCGCTCTCTGTCGCACGCATGCGCCACTGCACGCTATGTGCGAGCGAGCCGGCAAAATAGCAGCAGCTGCGCTCACACAAACGAAGACGACGATGACGACGACAGCAAGCGATAGCGGCGTCGGCGACGGCGACGTCGTCTGGGGGCAGAGCGCTTGAAATGGCTGTTAACTGGCATTCGTTCGCTTGCTCACCAGTTTGTTCATTCCTCTTTCGGCAGTCAATCGGTGCGGTTGCATTTTGAGACACTCTAATCGCCTCGTCGCCTCCTACCAACGCAAAACACCAAGTGTGGTTCAGTTGTTCAACTTGAATTTTTGTGCAAAAGATTCAATTGAGTTTTCCAAACAATTTATTCTCGTCGTTTGTTGAATTAAAAACAAAAAGGTAACAAATTGAAAACCATAAACACAGTAAATTGCAAATGCAGAACTGAATAAAATAGGAGCCGGCTTAAGTGAATTCTTTTTTTTTTCATTTCGTGCAAGTGGCCGCCATTTTGAGGCGACTACGTATACATACACACACATACGCACACGCACACATGCAGTGAAACAAGAACAGGGAGAGTGGCGCCCTCCTTTAGTAGTGTGCGCTCTTCGTCTTTTTTCTGCAGGAGAGTCGCGCTCTTAAGTTTTTCGATTTATGTGCAGGGTGTTGCCCCTGAAAAAAAAAGAAAAGGAAAAAAATGAAAAGAGAATTAAAAGAGAGCAGCGCTTGGGGCTCTTTACATTTGCTTGCGGTGGCCATTTTGTTAATTTCGTGTATTTTTTTTTCTGTTCTTTGCAGCTTACAAAATGTGTGACGAAGAAGTTGCTGCATTGGTTGTCGACAATGGCTCCGGCATGTGCAAGGCTGGTTTCGCTGGTGATGATGCGCCCCGCGCTGTCTTCCCATCGATTGTGGGCCGTCCACGTCATCAGGGCGTGATGGTCGGCATGGGCCAGAAGGACTCGTATGTGGGCGATGAGGCACAGAGCAAACGTGGCATCCTTACCCTGAAGTATCCCATTGAGCACGGTATCGTGACCAACTGGGATGATATGGAGAAGATCTGGCATCACACCTTCTACAATGAGTTGCGTGTGGCGCCCGAGGAGCACCCCGTCCTCCTCACCGAGGCCCCCTTGAACCCCAAGGCCAATCGCGAGAAGATGACACAGATCATGTTCGAGACCTTCAACACACCCGCCATGTACGTGGCCATCCAGGCTGTGCTCTCGCTGTACGCCTCCGGCCGTACCACTGGTATTGTGCTCGACTCTGGCGATGGTGTCTCCCACACCGTGCCCATCTATGAGGGTTATGCACTGCCCCATGCCATTCTGCGTCTGGATTTGGCCGGTCGCGATCTGACCGATTACCTCATGAAGATCTTGACCGAGCGTGGCTACTCGTTCACCACCACCGCCGAGCGTGAGATTGTGCGTGACATCAAGGAGAAGCTCTGCTATGTGGCCCTCGACTTTGAGCAGGAAATGGCCACAGCTGCGTCCAGCTCGTCGCTGGAGAAGTCCTACGAGTTGCCCGATGGTCAGGTCATCACCATTGGCAACGAGCGTTTCCGTTGCCCCGAGGCCCTGTTCCAGCCCTCGTTCCTGGGTATGGAAGCGTGCGGCATCCACGAGACCACTTACAACTCGATCATGAAGTGCGATGTGGACATCCGTAAGGATCTGTATGCCAACACAGTGCTGTCCGGTGGCACCACCATGTACCCTGGCATCGCCGATCGCATGCAGAAGGAGATCACCGCCTTGGCCCCGTCGACCATGAAGATCAAGATCATTGCGCCACCAGAGCGTAAATACTCTGTCTGGATCGGTGGCTCCATCTTGGCTTCCCTCTCCACCTTCCAGCAGATGTGGATCTCCAAGCAGGAATACGATGAGTCTGGCCCATCCATTGTGCACCGCAAGTGCTTCTAAGCTGCCAACCAACCAGCGAACGTGTTGTGGCAGCCGCCAAAAACGGGAGCAGCAGAAAGTGGAGTGGCAACAACCAACATCAGCAAGAAGAAAAAATCAGAAGAGCTGCGCAATGTTATCACATCATCATCGCCGTCGTCGTCGTCATGTTGTGTTCTAGCATTAATTTAATTTATTTCACACGAGATATGATATAAAATGCATAATATTTTTTTGTTTTTTTTTTTTATATACCTTTTAATATAACAACTAAATTGAAAAAAAACCAACTAGAAGAACATACATACATATATATTATATTCTCTCTCTGCCGCCATTCCACAACAACAACAACACACGCAACACACATGCACACACTCCCGGGCATGACAACATCCAAAAACAAAAAAATATTCCCCAAAAAAAAGCAAACAAAAGACAACAACACCATCAAGATGCAAAACAAAACATGAAGAACAACACTAAGAGTTTTGTAAAATTTCAAACGCAACCTTATGTATTATTTTTTAATTATGATGTAATTATAAACAACAAAGTGAAACAAAATATGATGAAAAACAAAAACTTAACCATCTCTGTTTTCTATCTCTCTTGCTCACTCTGCTCTGACTATCGCTTTACTGATAACAACTACAGCAACGCTGCTCTTTGCCTACCACTACTCACCCCACCCACTCTGCTCTCTTTTGACTTTGCCTAACTGCATTTTTTCGCTCGTTTCTAACTTTGCTGCATTTGCCGGCCGGCGAATGCAATAACACACGCATACTCGTACACACACACACACACACACATGAACACACATGCGCGCGTGAAAGAGAGCAAAGGAGTGTGGTGAGTGAGCAACAACAAGAACAACAGCAGCAGTCTTCAGAGCACTCTTAAGCAGCAGCGACTGCAACTCGTCGGGATTATTTTGTACCGTTTAAGTTGAAATTTTTGTATTCGTATTTAATTCCTTTTATTTTTGTATTTGTACACACTTCTAATTGCATGCGTATAAGTATACGCCTTAAAATGTTAATTAAAATGTGAAATGCAAAAAAAAATAAACTAAAATCTTAGATCATTGTCTTTCTCAGCATACAACAAAAGACGAGAAAAAACCAAATCTCGAATTGAAGCTGATGTGAGGTCAGCGAACTCGACGAGCTTTCGTGTAGCATCGCGTCGTCGTCTGTCACCATTCAACATACGCGCACAGCTTAAAGCGGCAGTTGAAGCTCGCTCTAAATATGCTGTATGGCGGCTCTCTTTCGACTCTCTCTCGCTCTTTCTCAATAGTTGTGTGTGTCTAATGCAGTTGCCGGCACAACGCACACATGCACATACATACATACATGCTAATGACCTTAAACTTAGAATGTGGACCATTCCATTCATAAAAACCAAATGACCAGACGACGACCCATCGCTGCGATTAAAGTGCCGTTCTAACGCTACCACAAATTGTTAACATAGTTTTTTTGTTTTGTGAAATGTGGATTATAAATTACCATTGTGCCAGATTCCAGTTTAGATTTGATTGTTGTGAGCTGGGTGCCATCTTGGAAATTGGAAGATGCTTCTGTAACTTTCTCGTTCGTCACTCACTTTGGCAGCTGCATGCAGTTAAACGGTAAAATAAAAGCTCTTGCTTGCACCTGCTCTAAATATTCCGATACAAAATGGTCAAACTGCGTGTCTTGATGGAGTCAGTCCGTTTGTCCAGTCGTTCATGTAAATGCGTCAATGTCAAAGATTTTGGAAGTGACTTCGAATTTACTTTGAAGGTTCTTGTACTCAAGTTTCGTTTCAATGGATGTCCCGCACTTTCCCTGCTTTTTTAACCCTCAAATTGCATATAGCTGACAAATTGCGGTGTTATTGCGTGATCGGCTTTCAATATCCCAGCACCCCCAATTGCATTTACTCTTCGAATTTTCAAAATGAATGAGATGAATAAATCCAATTTGCAGCCGAGCCGAGAAAGCAGGGTATCATCTAGTTAATCACTCTGAAGTAAAATGAATTTTACTTGTTTATTACCCACTGTTCTAATTTAGAATGGGCAATTGGGGTGTATTGGGTTCGTGTGACGCTAAAATTTATGTAACGGGTTGAAGGTGTGGCATATACGACAAAAGTATATATGTACATACGTTCTTAATCACAATGACGCAAAATTGATCGTGGTGGATTTAGTAGGTAGTAAAAATGTTGTAAAGTTTCACTAGTCAGCTTACATCTATTTTCGATTTACTCTTTTAAGGAAATTATTTCAATTGTAAAGTCAATTTAGTACATTTCGCTCAAATTTAATTAAAAAATAACTGTGCAGAATTAAATTAATTAATTAAACTACTGCAAAATGTATTATTAACATTTTTTAAGGTCAAACCCTGAAAATTGGACATAGATCATAAAAAAGCACTCATTCATTATTGCAATATCAAAATGTTGAGTGACATGAAAATGTTGTGTGCTTTAGAGTATTTTCAAGCTGGTCTCAATCGCTTCCAGCAGTTTTTGAATTGTTTATTTTGGAACCAAGCTATTGTATAATCGCTTTACAGCTTTGGCTCAAAGTGCATGCACGCATAGTAATTTACTTACATAGCTACAATGAAGAATTTGACATATTTGAAGTGGACGCAATATCAATTGGACTGGAGAAATCTGGACTGGAATATACCCTACAGTTGGCACATATATACATACATACATATGCAACATTAGCATGTGGTCAGCACAGTTTAATGCCAACAAAAAATATAAGTAAAATGGAAAACTATTCAAATATTTAGAATAGTTTGGCCTAGTGGAACTCTTTAACTTATTTGCATAATATTGTGGAACACTATATTGCGGCCTGGATATGCTGCTTCTACAGTGTCTACGATATAGCACCATTTCGGGAAGCCTTTTAAAGTGATTTCAACTGAATATTCAGTGAAGTGATCTTTAGTCCGATCGATAAAAAACGTCTGCCTTTAATTTGCAGCATTATCATATAGCTGGCTGTCGGCGAAAACAATACCTCAAAGCGCGTTGTGCAAGCAGTGATCAGACAGCAATTGGACAGCGATTCGCACGTATCAAACATGTCGATAGCCGAGGCATTCAAGGACCAAGTCATCTTCCTAACTGGCGGCACGGGTAAGCACACACACACACACACACACACACACACACAGACAGAGTTGCAAGCGTGTCGGATTGTTTGTTTACACACGGTCCCTTCGAAGGTTTCGTCGGCAAGGCGCTGATCGAGAAGCTACTGCGCTCTTGCCCCAAACTGAGCAAAATCTATGTGCTGCTGCGGCCCAAGAAGGGCGTTCCCATCGAGCGGCGCCTGGAGGAGTTGTCCAAGGACAGTCTCTTCGATCGCTTGTATCGCGAACGGCCCGACGCGTTCGCCCAGGTGGAGGCCATTAGCGGCGACTGCACCGAACTGGGTCTGGGCATCAGTGAGGCGGATCACAAGCGGCTGCGGAATGTCACTGTTGTTTACCACTCGGCGGCCTCTGTGCGGTAGGTGGCGCCACCTCAACAGATTACAGCTTACAACTTACACCTACACTTACAGCTTCGACGATCCGCTGCGTGAGGCGATTTTGATAAATACGCGCGGCACGCACGAGCTCATCAAGGTGGCGCTGCAATGGAAGAAACTGAAGGCCTTCATCCACGTGTCCACCACATACTCGAATCCCACCGAATTGGAGGTGGAGGAACGCATATATCCCCCCTATGCCGATTGGCGCACCACCATCAAACTGGCCGAGACCTACGACAGCGAGACCCTTAATATCTACAATCTCAAGTGCGTGCGAGTGTTCTCTATGTTTACCATTCGATTGCATTCCGTTTACTCTTCAATTTGCCATATATATACTCTATATAGATATAGCGGCTTTATGCCCAATACGTACACGTTCACGAAGAGCTTGGCGGAGCATGTGGCGAACGATTTCAAGGATCAGCTGCCAATTTCCATATTTCGCCCCTCAATCGGTACGTAGAGTGTGCATTGCTTGCCAAACTACAGGGTATATGGGGTCGATGCTCTCTTAATCATTTGGGAACATAGAAATATTTGTAGTTTAGTTTGTTGTTCTGTAATGTGAAGGAGCAGAGAAACCTCTCCATAGCATGCATGGGAAATGAAGCGTACAATTATAATTGAATTGATTCGATTAGTGATCTCGACGCTGGAGGAGCCGGTGCCGGGATGGGCGGACAATTTCAATGGTCCGACCGGAATGCTGGTGGCCTGCGGCATTGGCATCTTGCGCTCCCAAAACACAAATCCCCACGTTGTGGCCGACTTTGTGCCCGCCGATGTCGTGACGCGCGCTCTCATCATCGCCGCCTACAAGTATTTGCAAACGCCACCCGTGAAGGGCCAGCCCATCGATGTGGTCAACTGTGCCACGGCCAACATCTCGCCCATCACCATGGGCCAGGTGATCGACATCGGCAAGCGCTACATACGACAGAATCCCTTTGAGAAGACACTGTGGCTGCCCGGTGGCAGCATTACAAAGTGCCCGGTACTGCACTTTATACGGGTGAGTCGCGACAGTAAATGTGTGCGATGAGAGATTCAATGGAATGCTTTGCAGTTTATAACGATGCACATCATGATGGCCGTTGTGGTGGACACTTTACTGCGTCTGAGCAACGAGAAGCCCTTGTAAGTGTGTGCAGCCAGCCGACATTCATTCTAACCTCAACAAAAATTAACTATTGTCTCTTTGAAGTCTCTTAAAGTTACAGCGTCGCATCTTCCAAGCGTTCCAAGCGCTGCACGTGTTCACTGTCACCGAATGGCATTTCCAGAATAACAATTTCCGCGCCCTCCATGAAATGGTGAACCCCAATGAAGTGTAAGTGCCGCAATGGAGCGCTAATGTCCGAAATGTTATGAGATTTTTCTTTTAGTTACATCTTTGGGTTCTTGCAACACTCGAACATCAACTATGTGGAGTTCTTCCAGAATGGCATACGGGGCGCGAAGCAGTTCCTGATGAATGAGAGTCCGGACAGCTCTAGCGGCGCCAAGATGCGCATCAAGATCTTCTATGTGCTGGATACTTTGTGCCGCATCGTTGTCTATGGATTTTTGCTGCGTCTAGTTTACCGATTTGTAATGCGCAATTTTATTGCCTAGACAGACTGTCATTCCCTTACAACCTTAGGTCGAATTGCATCGTTTTTTTTTTTTTTGTATTTTTTAAAAGTTATTTTTAATCAATTGTTTAACTTTATTATTATGCATTAATTATTGGCTATGGTTAAATAAAATTCTACAATTTTGTTTTAGTAGAAAGCAAATTCAAATTAACAGCGATTGGACGCCCTCTAGTGTCCATTGCGCAGTTAAGTTAATCGGGTGTTATCGATAACATATAATGCATCAGATTACTATAACACTCTTGTCCTCATTTAATCTTTATTATTGCAAGCTTGAAGTTAAAATTGACAGAGCCCAGATTACCGCGATTTTATTAGACGCTGGTTTATTTATGTTAATAAATGCAGCAAAAAGCTGTTCAAAAAGTGGCACTTCTGCTGTTTGTTCAAAATACCAATATAGCAACACGCAATGTTACCAGCATGGAATTATGGAAGTGGTATATTTGTAGGTATAATATAGTGAATGGCTAAATGCAGCTTGCGGTCACGTTGTAAAAAGCGACTAATTTTGCGTGAAAATGAAGATAGAAGGAAAATGAATACCTACAAAACGAACATAAATAAATAAAAAATGTGTGCGACATAACTGCGAATTGTGCAAGTGCAAGGAAGAAGCTAAATGAAACTTTCTGGCCGTAGATAAGCGTGTTTTTTGAGAGGCTGGCAGCGTGCGAACGCTTATTACACATTTATTTGCTGAATACTACACTGAAAATACAAAACAAAACAAAAGTGCAAAATAAACACAAACAAGTCGGAAATTATTGGAATTGCGAACGTAATGCTGCGCGTGGCGAATGCTAGAAATCAACAAAATACCACAATAATAGTATATGTGCGAGCGAGCAGCAATTGTAACTAAAATTAATTTGGACACTAATTTGGCACTTTGTTGTGGTGCAGTTGAATTTGTTCTACTGCTGCTGCGTCTTCCTCTTCTGCTGCTGCTGTTAGTGGTGGCGTTGTTGTTGCTGTTATCTACAGTGTACAGAGCGGGGGCAACGGCGGGTGGCCGCTGGCTGTCCACCAAAAGCTGCAGCACTGTTCTGTTAATTGGATTAGTCCCAAAATCGAGCGGCGGCAACGACAGCGACAACGACAACGACGACGGCGAAAGAGTTGCGACAAGTGAGAGAAGCGTGCGTGCGAGCGAGACAGCGATAGAGAAAGAGAGAGGGAGAGATGGCCACCACACAGCAGTATTCATTGCGCTGGAACAACTATTTGCGGCATTTGACGTACTCGTTGGATAACCACAGACTCAACGATGACTTCGTCGATGTGAGCCTCTGCGTGGACGGGCGCAAGATCAAGGCACACAAGGTGGTGCTGTCGTCGTGCTCATCGTACTTCAAGGAGATCTTCAAGGAGAACCCACATCCGCATCCCGTCATTATATTTAAGTTTATCAAATTCGAAGATCTCAACTCGATTGTGGAGTTTATGTACCAGGTGAGCAGCGTCAAATATGCAAATACATATGCACAACTATAGTACTCACTTACAATTTGCTTAGGGCGAGGTGAATGTGCAACAAGAGGCGTTGCAGTCGTTTCTGCAGACCGCCGAATTGCTGGCGGTGCAAGGCCTAACAGCCGAGGAGAAGGAAAAACCACAGCTGCCGGTGGCGCCGCTCATAAGCGAGCACAAGCTCATCAAGACGATACCAAGCACAATACGTGCTGTCAACGAGCAGCAGCAGCAGCAACAACACCAGCAACACCAGCAGCAACAACAGCAACAACAACAGCAGCAGCAACAGCAGCAGGTGGCTGTAGCAAGTGTTGCCCAGGCGCAGAATGCAACTCAAACCATCGAAATACCAACGGCCACGCTGTTGCAGGCAACGGCAACGCAGGTTCAAACACAAGTCGCTGCTGCCGCGGCGGCACAGTTGCAAGTGCAGCAAAGCCAGCAGCAGCAACAACAGCAACAGCAGCAGCAGCAGCAGCAACAACATCATCATGTACAAAGCACGCAGATACAACACATTCAAGTTCAGGCGGCACCGCCACAACAACAACAGCAGCAGCAACAACAGCAGCAACAGTCACAACAACAACAACAACAGCAGCAGCAGCAACAACAACAGCAGCAGCAGCAGCAGCAGGTGGCAGCGCAGGCGCAACATCTGACCATCACCAATACGGTGTCGCTGCCGACGGCAAACACCGTGAAGAAGCGCAAGATCACCTTCTCGGATGACGACGACAACATCTACACCACCGAAACCGTCGATTATGCCGTCAAGGACGAGCAGACCATTGTGAAAAGTAAGCGCAGCACTTACACATCGAATCCCCACTCAATTGTGAACCCTCTGGTTATTTTTAATCAGAGGATATTGAAGTGCGAGCTCTCAAATCGAAAATTGTAAATTTATACGCTTTTGAAGCGGCTCGCAGCCCTTTAATTTCAAATTAAATCATTCTTGTTGCTTGTTTATGCTCATAGAGCACGACTAATTGACTTTAATGTTCTGTATACTGTACCTCCTAATTCTTATTGGTGCACTTGTGAAACCGCGCTATTTTCTTGTACCCACTGTAAACTGATGTGTAGGGCTCAACTTGCAAAACTAAGCCTACAGTAAATGAAAGTGTACTTTAAGGACAATGTCTGTAATGTACCAGTTGTGAAGCAATTGTCTGTCTATATATTGTCTAACCAACTCGACTGTTTTGTGTCGTTGCAGCTGCAGATATGACTTTCCTGCGAGGGGCCGTCAAAATGGACATACCCGATTATATAGTCAGTGAGGTGGACGATCGCTTGTCGGACGACGCCACGCCTCAAACGTCACAGGACGCCAACACAGGTGCCGCACAGACTGTGGCGCAATACTCATCCGAATATGAGATCCTAACTGAGTCTGAAATCGAGGAGAAATATCAAGCAGATCCCGACAATGCTGAAATTGCCATCGAAATGAGTAAGTCTTCCTCTGCTCGCCATTCCTGACTCATTAATCCTATTGTATCCCATTGCTGCAGCGCGTTTGCTGGGCACAGCGAGCGGCGCCACAACCGCAACCACCGCGCAGGCTGTGCTGGAGGATGCTGGTGGTGCGGCGACGGGTGGAGCGACGACAGTTTCCGTGACGCCAGTGAAAACCGATACCAAAGCCAGCGGCACCAATGGTGAGTCCTTCTTGCTCACTTCGCTTCACTTTCGCTGTCCTTTTCCGAACTCTTTTCATTGGTCTTGGCTTAGTTCGAAGATATACTGATTGCCTTCCAATTGGAGCATGGCTTAAGCTATAAAGAAATAAATATTACGAACAACTTTTGCAATGATTTGTACTCTTCAATTATTTTAAACGTTTTCAATGCTTTGAATTACACTAAAAATTCTCCATTTCTATCTAATTTAAAGTGAATTCTAATATTACTTATAAAGCATCCAATGAATTGCCATATTTGTACTAACAAATTAATCAAATTTCATCATTTATGCTATATTAAGTCGGCAACTTTAGGCTAATCGAAATTTTCTCAAACATTTTGTAGACCTTTTTTTCTTTGTAACAAATTTGATAAATTTTTAAAGTAGTTTGGTTCTGATAAATGAAATGAAATGTAATTGCATAGAATTAGATTAACATTTGTTTTTATACTTTCTTTACGTTTCTCGCAAATGATTGAAGCTTATGATTATATATAGATCGTAAAATCCAGTTGACTGTATGATTTATTGATCATTATTATGATTTGTGTTGTTGGTTTCTTTTCGTTGTTCTTGGCGTCGAATATGTCTCCAAAGTGTTTGTTAAAATATCTAGTATAGTCTATCACGTATAACGTCTATAAAGTCATCCTCCCCACCGACAAAGACAAAACAAAAACAAAAACCAAAAAAAATCGAAATAAAAGTGAAATAAAAACAGAAATGGGACAAAATTCGAGAAATCGCGAAATTATATTTGTATAATTTGTCCTGTTTTTCTGTATATTTTTAGATTCACCCAATAATAAATGGACAGAATGTCAGTTTTGCAAAATGGTTATTACCACGGTGAATCTTTGGAGACATATTCGCACCCAACACACGCCCCAACCGCCGCGCAAGTGCGAGCTCTGCAATAAGAATTTCAAGAACAAGTACAGCCTGCGGGAGCACATACGCATCTCGCATGAGCAGAAGGTGGCCATCAAATCGGAGAACTGATGGACAATCTTTGAGGTGCAGCAGCAGCACCAGCCGCAGCAGCAGCACCACCAGCCGCAGCACGGTGTCAATTGAATTCCCAATCCGAGCGTGATGGAGATGGAGCGAGACAGACAGCACAGCACGCACCGCAGCGATAGAGAAAGAGGCAGAGGCAGAGGCAGAGGCAGAGCAAAGAGAGATAGAGACAGCAACGCGAACTAGTTCATTACGTCCAAAACAAAAGCAAAGTGCACACTGCAAGAAACATTCAAGACACACTCACTCAAGCAGTCATCCAGTCCAGTCACTATTCAAATTTCTAGCTGAAGCATCAGGCATCATACATATACCTATATATAGATGTGCTTGTTTAGGTGTCCTCTAAGAGTAGCTAACTGTGTGTTCTAAAAACATTTGGCTTAACAAATTTGTAACCCAAAAAAAAGGGCAATCGGTCAAGTCAAACGGTTTATGGCTGGGACCGCAAATTCGAGTTATTAGTTTAGACAAGTTGAAGCCCCAGAAAATCCTTCGGGAAGAGCACGAAAAAGACAACAATGCGGAAATACAAATTCTTCTTTGAAAGTTAGCTTTAATTCTTGTATTTAATTTGAATGGTAGAAACACAAAGCCATTTGCAGTTCGTATTGAGGAATTAAGTTGTTTTCAAAGTGTGTTGAATACAAATTGTAATTATTACGGTCCCCGGTTTGTGGAGCTGTTGACCAAGCCATGTATGTCATCTATATACATACCTATATGTAGAGTAAATATCGATTGAGATTGCGGAGAGAGTAACGTAAATATGCATATACAAATAACTAGCGAGTACAACATTGTTTCCATTTATACGAGTGTATTTTGTATTTTGAGTTTGTGATTAGTTAGCGAAAGTGCGTCCCCGTGCCACACGCAGTGTACATACTCTACTATTACTATTAACAATCGATTTTTCGATAGATCTATGGCATTACCTTACGTTTCGGCCAGAGCCAAAGCCAGAGCAGGCTGTCAGTTCTTCAAGCTGCAGTCGCTTGTGTTTTATATTTATGTATTTTGCTCAACACACACACACACACACACACATCCCAGACACACACACACACACACACACACACACGAACAGAACTTGTACAAAATGAATTAGGTTTTTATTTTTGTTGTTGGCAGCGAAGACGAGACCATTGTATATTATCGATTAGTTTATAAAACTCCCGTTTCCTACCTCCTCCCCGAGAAGCTCCCACATGTCCTAAATTTAGCTAGTACTCACACTCTACATTTAAGCCAATTCAAGTAGCGTATTTAATTTAAATCCTTTGTTTTAAGCATATTTATCAATGTGAAATTTCCCAGCTAAACAAACACAACTCCATCCCATCCCCCTCAACACACAAACACATATATATATATATTATATATACCTAGTTAATTGAAAGGCTAACTCTTAAATGAACAACTCATACGTATTATAAAATATACATATATATATATATATGAAGGAAATGATATATAGACACATATATATATATATTTACATATATCGTATCGATTATAACAGTTTTTGATGTCAAGATCAGCAACAACAACAACAAACAAAGAGAAAACAAAACAAACAATAAATTGAAAGAGAACACATACATAATATATATACAATTGAAAGTGCAGTCAACTGAATAATTTGGTCTTCGGCCTAGTCCGAAGTGCAAAAATATCCTTGCTCGACATGCCAGAGATGCCTTTGCAAGGGTATTATACGGATTTTTTGTAAGTAACAGATTTTTGTGTCCCCACTATTAGACAAATTATATATATATACATATATATATATATATATATATTTGTGTAATTTAACAGAACAGAGAACCAAATATGCATGTATATAGAAATATTATTAAAAAGAAAGAAAACAAAGAAAAAAAAATGGAAAAACAATATTTTGAAGTGTCTGCTCCAATTTGGAAGTATATATATAAATACATATTCGAAAAAGGAAATCAAATCAAATCAAGTACACGTAATAAAAGCCAAGAACTAAACGTATTTCCAGCTTAACTCGAACTCTGCTCTTTCATTTCAAACCCAACTGCAACTGCAATTTCAACTACAATTTCATTCTTCCATTGATCTTTTAAGCCGTTGCCGCTGCCGCTGTCGCTGTCGACGATGCTGCCACAGTTGCAGTGCCATTGATCTGCACCTTCTGCAAGCGGCGACTGCAATCGATGAATGCGCTGAGACGCCACATTGCCTCCAGGCACTCGGAGATCCAGAGCAAGGAGTACGAGTGCTTCGTCTGCATGAAGAACTTCAAGACCAAGTGGTCGCTCTCCACGCACAATTCGCGCTTCCATCGCGACGCTCGCCTCAGCAAGGAGCTGACCAAGATCGAGTTCGTTGAACATCCGCTGAATTGAGGGAGAGAGACTTAACAGACACACACACATCACAATCGGTTCCATTTCATGTTCACATTCACCACTTTTTCTGTTTTAAATTTGTGTTTTTTTTTTGTGCAATTTTTGTTCTTTCTAGTAAGTTATTTGTGCTGTCCAATTTTACATTTAGTTTTTATATTACTGCATATTACCATTTAATTATTTTTGTGCATAATTCTAGCTCATATTTCAATTTTCTCGAATATTTTTGCCAAGATTTGAAATTCCTCAATTTGAACACAAGAACAGACAAGTTGAAGATAATAAGAGATTCTGGCTTTAAGAGATAGTAATCAGCGTCATATGGTTCCTAAAGTTGTACAGCAAAAGTACCCCTAAAAACTGATGTCAAATCAAAACGAAAATCAAACGGTTTTGGAGATTGTTTCAAGTTTTATTCACGACAGAATTTCGAATGTAAATCGCTCTGAAATTCGAATTTTATATGTATTTTGTAATAGTATTAGTTAGCAACGAAAGCACATAGTTTAGTGTAACGTGCAAACGTAATCGTTACGTGTTAGTCGTAGTTACAGTTGTACCTAAATAAAGTGGACCACTCGTTGAGAATGGCGGCAAGTATTGAAACCAAGTGTTATCTATGCTTTACGGAAAGTTTCCACAGTCACTTTCATTTTAATAACTAAACAATATAAGACATGAATTTGGATGATTTGCGAGTAGCACTCGCAAATCCAGCGAAAATTTGGAAGCACAGCAGCTTCATCAAGTAATCTGCTGCAGTGGCGTGTGTCTGTCTACAGCACCTTCTGGCCGGGCAGCGGGAAGGTGGTGCTGAACTTGACGATGCACTGGTGCAGATCCTCGACCTTCTGCTTGATCTGCTCGTTGTTCTTCACGACCTTCACGAAGTCGACCAACTTGACGCTCTCCGCCACACAGGTGGCTTCTGCGGCGATCTTGAGGGCGGCGTCGATGTAGCGCACCACCTGCTCGATGTCGGCCTCGCGCAGACCGCGCGTGGTCAGCGCCGGTGTGCCCAGGCGAATGCCGGACGGATTCATGGCGGACTTGTCGCCGGGCACCGTGTTCTTGTTGCACGCAATGCCCACCTCCTCGAGTATGAGCTCGGCTATGGCGCCCGTCAGTCCCACGTTGCGCACGTCGATGAGCACGAGATGGACGTCTGTGCCGCCGGTGGCCACCTTGTAGCCCAGATCAAGGAGGCCCTGGCACAGCGTCTTGGCGTTCTTGATCACCTGCTGCTGGTACGACTTGAACTCCGGCGACTTTGCCTGCTTGAAGGTGGTCGCGATGCCGGCAATGGCATTGTTGTGCGGTCCGCCCTGCAGCGAGGGGAACACTGCCTGATTGATGCGCTCCTCCAGGTCGTACATGATCTGCTCGCCGTTGGGCTTCGTCCTGCGCACGCCCCTGCGGAAGAAGATGACGCCGGCGCGCGGGCCGCGCAGCGTCTTGTGCGTGGTGGTCGTCACGATGTCGGCGTACTCGAATGGCGAGGGTATCTGCTCGGCGGCCACCAGGCCGGCCACGTGGGCCATGTCGGCCATGAGGTAGGCGCCGGCGTCGTCGCAAATCTTGCGGAATCGCGCATAGTCCAGCAGACGCGAGTAGCACGAGATGCCGGCAATGATGATCTGCGGCCGGAAGGTCTTGGCCGCCTCGGCCAGCTTGTCGTAGTCGATGATGCCCGTCTCGGGGTCCACCTTGTACGGCATGCTCTCGAAGAAGATCGACGTCGCCGAGATCTTCTTGGTGGGCGTGAAGAAGCCGTGCGTCAAGTGGCCGCCGTCGGGCAGGTCCAGGCCCATAATACGATCGTGGGGACGCAGCACGCCGGTGTAAACGGCCAGATTGGCGGGCGAGCCCGAGTATGGCTGCACATTGATGCCCCAATTGCTCCTATCCAGGTTGAACAGCTCCAGGCCGCGATTCTGGGCCAGGCACTCGATCTGGTCGATGTACTCGTTGCCACCATAGTAGCTGCGTTTAAAAAAGAAACGAATAGCTTTATTAAATGCGGCTCACTGAAGCTCATTAAAGCTCAAAGCTCATTGCAGTTGCAGGCGCATCTAGCTCAGGAAGCTCCTATTATTATAAGCTCTTATTATTAAATTATTATTATTCAATATTTTTATAAGGGAATCTTTACATTGTAATGTCGCTAAATTGTATGCACAAGACAGTTTATTTGCTCTAAATCTTGTAATCTTTATGCAACAATATGGCAATCGATTGTGCTGCTATGAAAACTATCAATTTACTTTCAAATATATTTATTATAATTGCACATAATATCATAACTTTTACTGCAAATTAAAAAAAATGAAATGCACTACTACATTTTGATTTAAATATAAGCATAAGCTTGTTTCATGTTTTAAGCAACAAAATAATTATCGTTCTAAATAAGTATTCTAAGCAACACTGTCACATATTTGTATTTTAGCAGCAGTTTGTCTGAGAGAAAGCTCTTAGGTTGTGAACTTACCGCCTGCCGGGATAGCCTTCCGAGTATTTGTTGGTCAGACACGAGCCCAAGCTCTCGAGCACCGCCAATGAGGTAAAGTTCTCGCTGGCAATCATCTCGAGGCCCTCGATCTGACGCTTTTTCTCCTTCTTGATGATCTCGGCGAGCTCGGGATCGCTCTCCTCCAACGAGGTCTGCAGCATTTTCTGGTCAGCCATTTTCTACGTATGTGTGTATGTTTAAGTTACGTAATCACAGTGAAATATTATCAATTTGAATTTAATCTAGAGCTTTAGTGTTGCGATCGGGGCAACGAACGGGAATGCACTGATGTGCACTGCTCGTCGCTCGCAAGCTGTATATGGGGATCGTGGGGACTGAATGGTTTCAATGGCTTCAGGCTGTTTACATATTTTCGAAGCAGCCAAATGGGTTCAAAAGGTTCACAAAAACATAGGAAAAATTGTAGCGCGATAAGCCTATCGACGCACAATCGGAGACCGGATCGGGGAACGAGAGTATGCACTACAATCGCCGCTTGGCAATTGAGGATGATGAATAAGTATTTGATTGATGGAAGGAAATCCAGTGGACGATAAGATTTCTACTACCCGGCAATCGTGGCATATGCAGGCCGGACGCCATTGCGTCTATATATCTGTACGCAGTTATGTCATTTGCTGGTCACCGCATTTCACAATCCCGTGATAACGAACGATCCTTGTGAAAAAGCCCCCCTGGTGGGCAGTGCATCTATTCACGTATTTTCTAATCACAATGCCAAGTGTTGAGAGTTCAGCTTGAGTTTGTTGCAACGATAAGACCAGGCTTGGGCCCCCCAACTGATCAGCAGATCAGACGCAAGGTTAATTCTTATCAGCAAAGAAGCTACTCGAAAGCAAAGATGATTTTCGATTCATTTTGCATTTTTTGCTTGAAAACTGCAAACATAACCTTAATCGTATTGAAGCTGATTTGGAATAAAAGTGAATCGTCGAATAGAAATGCAATAATATTTATTTAATAATATTATTACTGCTCGATTTTGTAGACTTGTTTGCGTAGAATAGCTAATCATAATAATTGATAGGATGCTGTGTTTTCTAGCAAATATTTGCTTAGAATTAGCTTGAAGTTATACCACACGACTTTTGCCAAAAAAATTAATGCTTATCTCTGAAAGTTTGCACTTGCAATATCCCGTAATAAATTAAACTACCCCGAAATTGGATTTATTATTGCCAAATGACTAAGGCTGCGAAAAGAAGCGAACCAAACAAAGAGCAAAAAATGCATATATATGCATAGATGTACATATGTTCAAATTGCTAGGGCGTTGCCAACTAGTATCAGGTGCAAATTTTGCAATTTGCAACTTGAGAATGAGATTTAAATGATCAGACTTTTTGTAGTGTGTGGGCACGTTTGCTATCAAATGAGCAGCGCACGAAACCCGAAAAAAGCACAGGGCGGCTCGGCTCATGCCTTCTTTCAAGGTCAGCTTAAGCACCACGCGTTGCTAACAAAGCAGCGGAACAGCAACAACAAAAACAGTGGGCAGCGAAAATGAAACGTGTGGTCGGCGGCGAGAGCGAGATCGAATTTGCCTGTACATTGGAAACTTGCAGTTTTTGCACTTAAAAAAAACAATCATTCACTTGCGCGATCATGCCACAGCCAATAAAAAAACACTAGAGCTTGTATAAATCACAAAAAATAGATGGGAAAATCTATATCAGCTTTCTTAATACGCACTTACCACGCGTGAGTCTGAACTGTGTCTGATCGCACCAGTTACCGAAAGCGTCGACGACGTATACGGCGAATTTTGCACAAATTTCGCTGCAGAGAACATCGTCGTTACGGCGAAGTTCGTCTCTCGCCGGTTGGACAAACAGCTGTTGTGCCGGCGGCTATTCAATGCAGACACACACCTTTGCAATTGCAGCCTGTAGGGCAAGCGCACGACGGCCGGGGCTGCAGATCGTACATTCATCATTGTTTTGAATGTGTAACTGAAATTCTGCGCAGACGATATATTCTTATGCTGCGTCTGGCGCTTGGATTTGTACTAGCAGCAAGCAACAGTGTGGTCCGCCAAAGTTCTCATCAATTGACGCAGATAACCTCTGACCTGCATTTTCTTTGATAAGCAACCGACTGAACCGTGTGTGGTAATCACAAAACGTTGTTTACTACTTGCCTATTCGGTTAACAGCGCCGGCCTCGCATCTGCTACTGCAAAGTCAGCTGTGATTCAACTTTATCGATAACAACTGCATTTAAACTTAAAAAAAACGTTTCAAAATACATGCAAAACCAAAAAATTTTTATAAATTTTAGAAATTTAGAATAAGTAAGGAATTATCCCTTTGAAATAACAAAATTTAAATGAAAATGACAAACAATTTGATTTCGTTTGGATTGTTATCGATAGGCCTGCTTTACAACCCTGAGCGAGTGTTGCAAGGCGCCAACGAGGGCTACAAGCTTGTGGGCACGTAATAAGCTAACGCTGTTCAGTCGATTTTGAACTGTTAAGCCGGTTGGTTGTTGGTCGGCAACAAGAATTAGAAGCCGAGGCAAACAAGAACAACAACCGTTAGTGGAAAAAGCGCGCGCTGCAAATTTTTTTAATTGCACCATAGTTCATTTTTTTTTGTTTAGTTAAAAAGAGTTGTTGGCCCAAAGCCCGAACAAACATCAATAAGTGCAAGCAATAAAATGAATGAATGAATTTGGAAATGAACAGCGTTAGCATTTTTTAACAACAAAAGAAGTTACAAACACAAACAAATATAATAATCATAATACCGCGAAAGAGTCGTAAAGAAAGGTGAGAAACTCAAATTATTTATTTGTTGTTGTGCTAAAAAGCAAAGCTAAAACAATAACAACAACGACAACAACAACAGCAGCGGCAAGCTGAAACTAATGCAGGAAAGTGGAATGTTATTTTTAGCCAAAAAAAAAGTTTTGTTTGCGGTTTCTGTTTTCTGTTTTATTTATTTTTTTTTTTTTTATTAATATTTGTATGCATAATTGCTCATTTTTATTGCTGTTTTGCTTGCCGTTTTTTTTTCTCTTTCGAATTTTTTTTTTGTTTTCTTGTGTCTTGTCAAAAAATAAAGTATTACGATAAAATTCCGTTGTTCTTGCTGGAGCAAGGTTTCCGGGTTTGTTGACTTTGGCAGCTGTGCGTTGTTGGGCTTGTTGCTGTTGTTGTTGTTCTTCAAATTGAAATTGAATTAAAATTGGCATACAAAATAATTCAAAAATATATTCTACTTATATATGTATATGTTATTATACGCAATTTTCGTTGCACAGGAAGTAGTGAGTGGCATAGCAAAATCGAAAAAATTAAGCAAAAAACGTATTTTCAAGTAAATTTCGTACAAAATTTGCTGAACGGCAAAAAACTGAAATGAATCCATGAAAGAAAAAACAGAACAAAAGGAAGTAGATTAAAAATTGTTGTGTTGTGATTTTTTTTCGTTTTTTTTTCTGTTCATTTGGTAATTAATTTTTTTGCCAACCTTTTGAAATTTTTCATACCCAGTTGTCGTTTTTGTTGTTAGTGCATTAAGTTGTCTTTTTTTTTTAGTTTTGTTTTGATTTGTTTTTGTTTTACGCGACGCTGTCAATTAAAAGAGAGTGTTAGTGAGAGAGAGAGGGAGAGAGGCGAAGACTTTATAAGCTCAGCAATTTCCGCCTTTCCCGCAAAATGATTCAAGCAATTTGCAATTGACTTTTTTTGTGTTTGTTATTGCTGCTCATTTTTTTACAACTTTAAGTTTAATTATACAAATACAAATACAAAAAAAAAAAAACAGAAAACAGAAAACAAATCGCGAAAAGCAAAAAAGCAAGACGCAAAATTAAAATTGCAAATTGCCGTGGCGGCAAATGCTGCCAACGCTGTTGCTGTTGTTGTCCGTTGTTGGGCCGTTTGTTTTCATCCGTTACTTTATTAGTTTTTTTGTTTTCATAACGACATTCGTATGCGCGGCGTCCCACTGTCCGCATTTGACGCAGCGCCATCTCGCAGCTCCAACTGCACAACTGTTTGCGTGTGCGTGTGCGTGTGCGCGTGCATGTGTGTGCGCCTCTGTGCCCTCGTGTGCGTGTGTGTGTGAGTGGGAGAGCTTGTGTCTGCATGCGTGAGTGTAACCGTTTAGCACGACACCGCGCACTCACACTCTCGCAGCTTTCATTTACAAGTGGGCTCTCCAAATTTCAAGTTCATCCAGCGGCAACAACAAGTGGTGTAAAGTTGCTGTTGTCGTTGTTGTTGCTGTTGCTGTTGCTGTTGGTGGTATTGGTGTTGCTGGCGCTATTATTGACGATAAATTTGGCAAACTTCGAACAAATTTATTTAGCCAAAAGGAGGCCACACAAATGTTTGAGCGTAAATTGTGTAAAATAATAATTGAATATACCCTAACCCCACTGCTCGGCATAGCGACGAAAGCGTCTCGTATGCTCCCTCACCTTGAATGAAAACTTCCATTTATTCAAATTGCGACATAAACATATTTGCTTGCATGTTTATTCATTTCTCTTGTTTATGTTGTTTTCGGTTTCTTCTTTCTGTCGGCTCTTCTTGCGCCATTATTTTGCCAAGCTAATGCGAAATTTATCGGGAATATTTTCGAGCGCCCGACAGAAGAATTCTTTCTATGTTTTTGCGTGTTACGCATATCATTTTCGAGACTTTCGTTTCGTTCGCTCTCATTTAGATATGTAAGTGATATTTGTTTATTTGTTTTCCAAATTGTTTGAGTCATAAACTTTATGATCTACTGAAATTCGAGTGGGCAAATTGCAAAAGTTTCAGCTAAATTCAAATACGATAACAAAATCACAAAAAAAAAAAAAAAAAAACAAACTTTTATGTAAATTTCCCCGAATTGCGGTTATTTTTTTGTTGTTGGTTTGTTTTGTTTTTGTTTTTGTTCTCTTTTTTTGTGGGGGGTTTCAGCACAATTTTTGTGCGTATCAGGCAATGTTTTTTTGTTTTGTTATGATATTCTTATTTAGCACCCTCCCCTTGGACCGCTGGCGCGCTCTGATATCAGCGCGTATTTATAATTAAAAAATGTAAGCAGAGGCAACAAATCACAAAAAATAGAATCAAAGTCAACAGCAGCAAAACAAATGCACAAATAGAAATAACTATATGTATATACTTGCATACACAATACACAGGCAAATCCAATATGTGTGTGTACAATTATATATAATATATGAGATGTCTCTGTGTACTCTAGGAAAAAAGTCAATAAAAAACTACAAACACGTTAGGCAAATTTTGCTGATAACTTGAAGCAAAAAAAAACGGCCAGCGTGCATGCCAGAGTGCACGACTAACCAATACCCATTACTATATTACTATACCCATTATCATCTGCGATATTCCCCGACGTTGAGAGGCATCTAATTGAAATGGAACAAATTTGCAGCGATTTGTCGCTTTCCATTTCTTTGAGCAGCATACACACTTTGGCTCACTTGTGGAAGTACAGGGTATGTGAAACGCGAAAAGTAGCAACAAATAAAAAATTAAATTATATGCAGAAGCAGACATAATAAAGAAACGACAAAAAAAAAACTTAAAAAAAAATGTTGCAGCAGAAGTCTAAAATTTAAGTTTTCGCCTCAGTTTGGCGATAGATAAAAACTATGTATTTCCGTCGAATAAAAGCAAACGCAACAATTCGAACTATATCGCAGCAAAAAGCAAAGAAACTACAACTGTACTGTAGTTGTATATATACATACGTATTCAGTTTATCTGACTGAGCAGCTAGGCCGCGCTCACAAAGGGGATTTTATTTTTTCGTCCAAATAAAACACAATTAGAATTCAACGAAATGTGTAGAGATAAATCAGTTAAGTATATTTAAACTTTGTGTGGTCTGATTTAAAGCGTGATGATAAATCGTATGGCCGATAATCAATCAATCACAACATTTTGCGGCCACTTTTTCTAATTTGCCTAATACCCTGCGGCCATGGACTCCAACTAAAGGGTAGCTTCTTCAACTGACCGCCAAATACGCTGAGCTTGCAATCCAGAGTATGGTTCGTCTTGTCTGCATAGTTTTCTCTGCTTTCCTCGAGAGCTTTAGCATGGAAACACAACGGACTTTGGCTGCCAATTGCGCGCTGACGTCACAAAGAAGAACAGCGAGGCTGATTAGCAATCAGTTAGGATCAACAATTTGATGTGCAGATTGTAGTATAGAGGGGGACGCCAACGAGCATTTAAATTGGCAAAGATGCAAAGTTGTTAAAGTCGCCGCTTGATTAGGATAACGTTATGCTTTGTGTGTGTGTGGAAATCAGGGCTAACTGGTAATAAGTCGATGACTGTTGGCTAACAAAAAAACAAAAAAAGATACCATAAAAAAAAGAATAAAAATCCGAAACGAAACGAAACGAAACGAAAGGAAAATAATAACGAATGGAAGATTGGAGAAAAGGAGGCAAACGAAAAGAAATTGGTATATATGCATGGAGGAGGGAAAAGAAAATATTAAAACAAGGCAAACATCGCCAGCAAAATAAAGTCGAGCAAAAAGCATTTAATTTATTTACCCCGCCCCACTATGTGCGATCCATTCCGCTGCCCGAGCTATGTATACGTCCTTAGTCCTTTGCTCCCGCTCCAAAACTACCGCCCCACCCCCCTGCCCCCACCCCGCACTGGACCCCGCCGACGTGCCATTGTCCCAACGTCGTCGCATCAAAGCAAAAAAAGCTCTCGTTTTACTGTTGCTCGGTTTTTGCCTTTTTGGCGCGGCCAGAAAACTACTATGGGCAAAAAGAAAACAACAAAAAAATATGTATAAAAAACACACAAAAAAAAAATTACACAAAAAATAAAGACAGGGAGAGCGAGAGAGAGGGAGAGAGAGCGAACAGAAACTGAACTTTACATCGGGCATGCAAAAGGAAAGACGCAAAAAGGAACAAGAGCAAAAAACTTCATTTATACTTTGCACTGAACAAAATAACAAGTGGCCAACGCTAGACTTGAGCTGGCTAGTTGATGGTCGCATACCCTGTAAAGCCACAACCGCACTGCGTAGTTGGCACACTAGCAACGCAGCACAATGAATGATATTTTCTTGTAATTCGCATTGAAAGTGTTTGGCAATACTTTGAGAGGTTAACTCAAGTTGGTAGCAGTTTAGTTTAGCAATGTGTTTGTCAATAAGACAGCGGCACAATTGCGCCGAAATTAAGGGGTATACAATAGCCGCTTTTTCGCAAATATTTAGCTGTTTTTTTACTGTTTTGTTTTTATGTGTAAGGGAAGTGTTTTTTGTAGAGTTCTTTTTTTTGTTGCTCGCATATCTTATATAATATATACTCCTATATGATATACACAAACACATCGCACAACTGCACATGCGAGCGAGCGGGGGGAGCAGTGTATTCGTGTTCGTCTCGATGTCTGTGTGTGTGTGTGAGCCAAGCCCACCCACACAAGCAGGGAGACATGCATGCACAGACCTGCATATTACCGAATAAGTAAATCACTTGAATCACTCGCCATGGAACACACATCTCAATATTCGCTTTACTTCCTCTCCCCCTTTTCCTTCTTTTTCCCTTTTCCCTCTTTTTTTTGTTTGTCGTTTCGACACTGCGACATTTTCTCGGGCAAAATTGAACAATTTTTTTTTGGTGTTTCGTGTTTTGCGTTTTCCCTCATTGTTTTCCATACGCAAGACAGAAGTGAACAGAAAAAAGCGACAAAATATGCAATAAATTACAAAGTAGTCGCCAAAAAGCAGCAAGCACAAAATGAAGAACTTGCGAGTGAAGACAACAAGCAAAACATTATATCCAACATGGCGCCCGCATACCCTGTAAACAACGCACTGCCGAATTCCCATGCATACTAAATTCAGCAGCAAATTAGAAGCACTAGCAGTAGTAGTTATGTCTTCTGTCTTCTGTCTTCTGTTTTTGTCGATCTATCGAAGCAAGCCAAAAGCTGCCGTCTTCCGCTTGTTATATTCATTTGCACAACTTTATCGCACACACTTTTTGTTTGACCAGCGCAACAGCAGAAAAAAGTGCCCATCTCAAGGCGTCTGGCAAATGGGTAATTGCAAAATTCTCAATTCGAACGCTGCGTTTGGCCATCACCATCATCATCATCAAGCATCAGTTGGGGTTTTTTCGTTTTATTTTTTGCGTATCTTTTGTTTTTTTTTTTTTCGGTTCCACTAATTTCGTTGTTTGTGTGTACAAATTTGATTTGATGGCTTCTTTAAAGCATTATGCGTTACAATGACTTTTGGCAAATGGAAATTTTGTAAGCTCGTTCTGCCGATCTGCGATGTTATAATACTCGTATATGTGCCGCTCTGCATGGCATTACTTAGGCAAAGAGAACCAGCGAGCAACAGCGAAAGAACGAGAGAGAGAGAGAGAGAGAGAGCGAGAGAGAGAACAGGTCTTGGTAGAAATTGTAAAAACATCCACGCAAAAAATCGAAGTTAGCAAAAACCTAAGAGATACGACAAGGCGAACGGCGGCAAAAACTGGCGGGGTAACTATGCCTGTCCATCTCCAGCTCCCAGCTTCCAGCTCCCAGCTCCCAGCTCCAACTCGAGCTACGGCTAGAGATGTGTAGTTTGTTTTTGGGTTATAGATGGTTTTGGCCTGGCTGTCGTCCCTTCTTCACTTGGCATTGTGTTGTGTTGTGTTGAGCTGAGCTGGTGCCGCTTTTTGCCTGCAAGGGAAGTTTTGATATAAAAATAATATTAAGTGTACATTAGGCGCAAAAAATATGATAAGTAAGGCGAAAAAACAAAACGGAAAAAAAGTCGAAGCCGAAAAACATTGACATAAACAAACACACGCTGCCAGATGAAAGGGCCGGCATGTGGCAAGGGGGGCAGGGGCAGGGGCAGGGTCGGGGTCACTGGCGGCGTGGAGAGGCAGGGGCCAGCCAACACATGCTAGGGGGCGTCTTGCCAAAGCAAAAGTTACAAAAACAAAATGCAAAAAAGAAAAAGAAGTACAACAGCAGCAGCAGCAGCAGCAGCAACAACAACAACACGAACAACTCACAAAGAAACCTCGCGTATGAGTTAGAATCTGTGGCCGAGGCGAACGTACTTACAGATACAAGATACAAACACACACACGTGCGGAGAGCGAGAGCGGGAGCGGGAGCGGGAGCGGGAGAGCAAAAAACGATGACAGTTTTCTTGATGAATGTGCGCGCTGCTTCCCGAAGTCGGAGACCACAGAAAGATTGCTGCTAAGCCGCACCACCGCCAGCACCACCGCCAGCACCACCGCCAGCAGCACCTCCAGCAATGGAAGCTGCAGAAGCAAGCGAGTTTTTCCGCCTCGCAAAAAGCATTTGTATCTTGCGAGCGCTCACTCGCTTTTCATGCCCCCAACCAAAAAGCCGCAGCGCTACTGTCACCTGCAAGACTCTGCAGCCGAAGTCTCAGTCTCAGTCCTCAGTCCTCAGTCGCAGTCGCAGTCTCAGTGCTCAGTTCCTTGCTCTGTTTTTCCATTTGCCAGCTTTCAGCTTCTACGCAGCTTTTCCATTTTCTCGCAACATTATTTGTTTGTCTTCTTTTCTGCAGATCTTGGGCCAACTTTAAAAGCCCCTACCGGAAGTCATACAAAAGATTTGTCCAAAAACAAAACAAAAATGGGAAAAAAGTACGAACGCGACTAGAGATTAGAACAGGTTCAGTTTGTGGCACCTGTCATTGTTCCATTCCCGCATTTGCAAATGGGGCGTCACTTGGCACTTTATCAAGCTGCCTCCTAAGTAGAGCCAGCAGCAGTTCGAGATCTCTGCGACACGATTGTGCATTGACACTACATTCACTTCTTATTGGGAGTGTCTCCCAATGTGTAGCTTCCACAGTTGTAAAGCACTATATAGTTATAAACTGGACTAAGCTGGAAGACCATAAGAACACTTTGCTCGTTGCTCAGCTCAAAGATCTTGAGGCTGCTACCAGACTCATGGAATATTTGTAAACTCCACACTCTATATTTTGCAAGATCTAGCCGTGGTATAATGACAAACTAGACTTCACCATTTTGAAAGGTTTTGGAGTCAAGGAATAGTTGAAAACTCAATTATAAAACTACAGCAATATTGTCTTTACTCCAGTCTAGTTTGTCATTAAATTCACTATTTTCAAAGATCTTGAGGTTGTTCCCAGAGTCCAAGGAATAGTTGTAAACTCATGCATAACATTAAAGTAATATGGCTTAATATTTAATACTTATAGCCTAAATATTTGACAGATTTTGGTGTGCTATAATGACAATCTAGAGTTTACTCTTTTCAAAGACTTTAGCGTTGCTACCAGAGTCAAGAAATAGTTGGAAACTCAATTATAATACTACAGACATATTCTATGAATATTTCATACTTATAGCAAATTAATTTAGCAAAATCTTGCCGTGGTATAATGACAAACTAGTCTTCACCATTTTCAAATATTTTAGAGTTGCTGTCAGAGTCAAGAAATAGTTGAAAACTCAAGTACTACAGGAATATTGTTTGTATTGTAAATATTCCAGTCTAGTTAGTCTGATCAAGTTTGTCATTAACTTCACTATTTTCAAAGTTCTTGAGGTTGCTACCAAAGTAATGGAATAGCTGGAAACTCATTCATAACATTGAAAGAATATTGCATCAACATTTAATTCTCATAGCCTATATATTTTGCAAGATTTTGGTATGGCATAATGACAAACTAGACTTTACTATTTTCTAAGATTTTGGAGTTGCTGTCAGAATTGTTGTAAACTCAATTATAACTATTCAGGATTATTGCTTGAATATTTAATACTTATAGCCTATTTAGTTTGCACAATTTTGGTGTGCTAGAATAACAAGTTAGACTTCACTATTTTCAAAACATTTTTGAGTTGCTGCCAAAGTCAAGAAAAAGTTTGAAACTCAACTAGAACACTACAGAAATATTGTCTGTATACTCCAAGTGTCTATATTTTGCTTGCCGTTGCATAGCGACAAACTAGACTTTAATTGTCTCAAGATGTGGCAGCTTAAATATGACATTATGTGAGAGTTGGCCAAGTCAATAGTTATCATTTTATTCGCACTCCTGTCTTTAACAGATCCAAGCTCGTTTCGCTAACAACTCGATCGCTTTGGCGTATATGTTTAAATACCAAGAACCGCTCAAAGTGTTGTGTGCATTGGAGTTGAGTTGACTTGAGTTGGGAGTATTTTCGTTTGTTATTGTTGTTGCTGGAATGTTGAGTTGAGGCGGCGTAGGGCGCGAGCGAATCTGGTTCTGGTTCTCCAGCGAGGACTCTATTTATGGTGGGTCCTGTTTAGCGTGCCCCTTGTGCACCCACTAGCTGGCTGTGCGCTGTGGTTCAGCCACCTTAGATTACATGTACCTGCTTGCATTTGTATCTGCATCTGCATCTGTATCTGTATCTGTATCTGTTTCCTTGTTTGTGTGTGCGCCAAACTGGACATTGCGCGCTTTTTCTGTTATTGTTGTTGTCGTTGTCGTTGTCGGTGTGTCTGCAAATTATTAGATTTTGTGTCAGCAGCAACAACGACAACAGCAACAACAGCAACCAGCACAATAACAATGCTGCAACGCTTTGCTAGTGGAAGCTGCATAAGTCAACACTGCTGCAACATGAAGACTCTGGCAAAAAACAAAATTAAAAAAAGATATAAAAAAGCAAAAAAAAAAAGAAGAAAAATAATAAAAACGACAGAAAAAGCGGAAGGCGAATGCACTTGGACTTGGAGAACCACAGCAACAACAGCAACAACAACAACAACAACGGCAGCAGCAATAGTTGTAGAGCATCGTAAAGTCGCAAGTTGTGCTTGAGCTCCGGCTTTTTTGTTGTTTTGCAGTCGTTTGCTGCAGCAGCTTGTTGCAGCTTGCAGTTGTTGTTGTTGTTGTTGTTGCCGTTGCCGTTGCTGTTTTGGAAACATTTTATGATGTTGCTGCAGCAAAAGGTGGCATGCGTATCTGCCGCAGCTTTTGAGATGCACATTGCGAGATGCATTCTCATTGCCCGCAGAGATGGCCCAAAGTCTGTTTCCCCTTTCGATATATATCTATAGCTATAGCTATATCTATAGCTATAGCTATATCTATATCTATATCTATATCTATATCTATATCTATATCTATATCTATATCTATATCTATATCTATATCTATATCTATATCTATATCTATATCTATATCTATATCTATATCTATATCTATATCTATATCTATATCTATATCTATATCTATATCTATATCTATATCTATATCTATATCTATATCTATATCTATATCTATATCTATATCTATATCTATATCTATATCTATATCTATATCTATATCTATATCTATATCTATATCTATATCTATATCTATATCTATATCTATATCTATATCTATATCTATATCTATATCTATATCTATATCTATATCTATATCTATATCTATATCTATATCTATATCTATATCTATATCTATATCTATATCTATATCTATATCTATATCTATATCTATATCTATATCTATATCTATATCTATATCTATATCTATATCTATATCTATATCTATATCTATATCTATATCTATATCTATATCTATATCTATATCTATATCTATATCTATATCTATATCTATATCTATATCTATATCTATATCTATATCTATATCTATATCTATATCTATCTATATACGACAAAAGCACGAGTGATTTGTCCATCTTTAGGAACTAGAAGAGCGAGTGTTATTGCTTGTTATTACTTGGACTGCACTCGCAGTAGTTGTTGTTGTTTTGCTAGCTGGACTTGATCTTGGACTTTGACTTCACTTTGGCTAGCTGAGCCTGCGTGTGCAGTTCCTTGGCCTGGGCTGTGCTCCCTCTCACTCGCATGTTATTGTTGTGCTTTGTTGTTGTAACATTCGCATACCAAAAGCCCAAAATAAAAAACTCCAGTGTCGCGCTGAATGGCGGTGGGGGAGGGGGAGGGGTAGAGGGGAGCTTGTGTGCTGCGTGAACGCTGTTGCAATGTGCTGAGCATTGGGATTTGAGAGTCGGGCTTCAGTTTGCTTTTCTTGATTTCTTTCTGCATTCGCTTTGATTTGCTTTTCTTTATTACTCATTCGTTATGTATTAATAATAATGAAAACAACAACAGCACCAACAACAACAACAACAACAACAACAACAACAACAACAAGAATCCTCAATTTACTTAAGCGGCAACGAAAGGAACTCATCGACAGAGCGACCGAGAGATTTTTTCCTTGAATTCATTTCAAATGCGTTTCTTATTCGCCTTTTTTCGTTTCTCTGCTCTGCCCCATTATTATTATTATTTCGATTTCGCGACAACAACAACAACATAGAAATTGCTTATTCACTTATTTTTTTTCTTTGTTTTTGTTGTTTCGCCTCCCCTCCTTGCAGTCGACGCTGTTTATTTACTTAAGAAGTAGAAAAACTGCTTGAAGAACGGCTTGTGATTTTTGATACTTTCAACTGATTTCTTCCCCCACTTTTTCCATACGAGATCGTTATTGTCTTATTAAGTGATATTTTCAGCTGCTTTTGTCAATACCGCCCCCCCCCCCCCGCCGCTCTCTCGCTGTGTAGAAAGCTGTTTGTCTCATTGATTGGTAATCAATGTACGTATAGCCCGAAAAAAAAAATCGTTAAAGCCGGGAAACGGCCTTTTGTTTTTACATTGGTTTCCCCTTTATGACGCGGGATTTTGGAAAGTACCAACCACAAATTTGTTAGATAACCGTTGTCGTATAAATATTGGCAATTTTTACTTTTGTTGCTCTTACTTTTCTGATCGCCCATTAATTAAGTTGTAATTTCACGGAAAATGTTGGAAAAGTCCCACAGAAAAGTGCTTAAATCAGTAATGAGCTGCTTTATGTTAAATTAGTTGTTCGACTTTAAATGAATAATTCGAGAGTCCGAGTCCAAGGTTGTTTGTAAAACTCTTGAAACTCGAGCAGCAGCTCATTTCGTGTTTGTCTCTCGCTCTGCTCGTACTCGTATCAATTTCAATATTTATTTAATATGCATTTTTTTAATTATTTATCGTCGCGTTCTAGATATCAACGTTCGTCTGAAATTCGAATTTGTAATTTCAATCAAATGCTGTTGTGTCTATTTCTTGTTGCCTAATCTGACGACGCACATGAAATCATTTCCATCTCACTTGACTTGACGTTTCCTTGAAGTTGTGGACACTTCTGAATACCCTGCAAAGTGTCGCTTAAGCTGTCAAATATGCTCAAACTATCTGCAAAATATTGAAATGAATTCCCGCCTAAATAACTCGCTATTAGAATGATGATGAACTGAGCCCAAACTTCAGCAAGTATTGATTCGTTTGCTGTGTGCATAGATACTACGTATAGATACTATCTATTGCCAGCAATAATTTTGTGCATCATCGTTTCATTATTTCTATTTTGTTTTTTTTTTTTTTGGGAATGTGCTCGTATCGATCTCGAGTCCAAATTGGTTTCGATGCATACACAAGATGTGTTTGTGCTTTTTAGGTATGTAGACAGCTTCCTCATACTATATCACGTTTCTTACAAATTTCGGAATTCCCCTCGGAGTGTGTTCTCCTCTGACTTGTTTTTCTATGGAAGTAAATTCGCATTGTGCTCGTTGTCGCCAACAGTCGGCAACATGTACATGTGTAAGTTGTGTGTGTGTGTGTGTGTGTGTGTGTGTGTGTGTGAGTGGGGGGATATTTATGTATTGTCGTGGTACATAGAGATAAGAGGGAGTTGGAGAGCAAAAGTATAAATATAAATTGTGTACAAAATTGTATATACTTGTATTTTATTTTATTTCATTTTTGTTTTTATTTCATTTTCTATTTTTGTTGCTCTCACTTATTGTTGTTGTTGTTGTGTGTCACATTTTTGTTGTAGTCCCACACACAAGTTACTACCCCCCACAATTTCTGACCCATCCCTCAGTTTGCTTCGCTCGCCGCCTGGCGTCCCTGTGCTCTACGTTGGCACATAAATTTATATTACAGTTTTTTGCTTCGTATGAGAAAGAAACAAAAGCAAAAAACGTTACAAAATACAAAAAAAAAAAAAATGGCAAAAAAAAAGAAAAATAATAAAAAACAAACCAGCGCAACAACAACGGCGAGGACGGCAACGTCGACAACGACGACGACGACGACGGCGACGGCGACGACGACGTTAAAAAATTATACAAATTACAAAAGCATCTGGAAAAAGAAAGAAAATTGCTCTGGCAGAGGGAAACGGATTTTACATGCCATGTGCGTGTGTGTGTGTTTGTGTGTGTGTGTGTGTGTGTGGATGCGTACGTTTACGTCATATAAAGACTATATACATTTATATTTATATATATTATATGCATGTTGTTCCGCAACAATTTATTTACAGCCTAGTTAAGAGGTTACCGCTGCTATTTCCATCTACCACTGAAATCGTTATCGTTATCCTAGGTCGACGCGCCCCAACCTCTGCTTGTTTCCCCAAACATATTCATTCCTTGCTCCCCTGCACTGCTTAAGCACTCGCTTGACTTAATTTCAACACACAGTTCTACAATATTAGTCGTCTTTAATCAAAATGTTATTAATTTGGCTTGGAGATTTCTCTCTCGTGTCCTATACTGCTTAACTACTCGCTTGATATAATTTCAATCTATAGTCATATATAGTATTATTACTGAATTTGGTTTAAAGATTCCTTGCTCGTGTCCTATACTGCTTAAGTACTTCGTCGTCTTTGATCAACATGTTATTACTGAATTGGGCTTAAAGATTCCTCGCTCCTGTCTCTCACTGCTTAAGCACTCGCTTGACTTAATTTCAACACACAGTTCTGCAATATTTGGCGTCTTAAATCAACATGTTATTAATTTGGCTTGAAGTTTACATGTTCGTAACCTAGACTGCTTAATCACTCGCTTGATCTAATTTCAATCTATAGTCATAGTATAGTATAGTATAGTATTATTACTAAAGATTCCTTGCTCGTGTCCTATACTGCTTGAGTACTTGCTTCATCTAATTTCAATCTATAGTTCTACAATATAAGTTGTCTTTAATCAACATGTTATTACTGAATTGGGCTTAAAGATTCCTGGTTCCTGCTTAAGCACTCGCTTGGTCTAATTTCAATCTATAGTTCTACAATATAAGTCGCCTTTAATCAACATGTTATTAATGAATTAGGCTTGAAGATTCCTTGCTCCTGTTCATCATTCGCTTGATATAATTTCGATCTATAGTGCTACAATTTGAATCGCTTTTATTCCACATGTTCCTGCTGTCTCTCACGCTTGATCCAATTTCGACCTAAAGTTCAACAATATAAGTCGCCTTTAAAAAACGTGTTATTACTGAAGTTGGCTTAAAGTTTGCTTGTTCGTGCACTAGACTGCTTAAGTACGCATTTGATCTAATTTCAATCTATAGTTCTACAATATACTCGTAAGTCGTCTTTATTCAAAAGTTATTACTGAATGTTGCTCAAAGTTTGGAGTATTTAAAAGTAAATGACTTGAAAGAACTGTGCTCGCCTAACATAATGATATGTGTGACATTAATTACGTATAATTATGCTAACAAGATTGGTCTTGCTATCATATATTGACCTTCGAGTTGTTGGGCTCGCAAATTAATTGGAACGTGGTGGAAGAAAGTTCGTGAGAAGAACAAAAATGTGCTGCTGCTAACAAACGTTTGTGTTAACGTTTGGTTTCAGCCGAGTTCAAGGTGTTTTGACTGTGGACTGTGTAAATCGAATCACGTGTTGAAGCCACGTCGATGTGGCAAGGACACACATTAGCAATAGAGACTGGATTTAGACATTACTTTGGCGCACTTTCTGGGTTAGGGGGGTTGGGGGGGGTTTGCGATCTGTCGCCGCTCTGTCAGCTTATCGCGTTGACGTCGCGACGTCGCGCAGTTGCCAACTGTGAGTGGAAATCGCAAATGAAGATTGTCACTTGTTTGTGACGCTGTAGCCTAGAGAGTATTCGCGTTCGTTGTGTATCAATTATCAGCCAAGAGAGAGAGAGAGGGGGGGGGTGTATGCGGGGCAGAAATCGCGAAACTTTTGAAATCTGCTGCCTTTTCTTCTCAGTCGCTTGTGCATTTTTAATACAAGCGCAAAGGGGGAAAATTAATAGTGAAGGAATGAACACACACACACACAGGCACACACACATACGTGCACGTGGCACACACACGTACATATAGCATTCCGTACACTTTTTATATGGAAAACTGTGTACCTTTCATTTAAGTTGACATAAAAATCGATATTTAAAAAAAAGGATAAAACCATAAAAAACGTCAAGTAAAAAATTACAGCTTAAAAAACAGGCAACAACAACAGCGAGAACAGCGGCAGCAACAATGACGACGACAACAATAACAACAACAACAACGACGACAACGACGACGACGACGACAACAACAACAACAACAACAGCAGCAGCAGCAGCAAGCACAGAAAATAAAGAGCGGAGAAAGACAGAAAATGAAAATAATAATAAAAAAAAAGAACGAACCGGTCGTTATGCTTTTTTCCGCTATGCAATGTTCTCTGACGCTTTTTGTGTTTTTATTTATTTTGTTTTTTTTTTTGCTTCTTTTTTTCCTTCTTTTTTGTATTTTTATTTTTTTTGTTTGTGCTGCCGAAGTCGTCGTCGTCGTCGTCGTCGTCGTCGTCGTCGTCGTCGTCGCTGCTGCTGTAATGTCTTTTTTCATTTTCCGCTCGCAACCTTTTTGCGTCACGGCCCTACCGAAGCACTCCTCCAGTCCCTTGGCCCGCTTCCCTACCGCCCCGCCCCGCCCCGCGCCGCCGTCCCGTTACGCTCGTGGAGCCAACGACGTTTCTTGCCTTGCAGTGGAGAAAAACACAAACACACACACACACACAGAGAAGTAATATAAAAGTGAAAAGTTGGCGGGCAAATGTCGACGCCTCAATGCTCTAACCGACTTGTTGAGCCACACTGAAGCAAGTGTGTTTTTGAAAGTTTTCCAACTTTTGGCCACCTCAAAATCATACGCCTAGTTAGCCAAATAATTGCCCGATTGTGAATTGATGGCTGACTTTGCGTGGCTGAAGCTGAAGATTATGTACAGTGGCTCACACCTTATTTCGTGCAGAGCAAAAGTTGATTTTCAATGTTGAATAACTTTTAAGGAATTTCACAAAAATTTAAACGCAGTTATGTTCATTAGACTAAACTAAACTAAATTGATCTTCATATTTGCTAAATAACACTAAAAAGTGGGAATAACTAAACAATTTTGAGTCTTTGAGCTCACAGCTTATTTCGTGCAAGCAACATAGTGTTCAAATTTAATACTAAAACTGAAAAATTCAAATCTTGTGTAGCCTTTCTTCTGTTAAATGATGTATTTTAAAGCTATTTCAAGTGATCAAATTAACTTGTATATAGTTTCTTTGGGGTTTTGCACCATTCTTCTATGAGAACTTCTTTCAACTAATTTTTGCTGGATATTGATAATATATTGGATATTGTAAATGCAATGCACTTTTTTTAAAGCGTGTCGCAGCAGAGCTGAGATGAGATTGAGAAGCATATATAATGCAGTTAGTGCTGTGCTCCACAGCTGCAGTAGAATTGTAGCAGCCCTATGCGAAGTGTATGAAAACAGAAAATAAAGCGAGCTCAAACACAACAGGAACACAAAAATTTTGTTGTATATGTATAAAAATACAAAAAAAAAAAAAAAACGGCAAACAAAAAAAACGAAATGAAAAAGCGAAATCCAAAGAAGAAGAAAAATGTGATAAAAACTGAAAAATATTTTCCATGAGAAAATCCAAAAGAAGTGGAGACTCCAGTCGTGTGTGTGTGTGTGTGTGTGGGCCTTGAGTTCAAGTTGGGTTCGCTTAAGGTTCGGGGGTTGGGCACGGTGGCTCGTGCTGGGCTGCGGACTGTTGGGTGCTCTCTCTGTGTGTGTGTGTGTGTGTGTGTGTGTGTGTGTGTGTGTGTGTGTGTGTGTGTGTGTGGAGGGTGTGTGAGCTTAGAGGGGTAGAGCGTCGCCCGCCCGTCGCCCGTCGCCCGTCGCCCGGTAGTGCTGTCGTTTCGGGTCTCGTCTCGAGCGAACGAAGCGATGGCGGGAAAAATATACTACAATAAAACATGTATTTTTTATGCCATTCTTTTTGCACTCTCGTTGTAAATTTGTATTTCTTTTTTTATATTCGCTTTTTTTTTAAGGAGCTGAAATGTGTAACGGCTCATATAAAGTATTGTGTGTGTGTGTGTGTGTGTGTGTGTGTGTGTGTGTGTGTGTGTGTGTGTGTGTGTGTGTGTGTGTGTGTGTGTGTGTGTGTGTGTGTGTGTGTGTGTGTATGTGTGTGTGTGTGTGAGTGTGAGTGTGAGTGTGTGTTGGGATCAAAAACCCTTTGCAGCAATCTGTTGGTAAAATGGTTTCTTGTTGTGGGTGGCTCAGCTCGCCGGACATTGCTTCCTCCCTCCCCCCGCTTTTTTGGCCTTCCTGTTTTATATGGAATCACACACACACACACACATACATGTGCACTTATCTACATCAAGTGTACATATGTATATACACACGTATGTGTGTCGTTAGTTGTCTATACACTTTTGAGAAATTCCTTCATTTGCGCATTTTATTTGCCCGCATTCCTTTGTCATCTTGATTTTGTTGCCACCTTCTGCTGCCACTGCCACTGCCACCGCTGCTGCTGCCACTGCTGCTGCTTGAACGTCTTCCTCGTTGCCTCTACTTTATTTTGTCTTCCTTCGTTCGAAAAAAAGTGAAACGAATTTTTCGCTCGTTTTCAAATGCTAGAGCGCTTTGGTCTCTCCCTACTCCCTTCTGCCCCCCCCCCCCCTGAGTTGTGGGCCAAGTTGATGGATTTTTGCAATACCCTGCACTCATAAACTGTAAATAGCGAGTCCTTCAAGCGGAGTAAGCTTCAATTGCCAGCAAAGAACGTAAACCATTTCCTGATTTTTACAGAATTCGCTTGGTTTGATTTTCGAGGAAATGCAATAAGATTTAATTTAAAATAATGAATACGAACTCGCAAACTATTCGAGCTCATCAGATTGAAATGTAATATACAACTTAATCAGCTCATTTCTATTATTGTCGTCATTCTTTACGGCACAAGCTGCCTGAGTTAACTCAATTTGCTGGATATGTTGTTCAATTTAATGCACTGCACAGTTCTTGCTCTGTGTTCTCCTTATATTATTAATATAAGTATGCATTTCAAGTGAAACTTCTCAGAGTAACCAAGCACAGCTTCAGCTGAGATCTCGACAAATATTGCGATGTTGGAATGTTGGACTCCTTGGCAAATTGCTTAAACAATGGGTATATTTAAGGGACATAGCGAGACGGCAAATAAGGAAATGGCAAAGTAATGCAATATGCATAATAATAAAACGCAAACGAGGACAACATTTGATATTAACACAACCCCGCCATAACTGTAGCGAACTCTAAAGTTTCGAAATTTCTGCTCTTCGCCATATTGAAATACACGTCAGATGCGATGCGAAATGGGGCGGGACATCAGACTGGACAGCACTCAACGGCATGGAAGTGGAGCGGGGGGTTGGGGCGTTGCGAATTTCCATTTATGTAGTTGCGAAATACCACTGATGCTTCTTCTTTGACCGACTCCAGCGAAAGTACATGATGGCTATTTATGTACATGTTTTTTAAATACCTAAAGTGTGTCTGTCTGTGTGCAGTTGATTGCCGTGGCTTTTAATTTGCCAGAAATAATTCAGGTGCATTTTCAAATGTAAATTCCACGCAAAAGGAAAAAAATACGAAATTCGTCGTAAAATATTTTTTAATTTACCGCGCATATTACAAAGTAGCGATAAAGCCGACCGAGGCCGAGTGAATTCATATTGCGCATATGCATATATCCTCGCTCATCACTCGTCCTGGCACATTATCTCGCGCCGAGGCCTGACAAATTGTCTGAGTGATTGGCAATCAACGCCTCGGCCAAATGGCACGAGCACTTTGCATTTACGACACCTTATAAGATGGAGCTGCAACTCAAGGTTGCCAAATTGCTGGCTAAATGATTCTCCGCAATTGCAGTTGGCAATCAGCTGTGGAAAACCTTTGGCTGCATTTCCCCAGCACGAGATTAGAAACTCAAGTATTTAACTGCATCGAAAGTGAATATGCTTGTTAGTTGAACGACTTTCTTTGATGCCATATCTTTATGGCCGACATTCTTTGGACTTAAGAAGTTGGCTCGTTTAGACAGAAGCCATTCAATTAGAGCTGTTTCCGATACTCGATTGCCTCATCAAATGCTGATGGGGAAAAATTAGTCGACTGGCTAATTACGCTGGGAATCTCATAAAACATGTGGTAAAAATTCACAACTGATTTTTGCAGTTCTCGTCTTTTTTGTGGGGGAAAACTTGCGTTGATTATGGGCGGCTTTTCGACAGTTGCGATCAAAGATTCGCGGAATCAAATTGTTTACCACAAGTAGTGTGTATTTGTCGACTTGGCTGCAATCCGAGACTAATATTTGGGTTTGCCTTTGTTTTGTTCTGTTTCGTTTTGTTTAGATTTAGATCGACGCCAACTTTTACGGGGTGGGGGGAGACATTGGATACGGCAACGCGATGCTACCGCAGCAGTATTGCCTGCGCTGGAAGTACCACCACAGCAACCTGCAGACGATGTTCTCGCAGCTGCTGGACAGAGGATGCTTCTGCGATGTGACGCTCGCCTGCGAGGGTCAGCTGATACGCGCCCATCGGGTGGTGCTCTGCGCCTGCAGCACCTTCTTCGACTCGGTGCTCTCGAACTATGCCAGCGAGCGCGACCCCATCATCATCATGAAGGACGTGACCTTTGCCGAGGTCAAGTGCCTCATTGAGTTCATGTACAAGGGCGAGATCAATGTGGAGCATGTGAGTACAACGATTTGCATCAACGACTTTAGTGCGAGCTTCTTGCTGTCCACACACAGGCCAGCCTGCCATCGCTGCTGAAGACGGCGGACGACCTCAAGATCAAGGGCTTGGCCGAGGTCACTTGGCGCGACGACGAGGACGGCCCACCGCCGCCGATGCCCGCGGCCGAGTTCCATTCACCGCCACGCAGCCTGGCCGAGAGCTATGCCCAGGATCTGCTGCACCAGCAGGCACAGCAGGCGCAGCTGCAGACCCAGCTGAAGACGGAGCGTGAGCACGAGCACCACAGCTCGCCCACGGCGCTCGACAATGTGCTGGCCCTGAACGCTGCCGCAGCGGCCGCCGCCGCGCGGATGCCCGCTCTGACGCCCCTGCCCAGTGCCAGCGCCGCCGGACTGGAGTGTGGCCAGTCCGTGGATCCGTACATGGGGCCGAAGCGCAAGCGGGGTCGTCCGCCACTCGACGACACCTACGATGTGTTCAATGTGTGAGTATTGCGCGCGCAAGCAGTGCACGTTCTACAAGCAGTGCGCCAGTATCGCAAGCTGTGCTAGACTCCTGTCATCCGTCTCGCTCTAGATCCGCAAACTAAGTTATAATTACAGTATAGTGAACTATACTTTGTGTCCGCGTTTAACATTCCTTGAAGTGCATGCTAGAGTTCATGTCGAAAAGCATGCTAAGAATGCGAAACAAAGGTGGCAAAAATGTGCCTGCATGTGTGCAAAGCGGTCGCAGTCAAACAGCACAATTTAACAGACCAAGCAGTCTTTTGCAATGCACGCGTTTCTGTGTTTGTGTCTGTGATCAGATGAGCCTGCTGTTGCATAACATAAGACAGCTCTGCCTTAACAGAGTATGCTACTGTTAAACATCTTGCAGACGACTTGTCTACATGTGTGACCGCATGTGCCACTATATTGCACTGCTTGCTTGTGTGATTGACTGCAATTGTAATTTGCTTACGAACGTACAAACTTCTTTTCTTGACTTCCCATGAAAATGCGCACTGGGTATCTTTACATACGTGTTTCAATTGCAGTCGCAAATTGGCACATTACGCCGCCAACTTGGAGCCGGCACAGCGCGCCTACTTGGAGTCCGGGGGTCGTTCCTTCGTCGAGGAGCCGCAGCCCGTTGCACATTCCGCCGCTCTGGCCTCGCCGCCCGCCGCCTGCCCGCCCAAGCAGCGTCAGCGCCTGCGTCAGCAGCAGCAGCAACAACAGTTGCAACAGCAGCAGCAGCAGCAGCAGACGTCGCCGCACACAGAGGCGGGCGAGCGCGAGGAGCCAGCACAGGACTGGCAGAATGGGGCGGATCGCGGCCAGCGCCAGATGTCGCCCAAGCTGGGCGAGCTGGAGCCGAAGACGGAGCTCGACTTGAGCAACGATGACAGCACAGCGCACGCAGCAGCAGCGGCCGCGATGCCGCTGTGCAGCGCCACCGTCAGATCCGAGAAGGCGACGGAGCGGCGCGAGCGGCACGGCAAGCTGCGGCATGCCACACGACGGCTCTACGCTGAGCGCGAGAAGTCTGCGGACAAGGCGGCGACGTCGCAGCGCGCCCAGCGCCACTCGATGTCCCAGGAAGCGGAGCAGCAGCCAGAGGCGGAGCAGACGCTTGCGAGTGAGGAGTCCGCTGTTGAGGCGCTGCCGCGCCCCGTCGAGGAGATCGAGAACGAGCATCTGGTGGCCAATCGCGCCGAGTCACCCGCCATTGCAGTGCGCTCGGCGGCGCTGCTGTCCGCCAGCTTTGGCGGCGCCAAGTTTGCGCATCCGGACGCGCCGCCCGGCGGCTACTTGATTAACGATCACGGCATGCTGATGCCGCACGAATTCGCGCCCAGCGTGGCGGCTGCTGCGGCCGCCGCGGCCGCTGTGGCAGCGGTGGCGAATGCCACCAACGGCAATGCCCCGGGCGGCGGCAATCCGGCGACAGCCGCTGGCAATGAGCTGGCCAACACGACCATTGACTACACCGAGGTGAAGCTGGAGGACTACGATGCCACCGAACTGCGGCTGACCAACGAGGAGCTGTCGCAGTGGCAGGACGTTATCAAAATGGACGACTACCTGGCCAAGGGCCGGCGTCCGCAGTTCTGGGAGGAGCCGTTCACCAAGCGCGTGAGTAGCAAGCTGCCGCCAGCTGCGTGGACTCAATAGTAACATTGCTTCTTATCCACCAGGTACTCGATGCCATCAAGAACAAAAGACTCGAGATGAAGAAGGCCGCACGCATTCTGGGCGTCTCCTATGGCACGCTCTACGGTCGCTACCGTGAGGTCTACGGCTGCCTCAAGCATCCGTACAGGTGAGAGTGGCGCTTGACCCCGCACAGCTTCCACTAATGTTTACCCTTCTTTGCCGCAGTGGCACCAGTTTTCGCAACTCCGTCGGCGGGGGCGCCACCACAGCAGCCAGCCAGCTGGCGGCCGTGCAGCCGCGTTTCGATTTGAGTTTCCGCAGCAGCAGCGTGTTGCCCACGGCTTTGGGTATGTGTGTGCTCCAGGAGTGTTCAAAAATATGCGCAACTATCTGAAACGCGTTCTTCTCTCGTTCTTGTTTCGTTGCAGAGCTGGGCAAACTGCGACAGAAGGACCTGAGTGAGCTCTGGACACGGCCGCAGATTTGAAAAGCAACACAGAAAATGTTACAAAATCTCAAAGTTCGCCCCCAAGATTGATCGAGGGGGCGTGTTTCGTCTCTAGGCTCTAACGTTTTAAACACAAATTTATAGGCTAGTTTATTTATGGCGCACTTGCCTTTGCCCCGGATGGGCAAGAGTCGCAAACAAACAAAACAAAAAAAAAAACACAAAAATGGGAAAACACAAATAAATAAATGAATACAAAAGACAGTTTAGCTATTTAAGTTAAACGTGAGGCTAGTTTAAGATGTTTACGATCTGCGGCATCGATCCCATGATCCAAAACCTTTCCTGAAAACAAACAACAACAACAACAACCAATAGTAACAAAGAAATTGTATGAAGATTTCGTCTTAATTTTTTGCATGTTACGAGTAGAGAACTACAACTGTTTGACTACTTATTATACTATATATATATATATATATATATACGAATATTATTAAACTTACTCGTCTTAGTTATTTACGTATATACAAAGCGACAAAATATTATAAATATGTACTATGTGTATTGTATTCGAGTGGTATTATCTAGCAGTAGCTATTTTCTTTCAGTAGTAAAATTGAAATACAAATTAAACTAGTTAATCGCAAACGAAAACAAATTTGGGAAAAAAAAACAACAACAACAAGAACAGCAACCACAAAACAAAACACTGAATTTTTTGATAATATTAAAAATGAAAAACAAAAGCAAACAAAAGTATTACAATTAAACATGATATGATTACAAACAAAGCAAAGTCTGGTCTTTTGAATTTCAGTTATTTCAAATTGAATTTTGAATATAGCCGCTAGTTATCATCGATTATCAACGTATCAACACTACAAGCGACGATATTTTCCCTAAGAAATCGATGTTTACATAAATATCGATAACTTTAATGCGTCGCTAGTGTCTCCGATGTCTCTCAAACTCTAGCACAGTCGTTTGCACAATTAATCTCAGTCATTCGACAGGACAGCTGATTTGTGTTCACATCGTAAATAGTCTACTTTTGCTTTTTTTTTGTTTGTGAAAATATTGCATCAAAATGACTGTGATTACAATAGAAGTTGGTGATTTTCGCATGTTAGCCAGTGTTAAAGTAGACGAGGATGCCCTGAACATTTTTTGTCTGGACGTCAAGACTGGCCTCTGCTACAAAGAGCAGTTGCCTGGCAACAAATTTTTGCCTCGTATTCGCGTAAGTCTATCAAGTGTCTTGCTTGCATCGCATTAATATGTGATTTCTTTTATATAGAAAACAAATAAACGCGTGTACATGCCGATTGCTGTCGTCCGTTGGGCCATCACCTGCACCCAGCCAGCGGAGGCTAAGC
Organism: Drosophila rubida; assembly: GCA_035046165.1. Lineage (NCBI taxonomy): Eukaryota > Metazoa > Arthropoda > Insecta > Diptera > Drosophilidae > Drosophila > Drosophila rubida. The sequence goes on along the minus strand of JAWNOF010000023.1, from coordinate 17,777,278 downwards.
TGAGCCTTGCCGACGTCTATGCCAGCGAGCATGAGAGCGACAGCGATATCGACGAAACTGAGCAGGAGATAGTGCAGCGCACTCTGCTGGCTCTGAAGTACTATGTTGGTCCCGAACAAACTGTGCTGAAGTGGCACTGGCATCTAATTCCGTGCACCGTGGATATGGTAACAAATCTCTCTCTGAATTGCATATTTTAGTAGTAGTAGTTTTACTTACATAGTCGTCCAACAGCTGAAAGTGTAGCTAATAAGCAGTCTCTGATTCCATAAGCTAAATAAGATCTTGTCCGTCTGTAAAACACCTACGAATTTGTTGGCATCGCTTCCGTAGTTTCCAAGTAGATTATGTTTACCATGTTTGAGGAAGTCCCCAAGCTGCTTTTATTCATTTAATTCATATAAAATTTACCATCTGTGATGAAATATCTTTATTTCCACTTCTCCCAATCGAACACTCTGGCCTGTAACTTCTTGTACTTGCTTGAAACTATCAAAACGCTCTTTATTCCGATCTGCGTGGATCTGGTAAAAAATCTGTTTCTGAATTGCATGCGTAGCTTTATTAACATAGTCATCCAGCAGCTGAAAGTGCAGATATTAAGCAATCTCTGATTCCATAAGCTAAATAAGATCTTGCCCGTCTTACGAAATTGTTGGCAATGCTTCCATAGTTCCCAAGTAGATCATGTTTTAAAAACTCTCGAAGATGCTTCTATTCTTTCAATTCATATAAAAATTACCATCTATGATGAAATGTCATTATTTCCCACTTCTACCAATCGAGCACTCTCGACTGTGATTCCTTTTACCTGCTTGAAACTCTCAAAACGCTCTCTGCTTGCTCTGTAGTTCTATCAGACTGTGGTGAAGAATGCACTGTATGCTGCTACATATTTGAACGATGGTGTCAACGAATTGATGGACATTATTAAGAGGAAGGATGTGGAAATCAAGCAGTATCGCCTGGAAGGTGCTAGACTACGACGATGTTAGTATGCAACTATATATTGTACATGGTATATATATTAATATTTGTTTTCCAATAGCAACAGTGACCACAGAGATCTTCGATGAGGCGGCTTACCGAATCAGGCACAGGTATTTAACTGATGAGGTCGCCAACTATTTGGAAATCGAACATGTACTTCACTGCATTAACCCGGAACTGAATACGATGCAGACTATAGGTGTAGAGAAGCCTAGCGTTTCTAAACTTGTGGAGAAAGCCAATGAAGAAGCCATGCGCTCCCGGTTAGTGTGTTGCTGGAATTAATTTGTAGAATTATTTGTTAACAATGTTTGACTTGCAGAAAGCGTAAAGCCTTGGAAGCCAAATCAAAGCATGTTGAGCTCAAGGCAAAGCAGCGTTGCATTAAGCCAACGATGCAGTATAAGGACTCTGAGAGCCAGGAGGATGATTTGAATGCCATAGTCAAGTTGGACGATGACGATAATGATGTTAAGGACGTTTTAAATGGGCAAGTTAAAAATGAGATGCAGTCCTCTTTACTGGGTAATGGCCAGGAAAACAATGATAACATTTTGGATATCATGGCCATGGTCAACACCGCTGCGGAGAAGTCTGCCAAAGTGTTTAATTACACCAAACCTACCAAGTAGTTAACAATCAAGAGCAACACACTTCGATGGACAGTGATAGAAATATACATTTCGATATGTATAAGTCCATCTCTTTCTACTTTGCTATCAATTTTATTGTGAGCTCTTGATATTCTTATTACTAACCTTAATAAAAATTCAGTTTTATTGGCTTGAGTACAATAATTATTTGTATGTACAGAATGCCGACATTAGGATAACATAGATATACGAACATGTGATATTATGTGCATAGATTATTTGCGTATATTTACGCATATGTTTTGTTTTATATGTATTTTTTATATTAACGATTATTTCAATCTTATATATTTCATAAGTCTCTATTTTAGCGAACTAACAAACGCGAAATGGAAGTAATATTTATGCACTGTGCAATAAGCTTGTGTAAAGCGATGACTTTTGTGGTGTATAATAAAGCAATAAAAAATCTATGATAATACCATATCGACAGTTATCAATATACCTTATTTGCGAAAATCATTTTTAGATTGACTCATCGAATGGCTTTTGTGATTCCCAAACGATAAACAGCCATAGTGGCTGAGTCCTCATGATAATCCTAAATCGAAATCAATGCAAACAACAGCGATTAACAATAAATAATGTGCTGTTGTGTGATCTCTCGCTCTTCCTCTCCCACTATCTGTGGAGTGGGCGAAGCCAAGTTTCCTGGCCAGGCCAACAACTATGCACTTTCTACTGATTTCATTTCAGTTTATGACTGCGCCTGTGTAAATTACTTTGGCAACATTCAATTTGCGCACATTTAGCGATAAGATAAACCCAAATAGGCATTAATAACGTCGACATTTTGGGCTCTGGCCCTCGTATTTGGTGGCATCGCATTGTCCACGCCACGTTCATTACATTTAGTCGCTAGCTCGCCGAAGCTTCGTTCGATCGATAGTCGTTGCGCGATTGCCAGTTGATATTTGTTTTAATCGATTGCCGGTCGTTTGCATATGCCGCGCTGAACAAAACCTATCGAACTCTAGTCGCCTCACGGTCCGTTGTTTTTCGCGTTCGCGTTCGCGTTCTCCTTCTCATTTTTTTTACTGTTATTTTTGTGTGCTGCCATAATGCGTGCTGTGTGCCATGCTAGTGTCCTGTTGGGACTCGCGCTGCTTCTGCCATTGGCTTCAACGGGTTCGAGTGAGTCATGGTTGGGCAATTAGTAATAAGCCAATATTATCTATAATTCCGTATATATATTATAAGATATAAGAACTTAACTTGCATTCGATTGGCTTTCGGGTCGTCTATTAAGTTGTGTCTTTTTGGGATTATGACCTGTAAGACTGCAAGAATTGAGAGTACATTCCTGGCATATTGTGAGCCATATAAAAACCGGTCTTTGGCAAGTTGGTTTTACGACGCGCTCTGCCTGTTTTATGACTACAGTTTTCCACCATTTGATAAAGCTATCTTTGTAATCGTGTTGCCATCACGATAACCTCAATTTTCGATGCCTATCCTTGGCCATTAAGTGGCTGTATTAAGCGTATCCCGTTTTGGACGTCGACTAGTAAAAAGAAAGAGTTGACTGGAGAAGTTGGGTGTTGCTTGAGGAATGGGTGGCTGGTGGCCGCATCACTCATCAATTCTGTTAAATGTCAACTGATATTGTCAATTCGTGAACTGTTCAAATTTCGTGATTAGATTTCAAGCTTAGAGGCGGGCAATTTTCAAAATATTGTTAGTCTGAATTGCTGCGATAACGGGCGCTGGTATCTGATATAGTAAATTCGATGAGTCAGCTGCTTAGAACGTCACGGACACTGCCTAGTATCGTACATATGTTGATATGCTACAAACATACAAATTATATAACACTGCGCGCAGTTGCTTTATCAGCCGCCTACTTTTACTGCCGAAAGTCTGCCCCATATGCTACACCTGGCAAATCGAAGGGCAATTTCCAAGAATAAGTTATTGACTGTGCGCCTTCTTAAATCGCATCAAAGTTGTGCAACTCCAAAGAGAATCAAATTTGTAGTCATCTGGACAGTCTGAGAATATTTTGTATAATCAATGACATATGTATGTGTCATAGGTTGACAGATAAAAAAAGGAGACTTACTGCTTATTTTGTGTTGAAATGTAATGGGAACATAACTTAAATTTTTAAAAATGGGAGAAAAGAACCTGCATTGATAATAGTTTTTGCTGGCAACAAATCTGAGCCGCGACATTCGCGCATCGGCAGATATGTTGCGATAAACTGGGGCGACGTCATCGCCTATCTATCGATCGTATCTAATCGCAGCACAAAACTCCGCCGTTCCAGTTCCGGCCAATGCCACAGACAAGATTGAGCCCAAGGTGGTGGGCGGCACACCGATCGCCATCGATGCCGCGCCCTACCAGGTGTCGGTGCGTCTGACGGACCGCGACCGCAAGTCGTACGGCTCCGGCCACATCTGCGGCGGCGTCGTCGTCTCGCAGCGCCTGGTGGCCACAGCCGCGCACTGCGTCTACAAGTAGGTGCCTGCACTCGCTTGCCACGAGGCTCTGTTATAATTGGCTTTTTGTTGCAGCTCGGACACAAAGAAGTACCGGACGGCGGGCGAGTTCGTGCTGGTCATGGGCAGCACCTACCTGCAGACCACCACGGACCAGACGCTGCAGTACTACGTGCAGCAGCTGATACCGCATCCCAGCTACAACCACTCGTCGCTGGTCAACGACATTGCGCTGATGTTCTTCAACGGCTACATCCCCTGGCGGGCGAGCAGCGTGCAAGCGCTCGCCTTGAACACCGTCCCGCTGGCCACTGGCACCAGCTGCGCCGTGACCGGCTGGGGCGTCACCACTAGCGTAAGTCACTGCCACTTGCTGCCACATCAAACGGTTTGCTAATCGTCTCTCGTCTCTCGTCTCCCGTCTCTCGTCGCTTGCAGGGCAGCAGCATTAGCAGCAACCAGCTGCGCGTCGGCTACGTGCCCCTGGTGAGCTACACGCAGTGCAACGTTGCGTACGGCAGCGTGCCCAGCACACAGCTCTGCGCCGGCTTCACGACTGGCGGCGTCGACGCCTGCCAGGGCGACTCCGGCGGCCCGCTGATGTGCAACAGCACGCTGGCCGGCATCGTCTCCTACGGCTACCAGTGCGCCAAGCCCGGCTTCCCCGGCGTCTACACCAACGTCTCCGCCTACAACTCGTGGATCGTCGCCACGAACCGCTCGCTCGACTACTCGGTCTACAAGAATGCGAGCGGCAGCCTTGTGGCTGGCCTGTGGCTGACACTGGTCGCGTTCCTATTGCTGGCTGCTCGGCAGTAGGGCAGGGATTGGAGGCCGACTAGGGGCCGAATTGTACTGATTGATGATCTAATTGTTAATAAATATATATATTTGTATGCATATCGTATAGAGTGTGTGTTTTGAGTGTCATTCGCTGATTTCCTATTGTCTTTCTCTAGCAGCACGATAGCAGTACAAGCCGTTTTAATTAGGCCGAGAAAATGGCATCTCGAGTGGCTGCCTGAGAGCCTTGTGTAAGCTTTCAATTTATCTAATCGCACCGCGAAATTGATTTCTTTGTAATATTGATGATATTTTATTCATTATACACATCTGTGTGTGTTGTGCGACGCGATTCCACGAATTGTCAAATAATTGCGCGACTAGCGCGTCTAGTCGCCATTGTATTTCACTTGTCGCTGATAAACAGCGATACCCTGTAAACGGGTGAACGGGCGTGCACGGCATAAAGGTGCCCTCTTTTCGTTGCCAATTGATTGATGTTCTAGAAAGTCAAGTTTAGTGGTAATTGGCAAGATCGTTTGGCATATCCCGAAAATTGTCGCACAATTTGAATGCTGATAAATCAATTTAGTCTCGCTGCGATTTTCGTGTTTTTCGTTATCTTTGGGGTATTTCAAAATTGCGGTAGAGCGACGACTCCTATCAGTTTATAGTGCTGTAAATCTGCAAAGTCGCCGTGTTAAACCCATAGATTAGGCATTGAGTGCCACGCATGTTGTGGGTTCGACTGGGAAAACACCTTGGCTTATGTAAACAGCAGCGATTTATGAAAGACAATGCCACCCGAGCACACCCTGTATATCAGAAAACAGAGAGAGAGAGAGGGAGAAATAGATTTCTTTTGATACTCGACTGACTGACTGGCCGCTGGCTGAGGAGGAAGGAGCTGACAAAGTGGGTGGGATGGCTGATAAGATTATGTCATATACGTGTATTGCCAGATTTAATTGCGGCTACAACGATTGCCTATCGATGATGGCCGAAACACTCTTGTCTTGTCCCTGACTGCCATCCGATGTTAGTTACCGTTCTCGGCTCGGCGCGCAAATACACAACGATGACAACCCCGCTGGCGACGATCTCACTCCTGCTGCTCGGCCTCTTGGTCGCCTCGGCGAGCGGTATGTTACCCCCACTCCCTCGAGCTTTACTGCACCACTCAGCTCTCTGCTCTCCTCGTTCAGCTGGCAATCAGATACGCTCCAGATTCAACACTGACCCCGGCCGCATCATCAACGGCACCTTGGCCAGCATGGAGGCCACCAGGCACCAGGTCAGCCTGCGGCGTCGCCTCAACGACGGCTACTTCTTCGGCACCGGCCACATCTGCGGCGGCACCCTGATCAAGCCCAACGTGGTGCTCTCCGCTGCCCATTGCTTTGTCGAGTAAGTCGCAGGATATCTGTTTAAAAGCACAAGCAACTTGTTCCTCAGCGTTTGCACAAGAGTAGATTTGTCTTTAGTTGCGTCCCTTCAATTGCTTGGTGATAAAGACAACGCTGTGTTATGTCATCGCAAAGGAATTAACACGCTATAAAGCATTGATACACAATCAGCTGCAACACAATTCCTACCTTATTTACACTCAGCGCATTTTTAAATTCCTGCTTTAATCATTTGAAAAAGTGCACTTCAAATTGTCGTAGTACAATACCATGTCTATAACTAAATCGTTTTGAAGTTTTGAGGTGGTTTGCTCATTTTTGCTGTAAAAGATCTGCGGCAATTCTAGACACTATTTTCTATATCAATTTGTAGACAAACAAGCTTTTCTTCGAATTGCCAGCACTCTATTTTAGTAGAGCTATAGGACCCCAACTAATGTTCAAACAATTCCGAAAACTAGTCTCAGCGAGTAGTAGAGCACAAAAGCATTTTCACTAAACTATTCTCATTATGGATCATTTTAATATATTTTATGGCACCCAAATCATGTTCAAACAAACCGAGAACTAGTCTCGAGTGTGCGAAGTACTCGCACCACACTTTTGGAGAGCACAAAAGCATTCTCAAAATTGTGGATCACTTTGTAAAGTAAAGTACAAGCGAGACAAGTTGGAGGGGCAACAATTGGCGGTGAAATTAATAAAATTTGCAGCTAGTAGCAGAGCAAACACTCAAATGTGAAGAGCCCAATTAAATTGGGCGAAAGATAAGTGCAGCACTTGACGAGTCTGCTCGTGAAATGATGTCTTGTGATGTAGTCTAACGCAGTTCCGGTCTGTGCCCCACTTGCAGCCAGTATATATACGACGGCACCTTCCAGCCCAAGGAGGACTTCATTGTGGTGATGGGCAACCTGGACCGCTTCAATAACTCGCTGACCCTGACCTTTGACATTGAGCAGCTGATTCTGCGGCTCGACAAGTTCAACCTGAGCAGCTATGACCAGGACATCGCGCTGCTCATTCTGAACGCATCGGCGCCCCTCAACCATCCGACCATTCGGCCCATCGAGCTGTCGGCGCTCGCGATGCCCGCGGGCCAAGTGTGCCAGGTGACGGGCTGGGGCACCACCGAGGAGGGCTACGGCTCCGACTACCTCATGACCGTCGACGTGCCCATCATGAGCAACGCGAGCTGCGTGAATGACACCGATCTGGGCCACTTCATAATGCCGGGCATGATCTGTGCCGGCTACCCGGAGGGGGAGCGCGATGCCTGCTCGGGCGACTCGGGCGGTCCGCTGGTCTGCCAGAGCAAGCTGGCGGGCGTCGTGTCGTGGGGCATCAACTGTGCCAAGCCGCGTCTGCCCGGCGTCTACACTGAGGTGGCCTACTACTACGACTGGATTGAGGAGCAGATTGCCGCAGCAGACGGCAGCGGAGACAACAGTGGAGACAACAGTGGAGACAACAGTGGAGACAACAGTGGAGACGGCAGTGGAGATAACAGTGGAGACGGCAGTGGCGATGGCAGCGGAGATGGCAGTGGTGATGGCAGCGGAGATGGCAGTGGTGATGGCAGCGGAGATGGAGACGATGGCGCCGCGACCATCTCCATTTCCGCCGCCCTCCTCCTGCTTGTGCCCGCCGTGCTCAGCCTCAATCCGTAGAGACTTTAGACTAGCTGCTAGACAAACAGAAATGTGCTAAACTTAAGCTATAAACTTCTACATCAACACGAAACAATGTCAACATCAAGAATAATGCCTGGTTGTCACTCTCGTTACTCTCGTCACTCTTGAAGCAGGATTGTTTTCCGTTTTCGTAAGCGAGGGAAAAACTTTGTCTTCTTTTGAAAGCGGAACACAAATTGTTAAATCAAGAACAAATATTCCTACATTGGGATTGCTTCGCAAACGCACAGAAACGGAAAAATGCTCAAACAAGTTTTTTTTTAATATTAAAAACAAAATTAAGATTGCAAGATTTCCATCTGTGTTTCATTGAATACTCGCATCGCAGTAATCGCACAATTTCCCAAAACAAGTTGTGTCGACAAAGTAGCCTGCGTCTTTTCACACCAAACACAGACTGAGCTCCGCACACGTTGCTAGACAGTCATGGAATTGAACACGTTTGTGCTGCTGCTGCTGCACCTGCTGCTGCCCCTGCTCCACGAGCAGCGGCGGGCCGTCGGCGAGGAGCGCAACGAGACTACTTGGCGGCCGCCGTTCGAGTATGCGGACGTGCAGTCGTCGCAGCACTCCGACGACTACGGCGTGGAGGACGAGGTGATGCGCCAGCTGACCACGCAGCAGGTGTCCGTGCGCCGGCGCCGCAAGGACAACTATCGCTTTGGCACTGGCCACGTTTGCAGCGGCTACCTCATCGCGCCCAACCTCGTGATCTCGGCTGCCCACTGCTTTGTTGAGTAAGTGCCCACTAGCAGTTACTCAGTCAGTTAGCCAGTCTAATCCGTTTCAACCATCGCACTCAGTCAGAGTCAATATGATGGCAGCTTTCTGTCCAAGTTGGACTTTGTGGTGGCGCTGAGCAACAGCAATCACTTCATGGACGACAATGCAGAGATGTTCGACGTCGTGGACATCATTATGCCCATGGAAAAGTTCAATCTGAGCAGCTACAGCCAGGACATTACGCTGCTCGTCCTCAGCAGCTTCCTGTGCCCGCCGAAGAGGGACATAGTGACCATTCAGCCGACCACTGTCCTGTTCCCGGCGAACACCAGCTGCCAGCTGATTGGCTGGGCCAAGGCCGAGGAGCTCGACAGCATTCACCAGATGCTCATCATGCCGGTGTCGCTCATCGACAAGCAGCAGTGCATGCGCCAGATGGATCTCGCCTGGCAGCCGGACCGTCAGTGTGCCGGCTTCCTGCCCGGCCAGCAGCCACCGGACGCCTGCACCATGGACACTGGCGGGGCGCTCGTCTGCCACGAGCGTTTGGCCGGCGTCGTGTCGTGGGGCATACAGTGCGAGGACACCCAGCTGCCTGCCGTCTACACCGATGTCAGCTACTACACCCGGTGGCTGGCCGAGGTGGTGCCCAAGCACACCGCTACGGTGCAACACCTTTGCTTCGACTTCCCCGAGGAAGTGCTGCAGGTTAGAGGCAGTCCGGTCAAGAAAGTCTCCACGGACGCGGCCTGCCCAGCGGTGGCCAAGTTCTCCATTGCCTTGCACTGCGCTGTCTGCGTGGTCGCCCTGAAACTGTAGCATACTTTTAGGCACTCCCATAATCATTGTATGTGTGAGTGCAGCTCTTTTGCTCGATTGGTTAGCTGAATAAATTACGCATTATTTGAGGCTCTGAGACTAAATGATGGATTTCCCAATCAAAGTGTTCGATGTGTGCTAGCCGAATTGAACATTGACACTCGGACGATGCTCTATTACTTAATGTATTTTAAAGTAAATTACTAAATTGCCTGCGGAAGAAACAAATGACTGACGGAAATGTAACTAAATCATTTGATTGACTTAATAGCAAGCTAGTTGGTTGAAACCAGCTAGTTGGCTGATAAAGCCAGCTGTATTACGATCGCGATTTGACCATAACTGTTAATGAAACTAAAATAGTTAAAGACGCAATTGCTGTTTGGCATTAGTGCGAATTATGGTGTGTTATAAATAGTTATAAATATCACGACCCTCATTCACAAGAAATGCCTGAGTGATAACACAACACATGTCTTTTGGGCTTTTCCTTGCAATGATAAGCTTGAGCCGCTGCTACTTAAGTGCTTGCGACTTCCACACGAAAGTGTATTAGACCATTCTAATCCTTATCAGCAGTCCCGCCCCATCAACTGCAGTTAAGCAATGCGATCGTCTGGCCTGTCAATTGCCCAAGACATGCGGCCTGCATGTGACCTGTGTCTGGCCAGGTTTTACATAAACCCTCACAATCTCTGCTAAGCGTCAAGTTCGCACAGGATTAGCTCGAAATCGTATTAACATTGTATTGTTAAATATGTATTGCGTTGCGCTTTGATTTGCTCGCGCCATTTTGCCTCTATAACATAATTCTGTTAGTGGCCGCTGTTGTTGCTTTACAGAGCTGTTAACTCTCGCTTGGTGGGCTGTTATTAGTAATTTGTGCGTTGACAGGTCACATATTTATTTAGGTAATCGCTTCTAAAATTAGTTGACAGTGTGCTTATAAATTAGCCAATCTAATTAACAGCCAAGTCGCACTTTGCGAAGTCGCACAGTGCATGCTCTATACGAGAGTGTAAATAAACAACACACTTTCGTTGTCATTTAATACCCACACATCGGATTCTCGATTGGAATTGAAATTGCAGGCAGTGCTCGCAATTTGAATACGAAAATAAACAAAATCAAAATCGCCGACACACACAACAAAAATACACAAAAAAAAAGAAGAAAAGAAAATAATAAATAAATAATCAGCTTTCTTATCAATTGCGATTATGATTGTGTGTGCGTCGTCGGTCGAATGTTGTCGCTGAACAACAGCAACAGCAGCAACAACAACAAGAGCATAAACAATAACAGCAGCAACAACAGCAACGACAATAATAACACCGCCCGAAACCAAAACAAAATTGAATTATCTGGGAAAAGCGTTGCGAATTTGCGCTGCGTTCGTTCGTTTTAGAAAAAAGAGAATCATTCATTCACTGTTTGCAGCTCCAAAAAGGTGCACACAGAGCCATTGTGTGGCATTGAGAATACCTCGTCGCGAGTGCTTCCATTCAAATTAGCAGCAGAGTCCTTGGCGCAATGCAGCCCAACGAACAGCTCAAGAAAGTTATGAAGATCTTCATCTTTGCATTTCTCTGCACGGAAATGCGCACAAGTAAGTTGCGGACTAGTTCTTTATATGTATGGGGGTTTTGCATATTACGCGAAGGATAATTTTAAGAGAATATATAGCTTGAAGTTCTAAAATGAAATGCGAATGCAATTAAAAGGGAATTGTAGTATGAAAAGATTTCTGGGGGTGAATTTGAACGTGAACTTATGAAAATGAATTTGATTTACAAGCAGACACTTTCAGTGTGACCATTGCTCACCTCAGCAATCTATTTAGGGCGACTTGAGTATTCGAAAGTATCTCGGCGCATCTGCGGGTTGTCGTCCTTGCAGGTCCTGCTAGCCAAGCTCTACTGTGCGAGCGCGCAGACTGCGAGAACTTAACAGATTAGCAGAAGTCAAGGCCTTTGTTGTTTTGCCAAAAACACTTTGAAAACACCAGCCAGCTAGTCAGCAGACCTTCCGGCCGGCGGCTGACGAAACTATCGTTGGTATCTGGCCGTCATTCCGATCTTGGCCAACGGCACAGTGCGCGTCACGACGCCGCGCGACGTTGGCAACAGACGGACGGGGCCGGACGGACTGGACGGGCGATAAGCGTAATAATAGCGTGCCGTGCACGGGCCAGCGACGATCGAAGCGAATGCTGTTGATAGTGATAAGGTTAGGGGATCACACCATACGCGTATGGGAAAATGCAGTTGCTTTGTTGCCGGGGCGTCGCAGCCAAATCGAAATGCCATTTGATAATCCAGCGATTGCAATCTCCCCCAGGCTACACCCATCGCGATGGCCTGACGCAGCGGCGCCACATCGAGGCGGAGGGCAAGCGGGCGCCCTTCCAGGCCTCGATACGGCTGAAGGAGCTGGAGCAGGACTACTACGGCAAGGGGCACATCTGCGCGGGCGCTCTGGTGGCGCCCTCCGTGGTGCTCACCGACGCGCACTGTCTCTACAAGTGAGCGAGCTCCGCAGCGCACACAACTCACCACTCACCACTCACCACACTCTCTCTATCTCTCTGTTTCTGTTAGCAATGGCAGCGAGAGGGTCTACCATCCCGCCGAGCTGCGCGTCCAGCTGGGCAGCACGCAGCGCTTTGCGCCGACGCCGCAGAGCCAGCTGTTCGGCGTGACGCACGTGCACCGTCCGCCCCAGCCGCTGGCCCTCGCCATACTCATGCTCGACCGGGACGTGCCCGCCGCCGAGCCGCACATCCAGCCCATCGCGTTGTCCGCGCAGCTGCTGCGGGGACTGTACGACATGAGCAGCTGGGGCACCACCGATCGCGGCCAGCAGGAGCTGCACGAGATGCTGACGGTGTCAGTGGCCTGCGAATGGAACTCCTGGCGCACAGTCACCGCCACCTCGGGCTACCAGCTGGACGCGGGTGCGCCGGTCACGCGCGCCAACGAGCTGGTGGCGCTGCGAACGCAGTCCGGCTTTGTGGAGGTCGCCAGCCATGCGGACTGGCTGCGGGCGACGACGGGCGACGGCGGCACGCAGAACAGCAGCTGGTGGGGCATTCTGGGGCTGCTCGTCTTCACCGGCTACGTGCTCAAGTGCAGCAGCAAGAGTCTGCTCAGCTGAGCGCAGCCGCAGATCCTGGCTGGCCTTGGCCACATCTGAAATGTGATAATCTCTGTGGGGGGCATGCCGTCCGTGTCCCTTTTTTTTTTGTTTTTTTGCTTCCCCTAGCTTGTAAGTAGCGTAATTGCGAGGCGGAGGCAGTCCCCTCCTGCGTGGCAAGTGGTCAGCTTCGTAGCCAAGCAATGTCTTAAGTAGATGCGTCCAATCCCAACCAGCTCTTTCGATGCGGCCAAACTCCAGCCAACTATGCATACTATATGTGTACTTTATAAACAACTAAGTGGAGTCAACTAAGTAGAGGTCTATAAATGACAGCTTGTCCCCACTCATCCACTTCCATGCTAGTGAGAAACGTCAAACGTTCGTCTAAACCATGAACAGAGTTTCTGCAAAGCGCGCATTTTTCGTTAGTCTGCAGTTTGTTGTAATGTATAAGCGAGCAATCGAGCAAACATTTGTGTGCAGTGCTAAACATATTGTATATTTGTGAGCAGCCAGTGGCTAGAGTTTGTTTTCTTTACAATTAAGCTATTCACTCATATTTAAGTTAATTAAATATATGTAATTGCATTAATTAAATATATGTTTCGACATATTAAAGTCGTTTCGGTTGCTAGAGCACTTAACATATTGTTCACATACAATAATAAACATAATTACAACGCAAATACTCGCCATGTTTGACATCAATAGCAATAACATTGTTGTTCCTTAATCACTAAGCAAAATAAAGAGCAGGAGCAGCTGCTCTTCAAGCTACACTAAACATAGCAATCTCGTGTCTTATAATACATGCAACAGTAACAACAGTTGACCATGGAACACTGCAAGGAGTGAGGCGACTAGGCGATGAGGGCGTGCACCACGCTGCACTGCCGCTCGCCGCACAGCAGCAGCACGGGCGTGGAGCGGGCCAGCTGCTCGCCGGAGCGCACCAGTGGCCACGACCAGAGCACGTCGGCCATCAGGCCGTAGGTGCGCGGCTGCCACGCGGCCAGCGGCGTGCGGCTGAGCAGGTAGAAGTTCGCGGACCCGGCCATGCTCAGCACGAGCAGATGCCGCTGCTGGCCGACGGCGAAGGGCAGCAGTTGCTGGACGCGCGCCTCCAGGCGCAGCTGCTGCAGCGGCCGGAAGCGCTGCAGCTCCGCGCTGTAGCCGTGCACCTCGATGCGGCGACAGCGCCGACAGCTGAGCAGCAGCTGCTGCTCCACCAGCTCCACCAGATCGTAGTCGCCCTCGATGCGCTGCAGCCACTCGAAGCGCTCGCTCTGCGCCGCCAGCCGATGCACCTCCAGCGCCGCCCGCTGCCGCTCGGGCGCCGCAGTCAGCAGCAGCGGCGCCGGCGCGTCCGTCAACTCCAGCAGTTGCATGCGGCGGCCCGCCGACGACGGCAGCGACTGCCAGTCGCTGAGGCTGCAGTTGGCGGCATCGATGCGCAGCACGCGCACCTCCTCCTCCGTGCTGAGCAGCAGCAGGCTGTAGCCGTCGCCCGACTGCGCCAGCAGCTCCAACAGCGCCAGCTGCTCCACCGGCTGCCGCATGGCCAGCGTGTGCGCGCGCCCGCGGCACTGTATGCGTATGCGGCTGCGCAGCTTCGCGCCCAGCCGGCAGTTGTTGTGCGCCTTGACGCGCAGCGCACCCTGCCAGGCGCTCGCCTTGAACGCCCGCTCGCCAACGCTGGCCGTGCTGAGCAGCACGCGCTGCTGCGCCGCGTCCAGCTGGGCGCGCAGTTCCTGCAGCTGGCAGACGCGCGTCAGCTGCGGCAGTATGGCGGCCGCCGCCTCGAAGTCGCCGCTCGCGTTCCAGACGGCCGCCAGGGCGGGCTGCTCGTACTCCAGGTAGCGCAGGCGCGGCTGCTGCGTGCGCGCCTGCAGCTCGTGCTCCAGCTGCTGCAGCTGTTGGGGCAGCTGCTGCTGTGCCGGCGAGGCGGCCGCCTCACGCGCCTCCGCTGGCGTCTGGCGGGCGTGCAGCAGGCCCGCCTCGAAGGTGGCGCCGTCCAGCAGCAGGCTGTCGATGCTGTAGTCGCGGTCCGTGAAGATGCTCTGCTGGTAGCTGTCGCTCAAGTCGCGCCCGTTCAGCCGCATCACGTGCGCCGGCCCCGCCAGCCGCACGCCCCCGTGGAACGTCTTGGCGCCGGCCAGCGTCTGCAGGCGGCGCGCGTGCTTGTAGAGCGCGCGGCGCAGCGCAATGCCGTTGATGCTGCGCAGGCGCGCACGCGCGCCCAGCTCCAGCTGGCGCATGCTCAGCGTGCCGAAGAGCTCGATGGGCTGTGCCGCGCGCAGCGGCACGCGCTGCTGCAGCAGGTACTCCAGGTGCATGCCGTTCAGCTGCTCCAGCTGCAGGCGCTGCCGCAGCCGCAGCTCGCGCAGGCGCACCGCCGGCCAGGCGCGCTCCGGCGCCTGCTCGAAGATGCCGGCGACGCGGCCGCCGTTGAGCTGCCCCTGCAGCTGCAGCTGGCGCACGAGCGGCGGCCGCTGGAAGCGCAGCTGGGCTGCGATCGGCTCGTCGCTGGAGCGGCGGTAGAGCGAGGCGTTCAGGCGCAGCGGATCGATGTGGTTGAGCCGCTCCACGCGGCAGTCGCTCAGCAGCCGCACGGCGCGCGCCTGCAGCGGCCGCACGAACAGCTGCGGCGCCAGCACCAACTGCGTGGCGGGCGCGTGCCGCAGCAGCGCGTCGCCGGCGATGTGCGTGAGGTTGAGGCCGGGCGGGAAGCCGTCGGGCGCTTGGAGGCGGCCGAGCTGCGGCCGCTGCAGCGCCACGTGGCCGCTGATGGTCTGTGGGGCGCCACGCCGCCGCACCGCGTGCTGCCGCAGATAGCTGAGCTGCGAATCACTTGGCGCGGCGGGATGCAGCGCGTCGCCCAGCACGGTGAGCTGGCGCCACTGACGACGCTGCTGCAGCGCCGCCAGGCGGTCGTGCAGCGCGGGCAGCGGGTCGTGGGGCAGGCGACAGCTGAGGCTGCCGTTGATGCGCAGCTGGCGCACGTGCAGCGCGCCGGCGAGCTGCTGCTGGCTGCGGCGCGTGTCGAGGAAGCTGCTGGCCGGCTGGCCGTTGATGGCGGGCACGTCCAGGTTGCCGACGGTCAGCCGGCGGAACTGGTAGCTGCCGGGTATGGACTGCGGCGTGGTGCGCAGCAGCGTGTTGTCCAGCAGCGCGGCGAGATCGAGGCCGCCGATGCTGGGCGCCTGCAGCGCGTCGGTGAGCCGCACGGGCTGCGCGAACACCTTGCGGCCGCTGAGCAGCGCGTTCGCGTTGCCGCTCACCAGCCGCGGCACGTAGTCGCTCCACGCGACGCCGTTCAGCGTGTCCAGCTGCAGCGGCTGCTCGAAGCGCACGTTGCCCTCGACGATCAGCTGCTTGCGCAGCAGCAGCTGCTGCGGCTGCTCCTCGTCCTCGTCATCCTCGTCGTCGCTGTTGACGCTCAGCTGGTCGAGCAGCTCGTCAAAGGGCAGATTGTTGAGGCGCTGGAAGCGCAGCTGCTGCAGCTGCGGCGTCTCCGCCAGCTCCAGCCGCTGCAGGCTGTAGCCGCGCTGCAGCAGCTGCGTCAGCGGCAGGCTGTTCAGCTCCTCGACGCGCAGTTCGTCGGCGACGACGGCCTGCTGCTTGACCACGATGCGCTCGAAGCGCTTCAGCTGAGTGAAGCGCTGCCTCTGTTGCGTCTTGAGCAGCAGGTCGTCGCTGGCGATGCCGTTGAGGCGCTCGCTGCTGAGGGAGGCGACGCTGAGCGGCGCCTCGAACTGCTTATGCCCGCTGATGGTGGCCGTCTCGCCGCGCCGCACTGCGTCCTGCGCGAGCTGCGCCAGCCGCAAGCTCATGTTGCTGCAGTGCACGTCGCCCCCCACCTGCGCCTCCATGAGTATGAGGTGCAGCGGCTTGGCGTGCGGCGACGGCGGCGGCTGCGCGAGGGGCGCGTCCAGCAGATGCTCGGCCACGGGATGGCCGTTGATGTGGTCGCTGTGCAGCGCCGGCGTCGTCACCTTGGCATTGCCAAAGCGCAGCGCGCTCAGGTTCTGAAAGCAGAGCACACACTTGAGTCGATCGAAGGCACACAGAGTTCAAAGTTCGCACTCACCTGCTCGCCGCGCAGCAGCAAGTAGTCCGCGTGCAGGTCCTGCTGCCGCAAGGACTGCTGCCCCAGCAGCAGTTGGCTGGCGTCCGTGTCGCGCAGCACGCTGTTCACCGTCAGCGTGCCGTTCAGCGTCACTCTGCCCGTGTAGTACTGCTGCATGCCACCCGCCGTCGTTGTGGCCTGGGAGCGCCTCTTGGTGGCGTTCGCCACGAGCAAGTCGCCGGACACGTGCATCTGGTAGATGTGAACGGGGGCTGCGAATCGATGGATAACGTGTCGTTAAAGCTGCTGCTTCAAGCAAACTCTTTTGGCTGCTTCAATTCGTTATCGAAATCGAAGCTATTCAATTAATTGTATATGCTACTGTAAATTTGCAAACATTGATTATTACTTCGACTTTGACAGTTTGCCGAATTGCAAAAACAAAACACGCAAAGCTGTTGCCCTGTTAAATGCAACAAAGTATTCGCTAGTGCTCTTCGAGTGCATTTAATCAGCCAAAACAAGAGATATGTATAGTGACAGCTTGCCAGCAATCTTAAGTTCCTTCAATTGCTACTGAACTGAGGCAGTATTAAAGGACTAACTCAATGGCGAGGTCATTTACCAATCCACCAATTTAGTTGGCTTAAAAAGTAATTCACGTAGCACTTCTCTCTATATTTCAATTATTTCTCTAACAATTTACGAAAAAAACAATGCACTTATTGCTGATGTTTTGATTGCTTTCAAAATGCAACTTAAATGCTTGTGAACTCTAGAAGTAAGTTTTTTAAAATTTAGTTAACAATTTGGTCAACATCTTCCTCATTATTCTATTATTTTCTCCCAACAACTTGCTGTTTTAAGGATAGAATTCGAAGTGTAGGTAAATACTCGTTAGAGACTCAATTTGCTAGCATGCTCATCACTTAAATTACTGTGAAATCGATAAAAAATAAGTTTTTGAAAGATTGATTAACAATTCCCTCATTTTTTCAATTATTATTTATGAAAATCATTCCAAGTTGTATTCGAAGCTTATACAGTTTGATCAGAGATTCAATTTTGTATAGCAAACTCATAAATTTTTGTGACTTCTAAGTCAGTTTCTTAAAGCTTGATTAATAACGTTTCACTCATTATTTTAATTCGTATTTAAGAAAATCATTCCAATTTCAATTCAAATAAATTTCCTAGCAAACTCGTCAATTAAATTGATTATCAATTCCCTTAGAATTTCAATTCGTATTTAACAAATTGAACTGGCTTGAGAAGCGCAACAATATGCAATGAAATCTTCCAAGTTGAATTCGAAGGATACAGCTTGAGCAGAGATTCAATTTGCTGGCAAGCTTTAAGATATTTAATTCGCTTGAAAAGCGCAATAATATGCAATGAAATCACTCCAAGTTGTAATTGAAATTGATGTCGAATCAGAGATTCAATGGCAATCTCCAATAAGTATGTCCCGATGTATGCGATATACTCGTCTAGGTGCAACTCACTTTTGATGAGCGTCGCGTTGTCGCCGCGGAACACAACGTCGTGGGCAAAGTCGAGGCCGTTGATGAGCTGGGCCTCCAGCTGCGACACGAAGAAGGCGGACATGAAGAGGTTGGAGGAGACGCGCTGCGGCTGCCGCAGGTTGAACAGCTGCTCCACCACCAGCCCGTTCAGCAGCGGCGTCTCCAAGTTCACCACCCTGGCGCGCGACTGCACGATGAGGCGGCCCTCGATGTGGTTGTCGCGCGACTGCAGGAAGAGCGAGTCGTAGAAGTCGAACCACGACACGTTGTTGATGCGTGCCACGTGCAGCTGCCGCACCGCCAGACTGCCGCCAGCAGCGTCCAGCAGCGGGTCGAGAGCGCGCCGTGGACGCTGATAGCTCTGCGGCGTCAGCAGCTGCTGCGTGCGCAGTCGCTTGGCCAGCAGCTTGCCCTTGATGCTCAGTATGGGAGTGCTCGAGTTGTCCACGTAGTAATCTGCAGAGCACACCGATCAATAGAGGCAGCAGTTGAATATCCTACATCCTACACCTACCTGGCACCAGCTCGCCGTCGTAGATCAGATGGCGCACGTGCAGCCGCCGCACCTGCAGCACCTCTTGCCCCGTCGCGCTGGAGGCGTTGCCCACGCCGAAGGAGCGCGCGGTGCGCCTGTTGGCGGCGTAGTGCTGACGCAGTTGCTCCATGCGCCGCTGCAGCTGCGTCGGCGTCTGCAGATGCTGGCCCTGCACATTCACCTGCTCCACGCGCGCCCCGCTGCCCAAGCGCAGCTCCCTCCTCGCCTGCTGCACGGCGGTCGCGAGGCGCTGCAGTGCGTCCAGCTGCTTCCTGCGTCGCAGCAGCAGACTGCGCAGCGCGTTGATGGTCTCCTCGAACTCGTGGCGATGCACCTGCACGCTGCTCAGCTCTGTGGAGTGTACAGCAAGCGTAAATGATTGTTATACACAATGCATATTGTCGATCAACTTGAATAGTTTCTTAAGAGCTAAAGCGATTAATGTGCATGTGAAATCTTCAAAAGGATCCCTTCAAGCTCACAAGCTAATGCACAATTGTACATTGATTTAAAAGTGTATATTATCAGTCAGCTCTAAATAACGAATAGCCAACAGTTATAGTGAATATGATACGACTGTAAGAGATTACTTTAAGCATAAGTTTGACAAAGTAAATTCACGCTCTTGTTGAGTCTATATTGATGCTACGATTATCAAAGATTACTTTCAACATTAGCCATTAAGCAATTCGACAGAGTTAAGCAATAGCGAATCCAGGCTCTTGTTGAGTATATATTGATACCACGACTATTAAAGATTATTTTCAACATTAGCCATTAAGTAATTTGACAAAATTAAGCAACAGCAAATTCAAGATATAAACTTGTAGCGCTGCTATTGTTAGTTATAAGCTATCGCAAGTGAAGCTACAGAGTAATGTTAATGATAATACAAAGTAATGAAGAACTTAAGATTCTTTTGTGCCTTGTTTGAAATATAGTAATTCAGTTTAAGTTATTTTGTAAGCAAACACAACAAAACAAAACTGAATAAACGCATAAATATTGTTATACACTGTAAATAATTTGTTGAACGTTGCACATAATAAACTGCGGCAAAGCACAAGTTGATCATAAGCTTTGTGGAAGCTGTTTCACAAAAATGTAATCAGTGTGATGGGCATTTTATGGCTTTCTTTAAAGATACTGGGTGCCGCGGAGTCCAAAATAAGAGGACAATAATCAGCAAGTTCACTTCGAAAAGAAGTAATAAAAATAATCGCTTCTTGTAGGATGTGGCTGGCCATCATGATTACCATCGTTGCCGTCGAGGCTGCCCAGCGAGCTGGCGCTCTCGTTGGCGCCACCCAGCTGCACCAAGCGCAGCAGCGTGACGTTGGCCTGCGGCTGATAGGAGAGCAAGAGAAACGTCTCGTTGCGCGGATTGCGATGCACGTGGAGGCCGCTGGGCGCGGGATCGGCGCCGAAGCCGCTGTAGCAGTCGAAGCGGTGGCTGTTGAAGACCAGCACCTCGCCGTTGCCTCGAGCGGCAGCCAGCAGCTGGCCGCGCGGCGAGGCCGCCAAGTGGGCGAAGTGCAGCTGGCGCAGCGAGTGCTTTCTGTAGACCACGAAGCTGCCGTCCAACATGCGGAAGAGCAGGCACGAGGCAGTGGCATTGCGTGCGCAGGCAATCAGGTGGTTGCGGCCGCGGAAGCGCGTCGCACGCACGTGCCGCGCATGCACCGTGAGGCTCTGGCGGCGCCGCAAACGCAGCGATGGCGTCTCCAGCTCGTACACCGTGAGCACCAGCTGCAAGTAGTCAAAGAGAGAGAGAAACTGTAGAGCGAGGCAGAGATGATGAGTCTATACTCACGGCAGACTGCCCTCGCAGCGAGCGTCCAGTGACGATGTAGTGCGGCTGGTGGCCCACCACCTGGAAGGCCTCGAGGGGCGGCAGGAGCAGCTCCGCCACCGGGTTGAAGTACGTCTGCAGCCACTCGAAGGTGCTGCGAGCAAAGGGAAGTGATTAGAGAGCTGACTGCTAGAATGATGCGCAAGCATTGCTCACAGGCACTTGGACTGCGTCTGCGTGGAGTTGACGGCGAGCAGCAGCACCACCTGGTCGAGCTGCGTCTTGAGCAGCTGCAGCCGGTGCAGCTTGCCCGGCACGCCGAACTCCTGGATGGGCCTCAGCTGCCACTGGCTGCTGTTGCGCAGCTCCTCCTGCGGCAGCTGGTAGAACTCCAGGCTATCCGGCAGCGCCACCGCGAACAAGAGATCCTCGTGCCACAGCACAACGGCGGCGGCCACAGCCGCCTGCTGCTGCACGCGTCCCTCCAGCTGGCCCAGGCGCACCAGGCGCTTCTCCTGCCCGGCCACGTGCCACTGGAACAGCTCGTGGCCGTGCAGCAGCAGCAGCAGCTGCTCGGCCTGCAGCACGTGCAGCCGCCCCTCGTGCTGCAGCTGCATGTCCATGAAGGGCAGCTGGATCTCCACGCTCGTGCTGCTGCCGTTGCCCTGCCGCCCGCACACACTGGCCAGCAGTCGCTCTCCGCCGGGCAGGGGCCGCGTTGCGTTGGTCTGGCCATCGGACTGCGGCAGAGAGGGGGAAATGAGGCTGGCTAATGACTGTGGTTACAGTACGCTTACCTTGTCCAGCAGACTGATGAACACACACATAAAAACAACTCGAATCTTCATTGATAGCGAACAATTCAATTCACATTTAACTAACACTTGACACTCGATTAATTCACGCGCACAAGTTCTGTGAAAAAACTTGCTTCTTCCTTCTGTGCGCCTTATTCGCCATAACGGTTCGCAGCCCATGCACTCACTTGAATGCGAGAGAGACAGAGAGAGAGAGAGAGTGCAGCCGGGCACTGCGACTTAACATTGGTGCGCGATAGTTGAAAATGCAATGAAATGTCACATTTCGCGTCAGCCGTGAGAGAAAACTATTCCATAATCTAGATCGACTTTTAACATTTTTGGATTGTAGTTCAGCATTAAAAGACAATAATAAATGAGGTGACGTTCGCAAGCCATGCGCTAGTGTTAAAACAAGTGTGAGAGAGAGCGCAGCTTAGCACTGCCGCTTTACATTGGTGCGCAACACATTGAAAAAGGAATAAAAAGTCTCTAGATTGACTTTTCACAATTTTTGATTTTGATGTAACATTAATAATAAACATAATGAACAAAAATATGTAATTAACACAGTAACTACTCAGCCTGCGCTTATGCAACAGAAATGCGAATTATTTAAAATTCGCTTAAAAGTATGCAACACAAATAAGTCGATATATTATCTAATTGGGATTTTCCCTGCCAGTCATTCTATTTTCCAATTCGACATCTTGTAGTCAGGGTGAGTGCTGAACACACCTTGGCCACAGCCGCCCAAAAATAACAGAAATTTGTGAATGCCGATGATTCCACGGAGTCAATCAGCTTCGATCATTAGTGGAAGTCATTAAAGACATTAAATCGGCTGCATAAATGCGAGCCGCGTTCCTGCTGACGGCGCACCCCTCGCCGCACATGCTAATGCCATTGAAGGACGGCCGGAGAAATGCTAAGACGAAAGTCATGTAAAAATAAAACGAAATACCATTAAAATCTATGCTTCGACCTCGAAACTACACATAGTTGATAGAGGGGCAATAATTCTAAATGCAGCGAAAGGACTTACAGTAGCGCTATTAAATGCTGAGGTCACATATGGCTCCATACTATTAGTTACTGTTCATAGAACTAATTCCGAGAGAAGTCGAACTTTTCCATATTTTCAAAATCAGGTTAAATTCGATTGTGGCTGCAACAAATGTGCGTTGTCAAAGGTCGACACCAATAGCAGATGTTCTGCAGCTGCTGTTGGGGTTTCACACCGTTTTGCCAGTTGGCCAATTTTGGTCATTTTGACCATTTCGAGTCGTCGAGTCGTCGAGTTTTCGTGACTAATTAGCGAAATTTGCGACATCAGCGCCTCATGACAGTCGCGGCCTCGTGTGCGAACTCGTGTGCGGTCCCCAATATTATTGGTGTAGCGTATGCTTTCTGTGCGTTCGCAGGCGCCAAACCCTTGACTCGTTTCGGCCAGCATTGCGTTTTGGGCCCGATGCTCCATTGTCATGCATTTCAAACATAAGCGAATCGCACTGATTTGAGTGCTTTCCAATTAGAAGCTCGCATGCGATGTCGATGCCTCAATATTTTATTTTCCCACTGGCTCAACATATGTTATACCCTATACGTGCGCCGAACATTGCGGGCATATTGCCTTCATACGCATAACTGCAACATGTATTTGTCATACAATTGATGTAGGGTATTTGGCAGCACGACTGCGCGTAGTTGAAGCATTCTTATTTGATTTTGTTTGTGTGTTGGGTGCCAGGGCAAATAACATCCACAAAGCACTCGGCAAATGCTGCCAGAAGGAGAGCAGGCAAGTGCTGCTAGAGCAAGAGCAATAGCCAAATTGGGAGAGAGTGTTCGTGGGGAGTGCATGAAACGAAAATGCACACACACACACACAAGCAGACGGGCGCAAAGTGAGAGCGGCAGAGGCGCCAGCCTAGGCAGAGAGCGTAGTGTAGGAGAGCGAGAGCACACAGGCAAAGTCAAAGGCAAAGGCGCTGCGACTGCGACAACGACTGAGCAGCAACAGCAACAACAGCAACAACAGCAGCGACAGCAGCTCTCCGCCAACTGTAAGATCGCAACTGGCTGAACGGGAGGGCGCTCGCTACCGTTACGAGGCGTCGCGTCGTGCTGCCTCGCTTTGTCGCTGCCGGCGTCTGTTGGACTTCTGTTCTGAATCATTGTGCAATTTCTCGTCGTGTGCGTCGGACGTCTGTCGCTGCCGCTGCCGCTGCCAGCAGACACAAAAAATAAAGCAAACGTTGTCGCGTCAGACAGAGTCTCGCAGACTCGCCCTCGCAAGGCGTCTCCATTTCAAATTCTCGCGCGTTCGCGTTCGTCTCGGTGTGTGTTTGTGTGCGTGCGTGCGTGTGTGTGTGTGTGTGTGTGAGTGCTCTACATTTTCTTTTATTTTTCTGATTTTTTTTTTCGTTTTTGTTGTATTATTATTGTGTCGTCGCTGCCGACTTGCTGCAGTTATTTATTGTATTTACTGTTTCCACCAGCCACAACGACAACAACAACAACAACAACAACAGCAGCGGTTCGCTTGTGATTTGAGAATGAATTTGAAATATTCGCAATCGCAGCCAATAAAGTAGCATGCGATTGGCGTGCAGTGGAGCAAGCCAAGCGGCCAGCGTTGTCCAACACTGGAGGAGGACAATAAATCAAGCGAAAGACAATTAAAACAGACGTGTGCGTGTGTGTGTAAGCGAGAGAGAGAGAGAGAGAGAGAGCGAGCGATTCTGAAGCGAAAGCCCAAGCGAAGGCGCAATGAAACTGTGGAAATCAAAGAAGCCCATCAGCGGCTGCGTGCCCGGCAAGTCGAGCGCCCTCAAGCAGGAGCAGGAGCTCGCCACCAAGCAGCAGCAGCAGCAGCAGCAGCAGCAACAGTTGCAACAACAACAGCAGTTGCAACATCAGCAGCAACAGGAGAGCAATGGCATTGCGCTGGCGCCCATGCTATCTGGTAAGAGCTTTGTTCACATCACCACTTCTTCTAGCTCCCTCCGTGAACTCGAGGCGCGACCTCTTCAAAATGTTCAAATCAATCACGCTGTTGTCGCCCCCTCTCCCCCTCTCCCACCACCCACCCACTGCTGCTTCTGCTTCTGTTTTGTTTTCGGCTCGGCTCGGGTCGCTTCGATTCGATTCGATTTCCCGCTGCTCATGCTCAGGGTTATCGCATTTCCGCTCAAGGTGCGTCCCTCTGCTGCCGCCGACAAATGGCCCTCGAGTGAGCGCTTCGCATAAGTTTTCCACGGTTTTCCCCAAGCGTGCAATGCGTGCCACATCCACCAGCGACAGCGACGTCTGCTTCTATCTGTGTCTGCCCCTGTGTAGCTGTGTATCTGTGTATCCGTGAGATACATGTGCGCTGCTCGCTCGCTCGCTCGCTAGCTCGGTCGACTTGGCTGGCAACTTGACGATTTGGCCGACTCTTTCAGCGGCAACATCTTTGACATTTTCAATTAAAAATAATTGCTCGCATTTCGTTTTCATTTCAAAGCTACATTTTCACTGCAATTTGTCAATTTCGTGTACTGTGCATGCGTATCTATAACTCGCTTTGTCCGACTCCCTCCCCGTCTCTCTGAGGCCCCAACGGCCATTGGTCCGCCTGTCCGTCTGGAGCGATGGCTACACAATGACCTGGCCACTGATTCCACCATTTAGCAGAGCATATCGCTCTACTCGTTGTTATTTATGCAGCTTGCTTCACCACAATATGGCGAACACTGCGCAGCAACTGCTTAGCGGGTATATTCGACTTGCGGCGACACTCTTGAACTCTTGAACTAGAAGATTTTAACTACTCTCATTCCATTTCAAAGACTTGCTAATCCAAATGATTAAATTGTCCCACTAATTTCTGTAAAGACAGTAAAGAATTTTGCATCAAAAGATGGAAAAAGAATCTAAGTTTTGCTCGATAGAAGACACTAGAAAGTTTTGTATTAACAATGGAAATTTAATGTACATTCCTTCAAAGTATTTTATACTTAAAATATAGAAACTATTGTATTATAAAAGGGAATTTAAAGTACTGGTTTCTAAAGAGTTTTGTATTCTATATTTTAAGTGTTATCGCTAAAGTATAACTTACTTATATTGGAGGTGTGAAAAGCCAAAATAAAGTGTTGCAAATAAATTAAAACTTCTGAAGGTTTTCATGCTGATTGATCAAAAAAATGTTGTATAAAAATGAGAATTTGAAGTACTAATGTTAAAGTATTTCCCATATATGTTACTTATGTAAAACCAACATAAATAGTTTCAAATGAATTAAAACTTTTGAAAGCTGTAAAGCTGATAAAAAGAAAGTTTTATTAAAAATGGAAGTTCAAAGTAGTTGTTGCAAAGTATTTCCTATTTTAAATATAGTTGTCGCAAAAGAATAATTTACTTATATTGCAGGTATGCAAAGCCAACATAAATAGTTTCAAATTAATAACAATTTTTGGTGGCTTTAAAGCTGATTTTTGTGTACAACAAATTCAGCAAAGACAGTAAAAAATGTTGTATAAAATATGGGAATTTAAAGTAGTTGATCGTAAAGTGTGTTTCCTATTTTAAATGTAGTTGTCGCAAAAGTATAAGTTACTTATATTGGAAGTATAAAAAGCCAACATACATAGTTACAAATTAATAAAAATTTTTGAAGACTTTAAAGCTGATTGAGTGCTCATAAGAAATTCAGCAATGAGAGTAATAAGTGTTGCATTAAAAATGGGAATTCAAAGTAGTTGTTCCTAAAGTATTTCCTATTTTAAATGTTAACTATATTGTAGGTATGCAAAGTCGACATAAATAGATTGAAGTGAATGAAACGTTTTGGTGGCTTTAACGCTGATTTCGGTTGCCCTTTAATGCTGAAGTTAATGCGACGTTAAGAGCATTATTTGAATGCCGCTTGAACGCATTTGAAATGAAATCTTTAAAGCGCTGCGCGGCAATTTGTCATGATGGAGTTGTGGTTGCAACGCGACACACGTTGCACGAATACGCACTCGTTGCACATGCACGGATTAGACCTGACTCCGGTCTCCAGTTGCAAGCGCGATGTTGCAGTGGCAAGTTGGAGAGTTGGAGTTGGAGATGGAGATGGAAGAGTTATGGCACGGAGCGTTTAACCCGGCGACCAGAGCGCCCAGCTTTAACTGAACTCTTAATGAATGAATGGCAACGAGACGCGCAGCGATATCTTGCAAAGTATCTGTATCTGTGTGTGTATCTGCATCTGCAGCTGGTGCGAGGCGGCGCTGGGAGGGAGGTGGGGGAGGTGGCTCGTTGTGGCTGCGAGCCGCGTGTGTGCGCGAGCTTAAATTGCATTTGATGAATTTATGGCATGGCGAGCGTAATTAAGCATTTAATTAAATATTTGTGATGCGACGCGCTCGCTTGCCTAATCTGCTCGCGCGGAATGCCGCAGATTGGCGCTGCAGCTATGTAGATGCTCCAACTGCCGCCTGCTTGCCACACACACACACATACTCGTACAGAGTTCTAGTTGCACCCGCGCCAATTGTCGTCGAGAACTGCGAACAGAGGCAGCCACTCAGATGGATTGGCTGTGTGATTGCAGGCAATGCCCGGCCAGATGTCACTTGTTTACACTCTCGCAACAACAACAACAACAACAACAACAACAACGACAATAACTTGGCGGGCGGGGCGTGTAAACAAGGCCTGAGAAAATCGAAAGGTGCGCGGTGTCAATGCACTCGCCTCATCGATGCAATCGCCTATAGATTGACGTCTACTCGCTCACTTCGCCTGGGGCCGTCACCCCTCATTTCCCTCATTTCCCTCGTTTCACTCATTTCCCTCGTCGCTGGCGCACATTAAACACTCATCAAATCAAATAGCATTCTTCGACAATATCTCCATTACACGCAGTTCTCGCTCCAAGCGCCAACAGCTGTTGTCGCCTCGACCAAGGATCAGTCGCGGAGGTCGGCTCGGGATCGTTAAAGTTCTGCAGCAGCCGCCGACGATGCTGCAACGTCGCTTCTCCCTAAAGTTGACAATTCCACAGAGCTATGAAAGTCTCTGTTGAACTTGCAATCGCTTGCTCAAAGGTGCAACACGACAGTTGCAACAAAACATGCGTCTAATTATTCTGTATGCTTATATTTCTAATGTTGATAGTTCACTTTGTAAAGATCTTGATTGAGTTTCATGAATGTATCTTATTAATTGACAAGTATCTTTTTTTGAGAAGTTTGCATCTAATTTCGTATACTTAAGTCTAGTTAACTTTGTGCAACTATTTCCATTAGCCTTGCTGCTCAAAGTCTTTGCGCTGATCGCTCAGTGAGCTGCTCAAGTTGGGTTCCTCTTAGATCCCTCAATTACTTGCTTTGCATCCGCTCTTCTGTGTATATTTCCAATTTCGAGAAAGTGTCTCAACTGCTTCATTTAAATGCCATTTGTGTCTCCACAATCGATTGATCGTTTAACTTCCCATCTGCCGCATGCAGCACGTTCCGCGAGCATTCAAAAGTCGTTCTCGAGTGGATAGATAGATACAAGTATCTATAGCTGGTTTGACAAACTGCGCGCAATGAGGAAACGTGTCGATCGCCGAATATTACTAATATGTGCCCGAATTTATGGAATGCCTCGAAATTAGAATCGAGCAAACACATTTGCATGGGCGTATCTTGCAGATACGCGCAACGCATCCGAGATGTCTTCGCGTGTTGCGAGTTTTTACGAGTTGCATATGGAACATGATTGATTGGACATCGCGAGCGAAATAAAAACTGGAAATAGACTCCAGGCGAGCGATCATAATTAATTCGGAAATTAGTTTAATGGCCAATAAATTGAAATCAACAAATCTACAACAGACTTGCAGCTCGCTTGCTGGACAAAGGGCGGGCAGCTTTACTACTGCTCGTCCATCAGCAGGTCATTTAAATTGTGGGCGACACATTGGAGGCATATTTGGTGAGCTGCGCGACGGGTTTATTACGGGACAACGCTGCACGTCCCGAGGGAGGCGGAGGCTCATCCGGAGGGGACCGGAACAGCAGACAAGCAGACGGGTAAACATTGGGAGAGACATGTGAAAAATCGCTGAGCTGCCACGGATTTAGACAATCGAACATTTCGTTGAGTGTTTGTTTTTTTCGTCGAGTGTAAACAATGCGCGGCTGCCACTGCTGTTGTAAGTGCGGCAAGAGCCGCAGAAGTTGCCACAACAATTTGACGCAATTGAGAAACGAAATGAGCACAGGCCGCACGCCTTTGCCGCCTCTCGATCCCAGCGCTGGCAGCATTTGGCTTTGTTTATGAAGCACACTCGCACACACACACACACACACACATGAGGGGCGACTCTTTTGTTTTGTTTGGTTTGGTTTCGTTGTGATTTCGCTGTTGGCCGCGGCAAATCCTTTCGGGTGTCGCTCTCATTAAGCTGCCGCGCCAAACGGAAGCAACAATGGGCGACAACTGCAACAGCAGCGGCAGCAGCAACAACAACAACAACGACGACGATGACGACGACGTCAGCAGCAGCATCGACGGCGGCAAAGGCAAATGACATTGACTGCCTGCGGCACAGTGGCGCAAATGCGATTGTGGCGCGCACAAAATGATTGCCGAGCGCAACAAACACTTGCAGTGCAATGCACTTTACACAAAAGCAACAATAGTCAATAGTTAAATAGTCAATAGTTAAGTTACTCTATACTCACTAAAGTGTTTATAGCAGAGTGGATCACCTTTGGCATTGTTTGCGACTACTTTTCTAACTCTTTGCTCTGATAGACTCCACAAAGTGTTTATAGGTTTATAGCAGAGTTGATCACTTCTGGAACAATTTGAGACTACTTTTCTAACTCTAAAGGCAACATTAGTCAATAGCTAAGTCACTCTGACAGACTCACTAAAGTGTTTATAGGAGAGTTGATCACTTCTGGAATAGTTTGCGATTACTTTTCCAGCAATATTTTCTGCAACTATTTGAACTATACTAATCAGCTCTTTCCTCCTTATTAAAAGCATTATTTATAGCAGTTTTTATGCAGAATTAGTTACAAACTAAGTGTTAGGCAGCACAAAAAATTGTTTAGATGATCTACAAGTTACACTTTGAAGTGAACTTATTTCTCCTTAATGCCTCAATTAGTATGGTTGCTAACTGGTAGATGGTAGCAAATGTTGCACTTGGAGAGGAGTAGTGTAGAGTGTTTGGCGAAATGAGCATGTCTCTTGCTATTCGCTGGAGTGCTTGCTGTTGTGTGCGGCTGCTGCTGTTGCAACTGCTGTGGCAATTGTCGGTATTTTGTTTACATTTTTGCGCAGAAACTGCTGCAGCGACGTCACTCAGCATGGCAAACAAACACACACAAACACACACACACTGGAAGTACTTGTGTGTGAGGCAATCGGTATGAAATCTATTTAGAATTGAAAATACATAAATGTGGCAGGCAAGAGCGGAGTGGGGGAGGGGGGAGAGAGAGACAGGGCGGCGCACAGAGGACGCGCATTGTGTGCGTTGATTCGACGGCAGACACAACACTCGCAGCAGCAACAACAACAAGCAGCCAGAGGCCGCTGTTGACGGGCCCCAAACACTCGCACACACACACACACACACACACAGAGATTTGTCGAGTCGAGGGCCGTGCACATTTTGTGCAACTCGGTGGATGCAGCGTCTGCGTCTTGGAAGCGGGAAAAGCAGGAAAAACTGTCACAATTTCAGCGTATGCTTCTCTGCTGTTTGTCGCTAAAAATAGCAACAAAAACAAAGCAACGGCGACCGAAATGAAAACGAAAAGCAAACAAAACAAAACAAACACAAAGCCAAAGCCAAATCATCATCATCATCATCATCATCATCATCATCATCATCGTCATCGTCATCGTCATCGTCATCGAGACACGCGATTAATGTAATTTCAGTTGCTGCTGCTGTTGTTGTTGTTGTTGTCGTCTACCGTTTGGATTAATTTGTAGAGTCTGTTGTCGCAGCCGTCGACGGCAGCGCGCTGCCTGCCTACCTTGCGCCCCTCGAGGGGCCCCGCCACCACTCCCCACAATAATTGTTGTTTGTTGCCGGGCGCATTTCTATCTGCATCTGCAACTGCAACTGTATCTGTATCTGTATCTGTAGCTGCAGCTTCCATGGCTCTCAGTCGTCGTCGTTGTCGTCGTCAGTCGCGCGGTTTTTGTCAACGCCCTCTGCACGTGTTAATTATGAATGCCGGGAATGCGCCGCGAATCCGCGGATTGAGAAATTTCGCCTTAGTCAACTTAGTCAGCTCGCTGCTCGCCACAAATTAGTTGCCATCTTTTATTCGCTGCACAGCTGCGCACTTATGATGAGTGCATAAGTCCATTCATGGCACGACACTCTGTTTAGAATAGCTCTAAAAATACTCGTATCAAGAGAGGCCCCAAAGGAAGCAGCACTTCCTGCGCGCACTTCGCCAAATTCGACAAATAATTGATGCACTTTATTATTTCCACAATTTCGCAATGCTATTAACTTTGATTACGCGGCCAAGCCGCTTATTAAAGCAACGAATTTCAGAAAACCAGCGGCAGATATTAATGTTAATTTGTGTCAATATGAGTTGTTGACGAAGGAAAACAAACTAAAAGTAGAATTTTTTGTATATATAAATAAGTTGCAATAAACAGATTCCGGCTTAGGGAAATCTATTAGTTGCATGTCTTATCCGTGAGTGCTGAAAAGTTGTCGTAGAGGAAGTGTGTCCATGGACGTCTTTAAAAATACAAGTTGATCTTAAGCATACAATTTGTTCCTCTCTAAATGAACTACAACATTCTGATCAAAGTGTTGTAATTGATTAGCAAATTTATGTCGTACATTTTCTACGACTTCGACAACAAAAATAATTATTTCTGCAGCGCTCATTGAACATAAATTGAAGTTGATTTGAAACATACTAGATTGACTTTAGAGATACTTACGATACTTCTTTCTTTTTGAATGTATTGAAGTATTGCGGTTGATTGGCAAATGTTTTTGGTAGATTTCTTAGAGTTGCAAACTGTAAAGTTTGATGAACTAGTCGCACAACAGAAATCGTTAACATAAATTGAAGTTCTTTTTAAAGATACTCCATTGATTGTAAACATACTAAAGATACCATTTGCTTTTAAAATGAACTACAACATTTTAATCAACGTATTGCAATTGATAGTTTAATGTTTTTGTTCAATTTTTTCGATTTTAAGAATGTTCTGAAGTTCGATAAACGAGTGCCACAGCAGAAATAGTTATTTCTCCATAAATTGAAGTCTTGACAACTAAAATGTGTAGACGAATTGCTCCCACGGTGGAAAGTGAAAGGTGCAAGTCGTTACCCATGAGTGCAACACCATTGTGGACGATTGGGATTAGACTGGGGATCGTCGCGGTGCATTTGAGACGCTGAACAATGGAAGTAGTGAAATAATTACCCCCTGGGTGGAATTTGAGCATATGAGGGGTGGATGGAAGAGCTGATTGGGCGGCAAATTGTTGCACATCAATCAATCAATGATGAGTGCAACTCTTTGGAGTTTCGACGGCTTTCGGCCTGCAGTCGGACTTATCGAGGGAATGTCTGTATCAGTGGTGCAGTGTTTTTTATCCTAGTTTTATGGCGGCACTAAAACGACAACATTTTTGGGCGTTTTACGCAGACAACAGAATCGTTTTCGGTTTTACGACAGTTGCTGCGGGAAGAGGTTTGTAAGCCAGAATGTAAGCCTAATGAGCACTTGATAAAGTCTACATCTATATAGTTATTGCGGGGGGGATGGGGAAGCGAGAGGGAAGGTTGCTGCATTCAATGTTTGTTGGGAAAGTGCACAGCGAATGCAAATGGAAATCGCAGCTGGCCCAACAGAGCGACAGAGAGAGAGAGGGAGAGAGAGGGAGGAGAGCGGGAACGTTATCGGTACGTGCGCGGATTGAGCGGCCGGGGATTGGTTATGGGCTATTAACATTTCGGGGCATAAATCTGTGCCCCTTACGGTTGCAAGTACACGCGGCGATAAGAGCACTGTTGGGAAATTATCGTGCTCCCATGCAGGACTGTCCCAGTGCACACAGTGTGTGTGTGTGTGTAGGGAGGGGGCAGACGGTGTAGGGGGGGACGGGGGGGGGGGGGCAGATAACATTCGTTGCTGCCTGTTGCAAATGCATATTTTGTCTGTGCGTTGCTTTTATTTGCATTGCTCTTGATTAAGTGAATATCGCGGCGACATTCGACGATCTGTCTTCCCCCCTCCCGCCTGCCCTGCTCCTTGTGCGGGTCAGCCCTCCACCCTTGGCCCTCGGGCTCCGTGCTGTTGGCCTTTGCTCCCCTCTCGTTGACGGCGACAACAACTCGAATGCGGGCATAAATCAATTTTTGCTTCAGCTCCTTGCCACGCAAATATTTTGTGCGGCAAAAAACGGCGTCATAATGAGGCAGCGACCGAGCACCCGCAGCAGTCGTGCCACAGTCGAGCAGTCGCGTCTTTGTGTCATAAAAAATGCTCAATGCACGATATGAGGCATGACTTTGTCTCCTCGGCTCACCCATTCACAACTCAGCCAGGCAAAGCTGTGGCAGCTCCGCTGACGTCGCAACTGCTGGTTGCACTCACTGCCGTTGACAGTGGCAGCAGTAAAGCTTAGTTGACTTTCCATGTTAAGATACTATTAACAGTGCAGACTGTTTACAGTCAGCAGACATCACAGTTGAATTGAATTCATAAATGTTTGAATATTTCTTTAATTTTAGTCTGAAATCAATTAATCAGCCTTTAATTGTCCTTCTATTTCATTCGCAATTCATTCTGTTAAAGTGCATCGCAATATGCGCTGTTAATAACAGCAGTCTGTTATTGAGTGTAGGACTGCTTTCCCCCTTACACTGTTAGCACAAGCAGTTAACAGTGTTTTGCACTGCAGCCGTGACGCGCTCTCCTAACACTGCTTGCCGCTTGACAGCGTGTTAACGGCGTTGTTCGAGCTGTGTTAGCTGCACCAGCAGAACAAATACTTCAGAAGGGGGTCTGTGAGAAGTGGGGAGTCGGCTGTGTTTTTTGCTTTTATGGCAACCGTCAAATGAATGTCAGCGTCTTGCTAAATACGCGAGGATCGGCACTGCAACTGGCTGCAAATGTGGCATGCCACAGCGGCGGCAACTCCCTCGACGAATGCGTTTTTTGCACGCAAGGGTCGCCCGTCCTCCCTGCCACTTCGGCCTCTGCAGCCGAGTTGAGCGGCTGTTGCACTTTGGCTGCATCCGCTGCTGCTGCTGCTGTTTCTGCTGCTCCTGCGCCCAGTTTGTGGCATATGTGTGTGGCTGCAACATGGGCCTGCCCATGAATGCGCTGCGGCTTTATCAGATGTTGACATTTCTGCTGCCGCTGCCGCTGCCGCTGCTGCTGCTTTGGCTCTTTTGCGGAACCACACTTGAGTTCATTTGCAATAATTGCTTTTTCTTGTTGTCTTCGCGTCTTCCCCCGTCTTCCCCACACTCCCCTCTTAGATTCTGCAGCGAAATTTCTGACATATTTCCGTGGTAAGCTGTAACTGTCCTCCGTTATGAAGTGCGTGTGTGTGAGGTTAATGGATGGATACACGACAACGCAACAGGGCGAGGCCGTGCAGCGTGCTCCACTTTCGGTCTAATTCAGTTCAGGCGCTGCACCGCAGATAGCTTTGTCGCTCTCCACTTGCCCCACTGCTGCAACAACGCACCACGTCCTCCCGCCGAACCCAGAGCACAACAAACCGTCGAGCTGTCAATGGCCCAGTACTTACAGCACTCGCACTCGCACTCGCGCAGTCCGCACGTCAATCAATCAATTCCCACGAATGGCACACATTTGGAGTAGTGCTCCGATAGGCGCGGGCGACGGCACCTGTCCCTACTAGCGGGAGTGTTTACGCAACACAACATCGCCCTAAATCCGTGGCAAGTGCGCGTCTTCAAGTTGCCCAGATGCAAGTGACAGCACGACCAAGAGGCCATTCTATCTGACAAATGCAATTGACCATAAGAGTAAAACCCAGGTCATGCTTTGAGGTCGTCGTAGAGTATATTGAGTTGTTATCTTAAAGTAAACGACGAGTGAAAGTGTTTACCCAAGACTATATGGTCTCAATCTGTTTCTTAAGTTGCGCAGATGCAAATGACAGCATGATGGAGGGACTATTCTATCTGACAAATACAATTGGCATATGAGAGAAAAGCCGTTGAACAATCTTTGAGCTTTGCTTAGATCATATTTAGTTATTGCCGAGACGGAGTGTTGACGGAAGACAACTTGACCTGTGTCTTTGGCGAGTTGCATCTTTAAGTTGCGCTGATGCAAATGACAGCATGATGGAGGATCAATTCTATCTGATAGATGCAATTGGCATATGAAAGTAAAGCCGTTGGAGAATCTTTGAGCTTTGCTTAGAACATATTTAGTTATTGTTTCAAAGTAAATGTCGAGAGGAAGTGTTTACGCAACACAACTTGGTCTGTATCTTAGGCGAGTGCGCATCTTTAAGTTGCGCAGTTGCAAAGGGAGAGGAAAGAGACGATTCTATCCGACAGCTGCAATTCACGAATAAGAACAAAAACTCTGGCTATTCTTTGAGGTCGTTTTACAGTGTATTTAGTTACTATTTTGAATAAACCTATCTCTACTAGGGAGAGTGTTTACGCACGACATCATCGGACGCATATGGTTGAGAGTTTCTATCTGACAGCTGCAATTCATGAATAAGAATAAAAACCCTGCTCATTCTTTGAGGTCTTAGAGTATATTGAGTTATTATCTAAAAGTGAACATCGAGAGGAAGTGTTTACGCCAGACTATGTTGGTCTCAATCTGTGGCTTAAGTTGCGCAGATATAAATGACAGCTTGATCGAGGACGATTTTATCTGACAGATGCATTTACCCATGAGAATAAAACTTCTGGTCATTCTATGAGTTTGTCTTAGAGTATATTAACTATATTGATGTTTGCTTACACCATATTTAGTAATTATTTCGAAGTAAACCTTGAAATTAAGTGTTTATGCAGTTGCATATGCAATTGGTCCATAATAGTAAAACCCTGAATAAATATTAGCAGTTTGCTTAGAGCATATTTAGCTATAAGTTTGAAGTATATCTGTGACATGAGTCAGTCAAATAGTTACGCAAATTGCAATGCCTATCAAATGGAAAGCTACTCCCACACTAGGGAATTAGATATTAGCGAATTCTAGCTGCAAATACATCTAGATCAGGCGAGTCGTTCCCTGCTGCAACACTCAAAGGGAACAAGACAAAGAACGCTTCTTTATTGGGTCTTTATTGCTGAGTAGATGAGATCGTGCTATCCTGCGATCGGGGCGTGGCTTCGACACTGCTGCGGCAAGGCGAGGAGGCAGCTGGGGAAGTGTGGTAATTAAGCTGGCGAATTCCAGCTGGGACGCAGAGTGAAGTTGTCTAGTTAAAAGACGCGCATTGCGGATCATTAACACAAGAATGTGTGCACACTCGCATGTGTGCCCCTCTTTATCTGTCGCTCCTCGCTGCCTGCTGAATGATGTCTATTTTCAAAGCAAATGGCGCAGAGCGCCTCAGTGGCATAACTGCCTGCAAATGTGCCGCGAATGGTGGCCCACAAAGCGCTCATCTGGCAGCGACCCCCAGCGAATCGACAGGCAGTCACTCACTCACTCACTCACTCAGTCAGTCAGTTTGTTTGAGTTGAGCAGTTGAAGTTGGCCTTCAAGTGCTGCCAATCAATTTGCTGTCCCAGCAGGTTGGCAGCGATCAAGGGATCTTGTGATCAAGTGATTCGCTGGCTGCCAGGATTAGATGGATGCCAGGAAGTGGCAGCGACACTCGACGCGGCTCAGCGCAACTTCCGTCGGCTGGGCAGCGTGCAGCGTGCAACGTGCAGCGTGAAGCAACTGTCGCCGATAAATTTGAGTGCGTCTGCGAGTGCCACATCAAATGAACGGCCGAGCGCCCAAGTCGCAGTCGGATCCCCAAAAATTGTTTGCTTTTTAATGGCGTTGTCGCCCCTCGCCCCTTGCACCTCGCCCGTTGCACCTCGCCCCGCTCTCCAGGCGAACGGAACTGCGAATGGCACTGCGAATTTCGCCTGCCAATTTGCAATTTTCTAATGAAGTCGCCGAGAACTCGCGCAAATTATGAGCGGCAATCGAGCAGATTTTGCGAGTTTTGCGGAGACGGAAATCGTAACTTAAATAGATTGTTGCTTCGGGGATTACAATAAATTGGAGCACATGGATTACTCTCGATCCAGAGTCGCGGAAAAGTGCGCACTTTTCGCCGGCTGTCGCAGGCAGAAGTGTAATATTGTAATTCTCGAACTCAATTAAAAATTAATAACGCAAAACGTATGTGAAAGCGCTGCAGAGAACTTATAGTTTATTTCTGAAACTAATCGCACACATGATTTCCGCTCGACGTGTCCAATGAATTATGTCCGAGAGGCAAACGGAATGAAAATGGGAACTTGTGGGAAATGAGAATCGAAATGAAAAACCACACACACACAGACAAACACACAGCCAAACACACTTGTATAAATAGCGAAAAAAGTAAAGAGGCCGTCGAAGTCGCCGGGCAGGGAAAGTCGCTCCAAAAGTCTCGCGCGGAACTGTAAATATAGAAAAATAACAAGCAAGCGAGCTGCAGGCCACTCGCGACTGTTGCATACCCGGTAGTCTAGAGAATTGTGGCCAAAAAGTTCGAGCCCTTTTAGTGCCATTGATCTTCTCAGCGTCGGGCATGCCCCTCAGGCTGGCTGTGGTCTGCCGGGTATGAGATTGTTAAATGTAAAATGTAAAGAGACTTCAAAGCGACTGCGACTGCGACTGTGTGCGCGTCAAGTGGCAAAATGTCAGAAGCGGCTCTCGCGGCATATATGCACATAATACGATGGCGACTGCCAGCCAAAAGAGGTACTAAAAAACTGTCTACAACACGCCCCCCGCCCCACCACCGCCCCCTCCTAATGCTTGAGAGCAGATTGAATGGGAATAAATTAGATACGTATAGCAAATCGGAGCACGCCGCGAAATGTGGCGCAAATGTCCAAAGCGAATGTATCTGCGAGATACACTCGTGTGTATCTAGGCAAATCTATCTGCAAGATGTGTGCGCGTAGTTGTTGTTCTTGTTCTTGTTCCTGTTCTTGTTGTTGTGCTACGCAAATGAAGCGAAACGTACAAATTTCGACGTTGCGTTTTTTAACTTCTCCTCCGCCCTTGCCTTCGCTCTGCTCTGCTCTGCTTCTGCTTTCGTTCGTTCTTTTTGGCTTCTGCTTTTTGTGCGCTTTTTGTTGTGGCCGTTGTTGTCTTCATTGTGCGTGTTCGCGGTGCTTGTTGTTGCCTAATTATTGTTTTTGTTTTTCATACTCGGGCAGGCATTAAGAAAAACTTTATGCGCCATTGAAGCGTTCGAAAATAAAAGTCGCGTCCGCAGCGGCCGCCGCGTCGTTTTACGTCAAAGTTTCGCCGTCCCTCTCGCTCTCTCTCTCTCTCTCTCTCTGTGCGTGTGTGTATTGAGGTGTGCTCTCAATGCGCCGACCGCGAGCAGCGCGCGGGAAATGCGGCAATTGTGGCAGATCGCGCATACGCCGCGTGGAACGTGGCTGTCGCAAACGGCAGTGTTGCCACATCGTGCACTCATCGGGGGTTGCCACACCACACACAGCGCGGATGAATGGGGCATTTGTACGCGCTGTGATAATTACTGATCCCACTGATGCGATTTAAGTTGTAAATTTAGACGTTGCTCACCATCAGCCAGACACAGGAAGTGGCCGAAGCTCTCGCTCTCGCTCTCGCTCTCGTTCTCGTTCTCGCTGTCGCTGTCTCTGTCTGCCCGCAATGATCAGCCAGATATATCCGCGTCTGTCGACGCACTAGCCACAGTTACACACTCAGCCAACTCGGAAGTATTTCGATTTCCAAACCGACTACACTACTAACTAGATATTACATTTATTCAATGACTTTTTAATCATATTCGAGCTTCAACTTGATATCAAATTTGTTAGCTACAAACATTCAAAAACATGACGAAACTGTTGCAATCTGTTTACAATTGGTTGCTTTATCGCAAAATTGATTTTAGCTCTCAGATACGTATTACATTTTGGAATGAATTGGATAAGTAGATGGACAATAAGAACAGACCTCCTTGGAGGCTCTCTGCAGTGGAATTCTTTGCTTTCCTTTGTATTTTTAATAACAATTCTTAAGCGAGCTAACAGCTTGGTTGTTTTTCTTCGCTATAAATTCGCATTTTCTTTATTGCCGCCGAGGAATGGGCTGCAGGAAGCACACAAAAGAAAGTCATAAAGACTAATTGATTTATTTATTTATTTCTTCTGCTCGACGGAATTTTAATTGAAACATGGGCATGAGCGAAGGTCGAGCATTGATCGCGACTAAAGTGTGGAAATCGGCATAAAACCGACGTGCTCGATTCGGGCCAATTATGCGGCCACCTGGTCTCTGGAGGGGGTAGTGGTGGGGTAGTGTAGGGAGTTGCGCTCCTGCCGGAATCGCGCGCTTCTCTTTGATCTTTCGGCACTTGCCAGCGCTGCTTTTGGGCGAATCGCACGGTGTTGCTGCATAAATTAAGAAGTGCAATGCTGGGTTGCCCATCGGGCGCTGGCGCTGGCGCTGGCAGCACATCAGACGTTCTTGGTGCGCTCCTTTGACAGCTGCTGGCGAAACGATGACGACGGCTGGTCAATGACCGCCTTTGTCTGCGAACTGCCATCACCTTTGATGTTAATTTTACGCCTTGATTACCACCCATTTGGCACCTCCCTCGCCGCCTCGCCCAGTCGTCTCACTCATGTTCTCACTCCCACTTCACATTTCTCATCTTTCGCAGTTGACCGCGCAATGAGCCCCGCACAATCCGAAGACTCCGGCCTGGCACCGGAAAGGGGCACCACCTATGCAACGATCACGCTGCCGCGCAATGCCCTCCACCTGGCCATCAACTTCGCAGGTAAGCACCAGTCCAACCAAAATGGCAACCGACTCGACTGCGCGCCTTCAGCCATATAGTGAGAGATTGGGCAACGTTTCAAGTGGCAGCAGTCTCGGGGCATTCCTGATTGTGAGCACGGTTGGGAGACGGAAACCAGCTACCCGCATCGCTGGACAGCCAGATAACTGATCTCTGACAGCTGTCAGTTGGCGGAGTCATTGATTGAGAGATTATCAAATTTGTTCAGTAATTACGCTTAATAAATCTGCAATTTGCTGCCAATTCAGGGGTGACTGCAGAGGGGCAATTCGAGAAGCAAGCAATCAATGCGGATTTCAATTCAAAACATTTGGGAACGCTCACAATCTGAGCAGCTGTTAAGCGAATTCGAATACGTTTGTAGTTCAATTAGTCTAGGGGTCGACACACAGAGCCGAACATTTCATTACAAGCAGAATAAGGCCTCCGCTTCTGCATTAACATAAAGAATCTAGTCGCTGTTACTAACAGTCAGTCAAGCAAGCAGCAACACATCAGCAACAACAGAAAGTGTAGTAATGCTACTGCTGATCAACAGAGTCACTTAACAGCGACGCTTAACAGCTTCGGCTCTAGAGCTTTGATTTACTTCGTCGCTTTAACAGCGTCGCCGTAACAGCTTAGCTTTAACAGCGCAGCCTTAACTGTGTTGCTTCAAGTAGTCGCCTTAACATTGTCGCCTTAACAGCGTCGCCTTGATAGAGTCGCTTCAACAGCGTCGCTTTGAGAGCTTCACCTTAACAGCGTTGCTTTAACAGCGTCGCTTTAACTCGTCACTTGCACAGCGTCAACTAACAGCATCGCTGTAGCAGCAATTGTGGGTTACTTTCACAAATAGCTCAACATGTGCGTGCATATACATATGTACATATATCTATAATAGGCAAGCTCATAATCTGTAATAAGAAATATGAATGCTGAGGGGCGGGATATTTGCTCAGCGCTTTTCAAAGAGTTGTGATTGTGTCATAAGTAATTTATTTACTGGGCGCTGCTTCAATTTGCCGGCTTCTAGTTTAGATTTCTTTTTGTCTTCGTTCGTTCGCATTCTGATTTTGGGGTTGCGACTGTTTCACATTGCGGTCTGGAGGAGGTCCGGAGGTCTTTCGCTCTTGATCTCCAGCCAAAGTGGGCCGATGCGATTTGAATGCGGAACGCGTCCATGTCGATAACGACGACCACGAACCACGAACGGAGGCGACGGCGACGACGACGGCGAAGACGATGGCAAATGCTGTCGTCGCTGCCGTCGCCGCTGCCAAAATAAATCATCATTTCAAAGCAGGCAGACACCGCCCGCCCCTCGCTTGGCCGCCCCTTCCCAGTGCCGCTGGGGTCGCGAGTCTGTCGACTGCCAGACATTATAATACATATTTCGTCTGCATCCGAAACAATTTTTATTTCGTTTCCCTGACTAATCTCGACATATTGCGAGAGAAACAAAAAGAACGAGCACACATTGGACACGGCCAGCTTGCAACTGTGCTGGCAGCAGTCAGACAGAGACAGCGCTAGCTGGCTGGCTGGTGTGGGCGGGAGAGCGAGGCAGGCACTAACCCTAGAGCTGGCTCAGAGTCGGACTAAAGTCCGGGGATCCAATCGCAGTCGCAGTCGCAGTCGCGGTCGTGGTCGGCGTCTGACGTAAGCGTCTGTGACAATGACGTCTTCGTCGCTGCTGGCCGAAACCGCGACGGGCAGCAGGGGTGGGACGGGGCGGTGCGAGGCGGGGCTGGGCTGGCAAATTGCCCAGTGGATGCGCCATACACTCGCAACTGGCAACTGGCAACTCGCATTCGCCGCCGCCCTCCACGCGCTTTGTTTGTCATAACAGCCACCACAGTCCAGAGTC
Source organism: Drosophila rubida (assembly GCA_035046165.1). Lineage (NCBI taxonomy): Eukaryota > Metazoa > Arthropoda > Insecta > Diptera > Drosophilidae > Drosophila > Drosophila rubida. Next base: position 17,736,023 of record JAWNOF010000023.1, on the reverse strand, counting down.
GACAGACAGTCGCTTTTTAAGCATACACTTATTTACGAGTTGCCATTGTTATTGCCGCCGCTGCTGGCCAAAAGGCGCGACAGTGTCGCTTGACGAGCCGCTGACAGATATGGAAATACAGAGCAAGGCAACAGGGCGCGCGTTGCTGGCCAAAACCAATGAGACGACTGCTGCGTCACAGATCGCAGTCTGCTGCTCAATGCGAATTGGAGACGCAACCCTTCCGGCTCTGTGCTGACGAAAGTGCCAGCGAATTCGAAAATAGTTCCCAGAAACTGCGGGTGCAATTTTTATGTTATCTTGGAAATTCGAGAACAATTCGACAAACTCGAGACATCAAACTGAAGAAATGTTGGAGAAATGTGCAGATCAATTGGCAACTTAAGCAGCTAAGGTTGCTTCCCAAGTTCTTCTGCACATTTCGACTAGAAACTGCTAACTGCAAACTTATGCTAAATAGATTAATTTGCAATAAATTCGAACTTGTCAACATCTGAGCTCAATGTCATTTGTTTTCTAATGCGCAACGTTTCAGAGCTGCAATTGTTTTCCATTCGCAATTAGATCGATTGAGGCTTGATATTGTGTGTGCTTGCAATTCGCCAGCTTGTTGATTGAGATAGCAGACAAATCTGAAGCTCAAATGAATGCTGCTGTTTTTAGCAGCTGTAGATCAATGACACACACATAAGTCAGACACACACACAGTCATACACGCACACAGATACACACACACACCATCGCTTAGACACACATACACACACAGATACACACACACCCACGCATCGCACTCAAACACTTGCTCGCCTCAGCTTTGTGTAGCTTCTGTTGCTCTGCCTACTTTGATTTCTTGCTCACGCGTGTTCACAACTAAATGTAAATGACACACACACACACTGGCACACTTTAGCCTCCACTCACACACACACACACACACACACACTCGGATCGATTGCAAGACTGGCTTTGCAATTGTTTTCCTTTCGTAGAAGAATTAAGTGGCTTTAATTTGTGCACTGCGCAGCTATCGCTTGGGATCAGCTGAACTCGAGTAAGTAGCCGGCGCAATTCGTTTGCAACAATGGATCAGTCAAATTCGCCGACTTGTTGCTTTACTCATTCATCTATTTGCCCACATTCGCAGCATGAGTCACTAACATTTGAGCCAACAACATTGTAAACTGATTTTGCATTCCTTCTCTACAAATCTGTGTATTTGCTGTGGATCGTTTAAGTTGGGGAATGTGTAGTGTATGCCAATTGATAGTAAGCATAGGCTGTGGTTGTGGTTCGTTGAGAGCTCTTTTCCGTTGGCAGCCTGTCGAGGAAGTTGATTGATTGAACTCGTCTCGCATCGACCGTGTGTTTGTTTGTTTGTTGGTGCGCCCGCCTGCTGCCAGTTGATTGGCTGCGATTGATCCGACATTGACTTTGCACGCTGTGCTGTATTCTGTAATCCGCAGAGCGCAATGATCTGTCCTATCCACCTGTTATCGGCGCCCTCAACCCGGTGGGCCATGCGGCCGACTTCCTGGCGCCGGGCGACCGCTTGCACCAGATCGACGGCATCTCGACGATCGGCCTGAGCAACCAGAAGATCATGAACATGCTCTGCGCCGGAGCTGCAGCTGGAGCTGGAGCTGGAGCTGGAGCCGGAGCGGACATCTCGCCGGCCATCGTGGAGATCGAGTACTCGCTGCCCGAATGCAGTAAGTGCCACAGATCTATGCGTCTACGCGACACACACACTCTCTGATGCACTCTGTTCCGTTGCAGCAGTTTCCCAAAATAATCTGTACGTTACCTCGAAACTGGCGCAGATCACCGTGGAGCGGGAGAGCGGCTGCCTGGGCCTGACGCTGCGCGGCGGCGCCGACTATCCGCTGATCGTCACACACGTGCGGCTGCACGGCCCCGTCTACAAGACGGGGCGCATCAAGCCCGGCGATCGCCTGCTGCGCGTCGATAATGTAAGTGTCCGCGTTCGCGTTCTCGTTCGCGTTCGCGTTCGCGTCCGTCGCTTGACGGCTTCCACCTGCTGACAGCCGCTTCCGCTGATCGATTTCCTTCCGACACGCACTCACACACCCGCTCTCTCTCTCTGCGCCTTGCAGATCTCGCTCATCGGGAAGACGCTGGCCGAGGCGCAGCAGATCATCAAATGCGGCCACGTTTCCGGCTACACAAATCTCACCATCGAGTACGACGTCTCCGTGGTGCAGAGCGTCGAGTTCTCCATGGGGCCGCTGCTCATCGAGATCGAGCGACCCATGAACGACAAACTGGGCCTGGTGCTCTGCAACTACACCAGCTCCGCGGCCAGCACCGCCTCCAGCACCGACAAGATCGACGAGGTCGCCCAGTCGGGCATCTACATAGCCAGCATACTACCCGCCAGCATAGCCGATCGGTGAGTAAATCTGAACAGACCTAACTAAACACACATGTATTGCTCTCAAGCGTGGAGTGAGTGCAATGAAATCAGCATTTTCTATAAGATTAACTAACGAAACAAACATGGTGTAAAAAACATCGATACTTCTTCAGAGTCTGCTTAGTAAAGAACAATAGCGAATTCTTTCTGTAATAGCGAATTCATTTATTAACAGATGAGCATTTCATTGTACAAGATTAACACAAACATACCAGATCAATAATCAAGAGATATCTGCACAAATAGTTATCGAATTCATTGAAATAGGGAAACAAAGAAATGAAGCAGCAACATTTCAAATGCAATAGACACTTCTTCAACGTCAACAGAGTCTGCTTAGTAAAAAACAATAGCGAATTCATTCATAAACATATTTAAGTAATAGGAAACTCTAAAGTTGGGAGTGAGTGAGAAGAGTGAGCATTTAATTATAGAAAAGTTAATAACTAAAAAAGTAATTTATACAATTTATCATATAATAGAGTAACAGTGCATAAACAGATCAAAGTATTGGAAAATTGCTTGGAGTGTGTGAAACTAAAGATTGAACAATCTAATCAATCATTTAATAATATTGACAAACATCTATGTTTAGCGCAATAGTTCTTGAATTCAGTTTAAAAAATCGAGAGAGAAATCATCAAATAAAAAAAGAGAAATACACTTTTGCTATATTAACAGAGTCTGCACACTAATAATAAATAGTTTTTGTTGGAGAATTTACTCTAAGTTTCAATTAAATTTAGCACCATTTACCACAATATGCACTGAAAGAAGCAAGTGAAACTACTAAATTCTGGTGATTAAATTAGTAGTAGTAGTAGCATTAGTAGTAGAAGTAATAGTAGTAGTAGTAGTAGTAGTAGCAGTAGTAGTAGCAGTAGTAGTGGGAGTAGTAATAGCAGTAGAGGTAATAGTAGTAGTAGTGGTAGCAGTAGTTGTAGTAGTAGTAGCAGTAGTAATAGTAGTAGTAGTGGTAGCAGTAGTTGTAGTAGTAGTAGCAGTAGTAATAGTAGTAGTCATAGTAGTAGTAGTAGTAATTTGCTATTCATTCTTGTAGTTACAAGGTAGAGTAGTTAGCTGACACATCTGTTAAGTTTAAGACGAAATGAAGCGAACTGATCTAATAGAAAGTGCTGAATATTGAGCCACATTGTGGCACGATCAACGCAGTGCAAGTCAGAGGCACAACTGAAGCGAACTGAGCTCATTTTTTACTGCTTTCCGTTGGCAGTTGCGGCGCGCTATCGGTCGGCGATCAGGTGCTCTCCATCGATGACACAATGATCGAGCACACGGCCTACAGTCCCGACGAGGTGATGACCATATTGGACACGAGCACAGGACGGGGCTACACTCAGATGCAGATAATGCCAGCGCATGCACTCGCGCGACGTGGTAAGTGCGGTGCAGCAACACACAGAGACGTATGTGGCACGCTGCAGCAGTGCTGTTGCGCCACTCGCAGCGGCAGTCAAAGAGCAGCGTGTCTGCCGTCGTTTTGGCTATCGCGGCGAATGAATCGCGGCGGCGTCGGCGGCGGCGGCGGCGTCGGCTGCTGCTGCCAAAAGGCTTCCAAGGCGATCGTCCAAAATTGGCGCCTTGAAGGTCGACGGTCGTGTTGTCTCTGTCCGTCCGTCCGTCCGTCTGTCTGTCTGTCCGCGTGGGCGTCTGCTTAATGAATCGAGTCCGCAGCTAAAACAATACGTTACCAATTGGCGAGGGTTGCTTCAACAAGAGATGAATGCTGCAAAAGCAGCTACGTTGCGAAACTATGAAAGCTCTTTACCATAGGCAAGTTTTTGTGAACTCTTTTACAGACTCAAACTACGAATTTACTTGGAAATCGTTTGCTTAATAATCGAAAACTTGCAAACAGTTCGCATAGTTTCTTGTTGGAAACTCTCCACAATCTTAGTGTGCCACAACTGAATGTAGAATGAAAAGTCACACCAAGTTCGTAGTCCACATTTGTGATCTATGTGCCGAGCAGCCCTCGCTGGCGCATGAGCCAAGAATGCCAATCAATTTGTGCTTGAGTGCTGTGGAAATGGACGAATAGTTCGCTAGCGCTCGCGAGGGGAGCGCATGGGAATGGAAGGGGGATGGGGGCGACTAGAACTTGGGCCGTAAATTGTGAGGCGAGATCGACGGGAGAATAAACAGACGGAGAGGAGAGACAGACAGCAAGCAGGCAAGGAAGCTAAGCTGCTGGATTAGCCGCAGTCATGCGAACCATTTCTCACACATGGCCATCAGCCGCCAGGGCCGCCAGATCGAAGATCGAGTGTTAAAAGCTTTGGCCAAGTTTGGGCACCACCAGCAGCAGCAGCAGCCACAGCCACAGCCACAGCAGCAGCAGTCGCAATAAATAGCTGGATCGCAGCGACAGCTGGTCGCAGAGGGGCGGCCAAAAATAGGCGCTGCTTTTAATGGGCCTTATGCCTGATGCCGCTCTCGTTGCAGGTCACACGGCGCTGGGCAGCCCCAAGTATAGCTTCAGCACGCTGGAGTCACGCAAGTCCGCCGGCCGACCACGCCAGCGCTTCGTGCGCAAGAGTTCGCTGCCCCTCGAGGGCGCCACAGCAGCAGGAGGAGGAGGAGGCGGAGGCGGAGGCGGCGGTGTGGCAGTGGGAGGAGGACACACGAACAGCAGCCTGGGCCTGTGCCGCGCCGAGAGCTTCCCCGTGCTGCTCGACTGCAGCCAGGGCGCCGGCATCGTGCTGGGCAACAGCACAAGCTGCGGCCGCGCCGTGAGCATCGCCCAGATCGTGCCCGACTCGGTGGCGGACCGCAGTGGTTGCATACAGCCCGGCGACCGCATCGTGGCCATCAACAAGATGTACAGCCTGGAGGCGGCCGCCATGCGCCAGCTGCTCGAGGGCCGCAGCAGCAATGGCGGCAACTGTGGCAGCAGTGGCAGCAGTGGCGCCCCGCCCGCCGCCAACTGGCTGGAGCTGGAGGTGGAGTTCGACATGCCCGACGCCGTGGTGCCCTCGAGCGGCGTGTTCAACGTGAAGCTGCTGCGCACGGGCAAGTGCGGCCTCGGCCTGAGCGTGAGCGGCTCGAGCCACGCGGGCCTCGTGATCGCCGACGTGAAGATCGGCAGCCCCGCGCACCGCTGCGGCTCGCTGCGACCCGGCGACATTCTGCTCGCCGTCGACCAGCATCCCGTGCAGCACTTCAACGTCGACGCGCTGCTCAAGGAGCTGCCGACGCCGTCGGCCAGCGCCGACTTCACCACGCTCACCATCAAGCGCGTCGTGCTGCCCGACTTTCTGCCCAGCCCCAGTCCCATCTACAGCAACTGCACCACCGTTCTTCCCCTGCCCGTTGGCGTCGGCGTCGGCGTCGGCGTGGGCGTGGGCGTTGGCGGCGACAGCGAGCTCTACAGCAGCGCCTACGTGGCCAAGTACAACGACTGCATCTCGCTCAAGTCGAACACGCCCCAGCCGGAGTACTTTCGCGCCGCCAGCCTCGACGACACCGGCAGCCTGCAGTCCGTGCAGCTGCGGCATCCCAGCGCCGTCCCCGGCCCCGCCGCCGTCTGGCCGGCCAGCAGTCGCAGCTACGCGCCGCCGCCGCCGCCACCGCCGGCCAACCACACGCAGAGCCTGACCACCGAGCTGCCCGAGGAGGACGACGAGCAGGACGAGCACGACGCGCACCACTACGGCGGCTACGAGCTCAACCGCTACGCCAGGTGAGTAATCACTGCAGTAAAGATATATTTGTGGATCCCACTGTCTACTCGTAAAAGCAACTGCATCTCTGCGATTTGACGTTCGAAATGCAATTTGGGGCAAACCCAATTGAGTTGAGCTCACTGTTTGAAGTGTCAGTTGAACACTGCATTCGACTGTCGTTGTCTTCATTACTTGCAACATTGCAAAGACAGTTGTCCACTTGCATAATGTTAGCATTAATAACCATGAAATTCTCGGGCTTAAAGTGAGGAATTGCAGCAGTTAATAGACTCAACTCTCTTAGGACTCTCTTACTTCGCTGAAATAGTAATATTAAAGTGAAGAATTGACTCAGCATTGTCTCGTTGTACACTCCACTCTCGTATGACTTTACTACTTAAACTATGAGTCCCTAAACTGGTCACATTAAACTGAAGAGTTGCATCAGTTAATAGCACTTCAGTGTGAATCTATGAGTCCCTAAACTAGTCACATTCAACTGAAGAGTTGCATCCGTTAACAGCATCTCACTGTGGACTATGATCTTCAATAACTGTCTTACTTACACTATGAGTCCCTAAACTAGTCACTTTAAACTGAAGAGTTGCATCGGTTAGCAGCTTCTACTCTGTTATGACTTTCTCATTTGTCTGTCCTACAACATAATGTAATCACGGTCCCTTTAAACTTTAAACTCAAGACTTGCATCGGTTAGCAGCTTCTACTCTGCTATGACTTGCTCATTAGTCTGTTCTACAACATAATGTAATCACTCTCCCTCTGTTTGTGGCCCAACAGCGTGGACTGCACGGCGCTGCCGCCGCCGATGGAGAACAAGGTGTACGGCTCGGCGGCCAGCTCGAGCAGCAAGAGCAGCGGCAGCAGCCTGCACCAGATCATCTTCACGGTGCGACTGGAGCCGAAGGGCGGCCTGCTGGGCATCACGCTGGCCGGCAGCGAGGACATCACCAAGCCCATCACCATCAGCGGCCTGGTGGAGGGTAAGCGATTGAGTCGACCACTAGCAACTGTCTCTAACCGAATTCGTTGTGGCGTCCGCAGGTGGCATTGGGCACAAGAACGGCCAGATCCATGTGGGCGACCAGCTGCTGGCCATCGACGAGCACTCGGTGCAGGGCATGCCGCTGTCGCACGCCACCAGCTTGCTGCACAATCTGGGCGATCTGGTCGACCTGAAGATACTGCGCAGCCACGACATCAGCAGCACGTCCGCCGGCGGCGTGGGCCTGCCCCAGGCGCAGGCCATCTACGCCAAGGTGCAGCGGCGTCCGCGCAGTCCCTCGGCCAACACGGAAGCCAGCAACAGCAACAATAACAACAACAACAACACCAACAACAACTGCGGCAGCAACGGCAGCAGCAGCGCGACTGCGGGCAAGGAGCAGCAGCAGCAGCAGCGCATCTTTCACGTCACACTTTACAAGGATAAAGTGTACGATGACTACGGATTCTCCGTCTCGGACGGACTCTACGAGCGCGGCGTGTTCATCAACCGCATTCGCAGCGGCGGCCCCGCGGACATGAGCGGCCAGCTGAAGCCCTTCGATCGCATCATGCAGGCAGGTTTCGCTTAGATCGAATGCGTTTGCGTTTCAGTTTACTAACGAGCTTTGCACTTGCCACAGGTGAATGAGATGAAGACGCAGGACTTTGACTGCTGCCTCACGGTGCCGCTGATCGCAGCTGCGGGCGACAAGATCGAGATGATCATGCAGCGCACAGAGTGACGAAGTGAGCGACTCGCCAGTCTCCAATTGCAGCCAACCAAAAGATGAATTCTTTTTGCAATTCTATTTTTTTTTTTTCGTCGAAATAATCTTTAACTAGTTGTATCTTAAGGCTTAGTGCTAAGTGCCATTTTGTATCTAACGTATGTCACATTTAGACGGTTAGTCACAAGTAATCTATAATCTGTAATCGTTAATCTGTAATCTGTAATCTTTAAACTGTAATCCACTCAAACACAAACCCCGTTGACACTTCTCGTGGAGTGCGAGCGACAATAAGTTGAATGCCACCCAAGTGCCTGGAACATCCTGAACGCCTTCTCCTGCTGCCCACAATCAAGCATCGTCATGTTGCATCTTCGACTAGCTCCTACGTGGAAATTATTAACTATATATGCATACAAATATTTTTTTTGTTTTATTTTTATTTTTGACATTTGACAAGGAGTAAACAATAAATAAAATCCACCTAAAAGCGGCAGTCTTTATGCTTCGCAGTGCCGAAAAACTACAGAAGGGGAATATAAAAAATATAGTTGGTCGCGATTCTATGGATATCGCCAAGCAAATGTAAGAAGTACACATGGTGGGGTCATTTTTTACACCTTTTATTGATTCATATGATTCGTCAATTACATTTACACATAAATATATATAGGCTAATACTTGGCGCGATGCTGCGCGATTCCCACGAAACTTCTCCGATCTTCTGCTGGCTGCTATCTCTGCATTTCACCGTCTTCCACTCCGAAATGCGCACTCTTTTGATTACATTCCTTAAGCCTAGACATACATTGTACATATATATATTTAGATGTATATTTGTTTATACTTATAGATGCTTGATTCTTAATTTGTTATTACATTTAGATATTTTAGTTGTAGTTGCCAATTAACAAATACAATTCATATCTAGATGAACTTGTGCTTCGAGTCTTTGAAGTTTAACTATGTAGAGATGTATTCAAAAAAAACATATTCGCATTCTTGAATCGATACATTCGCCTATGCAGATTTACAATTTTATAATTTAACTCGTTAATATAATTTATTTGCATGCGCCGAGAGGTTTAGTCATAGTTAAACAAACCAGAGAAAAAAAAACGTTTTTAAAATAATAAAATATATAATATACTTAGATATCGAGCGAAAAGTATAAAATATATAATCAGTCATTTAAGTTATATAGATATAGATATACATATACAAATACACACATAGTTCATAAATTGTAGCTTAGACATAAATATATACGCTCTCGTTCTATCTCTCGTCGTTACATATATATACTATATATTCTGCGGTTTTAGAGTTTAACAATTAAAACGAATTGACTTAACTATGCTTAGTTCTGCGCGCACTTACACAATGCCATTAACCCCCCCGCGAATGTTGACGTATACGCAATATGTATATATTTGAAACATGCTTATACACATATATAAGAATATACACCAATTGTATCGTACTTAATGCTACGCTTGATCAGCTCCCCAATCGCTTTATGAGAGAGGGCACAAAAAAAAGTGAATATTTCGTATCGTGTGGTGTCGTGTTTTGTTTTTCATTTTCTTTTTTCCTTTTTGTTTTCGATTTGTTTTGTGTTTTGTGTTTTGCTGTTTGTGTGTTGCAGTTGTCAGCTTATGTGCTACAAATTGCATTAATATGGCCTATACTTATACATTTAGAAGAGAACACGCACATGTATTGTTCACCTATCGCAAATACATGAAAAGCTTTCCATCGAAAAAAAAAAATCATCGTCGTCTTCACCATCGTTGTGATCTCATCTTTGAGCAGCTCGATCAATTGATCGCTGTCTCTCACTTCGAACATCGTTTTTGTATCATTTGCTTTATGCTTTTTGTTTTTATGTTTCTTTTTTTGCGTTTTGCTTAGGGGATATGCTAATTGTTTTCATCAGTTTATCATCTGCTCTACTCTTCATGCATCGTTTACTTTGTCTACTCTTTGTTCGGTTTACATTTTTGCTCTTTGCTTCTCTCTGCGTCTGCGATCGACAACTGATTGCATCAGTTGCACAGTTGCACAGTTGCACAGCTGCACAGTGGCAGTTGCACTCAGACACAGCTGTCTTCGCGTTTTTCAAATTTCAAATTCGTTTTATAAATCAAAGGCGAAGGCAACGCGAGAACTAATTCAAATAAATATGGTTAGCGTTGTTGTCTATCTTGCGAGTGCTGCTGTTGTTGTTGCTGTCGTCGTCGTCTCATGAAATATTTGTTAAATACATTAAATATAATGAGATTGCGCGCAAGGCTAAACCGGGCAGGGGACGGGACGAAAAAAACCTATTCACATTCACACACTCACATGCTCACTCAGTCGCTGTCATCATTCATACATATAAAAAAAAACAAAAAAAAAAAAAAAACAATCAATCAGCAAAAATTCAAGTATCACAAGTTTTTGCTCTTGTTAAATGCCAGTTATAAGCTAAGTAGTCGTTTGAAGGTGTGTGACAGACAACGGACGTAACAGGGGGGCAATAAGTTAAAGTATACTCGAGAAAAAAGGGAGAGAAAACTATGGCTAGGCTGGGTTGGGTTGGGGTTGGGTCAGCGGAACATTTGACAAATTAAATGCTGTTCCTTAAAAAAAAAATCTCAGATCTCTCGTCCTAGAAACTATAAATTAGATGGTACAGATACGAGCTACTATAACTACAAATTGTCCATAGAGCAGCGCAGCAGCAACAGTCTAACATGCGTCATTCACTCAAACACACAACACACTCAAGGTCGGCTGAGGATCGTGCGGAGATACCGGGCTAGACGAAGGTCTCCCTGATGACGGCGCTGCTGCTACTGTTGCTTAGATCTTAGAACTCGGTTGATTGTCAGACGAATGACGAGAAGCCGGGCAGTGGCGCCCTCGATCTGGCCATATTATTGACAATAATCTGGCCACCATTGAGGCTCATCACTGCGCTGCCCTCTGGCTCGGAGTCCGTGTAGCTGGAATAGTTGCGCACCGGCTTCGTCTTCTTCCACGACTGCCGCAGCGAGTCGTTCACGTTCGCATAGTGGTTGACGAACGAGTGCGGATCGCTGCGCACGCTCTCGTTCTCGCTCTCCGAGTGCTTTGGGGGGGAAAGCAACATTAGTTGGGCAGCTCTATTGCATTGGCCAGTGCACTCACCTGCGATGCCTCGGAGCTGCTCACCTCGGATGGTTTCTCGGTCACGCTGCTGTCGTCGGGGTTCTCGTCGTAGCACTTCAGGCTCTCCTCGTCACTGTGGTAGGCCACCGAGGCGGGCGAGGGTCGCGGCGGACTCTTGCCCAGCTGCACGTTGGTTGGCGGTCGGTTGGTGGACTTGCGGCCCAGGGTGCCCAGTGTGCCGCTGCGCAAGGTGCCCACGCTGTTCAGGGTGCCGGTGCCGACGCCGTGGCGCGAGCGATAGAGTTCCAATGCCAGCTCCTGGCGCTCGTCGATCGACATGGCCATGGACTCCTCCAGCGTTTTCTGCGCCTCCTCTGCAAGTTGACAAACAGTGTAAGTTGTAAGTTCAGAAGTGATTCATGATTCAGTGACGAGACTCACGCTTGTACTTGTAGCTCTTGCTCTTCACACAGAGCACCGCAATGACCATGACGATGATGACGATCGAGGTGGCAGCCAGCGAGACCATGAACCAGGTCTGCCTGTAGAAGGGCTTGTGCTGCAGATAGCCGTACTCCATGTGCAGCTTCGACGGTGTCAGTATCGAGTCCTTCGAGTAGACGGGGAACGAGATGCCGTACTGGTTGTAGGCGATCACGCGGAACGTGTAGGCTGTCGACGGCATCAGGATGTGGTAGCTGACCGTGAAGTCCTGCATGGTGCCCTTCTTCGTCTGCTCGATCTTCGTCCAGCGGGAGTCGTCTGCGAAGCGTTCACAATTCTCATTAGCAGTTGCACATGTGCATAAATTGTGATTGTATTCTAATCTGATCAGCTTTTACTACAATTGCATTTACATATATTTTATTACAGAAGTTCAAGCAGTTGTTGCTTATTGCGCGAATCGAATGCCCATTGAAATACGAGTAGTTATCAAGATTACATATTAAAGGTTTAAAGTAAGCAAGCGAGTTTAAAGTAGGTGCGGGAATTCGCAATTGATTAATTGGGAGTGTTTTATGACTTATGAGTAAGGCAGGAATGTTTGAAAGTAGTTAAATGTATACAATTTGTTTGTAATTTAGCAACTACCATCTGAGTCTAAGCAAGCCAGTTCTACCTTATCTGATCTCCCTTTGAATTTTCCCCCACAACTTTATGGAATATAATAGGTTTAATAGTGCAAATTGTAGAGCAGAAGTTGGGCTGCGGTTACGCAATACTTACACACAAATGAGGGCTCTCCTTTTTCTACGCAAGCAGTATAGATAAAGATGTGATAGATTAATTTTACAAACCAGATCACCAAAAACAGAAAAAGACCAGTACCAGAAACGAAAGATACTCTTAGCATATATGTTTTTTAAGGATAAAGAGAGAGGTAGCGAGGGGCAGCTGGAGCTGGACTTACCGCGCTTCTTGGCCTCGATCAGGTAGCCGAGAATGGGGCCGCGTCCCGAGGGTCCGTTGATCCAGTGCATCTCGACGCTAGACAGCGTCTTGCTGAGTATGAGGTCGCGGGGCGCAACCGGCGACCCGTCCTGCGGTCCCGTGGTCACGTTCTCGCTGACGGCTGGTCCGTAGTCGATGGTCTGGGCGCGCACGGTGAAGGTGTAGGTGACCTCCTCCTCGAGGTTCTGCACGCGCAGCGTGGTGTTCGACACCTTCTGCTTCACCTGCTTGCTGAACTCTGTGCGGGGGAGACGAACGTCAGTCAAATGGGATTAGTTGCAGCTGGAGTTGCCGCCCGCCACTCGATACTTACTCTCGTTCTCCTCGGTCGTCTCGTAGGTCACCAGGTAGCCGAGTATCTCGCCGTTGAGGAACTTGGGCGGGTCCCAGCTGACCTCCAGGCTCTGCATGGTGATGTCGGAGAAGCGTAGGTTGAGCGGTGCACTCGGCACGCCCTGCAGCGTCTTGATGGTGACGGGCGCGGAGCGCGGCCCGTCGCCGGCGGGATTGAAGGCCAGCAGCTGGATGCGGTACTCGGTGTACTTGTCGAGGAAGACGAGGCTGTGCGACGTGGCCGTCGCGGACACCACCTCGATCTCCTCCTCCCACTTGCGGCCGACGTCGAGCGCCTGCGGCGAGTACGTGACCAGGTAGAAGATCTTGTAGCCGAGAATGTCGCCGTTCTGCATGCTCTGCTTGGGCGGCTTCCAGCGCAGTCGCACCTCGGTGCTGGAGATGGGCGCCGCGTCAACGGCACGCGGCTCACCCGTCGGCACCGCCTCGCCCACGTAGACAGCCGCAGGCGGCGTTGCGGGTCCGGGTCCCTGCGAGTTGAAGGGCAGCACAACGATCTCGTAGTTGCGGTCCTGCTGCAGATCCGACAGCACCACGCTGTTCACATTGATGCCCATCACGTCCGTCTTGGGCGTCGACTGCAGTGCGGTGGGGAAGTCCGAGAGTTGCTGGTAGAGAATGCGATAGCCGCCGGTGGCCGCGTCGCCGTTCCACATGCCCGTCTCCAGCGCGCTCCAGTGCACGCGCACCGAGGTCGTCGTGATCGGCACCACCTTGAGGCCGCCGACGCCCACGGCGGGCGCGGCGGGCAGCGTGCGCACCAGCACGCTCTCGCGACTGAACGAGGAGGGGCCCAGGTCGTTGGTGGCCTGAATGCGGAACTGGTAGGTGGTGTGCGGGCGCAGGCCCAGCGCCGTGTACGAGCTGAGCGCGGGATCGACGCGCTCGGGCAGCGGCTGCCACGGTCCCTCGTTCTCGCGCATCTGCACGGTGTAGTAGCGCAGCGGGGCGAAGCCGTCCCGCCCGGGCGTCCAGCTGAACGTGATCTGGCTGGCCTGGATCTGGCTGCGCGACACCTGCGGCTCCGACGGCGCCTGCGGTCGGTCGCGGTTGTTCGTGGTGTACACCAGCACGGTGGCTGTCTTGCCCCAGCCGAGGCGCGTCTGGGCCGTCACGCTGAAGCTGTAGTAGCGCTCGGCCAGCAGGTTGGTGGCGCGGAACGTGCGGTCCGAGGCCTGCAGCTCGCGACTGTAGTTGAGGTTGGCGCTGCCGTTGAGCGTGTAAGTGACCTGGTAGGCGCGTATCTCGCCGTTCGGATCCTCCGGCTGGTCCCAGATGATGCGCGCCATCGAGAACGTGACGTCCGGGAAGCGCACGTTCGACGGCGCCCCCGGCGTGTCCTCGAACGTCTGCACACGTATTGGCGGCGTGCTGAGCGCGCCGTCGCCGAGCCGCGTGTACGCGAGCACCTGGACGTGGTAGACGACGAACTTCTTGAGCTCGGTGAGCGTGGTGGTGAAGGAGCTGTTGTTCGGTATGGTCTTGTGGAGCACGGGCGTCGTGCTCGGCCGGTCGGTGGCCGCGTAGAACACCTTGAAGCCGTCGATCTGGCCGTTGCGGTGCTGGCGCGGCACATCGCCCCAGCGCACCACCACCGTTGTCGAGGACGTGGCATTGGCCTGGACGTCCAGCGGGCCGTAGCTGGGCGTCGCCTCGCGCGTCCGCTCCTCGGCCGGGTTGCTGGCGCGCGAGCAGCCGACGTCGTTGCAGGCGAACATCAGCACCTCGTACAGCGTCCACTCCTCGAGCGCCTCGAGCACGTGCGAGTTGGCCGTGTGGTCCTCGATGAAGACGCTGCGCGGCGCACTGCGCACCGCGCCCGCCACCTTGTCCAGCTTCTGGCGGTAGCTGATGTTGTAGCCGCGCGGATTGCCGAACCACTCGGTCTGCTGCAGCGGTATCCAGCGCACGCGCAGCTGCTGGGCGCTCATCGCGCGCACCGTCACGTTGAAGGGGGCGTGCATGGGTCGGGCCTGGATCGTCTGGAAGTCCTTGGTGGCCTCCGAGGGTCGCGAGCTGCCCACCACGTTGGCGGCGCTCAAACGCAGGCGGTACTGCGTGAAGGGCATCAGGCCGGTGACGGTGAGGGTCTCGGCGTCGGGGTCGCTGATCTCGCAGATGGTGAACCAGGTCATGTTGCGCGCCGTCTGCGCCTCCACCTTCCACTTGGTGATGCTCGAGTTGCCGTCGAAGCCGGGCGTGAACTGCAGCACCACCGAGAAGGCCTCGATGTTGGACAGCGCCAGGCTGGTCGGCGCATGCGGCAGCACCGGCTCCACGCCCGACTGTATGGTCGCCGCCTTGACGGTGCCGCTGCCAACTTGCGTCCACGCATAGATCTCGAAGGCGTAGTGGGTGGTCGCCTGCAGCTGGTTAACCGTCAGCTGGGTGTCCTCGGCGGTCAGGTTGACGGAGCGCCTGGTGTCGGCCCGGTCGCGCACCTGGTAGTGCACCGTGTAGCCGGTGAGCAGGCCGTTGGCGTGTCGCGGCGGCGCCCACAGCACGGTCACCGAGCGGTCGGAGACGTCGTCGAAGCGCAGCGCTGTGACCTCGTCGGGCACGTCCTCCAGCGTCTGCACGGCAACCAGCTGGCTGGCGACGCCGTCGCCGGGATCGGTGAAGCACAGCACACTGACATTGTACTCGGCGTACTTCTCGAGGCCGTTGAGCAGGGCCGTCTGCTCGGCCAGCGGGTCGATGAGGCTGGGGGGCACGGTCATCATGCGCTTCTCCACGTTGCGTGGCTCGCCGTCGATGAGGAACTGCTGCCAGGCCTGCAGCTTGTAGCCCTGGTTGATGCCGTTGATCTGCTGCGGGTTCGGCGGCGTCCAGCTCACCTGCACCGCCGTCGAGTTGACCGCGTGGACGCGCACGCCCGTGGGCGGTGCCTCGGGCACGCCCTCCTTGGTCTTGATCTTGGAGCCGTCGGTGTAGACGCCCACGCCCATGTTGTTGTAGGCGGCGATCTGC
This sequence comes from Drosophila rubida, assembly GCA_035046165.1. NCBI lineage: Eukaryota > Metazoa > Arthropoda > Insecta > Diptera > Drosophilidae > Drosophila > Drosophila rubida. Next base: position 17,720,256 of record JAWNOF010000023.1, on the reverse strand, counting down.
ACGATGTAGTCCTTCCACGTGATCAGCTCCTGGATGAGAAAGTTGCGCTGCGCCTCGTTCGTGATGTTCTGGTACGACCAGGGCACGTTGTTGTACCCGAACAGTCGATAGCGCAGTATGTAGCCCAGTATCTGGCCGTTGCGATGCTCCTCGAGCGGCGGCTGCCACTGCGTTATGATCTCCGACATGGAGCGCGCCGAGCCGACGAAGCCCACCGGCGGACCCGAGGGAGCTGCGGGCGGGGGAAGAGAGCAATGTTAGTTAGGGCGAATGCAAAGCGTGGGAAGAGTGGTGCAGTTGTTCGGGTGGTGGTGGGTTACGTTACGTGGTGGACGAGTGGGAGAAAGAAAGTTAGGCTTTTCAGTTTGCTTGTACCTCGGTGTAGTGGGAACTCTACGCGCATTGATGGGTGTGGTTTCACCAAGAGCACGGCAGAGCACGACGACGAGATGCAGTTTGACGACAACGATAGCGATTAGCAGTTGGAATAGTACAATACATATGCGGTTAAGGTTATGGTTATTCAGCATTAGTTCAACGTACTCATCTCCGAATGTACAAAGCTGTGGCAGCGCGCGCCCTCGACAGCCCTGGCCGCCGTGGCAACCCTGGCATCAAGCCATCGAGGCGCACGCCGCGCCACGCAATACGAGACGCACAACTCGAACACAGAACAATGCGAAACTATCGCAAAGTGAACAGAAAATAAGTATCGCAATCATAAATACAAAACTATCCAAGATTGTACACGGAATAGACCGGAACAATCATAAATTGTACAGAAAATATGTTTCGGAGTGATAAATTACAAAACTAGGCGAAACTATCGAAGATTGTACAGAAAGTAAATTTGAGGATTATTAAATTACAAAACTAGGCGAAACTATCGAGGATTGTAGCGAAAAACTGTTGGTTAATAGTAAAATACAAAATGGAAAATTGTACATACAAAAAAATGCAAAAATATCAATGTTTATATCTGAATAGTTGAATACAAAATCGAAAATTGTACAGAACAAATGTATTGGAATAGTAAAACTCAAAGCAATCGAAAATTGTACACAAAACAAATGTATATATTTAAATACAAAACAAGGCGCAACTATCGAAGATTAAGATAGGATAAGAAATGCAAAATCTGTCGCAATAATAAGTTGAGTAAGATACGAAATTATATTACAGCAATGCTCTTGACTCGCAGCAGCAAAGTTTAGCAGTGCCTTGGAAAGCTGGCTGAACTTCTAAATCCAGCAATAGGTGAGTCATCAAATGAATCAGTAAGCTAATCAGCAATTAAGATCGATTATAGAGCACGAATCCTTGGCATTGCTAGACCTGCCACAACTGCAAGAGCCGCGTATTTTCAAAGCACTCTAAGGGAACTTAAGAGAAACCAAGGAAACTCGCAACAAACTAAAGGCGGTCAACACAGCTGGTGTCAGGGGCAGGCAGCACGCGACCTGCTTTTGCCTGTGTCGACCGTGAGTGGGGGCAACAGCAGCAAGTGGGGTACTCACCTTCCTGGGGCAGCTCGACGACGTTGCTGGGCTCGGAGGGCGACCCCTCGCCCACACGATTGATGGCGCTCACGCGAAACTGATAGACGGTGGCGGCCTTGAGGTTCTCGAGCAGGATCCAACGCTGTTCGGCGGAGACGTTGCTCAGTTCGGTGATCCAATTGAGCATCGGATCGGGAACTGGACCTAAGAATTTTTCTGTTAATGTTAATGTGTTGAAAAACGCAGTAGACAGACAGAGAGAGCGGGAGAGAGAGAGAGAGAGAGAGAGAGAGGCGATAGCGAGTGAGGTGTGTGGTGAGTGTGTGAAGCGTGAGGTGAGTTGAATTACAATATGTGAGTTGTGGTGAAGTGTGGTGGAGTTAGTATGTGCGAAGTGAGTGAATGAAAGTAAAATAATAAATACAAAATCAAATTAGTATTCAACGTAATGTACAAAATCCAAAAGTAGAGTAAAAATGTATATTTAAATATAATATATATATATACGATTAGGTAGTCGTTACATGTTGCGCGTCACACGAGTTGTTTGCAGTCGCAGTTGTAAAAAAAAGTATAGAGAAAAGGAATCGCAAAGTAGAAGAACAAAGAAGAGAAACAAACGTGTCAAAAATTGCTGTTGATTGAGTGTTTTCGTTTGGGTTTTGTGTAAATCTAGCAGAGCTGCAGTCAAATCGATAATGATTTCCTGCAACTGTGAAAGTTGATTCCGCTTTCAGTTTTCAGCGACTCGACATTGAGTTAATTGATTTTGCCTGCTGTTCATTTTGCTAGTTTGTTTGTCCAATGCGCTCCACATGTTTACAAATTATACACACAGCGAGAGCGAGAGCGAGAGAGACGGACGTGACTGATTGGGCAACCAGGAATCAGGTGGTCGTCCAGCAGTCCGTCTGTCTGGCTCTTTGCATATGATAAATCAAATGTCCAACACCGCATAATCCAATCGCAGTGCGAACCCCGACTCCGAACCCAACTACGCCTAGCCCGGATCGACAAAAATAATAAACAAATCGGCTGTAGTAGATATGAGCACGACAACAAGAAGAAGGAAGAGGGAGTAGTGGTGGAGGAAGAACACTCACCCACTGCGGAGACCTCGCGTCGCTGGATGATAAATTTGGAAATTGGACTGTTGCCATCGAAGCCGGGCGTCCAGGACACGTTGATGCTGCGCTGCTGGGGCTCGGCGAGCCGCTCCACCTTCACGTTGCTGGGCGGGAACGGCAGCTCGATGACGGAGAGGCGCGAGGAGCGCGTCTCGTTGCCACCCGGCGAGGTGACCACGCACGCATAGCTGCCCACGTCGCTCGCCCGCACCGCCTGTATCTCCAGCTGGCCGTCGGCCTGCACGCCAATCCGCTGCGAGTTGCTGATGGGCGCCGTCTGGCCCTCGCGATACCAGTCGATGTTATATGGCACACTCGGGTCGCTGGACACCTTGCACTGCAGCGTTGCGGTCAGCCCGAGCAATACCGTTGTGTCCACCGGCGGTTGTATGATTTGTGTGCGCACTGCAGAGACCAAGAGAGAGAGAGAGAGAGAGAGAGCTTGCGTTAAAGAGCTGGGCAGATTAAAAGCGACACATGGCCGCTCGGTGACAGAGCCGACGGGGCCGACAAGCCAAACAACATGCGCCCGGCCCCACCATGACGTGTAGCAAATTAAGTTTTAAAGCCTCTCACACACAGCGAGAGAGAGAGAGAGAGAGCTGTGTGTGCAAATATGCATTATAATCTGTTCCTTTTTTACATGTTCCCATTTGAAACGGACGCGGCCCAAAGGGTATTCGCAGCGGACTGCAAGAGGCAGCTGGCGCAATCGATTGCCCGTTGATGCAACACCATCTCTGTGCTCCTTGCCCCAAATTGGGGCAGCCACGTCGCAAAGGTCGCAAGTTTGCCAAGAAGTGCAGCTACTCACTGTATGGCGACTATTTCCAAACTACAAGCAGTTCAAAGTGCAGCGCTAGCTTAGAGGTTTGTGGTTTAGTGGGTGTCTCGTAGTCGTGCATGCCCCGCTGCGCGAGCCTGTTATCCCATAGACTCGTTCTCGGTGGCTTTTCACTCACTTGGCCGCGCCATGCATCACGAGTTCAACGCGCTCCACCAGACTTTGTTGGGCAGTCGAGGTCCAGCTCCGAGCCCCACCCTCCCCACCGTCCCGCCACCCACCACGCTGCCCTTCCCCGCTGGCTGTTGAGCTGTGGGCTTGGTTGGCTTTTGGCTGCCTGAATGCAGGCTCGTTTGCATATAGTGCACATATTTTTGATTACCTTTCGCATGCGTCGCGTTTTATGCAACACAAAACCGAAAAACAGAATAGCCAACACAACTCACACACAGAGACGTATTGTGAGAGGCAATGTAAATGCGGCGCTCTTGCCAATTAGCCAACAATGAAGGACCTTTTAAGCGTGCCGCACTCGAGCGGCAAACTTGAGGGCAGCGCCACAATGCAACAGCAGAAGAACGCGAGCAAATTAAATGAGAGTTGAGTTGCGTTGAATTTAAGGATGGCTCGAGTGGTTATCAATATGCATCTCTGGCTTTTTGCCTGATTTGATGCGCGTTGCACTGCGGCAGTGGCACGAGCATGTGCTGCACACTGCCAGTGGCTGGCTGCACGCATTTGCGGTCGTGCCACAGCATTAACAACATCATCAGCAACTTCATTATCACTGGCATTGCCATTATCAGGGCCGCTGGCATTATTATTGTTGTCGTTGGCGTTGTGGCTCCTGGCATTTTGTCATTTGACATTGTTGCGGCTTTGTTGTGCCACACAGCCTTGCTGCTGTCAGCTGCTGTGTGCATGTGCGTCACATGTAAAAATGCTGGCTGCACATCAACTCGTTTACCTAATGGCACTTCTCTACCGTTCTACCTTTGAGCACACTTCAAAATCGGCTAAGGAAACCACTGAAAGCAAAATGAAAACAACTATCGAATTGAACGCTCTTAGAGCTGTAAGAGTAATTAGCGGCAATTAAATGCATAATATTTAATCAGATTAATTATTGAAAGTATTGCGACTCTCTCAATTGGATCAATCAATCAGCTGGCTCGCTTGAAATACAGAGACAGACAGAGAGAAAGAGAGAGAGAGGGAGGGAGAGAGAGAGAGTGGGGGGGGCAAATTAATTAGCTGAACACAATTAAAAATAATTGTCAATTAAGTGGCCCTTAATCGGTGAGCGAGTGAGTCTAGCAAATTGTCATGAATAAACAAATATTCACAAAGTGAATAACGTGCGCGGCAGAGTGTGTGAGAGAGAGAGAGAGACAGAGAGCCGCCAATCGACTCGAGAGATGAGTGTCAACATAATTGAGAGGCGATTCGTTATACACTAAATAAATGCAGCTAATTTTATGATTAGTTATGATTGAATAGAAGAGCGATATCTTTACATCTTTTAAAGCAATTCTTTGTTGCTCGCAACTCTGTTTTTCCTGGCAGAAGTCGCAGCTTCCGTCTCCTTTCCTGTATCCCTTAATGCTTAGCTGGCTTTTAGTTGCTTTTAGGTTTCAATGGGTTACAACTAATTTGTTGATTAGTTATGACTAAATAGTTGCACGCTATCATCACAGTTATTTAAGTCTATTGTGGTGCAATTCTTTGCTGCTCCCAACTCTGTTTTCCCTGGCAGAAGTCGCAGCTTCTGTCCCCTATCCTCTATCCCTTAGTTTTAGCTGGCTTTTAGTTGCTTTTAGATTTCAATGAGTTACAACTAATTTGTTGATTAGTTATGACTAAATAGTTGCACGCTATCATCACAGTTATTTAGGTCTATTGTAAAGCAATTGTTTGCTGCTCGCAACTCTGTTTTCCCTGGAATAAGTCGTTTCCCCTCTTCAGTGTTTACCGGTCTTTTAGTTGCTTTTAGCTTTCAATGAGTAACAAAAGCATTCCTTAGTGTTGTCTGTGGCATGCCCAAATCAAAAGTTACGAGTTAGATGCAGCAGGCGGCATTCAACTGCTGGCCGTGTTAGGAAGTTTAGTGCGTTTGGCTGAAAAGTATGCAACACACAGGCGCAAGCAGGGGCCGTCGGGATGGTGGGTACTCACCTAGCACGCCGAGGAAGGCCTCGCCCTTGACGGTGCCCGCCTCGTTGGCGCGCACGCAGATGTAGAGGCCGGCGTCGGAGGCGCGTATGTTGGCGATGAGCAGGTCGCCCGACTCGAGGATCTGCACGCGACTCGAGATCTCGACCAGTTGCGTTTCTGGGGTTATTGTATCGGGGGTGAGAGAGAGTGTGAGAGGACACATCCAGCAAGCAGTAATTACGGTTAGCAGTTTTATGTTTTGTTGGGTTAGCGATTGACAACGACACAGCGATAACGGGAGAGAGAGAGAGAGAGAGAGAGAGAGAATAACGAGATTAGCGCACGAATCGATGGACTACGACTAAAGTGCATGCGGCAAAAGTTACGATTAACATACTCGTATTTTCAGCGATTATCTATTAATGCCACTTACCGTTGTAGATCCACGTGATGTTCGGGTTGGGGGCGCCGACGGCGCGGCACGAGATAGTCGCGTCCTTGCCGTCCAGTGCGGTCACATTCTGCGGCGGCTGTTCCATCACCGGGGCCGAGGCTGTGGGGGAGTGGGGGCGACCAGATGTGGGTGAGTATTTAGTAAATTCAAGTGCCGCAATCGATGCGGCCGAGTCGCCGCAAACGCACACACACGCACTCCACTCCATTCAAGTGTGTGTGTGTGTGTGTGTATTTGCGCCGGCATTCAAGTCAAAGACAAACACAGTCTTGTGTCTACATGTATACTATATATATATATATATATTGAATGTATTGTATGTGTGCGCTGCTTCAACAGCGGCGCGTCAATATTTGTGCAGCTCTAGAGGTGTGCGGTAGTGTGTTAGTGTTAGTGTGCGTGGAGGTTGCGCCTAGTTGCGCATGAAAAAGGTGTCGAGTGCTGTGCTATCAATTGCGCGGCGCGGCGCGGCGCGACGCAACTGCGGCTGGGGCATGCGAATCTGGCAACACACCATCAATTATGCAGCGCGCTACACTGTGCAACAAAGGCTGGCAACAATCACAAATACATTTGCGCCCATCAATTATTCTGGCAGTCTCCGTTTTTTTCCTCTCTGCTCGCTCAAATTGTGCGCCGCATTAATTGTGTTTGTGCGCGCATTTCAATTTGTTTTCAATCACAAAGTGCGCACTTTTTGCATTTCAATTTCATTACATTTAATTCGCCGCCTAATTTTTAATTGTTGCCCACTTCGCTGACAGTGCCGTCGATCATAAATATATACAAAATAAATGTGCAAACTTAAATGAAGCGAGCAGTCCAACAAAGCAAAAACATGCAGCTGAAAATCAGAAGAGTATTAAACTGGTCGCAAGTTGAGCAGCTTCAATTGCAAATGATAGCTTTTAATGCGCTGCTCGGTTCTCTATTATTGCCACATTTCGCCAGTTAGCGCCCCGTTAACTGCCACGCCCATCGAGCGAGCGAGAGAGAGTGCGAGAGCGAGACAGACTCGCTGCGATGCTATTAATGCCCATTATTTATTAAGTGCCCGCCAATTTCTTGCCCCTTTATTATATGCCCCTCTCCATCTCCCTCTCTCTCTCGCGTATTCGTTTCGTTCATTGTTATTGCCGCGTGCCACGCGGCAGGTGGCTGTTGCTGCGGCAAGCTTGCACAATCGCAGCAACAGTAATAATGTAATAATTTCATATGATGAAGCATTCATTTTAACTCCGCTTATGCAAATAACTGCATAAAATTACAATAAAAATTTCTGCGTGTTTTTTTTTCTGCTCTCGCATTTTCCACATTAAGATATTAAGTGCTCCAAGTCCGTGTGCGTGTGTCGCAGTTATCGAGCGCACGCTGAAAAGCAGGCAACGAGTTTGCAGTTGACAAGTGAAATTGTCAAGATACAACAAGAGGCGCACGGCGGGCGCACGATTACAAATATTTATTTAAAGTGCATCAATAAGCGTGCCAGCTGCACGACTGCGCGACGCAGCGCACACCCTGTAAACAGCCGTTTGTGCCCACTGTGCGTATACGCAATTTTATTACGCATACGTAAGTTGTTCACTCTGTTCACTCGGACCTCGGACAGTTGACGCTTAAGCGGCAAATGAAGCGCTGTAAATGAATTCAGCCAGACTCTGGCAGCTCAGGACGGCGACGGCACTTGAAAGTCGTGCAATTATGAGTGCCGTTCAGCCATAAATATTGCATGGCATCGATCGCTGGAACAATGCATGCAATTCTCATATTTCGCGCTGCCGAACTTGCTGAAGTTTGTGTGGAGTAAATAAGCACGTAAATCAGATGAGTCTACGCTTTTGCCGGCGCACAAAGCAAATAAATCAGCAACTTGAACTTCAGCCAAATGTGCTGACTTGCGGCGACGTGCAGTGAGTAGGATTACTCGCAATGATGAATGGTGTGGGCGCATGATAATGACGCCTTCACATGTTAGCCAACGTCGCTTGATCGATCAACGAGACGAGAGAGTCGCCAGCACTGGCTGTAATCGGGGCCAGCGAGGTCGCTGGCGCGTTAATGAGGCCGGCGTTAACGTGCTAAAAGTGCTTAAGCGGGCAACACGGCAAATGGCAAATGGCAAAGGGCATTGCCCCACTCCCTGGACACGCGAGGAGCGTATTAAAGAAACGCGAGCTGCTCCAAGAAAAATTGTGGCTGCTGCAATTGTATCGGCTGCGTGGCAGACATTAATGCATACAAGGGGCGAGATGATAAATTTGTCATGAGTGCCGCGCACCACTGACAATCCTCGTGCGCGATTTATGCAGCATGCCGTGCAGCATGGCGTATGCGCAATGTGCCACCAGTGAACAGTGAACGGTGAACAATGCCGCTGTTGTCCTCCGCCTTGTTGTCGTCCGCGTAATTAATTTCAAGTTGACCCACTAAAGAGTCCACCTCAACTCGAGTTAAAGCCATAATAAAGCGCTGGCCGGGAATGGCGTGCACCGGCGATAATTGCCATTACGCGATTGTGTGCCGCGCCGACTCGGGGGGGGGGGGGGGGGGGTGTTTGGTCTGCGGAGAGAGGGGCGTCTGTGGAATTGATGCGAGTGTACGGCTGCATAACATTTGCATGGAAATTGCGCTGCTTTTTCTTCTTGCCGACGACTTTGCCACGCTCCGCACACAAACTGTGGCAAATCTACGACTCCACTTCGCCCGTTCCCCTCCCCGTCGCCTGTGGGGGGCATTAGGGCGCAGAAAAATGGGAAACAGAGAAAAGTAAATAAAATAAACCACTTAAATAAACATCATATTGCAGCTACAACACACACACACAACGAGGACTCGCCGATTACCGCTCTCGTGGAGCGCAAAACAATTAACACTCGAGCGCGAAGGCAGCGGCCGACTCCGAGTCCGAGTCCGAGTCCTTTAAGAGGAGCAGGCAATTTGCCAGCGAGCCTGGCTTTATTTCGCGCACTTTAAATCTGGCTGTGTACATATTTGTGTGCCGCGAATGAAGTAAACCATTCATGAGTTTATGCATTTAAAACTAAATTCGAGTGGTGGTGTTGTGCAGCTTGAGAACTCTAAATTGGCATCAGGCTGAGACAAGAAGAGCGCAAATAAAATAAAGCGACAGCAACTTTGCCGTCTATGCTGCGTGCTGCAGCTGTCTGAAAGCGTTTAAAGTGCGTTTAGCGTAAGCTGGCAACGTTCCTGCAACTATCCCGCAGTGTCCGCGGGGCAGTGGGGCAGCTCGAGGCTGAGGGTTAAGCTGCCAGTCAAACTGCTGGCTGCAGTTGGCTGGCTGGAGTTGCGTGTCTTGAGACTGGTGCGCACCATGTGGCGCCACCTGTTGTTGGCACAACTGAAGAGCAGCCACACACACACACACACACACACACACTTGCAGAGTTGCACACAAATCAACGCTGCGACCAACTGATTGCTCGAGCACATTGAAATGTCTGTGTGTGCTCCGGCTGTCAAGTGGCGGAACACGTTGCCACGCCCCCTCTGCCTGTTGTGTGCTGTCGCTGCCTATAGACAATGCGAGCCGCCAGGAAGCAGCGATTAAAATCACTTTGCGTGCTCGCGAGGGGGTTGAGAAATTACGAAATTATGTTAGTCGAGCAGCGCAGGCGAGCGGAAAATGCGCAGCAAGCGCGCCGCGGCAGGTGCAAGCCTGCAAGCCTGTAAGCCGTGGGGCTGATCCAGCGAAATATGCAAAAGTTTGCCAAGAAGGCGGCGCAATTAAAATGCAGACAAGCGCGCTAAAGAAACTGCCAAGTGAAGGCAGCCGGAGCGAGCGAGACAGAGAGCGACAGTCGAGGCGCGAGAGTGGAAAATGATTTCAGCATCACGGCGCTAGTTGGCGCCCACCCGTGGCCACTTGCCACTCTGCCACTCTGCCACTTTGCCACTTGTTGCACACACACACACACACGCACACACAGAGTGGAAATGCTAAATGAAAAGCTGCGCGTCGAGTGGCCAAATTAAGGCACACAAACACACGAGTGCAAATAAACACGCATAGACTCAAAGTAAAGCTGCTCGCTGGAAAAAGCGTGAAGCGGCCTTGAGAAGCGCCGAGAACGGCACTCAGAGTGCTGCAAGTCGATAAGTTGAAGCGATGAGCTAACAAGCAAATAACTTGAGACGCCAGCCAAATCCCCAGCTGATGTCGAGATTCCCACACACACAGAGCAGCAGGCAGCGACGAGGACGCTAATAAACTGCACACAAAACGTGCAAAATTAGCAGGGAAATATATATAAGTGAGCAGAAGTGTGTGGCAAGGTCGCTCGAGCTCAAGTTGAGGCCTCAAAGGCGGTTTGGCTGTGGAGCAATTAAATTGCGAATTTGCCGAAATTCAAAAGTATTAGACGAGCAAAAAGCCAGCTTCGCTTTGAGTTGGCGGTTTGTGTGTTAATCAATCGGCGCAGTTAGGCTAGTTAACACAATTGCCTGGCTAATATTTGCGTTTAATTAGCGCGAAATGCGCGTTTAAGTTGCCTGAATACGAGAATACGCGACGACCACAGACGACCAGAGACGAGCAGAGAGCGGCAGCGAGATGGGACTAAATGTGGGCTAAGCTGCGCTAATAAAGGACACAACTGTGGAGAGGTCAGCGAATGGCTAATAAGCTCCAACAAGCGGACGCAAAGAAGCTGTGCAGAACGTGCCACACCCAGCGCACAGCAAGAGTGCTCTGTGCCGTGCAACACTGCTGGCAAGTGTTTGTGAGTGCGGCGCAATTGGAAACTAAGTCTAAGCCCCGGCTAAATCCTAGCGGGGGAGGGGGGAGCTGGCAAGCGTGGCTCATAAAGTGCGTTCGCGACGACGAGACAAACAAATTGACTGAAATTTCGCCTTGCACATAAAATGAAATGAGGCGCAACGTCAACAACTGCACAGAGACCGGGCGAAAGTCATTTGCGAGGAGCAGAGCGAGACAGAGACGCAGATAGGTATTAAGGCTCGCATCCAGCCACCGCCCACCTCCGGCCGCTTCCCGCTGTGCCGAGGGCGGCTATAAAGTAAGTGAGCTGTTGCCTGTTTCCCCGCGCCAAAGTCGCCAAAGTTAACTGGGTAAAGTTTTTCAATAAACCAACGCCCGTTGCCGCAGCAGCCAAGAGGACAAAATCTTTTAACTAGTTTAACTCGATGAACTGCAGCAGCGACAGCAGCGGCCCTCGAGAGTGCAGCCCAAGAATAACTCAACGCAGCGCAACGCAACAAATATGCATCGAAATTTTCAATTTACATGGCAAGTGGTCGACAGACTGTCCATAAAAAATGTACATCTATATATATACTATATATTATATTGTCTCTACTACACACTCGAAAATGCCAAACTGCCGTGCTGCGGGCCAGCTGACAGTGCTCAACTTTTTAAAGAGCCATAACAACTTTAACAATAAGTATTTGTCTCTCTCTCCCTCTCTCTCTCTCTGTCTCTCTTTGTCCCTGCAGCTGCTCTGCATATTTGCGTGTGTTTGTTTGTATCATTTTGCATAATCATTTGCGTCGCATGTTTTGCGACAAACAGTGCAAGAAACTGCGTGCTCTCTCTCGCTCTCTCTCTCTCGCTCTTGCTTTCGTCTCTGGCGCTGCACAAACAACACGTCGCCGGCGTCGACTGCAAGTGCAGCACTGTCAAATATTGAAACGAGCGACGGACTGGCGTGCAAAAAGTTACCCAGAGCCTTGCATAATTGTTTAGTTGTCGTTGTAACTGTCACTTTGCAACTGGCAACTTGCAACTTGCAGCAGTGGCGAGAGCGCTGAGCCAACTGCACTTTTCGGGCATGCAAAACTCATGAGCTGCTCAGGGCGCCTAATTGCAAAGGTGGCAAGCACAACACATTTTCCAGGCCTGACAATGAACAGGAAAAAACAAATCACAGAAGTAGAAATTATTTTAGCAGCACTAGAGTTTGAATTGAATAGTAAATATGCATCAATTAAATGTAGTTAAGCTGACTACAGCTGGCGAATTTATTCCATTTAGTTGCAGAGATTTGCTTGCTGAAGGAAAATGGCGTGGGAAACTCAGAAAGAGGGCCGCAGTGCTCAGATGTTATCTAGGCAAATACGACGCTTCACTAAACTTTCGTTTCGTTTCGGGTCGAAGGTCAATTTCTGCATGCTCCTGACAGTGTGTCTGTGCGGCATCATGTCCTTTGGCTGTCTTCATTTTCGCATTATTAAATTCATTAAAATGCGAAATTGTCCCACAGCAGGACCAAATACAAATGTGTATAGTAGGTGTCTGTCTCCATGCTATCTCTGTGTGTGTGTGTGTGTGTGTGTGTGTGTGTGTGTGTGTGTGTGTGTGTGTGTGTGTGTGTGTGTGTGTGCCGCAAGTTTGTTCTAACAGCATGAAGATGAAGTCCTGCCACTTAACGGTACTTGGGTGACAAGCACACGCTTCCCACGCAACAGGCAACACAGTCAACTGCCAACTGCCAACGCCATGAATATGCATGCCACAACGACGACGTTGCTGCTGCTGCTCGACGATAATGATGACTACAGCGATAATGATAATAATTATTATTATTATTACGACTAGAATATGTACTAATAATAACAATAACAATGCATCTTTATGGCAGACTTGAGACCCAGAGAGCGCATCAATTATTTGGCCAGCTCAAAGCCCAGCTCCGCTTAATTGACTTTGAATTTCCGTATTCCGCATTTCACATTTCGCATTTATGACAGTTTAATATTAACAAATTCTGAGATTGCAGAGTGCCGGAGCGACGTGTCTTGAAGCATGCATGTTACACAAAACTGTTGTGGTATTCCTAATAAAGTGGAATTTATCAAATTTCCAATAGATAAACATTTGCCTTCGCTCGAATGCCACAAGACAAAATGTGTTGCATACTTTCGGGCATAGCGCAAAATAAAATGTGTGCGGCTGTGCAAGTATGCTGTGTTTGTTGCTACCCTACACACATGTGCTTGTTGTGGCACTTTGTGTTGTTTGACGTCAAACGAAAAGAATACGCTTGTTTATTCATAACTAACCAGCAGACGTCAATCAATCACAGGGTGCACAACAAAGTCTGTGGACTGAAGAGCAACCGCAACTGCTTTAAAATGAAAAGCGCTCGAGAAATATTGCATTTCTTTTCAAATTAATCAATTACAAAAACCCGCACAAATTTGCGAAATTTGTTGAGTTTGTTTCATATTAAACAGAGAGCAGTACAAAAAACACAGGTATTTGCACAGCTAAATTAATGAATGCAGTGCACGGCAGCAAGGTATCAGATTGCAGCTCGACAATGTTGTGGCAAAAAGTACGCAACAACATTGCACGAGTTTCACGAGTTTCACGAGTTTCGAGCACAACTAATGCAAATAGTTGTGGGGGGCAGGCGGCAGGCGGCAGGCGGCAGGCGGCGGGAGTTGCAACTGTTTTGAATGCAGCCGAGTGTTTAGTTAAAATATTTGGTTTAATGATGTGTGCTCTGAAGTAACCGGCAAACAAACTAACTAAGTGAGTAACTAACAACGTGCTGGCATCCATCAAGAGCAACGCCAACAACTACAATGATGATAAATGCCAGCACATAATGAAGCAATAAAAACTAGTCATAAACAGCAACAAATTGCCACATTTACGTCGCATTTAAAGCGCTCGAGTGGCAAGTGGCGAGTGGCAAGTTGCCAGGGGGCAACTCAGAGTGGCAGGAGAAGGAGGAGGAAGAGTAGTGCAGTAGTGGGTGCTTGTGATGTGAATACTACGAGTGAGTGCGAGTCTGAAAAATGAGTGCAGTTTCGAATGCCTCTCATGCAAGTCGAGTGCATTGTGCGTGCGGCGGCAAAACTATTTAATAATAATAAAGCCAACAATTACAATAACCACAACAATAATAGGAGCAAAAAACGAAAACGAAAACGAAAGGAGAGATGAGAGAAAAGCATTTTAATTGGCATTGGCATGCAACGAGGAAAGTGTATTAGGTGCATGTTGCATGTGGCAACGAGTTGTTTACGTGCTTTGCTTCAATGTTTTTCGTTTTCTTTGCGTGTTTTTGTTTTTGTTTTTGTTTTTGGCCCATACCAAAGCGAAATTCCTTGCGTCTATAGCCCGTGCCCATGCCCTGGCCCGGTTGCATGCCCTGGCCGGAGCTCGAGCCGCTTCTCGAGCTAGATCCCGATCCCGATCCCGATCCCGATCCCATGCCAGCATGCGATGCTCTCACCCGCAAGATGCGCGGTTGCGCCAAACGCTTCACGCGCGGCTTCGTTGTTGCTGCTTGTTATTTGTTTTTGTTTGTCAGCGGATAAGGATTGCGGATTGCGGATGGGGGATGGGGGATGGGGGAGTTTAGAGGGTCGAGACAACAACGAGTGGCATGAAAAATGGGGGAAGAAGTGGGCGAGAGCCGTTTTAGTATCGTTTAATGTTAGGCTGTATATCGCATGAGAGATTAGCAGGCGAGATGGTTTGATGGAGTGGCATTAGTTAGTAGCAGCGTTTCGAGTACTTGTTCGCCTCGACATTTCGCCATGGCATCCGCATCCGCATTCACATTGACGACCACATCCATTTGCCTCACCCACATCCGCGTAATTCGTGATAAACACTTGACTTACTTTTTACTCGCAGCCAGGTGGAGGCGGACTTCTCGCCGGCCTCGTTGCTCGCCAGGCACTGGAACATTCCCTCGTCGTCGAGCGTCAGTTTTTTAATTATCAGCGTATTATCCGCTCTCAGCTCGTACCTGCGAAGCACACACAAAAGCAAAATAACAGCAAATAAGACAAGGTGGCAACCGAGAATGATTCGTCATTAGTGCGGCATCCAGTAATTATCTCCCTCCCGCTGCCCCTCCCCAGCTCTCCACTGCACAGCGACTAATTGCTTTTGGTTCACACATATTCATAAAGTGCATTCAGCGCGGTTTGCATAGAAATCGAGAGCTTGCTCCACATTCCCGCTGAATTGGCACAATGTTCGATCAGCGCCCAAATAGTTTCGACTATCAGGTAACTGAACGCTCTCATGCGATTTGTTGCACTTGCCTCAACTAATTAAGTTGCTTTATCTGTAACTTGGCAGCACTACTTTTTGATTTTCACACTCACAATTAAATTTCTAGTGCGCAGTTTGCAGCGTTCTTATAAAATCTGCTGCTTGCTATCATGCAATTTCTACTTGTCTTCGTCTACATTACATGCTAGAACTTCAGCGTCAGCTGCTGCTTAGCAGTTTGCTATCATGCAATTTTCGTTGTGTCATGCGATCTTCGTCTACATTGCATGCTAGGAGTGCAGCGCGTTAACAGCGCCAACTGCTGCTAAGCCGCTGTTAGTCGCTGCTACGAATGTATCGATAACAATTTTGACTCTGTTGCTTCATTCAATCTCTGCTCTATTTCATCTGCTTCTGCTTAATTGTGTTAGATCTTTATATTCTATTTCGTGTACATATGACTTAAAGTACATAGATGGCTTTTGAATTAGTTCCCATTTATAAAGCGCTAAGTTCATTTAATTGGTAGTCAAAGAATTCCACATGAATGGCATTGCAACTAAGCGCAATAATTAAAACCTAAGACGACTTCTTCAATCTTTTACATTCCTAAATATTCCACAACACTTTCATAGTTTCACAGGGCTAGCAAACTAAAGAGCATCAACAGTAAGTGAATCTATTGCCCAAGCGTTGAAAAATTCTCAAAGTAGTATGCCCTGAATGCCGATGAAGTGTACTTATTACACTCACTTTACAAACGCATAAGCCTGAGCAAATTTAAGCTCAAAACAACACAGAAGCAGATCTCAAATGTAGCCCCAAACAATATCTTCGAGAACCAACTTGGATGCTCTCGCACAACTGGCAATCAATATGAGTCACACAATTAGTCTAAACTTCCCCTACGATAAGTAAAAGTGGGGAAACTCACCCTCCGCTTTGTAGCTGCGCCTCGATGCGCTGTGCGTTGCGGAACCACTGGATGTGGGGCGTGGGATCGCCGAGGACGTCGCAGGGCAGCGACACCTGGCCGCCGAACTCGCCGAAGGTCTCCGCGCGCAATGGACTGACGAATACGGGGGGCTCGAGGACAATGACACGTGCTGTGGCCGTGACCGTTTGGTAGCCGCCGCTGCGCAAGCGCACCTGGCAGCTGTAGGCGCCGGCGTGCGAGCTGTTGGCCTGCTGCAGGACGAGGGTGCGGTTCCAGGGGTCGTTGAGGGTGTGCGCGATGCCGGCTTGCTCGACGGCGACGCCGTCCTTCAGCCAGATCATCTCGAGTTCGTGCAGCGGACGCGCGTTCGCGATGCACTGCAGCTCGGCGAAGCTCTCGCCGCGCTTCAGCTTGAGGTCCTGCGGCGGCACAATGATCTCGGGCGCAATCTCGATGAAGGGGTCGCCGGTGACCTTGAGGTGAACGTAGGCGCTCATCTCCTCCTTGCCCAGCTGCGTGTTCATGGCTCTGGCGCGATAGGCCTTGGCGTCGTCCTCGTGGGCGCTGAGAATGATCAGTTGGTTGGCGTGGGTGGTGGCGTACTTGATGTCATAGTTGAGCGGTCCCTCGGCCGTCTGCCAGTCGACGGATGGCCGCGGTATCGAGTCGATGGCCGGCATCTCGAAGATGGCCGCGTGTCCGCTGACGACCGTCTGGCGACCCTCGGTGCTGTTCTCAAAGCCGCCCATATCTGCAGTGGATGGAGCATGGAAATTACAAATTAGATATTAAAATTGAAATATGCACGGGGTTATTACAATTTAATAGCGCGACCTGACCCCCCGCCCAAGCACGCCCAAGCCCTGCCTGCATTTAGCTATCTTGCTGCGAGCTCAAGTGTCACGCCAGCTAATTGAATCAAGCGACGTCGGCCTGCGGCCAGGCAATTTTGCTTAACCCCCCATCAACTACGCACTACGACACCCGCTCGCTTGACTTTATTCCACTTGGCTGCCCCGCTTTCTCAGTGTGGCAACCGTTGGAAGTAGCGCACACACACACATACAGTGAGTGAGCGAGCTGTAAAGGTTATTAGTTCAGTTTAAGCGCAGCACTCCTACAATTAATTAAGTGCTCAAGACGCTGCTCCAAGTCGGGCCAGGCCCAACACGAGGCGCATCGTCAACATTGCCATTATCATCATCATCATCGTCGTCACGATGATGGCGTGCCCCGAAAAGAAGGTCACCAGCTCGTCGAGTGCTCGATTTATTAGGTTCAAGCAGCAGTTGGGTAATGCGCACACACACACACTGCGACACATGTGGCACAGCTCGAGTGTCGCTATCGCGTGCTCGCTCGCTCGCTCGTTGGACGCTGCTCGCTGCTGCTGTTGTTGTAATTAAGTTCGCATTAAAGAAAAATTAGCAGCTACATCTATTGCCGTAAGCCAGCCAAGTTCTCGGCGTGCGCCACCTACGGCGACAGCGCGTTCGATTAGCAACGTGCCCCGAGTTGAAAGTTGACACTATTCTCGCACGTAACTCTCTCCAGCCGCCAGCTGCCACGTGTAGCAGCGCTCGCTCAGATTACGCATCGCATTCACTGAGTGCTCTTAAGTGGACGACGCTGAATTCTTGGCTCCGCCAACGTCGCAGCTTGCCACAGTCTCGCAGCACAGTTTGCCTCGCAGCAGTCGCCTCTTCTATTTAGTTTAATTAACTGCTTTACTTCTTGATACGCTCGCGATTCGCTCGCTTTACTTTTATTGTAGTTTGCACTTTGTTTGAAGCGCCGCCTTTCGCGAAATCTATAGCATACTTTTCGGCGGGCCCAAAAGTTGTCGCGAGCGAATAAAACTTGATTGTTTCCTGCGAGTTTCGAATGATTTACTCACGGCACATTGCCCAGCTATGTTGGTTCTCTCGTGCAACTTGTAGTTGCATGCAAATCTTATTGACAGATCGTCTCAATAATCAAACGGCTGCTCAGTATCTAGCGAAGCGATTGCATGACAGTTGTGATTGATTTATTTATTCAACATTGGTAATGTAATTTGTGGCTTCGATAACATTAAAATGCCAGCTCGATTCATCGAAATTAGTCTAATTTGAAGCTCGTGTGCTTTGGATTGACTGCTACGCATTTTAATTGCAAGTGTCGGGTTTTGATTCGATTGTTTGTGGCAATTAAGCTGGAAAACAACTCGTATACACAATTCAGATAGCCATAGTCGACGTAGTTTTACAATGAAATCAAATGCACATGTTTCAACATAATTACAGCTATCTGCAATTGGTCTATTTATAATATCAATCGATACACGAGACTAAATGGGCAACGTGGGTGGGGTGGCCCAGGGCATATTGCGTGCTAGATTCCGATAACACGACCAATTACTGCCCAACTTATCTGGCAAATACACAAATATCGACTACCGGCAGTCGCTGGGATATCGCAGATGGAAACGGCTAGAGCGCGCGATGAGGCGAGGGATTGAAGTAATCAAAACGATTACACGAAACTATATCAAATTATAACTTGACATAGATTTCAAATGATGTATAACGATAACAGGGTCGGCATTAAGCAGCTTACACTAAGACGAATCGCATCGTGGTGAAGTGAATCCCGTTGACGACGCGCACGACAGACGGACGGACGACGAGAAGTTTTCCCACGCAATTACCAGGCGAATGAACAGGGCTTAGTCCGCATTTGATGGGAGCTGATGCTACAAAAGGCTGTCAGTGCTTCAAGCAGTCAGCTTAATAATTTCCCTCACCTGAGCTCCACATGCACTCAGCGAAATGACGAGCACCGTTTCCGTGTCGTCAGACAGAATACCTTTCGCGACTTGTTATTTGCGTTGAAGCCAGCGATTGAATGATACACATTCAATTATTTTATGACAATTTGTTTGTTTTTGTACTCAAAATGCTAAGCAAAGCCAATCAGTATTAAGTGGCAAGCTAAACGCTTCTTGTCGGCAATAAGCGCTGGTTGATGTCTGCACTCGCTAAATTTAATTTGAAACCTCATGAGACACCTCTGTTTGCTGCACGATCAAATATAGTTACACTACGTATATCGTTATTAACAATTGATTGCTTTTATAATAATTTCACTTGCGTGTTTATCGTTCTATTCTCAATGCTATTCAAAGCCAATCAGTATTAAGTGGCAAGCTAAAAGGTTTTCGTCTGCGATAAGCGCAGGTTCAATTCCATGCTTTGGTTGATGTCTGCGATTTTTAAATTTAGTTTGAAACACTATGTATATCGTTATTAACCATTGATTGCTTGTACGACAATTTAACTTGCGTGTTTATCTTTCAATTTTCAATGCTATTCACAGCCAAAAAGGTTCTTGTCTGTGATAAGCGCTGGTTCAATTACATGCTTTGGTTGATGTCTGCGATCTTTAAATTTAATTTGAAACCCGTTTTTGTGCACGATCAAATGTATATACACTATGTACCAAAAAGGTTCTTGTCTGTGATAAGCGCTGGTTCAATTACATGCTTTGGTTGATGTCTTCCTGGTCTAATTTTGAATAGTTTCAGTTCTAGTATACCCTTTTTAACATTAGGTTCAAAATAACAATTGATTGCTTTAATGATATTGTAACTAGTTAAATGTCGCTCTTTAATGGTTGAATTTCATGCATTATTCTCAAATATTACTGAAATCAAATTAGGGGAATGTTTCTTTACTTTGCAGAGGCAAGCGAAACTGCTGCGCACACTGAATTTGGCCAGTGCATGTAGCAGACACATGTAATTGCATGTCTCACTTGCTGTGTGCGCTACTTGGGGGCGTATATATAGTGAGTACATATATAGAAGTGTGTGTGTGTGTGTGTGTGTACTTACAGGCAACAACAACGTCGCTCTTTTCACTCAATATAGATCCAGCGTCGTTCCTGGCAATGCACTGATAGCTGCCGGCATCCTCGCGTCTTGTGATGTGAATGCGATAAAATTGACTGGATGAATAATCGGCGACGGGGTTGCCATCCTTGAGCCAGCGATATGTGGGCTGCGGCGAACCTGTGAATAAAGTTCAAACGCACACAGAGACGACGGTGAGTACATTGAATGCGGTACACATCGGTATCGGCGAAGAAGAGTGTTTGTTAAGTTGAAATGAGGCTGCAACGCAGCGTGTGGCAAGTGGGGGGGTGGGTGTGGGGAGGCAGCGCAGCTTCGCGTTTGCATTGTTGCATAATGAAACTGTTTTTCTTTCTTTTTTTTCGAAACGCACATCTCTTTTGGTTCGGTGGCGATTAAATCTTATTCTGGCCACGCCCGGGCACAAAAGAGGATATTACTTATGTAGCCCCCCCCCCCCCCCCCGTCCCCGTCCCTGTCCCCGTGCCCACCCCCGCTGGTCGGTGTTTGCTGCAGTTCGTTGACTATTTGTTTGAGCTTCCGTTTGCCTATCGAGGGAGCCCGGCGCAACAGCGTCACCAGCAGGATGCTGCCAGTCCAAGAGCGTCCAGACGGGCACGGCAGGAGAAGGGAACGGGGTCGCAGGCAGGCAGGCAGGCAGGCAGGCAGGCAGGCAGGACATAGGCACCGGACACACTCGAAGCAACTCGATTTGGCACACAATTTGCACAAAATGCGACTTGAAATAAACGACTTTGCCGAGTTGTGCTTTGTATTGTATTGTTTGCAAATGGCGTTTTTGATTTCGATTTGCGCCGAGCGTCGAGCGTTTAATTTAAAGTTGATTTATGTGCGTATTTTGTTGTGCAGCAACAACTGTGCTGCCCGCTGCCTGCTGCCTGCTGCATGCTGCCTGCCTGCCTGCCTGCCACTTGCAACACAACATTTGAAATGAGAATTGCAATTGCAATTTTCGACAAAAACAAAAATTAGACTGACTCCCTCTCGGCTGCTGGCCTCAACTAAATGAAGCATTGAATAAAATATCCGGTTTACCCAACTGTGAGTGCCGTCATCCCCCCCCCCAACCCTTCCCCTCGACCATCTCTCCTTGCTGACCCCTGCGGCTGCCATTACTAGTGGAGCGAGCACTCAGCAGTGATATCTAAACATGAAATGGACGTGCAACAGGATGAATGCAGCTGCTGCCGTGCGGGCTCTGCCATTGCTGCTGAAAGCCAAGAGACACTAGAACAATCTGCGCCTCCTGCCCCACCACTCGAGCGCCCATCGACACAACGGACGACGGCGACGGCTGATCCCAAATCCCTGCGACTCCGGCCCAATTGCATAGCCAACGATTTAACGCGCGTCCTGGAAAACCAAAAACCAGCAGCTAGCAGCTAGCAGCCAGTCAGCAGCTTTAATCAGCCCAGCAGCGACACAGTTTGGCAATACCCTAGAATATTGGTTCACAATTTCATCAGCAGCGACATTGAAGACGAGAACTTTTCTGCTCGCACGAGAATTTCAATTCTGCTCGAATCTGGCAATCTTGTTATAACAAATTTGCGCACATTTTATTTGCATTGAGGAAACCAAAAAATGGCACAAAACTTTTACGCCAGCTACCCTGTAAATTATGCATCGACTGCGACTGACAATAGTCGGATTGAAAACTTGAAATGCTGTTTGAAAACATGCTTCGTGAAGTGTGCAAATGATGTTGGATTTATTTGCCAAAGTTGCAGTTGACACGAAGTAAATGGCAAATATAAATATGTGTTTAGTGATTACACGTTAGATTTAACAATTTATTGCATCAGTTATTGGATTTTAATTGATTAACGAACCATAATTTGTGGCAAATCGGTCTAAGCGATTTGCCAAAGTATTTACACGAATATTGTGAAAATTTAGTTCATGGCAAATTGAACTAAGATTTCTAGTTATTCGACGAAGCGAATTTGTTAACGAATATTGTAAATTTGGGAAATAATCAGAAACTGGAAAATGCAAGGGCAAAGTTGTATAGCGAGCTATCTGTGGAACATTCAGAAGGACACTCGACAATTGTTGGCAGCTAATCTACCCCATACCGAAGAGTGCATTGCAGTCGAAGGCTGCTGCACACACACATGCAGGAGGCGCATAGAGGAGTCGGTTGCCAATGGCAATGCAATTGCATTCACTTGGCAGCACTTTGGCAGCAGATGAAATCGAATTGAGCAGACTCCAAGTCCGACTCCGGCTCCGTCTCCGACTCAGACTGCGACTACGACTGTGTGAGCAGCAGGCGAGGCTTAGACCGAGATGCCAGAATAAGTAGAAGAGCCAACACAAGAGCCAGGAGCCAAAAAAGCAGGGCCAGCGACAAGAAAAAGTCGAGCGAAGAAGAGCAGAGAAGAAAAAGTTTGTTCAAGTGTTGGCCGGCATAAAAAGTTGGACGCAGCCAGGCAAGCCGACGAGCCGAGGAGGGCAAAGTCTATTTGAGTATTTGGGCAATGACGCTGCTATAAAATTACAATTTGGGGAATTGTAAGGCAAATACATACAGGCCTCGCACACACACACACACAGACGGACAGAGGGACAGACACGCAGGACTTACTTAACCGAATGCCGTCGCTTTGGTCAATAGCAGAAGGCTGAACAGCAGCAGCAGCAGCAGCAGCAGCAGCGGCAGAGAGTGGGTGCAGAAAGCAGTCAAAGTAAAGTAAGTAAGCCAAACAGCCGAAAGCAAATGTACGAACGAGAGACGGAGATGGCGAACGAGTGAAAAGGCAGTTCTCTAGCGATATGTGTCAGCGTTAAATCGAAGTGAAAGCCCCAATAAGCAGCAGCAGCAGCAGCAGCACCAGCAGCAGCAGAAGGAACAGAAGAAGCTGGCGCAGGACGACTCCGCTGGGAGGACACGCCCCTGCACTCCTGGCCTGTCACTGCGACAGACACTCATGAGTTTTTAATAACTAAACTGACAAATCCTTTAAGCCAAAGCCATACGGAACCACAGACAAGCGTGTCGAGCATCGACTGGCCGGTGGCCACTGTCCGGTCAGCCAGTTCGACAGCACAACGAAAGCGTCCCCACAGAGCCGCAAAGAAGCCGGTTGCCAAATGAAACAACTTGAATGGAAATGCAGGCAGCAGAAGCAAAAACGACGAAAACGGAGCTCATAAGTCAGCTCCTGTATGCAGCAGCAGCACATTAACAGGGCTCATAAGCTGCTCGAGTTGGGCGAACAGCTTTCAAAAAACCAAAAAAAAAAAAAACTATTGCCAGTCTGTGTGTGATTTAAACAGACTTATTGACTGTCTAAACTTGTGGCCACACTTCAAAGTGCTTGGGCAATTTATTACATTTGTTTGTGGCAAGTTGAAAACAGCATAAAGTAGTATAAGCTACTCAAGACAGCGAAAAGCTAATTTCATTATTAGGCACTTATATTTACTCGTTTAACAGCTGCCACTGTCGCAAGTTACGCATTCATTTGTGCCTAGAAACTTGTAAATTTTCATAGCATACTTTTGTGGGCACTGCGAAGACTCAAAGGAGACGAGCCCAAATGACGTTTAGTCTGCTGCACAGGTTGCAATCGAAACTTGCGTGTGCGTGGGTGGGTGCTGCATGCCACACAACCAGACTGCCGGCGGGCAGCAGCAGGCAACAAGTGCTGTTTGGCTGTAATGAAATTTGGTCTCGTACTCTTCGAGTGACTCAATCGCTCAATCACTCAATCAATCAGTCAATGTCTAAGCAAGCGACTGCATATATGTAAATAAATTCAATAAACTGACGATGCCACACGCAACAAATTGCATTTCCCCCCAGCGTGCGAATGAGACGCAACTACGCCCACTCTCGCTCTCGCTCTCACTCTCACTGCTGCTGGAATCGGCAGAAATCGTTTGATTTGCGGCTGTCTGCGTTTCACAGCACATTGTCAGCTTGTCGCAAAGGGACTCAGCCGAGCTGAGCTCGCCTCGCTCTCTGCGACGTTGTGCTGCAATTTTATGGGGTCTTTGTGGCAGAGCCGATGCTGACATTAGCCGCCTAATGCCGCACAGTCTGTCAACAGAGCAGTTGCCACAGCGCTGCACGCCACATTGATCGCCTGTCAACGCTGCAGTCTGCTGCAAATTCGGCCTTTGATTCCCAACTCTCGCTCGCTCGCTCGCTCTCTCTCTCTCTCACTCGCTCTCTCTCTCTCGCTATGTTTGCTAAATTATGCGGCGCACAATGCAGTTGCAGTTGGGTGTGTGTTGCACTCGAATTTTAAGCAAACTTCAGAATGTGTTGGCAAGAAAAGCTGCCTAAAAGGCTTTTGCTCGCCGCATGCTTTGTTGCAGCCACCACCACCACCAGAACGACGACGACCACAGTGTTGTCTTTTCACTTTTGGCAGCACATTTCACTTTTATGCATTTCCATTGTTTACACACTCTCTGCATCTAGCTTGCCATCTCCGCTTTAGCCACAAAACTTGTCCAAGAAATCCGAGCAACGCTCATCACGTGCCACACGTGAGCCAAAGACACAAGCGGGAGGCGAGTTGGGGGAGCTGCTGCTGCTGCTGCTGCCTTGGCAGATCTGCAAGTGTGTCAACTGTGCGAAAGCAGTGCGGAAAGACAAGTAATAAGTAAAAAAAGCAGCCATGGCGAAAGCACAAAAACACAGCCAACGAAAATGGAGAAAACGCATTTTCCGTCTCAGCTAAACCGAATGAAGCATGTGTTCCTCTCTCTCTCTCTCTCTCTTGCTCTGAAGCATGTGTTCCTCTCTCTCTCTCTCACGCTCTGCATGCTGCACAACAGTCTGTGGTGCGTTCATAATTTCGAGTTGTTTAGCCATCAAAATATGCTCATCGCAACGGCAACGACAACGACAACAACAACAACAAGTCCAACCCACCCAATGCGAGTCGTAAACTCGATGAGCCATCATCCTGAATCGTGTCCAGTTCGAGTTTTTTGTGGAATTTGCACAGTTTTTCGCATGTTTCGCATAAATTTGCCAAAGCCGAGTGGCGTGTCCTTTTTGCGGCAATGCTGTGAATGCCACCGCACACAATGTTGCAAACTTTTCGCATTTCTTCAACTATTTTCAATAGTTTTGGTTAAGCATTCTCCAGTTCTAACAGCAGCCTGCCTTTGTTGTTCATGTTTGTGTTTAAACTCATTAAGCGAACTTCACAGGCATCGCCCCGGGGCCGCAAAAAGCTATCTGCTGCAATCACAGTATCCTAAGTTCCTCACGAATTTCACTCACTTCAATCGTTTTTCAATTACACGTGCCGTGTTTGGGGCTTAAAGCGTCACCTTTAAAGCAAGTGTAGCTGGCTGCAGAATACAAACAATTTCATAACAAGAAAAAAGATTGCGACACACACAAACACACGCAGGCAGGCAAAAACAATGGCTTTTTTGTTGCGCTTACAATGCTGGGCGCTGTTGTTGCTGTTATTGTTTATTTCGCTTAGTAATGCTTCCACTTTCCACTTCTTTACATGTTGTTGTCGTTCTGTTAGTTTTCAATGTTGAGAAGTAGCACAGAATGGCCAAAGAAAAAAGAGGAAAAGGTAACAAGAACTGGCAGAGTGGGGCGCGCTGTAAACTGAGCGCAAAACCCAGCTTCAGTTACAGTTACAGTTGCAGCAGCAGCAGCTGCAGCTTCAGTGGTTGCACAGCCTAAAACACCGCGCTAAACCCGGCCCAACTAAGCCGCGCACGTTCTCAGCATGCTGCAGCAGCAGCTTTTCCATTTTCCTCCGTCATTTTTTCCGCTCCATCCTCATCCTCATCCCCATCCCCATCCCCATCCTTTTTCCTTTTCCTTTCTCATGACGTTTTTTTCTATGCTTCACTTGTCGTCTCGCTGTGTGTGTGTGTGTGTGTGCTGCCTTATCCTTGTGTGCCTTACGTGGTGCAAGCAGCAGCGGCAACTGCGAGTCGCGGCCCATTTGCTGCATCGTTGCAACGCTTCTTTGGCGCGACTCTTGGCTCGTGGCTGGCTGCTTGTAAGCCATAAAAACAGCAAACTCTTTGTTGCAAGCTGCACGTTGCACAGCGCAGCGCAGCGCAGCGATGAAAACAATTCAACACACACTTTGGCCAAGGCTCGCCCTGCTTTATGCTTATGACAACCGAGCTGGCGTCTCGAAACTCCGCGCTCCGCTCTCCACTTAGTCGCAATGCTGTCCTACATGCTGTAAGCACTTGCAGCACTTACAACGGCGACACGTTGGCAGGCCGGCAGTTGCACATGCCATATTAGTTGCACTCGTGCACCGGCATCGTGCCCCCGTTCAACGTGTCGTAGATAATCCTGATTAACAACAGTCTTTACCTGCGCTGCCCAAATCTGCCCTCTATCGTCTGTTTTACGGGCCATTCCTGGTGTCGCCAGATGGCGCCACGGCGACAACAGCCTCAAATGATCCGCGGCGCTCGCCCTTAAATCTTCTGCACTTGCCACCGGGTATGCAGACGCGCACTTGCCGCAAGCCCGCCTAATTGCCAATTCAGCTGGCTTTCAGAATCAGTTTACAGCTTTTGGAGATAGCAATAGCTCAGTTCGCCATTCACATGTTCCACTCAATTGCGCCAGCCCCCAAAAAGTATGCTACGAAAAACGAACAAGTGCCTGCTGCTCAAACGCAGTTTGCTCCACGCAAAATGTTGCATTGTTAGTGTTATTTATTTGTATTTATTTATATTATATATACTTGTACTTTTCAATGTTTTATATTGTAAGCTTTGCTGCATTTCATCATGCTACAATGAGTATCTGGCAGTTGCGCTTGCAGCGCTCGACATTGTTACGGCGTTTGATAAATTTTTTGTAGCGCCGCGCATTTCGTTGTTTGTTGCACACAGCAACAAGGGCAACATGTCGAAACGCTAGCAAGCCACAGAATTCGCCGTTTGTTGTTAGCGCACACTAAAAACGGGGCGCAAAACGACTGCCGCAAAAAAATGCTGCCAAGATAACAACAAAACAAGAGCAAACAAAACGAGACAAAACAAAGCGTATGCGCTGCAGCGACGCTTGCTGCGCTGTCATCAGATACCCTCGCAAACTCTGCATCGACCGCTAGATGGCGCTTTAGCTGCTTATCTGCTGATTACGCTGAACTGTTCACGCACACAAATATTGCATTGCTTTTGACATGCTTGTCCGTTATCTCGAAATCAATATGCTACAAGCCTTTGTTTATGACAATATTTATGACTGCGCGCTAAATATGCCTAACGCATATTCCCCTCTTGTCGTTTGTCGCTTTCACTGGGTGCGCCACATAAAAATAGTTAGCGAAAAGCGGCTGCATGCCTTGGCAGCTCCTGGGAGCAGGCCTAGGCGCAGACCATCCGCAAACGCTTTGCCTATCTGCGTGCCCCCGCTGCACATTGCACATTGCATCCTCATTCGTAACCATCCGTATCTCTTGTGTGTTGCTAACTCTCCCCCGCTCCCTCTGCCACTCTCTCTGTCTCGCTCTGTGTTGACAGTTAAAAGCGCCAAAGTGACTGAGTGCGTGAACGCCGCGGTGGCCATTGCCAGCGTTTGTCGCGACGACGACGGCAAGCGGAGCATCATCAACAACAACAACAACAACAACGACAACAACAACAACAGCTAAAAAGATTTGCATGTTTGTTTGCTCTACCCGGCAGCCCTCAGCAACAAGGGTAGTCTACTCCATCGCAACTACAAAGTTCGCTGCTGCCTTGGCATAGAGTTGACGTAATAATGCTAATGCCAGCTAATCTAATTTAACAAAGCGTGTGTGTTAATTTGAATGCTTAATGTGCAAGCCTTTGTTCTCTGCCATCTTGTAAATTCGTGTGTAAATTCTTTTGCGCTTTGTCAAGCTGCAAGCAGACATATAAATCAACGATTTCTATAGCAAAATAACAACAAATGCAACAAGAAGAAATATCATCAATTTATTTGTCTTCTGCTGCTCATTTGAACGCTGCACAATCAAATAGCAACAACTACAACTACAACTTCTTCTATTCATTGAAATTGCAAAATAATGAGCACATTGATTAAATATCACACGGCATTCTAACTGTCTGCTGAGCAGGCAGCACTTGCCTTCAATTGGCTGCTTTGGCCACACCTTAATTTATCTCACTAAAATCTTAAGATTTGTACAACAAAGTGCAACTACAACTATATCTATTCGCTGAAATTACAAAATAAGTAACAAGTCATAATTGGGGCAGACAGCATAATTATCATATTGCAATCTGTCTGCTAACATTTGCTTTCAATCAGCTGCTTTGGTCACACCTAAGCTTTACTTTGGGCGTCAACGCGCATTCTCTATGAATTTGGTTGAAAAATAAAATGCATGTATAACTTCTTTTATTCGCTGAAATTACACAATAAGTCGCATATAGAAGTTGTCATTGAGGCAGATATTTGCCTTCCATTGGCTGCTTTGGTCACACCTAAGCTTTACTTTGTGCTTCGTAAAATGTGTAGCAGTATAAATCGAAATTTCAGATTTGTGCAACAAACTGCAAGTAGAACGTTTTATACTCACTGAAATTACAAAATAAGTAGCACATGGAAGTTGTAATTGAGGCAGACAATCCTTCTTCTTCAATTGACTGCTTTGGTCACACCCTAGCTTTGGTTTGTGCTTCGGGTATTGCGTGGTCGAGCATGCCGCGCATTCGCTTTCAATTTTTTCGCTGGCACGCTGTTGTTTTGCCTGTCTTTTGGTGTAACATTTTTGCTTTTGGCCGTTTTGCAGCTTACGCAAAGTGCAGGGCTCTCTGCCAGTTCCCCTCCCCTCTCCGCACACTTGCCAACACGCGCGGTGTGAGTACATTTGCATGTGTGTGTGTGTGTGTGTGTGTGTGTGTGTGTGTGTGCGAGCGAGCGGCTGCTGCAGAGATACGTGCATGCAGACACGCAGTCGAAACAGCTCAAATGGCCAGGCCAAGCCATCAAAGGCCAATCAATTAGCACCACACTCACACACTCACACACACACACACAGACACACTCAATGGCTCGACGTTTGCATTGACGTGCTCTGCATTTGGGATGTGGGCCAAACGGTTTTTGGGGTAAGTGAGTCACGCAGAATTGGCCAACTCGAGCGACCCTTCAAGTGCAGAGAGAGCAAACTCGGTTAGACGGCGGCCAGTGGTTTATTATTGTGGATTCATTTGCACATTATGCCCAATTTCAATTTGATTGGCTGCGCTGCAATTGCTGCGGTGACAACCTCATTATAGGCATCACATTCCCTTTAAAGTGATCTAATTAATAGAAACTAAAGGGATCCTTTTAAATTACTGCAGATGAGGACATCTCTACGGGTTTGCTTTTCTTATTGACTCTCATCGATAGCCGGCGCATACTATCGATAACTTCGATACTTTAACTTGCCGTTGAATGCCGCTTTAACGTTTATCATAAATCAGCTGGGCAGCTCTTCATTTAGATTGATTAATTTGACAGAGATTGCCCTGTTTAGGCGCTGGCGATTTAAATTAATGATAGGACATTAGCAGGCGATTTATAAGCACATTGTTTCAAATATTTCGACTGTCGTCCTGCTCGCATCGCACCCTAATCAAACTTTCCTGCTGCTGCTCTTCGGCTGTTTTGTTGGCGTTTCTTTGTATTCGTTTTTTTGTTTTTAATTTCTATGATAAAAGTTTTCGCTCTTGCTTAACCCTCGAGTTGACAATTTTCCGGGCAATTTCTGAAATTACTTGAAGCCCCGACAAATTGAGCTGTCGAGTGAGTGTGTGAGAGAGAGAGAGAGATGGAGCTGGATAGACACGGACACAAAGGCGTGTGTCCCTTTGGCTCATCAATGAACCAATATGCATTCATTTTTAATACATTTCACGGCTAATTGTGCGAATCCTGCGGCCATAAGGCCACAAAGCTAATATCCTCGCACACACACACAGAGAGTCGTATAGGGACAAGGACGCCGGACGTCGGACGTCAGGTCCCAAATTGTCTTGAGGGTCCTTTACGGCACAAACAACGGTAAAAAGAATGAAAATGACAAGGAGAACGAGCATGAGAACGTGAACGAGTTGAAGGCGACCTGAAGTTGCGAGGGGGGTCGGGGGGTAGACAGAGAGTGAGTCAAAGACGGTGGGCTCAAGTCCCGGCTGAAGTCCGAGCTGAAGGTTCTCGGGCGCCGCCAGGCAACACTCGCACAACATTTTTCGGGATGACACAATATGTAACCGATACTTGGGAATGCCAGGCGCAGAAGGCAGCCGGCCGACGGGTCGGACGAGCAGCTAACAACACCTGTGTGTATCATATATACACACACATATATATATCTGTGTATGTAGTATAGTCGAGTATATGTGCCCCAGAGCGTGCTTGCGTCCTTGCCGCGCTGCGTTGCGTCGCGCCGCGCCTCGCCTGACCTGCTTTCCACCTTGGTGTGCCCTGAAAACGGCTCAAAGGATTACGGTGCTCTCTCGTGGGCTTCCCAACTGGCTGGAAACCTCATAAAAGTTATTGTTTTTCTACTTCATTATCTTTCAAAAGCAAAATTACGCCCCGCCCACACAACAAACAAACAGCAACAACAACAACAATAACAGGAACAGCCCGAGAGCGGGAAAAGTGTTTTCGTTTATGGTTTCATTTTACATGCCACTTGCCACAAGGCCCGCCAAGCTTCCTTCTTCCTTCGCCCCGCGCTCGGATGCTTAAGCTCAGCTGTCAGGCGTTTTGAAGGACAAGTGTAATGTTTAGACTTCCCACTCCGGCGGCAGCAGCCCCTTTCACGCCTTCTCCTGCCCAGCTAACCGTGGCAAGCGTGTCCAAGCTTATGTTTCGAACTTTCTTCTTCTTCTTATTGTTGTTGTTGGCTTCAACTTACCGAGCGCAAGACACTGTAGAATCTTCGTGCGTCCTTCGCTGACAATGGATCCCGATGACGAAGGATGCGTTGTAAAGTGTGGCGCCTCCTGCTGTTGTTTTTGTTGCTGCAACGGCTGCTGCTGCTGCTGCGACTGCGACGGTGGCTGCTGGGGTGTAGCATCTGCAAAGAGAGAGAGAGAGAGATGGTAGCACAATGATTAGCATTTCAGTTGAAGCTGCCAATTGAGAAGGCGGTTGCCAAACTGCAAAGCGACCTTGACAAGCCACTCGACGGCACAGCCCTCGAGCCCTCGAGCCGTCGAGCCTATTCACTTCTCAACATTAATGCGAAGCGGACTAAATGGTCAACTTGTGGCACACCCAAATTTGCATAGCAATGCTGTGTGGCAACAATAACGCCGAGTGACATTCAAATCTAAGCACGCGTTGTGAAAAATGCAAATACTTTCTGCCATTATTCATGCCACTGTCGATCACTTATCGAGTTTGCTTAAAACGCATTCTGCCAAATGAAATTTATTCAATTTGCAAACACTTTAGTTGCCACTTAATTGGATTTCACAAATTTCGAGTAAAGCGATTCAAATTGAAAGCAACTGGGAAGCACAAGCGCTGTCCAATTTATCGCTACTTAAATCGTGCATTGAATTGAGTCAGTTGGAGTCAGAGTTGGCGGCGCAAACGATAAGTCAAAACTAACGATAGTCAAAGTCAGCAGCCATAAAAAGAAGCTCTCCTTTCTTCCTCTATCGCTAGCCAGGGTTGCCAGGCATTTAATTGCAATACACACGTCTGCTGCTATTGAAATTGAGGGCTAGGCAGCCGGTTGGCGTAACTCCATCGTGATAGCATTGCTGGCTTGAAAGGGACATGGAAATATGCGTAAACATTGCGTCATTAATCAAAGTGGCAGTCTTCCTCTCTGTGTGTGTGCCCGAAAGTCTAATCGATTCTAATTAAATGGCCAAAGGCATCGCTCAAATCTCACAAATTGTACTTATTATTTGACCCTACTCCAAGCCATTGACTGCTGACTCGCTTCCTTCCTGGCTGACTGAATGTGGCCGCCTGGCCTTTGTTAACGATTATGCATTGACTTCTGCAGCCCAATTATCGTATAGATATTATAATTGATGAAGCCCCACACACGAGCAAAGCAGAGTCAGGTGCGGTTTGCATATATTTTCTAATTATAAGTCTAGAGTGGCTTGCAAGCTGGCCCGAATTGTCAACTGAATAAACGAAATCGTTGGCGCAGTCTTGTGTATTTATTTAATTTACAGACCGTCCACGCTGTCTGTAATAAATCCAATAAATCCAGGTGACAACGACTCCCCCTCGCCCCCCTCCCCGTACCCAGGAAAATGTTCGAGTTCTTCTTTTGCAAATATTATGGGTGGGTCGGATCGGGGCTGACCTGTTTGTGGGATTATAAATTCATTTTCAACGCAAAACATGCAAATGTATTTCTGCACTCTTTTCCGAGTTGTGAGTTGTGTTGTGCAACAAACGTGGCTCGTTGCTCGTAGCTCGCATACAGCTGGCTATTGAAATCTACGCAAATTATTGGTTTATTTCTGGCATCAACAACAACACGTGAAACGAGCACTAACACAATCCATACGTGTAGCTATTATTTGCCTAGAAATTGTATCCTTTGATATGCAAAAAAAACCAAGCGAGAGAGAGAGAGCGAGAGGGGGCGAGTGATGGGGCGAGCAGTCGTTGTGCGAGTGCTCACTGTAGCTGGGTGTGTGTGTGTGTGTGTGTGTTAGATGGCATCGCATCAAGCTCTCTTATCGCATAAATGCAGCATTTATTATTGTTGATTTGTAACAAACATCCAAATGCAATATTCCCAGCCATTTCGCTTTGTTTCTGACATTTTCCCAAATTCCATTAAATTCCTGTTCGATCCAAACTCTCCCCCTCCCTCCCTCTCTCTCTCTCTCTCTCTCTCTGACAGCTGTGGAAACTTAAAGTATATTCATTCAATTAAGATCGGGAAATTGCCAGTGGCAGATGGAAGAAGCAACTTAAACCGCGAGTTGCCGCAAAGCAGCTGATGGAGAACATTCCTTGGCATTTGCATATTTTTATGGGCGCGTGTTGCAAACGTTGTTGCAACACGAAGCGCAAGCAATTAATGCACTGCACGCTGACCGACAACGAAATAGCTGGCGTGCCGCACACGCATCTGGCCAGCACATGTGCCGCCACAGACACAAAGACAGTGGCATAGGGGGCGAGTTGGTGGCACGCATCGCTGCGCTGGCTGCCAGTTAGTTAGACACATCAATAAGGCTGCGGCGGCGTTGCCAGAGATACGCCACCTGCCGCAGGAGGGCAGCGAGCGATTGACGCACAAAGCAGGCGTCAAATTGCCAATGTGTGTCCGGCACGCTCGCCACTGCAGCTTGCAACTTGCAACTTCTTGTGGTGGTGCCCCCGTTTGGCGAGCCACCCTCGTCAAGTGTTTGTCCATCTATTGCACATCTCAATGTCTTTGAGGTTGCGGTTGCTGCGCATGCGCAGCGTTTTCAATGGCTTCTCGGATATTTGATAGCGACACAAACAAACCCACACACACACACAGACGCACACACACTCGCCACACACACACGCTGTTGTCTGCTTGTCTGCGCTATGCAAATTGCTGCTGCTATTTTTGTTGATGCGCTCAATTTACAGCACTTAGACACAGGCTGCCTGCAGGACTTGCAGGAAACTGTGTCAGGCATAATGCCACACACACACACACGTGCACACACTCGCACACACTCGCACACTTGATTGTCATCTCCTGTTGAGCTTTTGTGGAAATGTGTTTGCTCAACGTAAACGATGCCGCCGCCTCCGTCTGAGGCAGTGCTCAAGTGCCTCGCATCCTCGCATCACTCTCCTGTTAATGATGAGCCACAGCACAGACTGCAGCAGCGTTGAGCTGCATAAGTTATGCACATGTGTGCGGCAGCTGCACTGAAATGCGATACGGATTTCATGCACTCTTTTTTCTCTGCTTCTGCTGTTTTCACAGTCCCACAACAAACACATAACACATGCAGGCGGCTAATCGCTACGCTCTCTCTCTCTCTCTCTGTTTCTCAATTACCAATTTGCAGGCAAGCTATTCACTGCGTTTATATAGACAGCTATCTTTTAGTACTTGTCCGCTTGCCAATCAATTGCGCTGCCTTGGCCCAAAGGTAACTGCAATCCGAGGCGAGTCCGAGTTGCAGCTGTCATAAGTGGCGAGTTGCAACAAAGCTTTTTCCTGCACATTTGTCTAATTTGTAGCAGGCAAATAGACATCATGATAGACATCGTATTGCATTGCAAAATTATGAACATTGTAATAACAATAGCAGTGTCAGATACGTTGCTAGCTGGGCATCAATGCAAATCAACTAATGAGCAGAGCAACCGACACAAAATATATATTACAGGCAGACGCAAGCACATAAAGTATGTCGAATCAATCCGTCCGTCCGCTCGTTCGAGCATCAATAACTCAGCAACTATGTGAGCTAGTTAAACCAAACCTACTGACAAAACTCGTGTCTAGTTTGGAAACCCTTTATGCCCGTTTGAAATCGAAATAACAGCAATGACACTTTTGGCAATATTGCACTGTGCACAGTGTGACTGTACTCAATGCTGCTTGCTACAGCTGAAATGTAATTAAATTTACAAGAAATAACAATTGTAGCAGAAACGACTCTTATTTCAGAGCAGTCGAACTCACGTTCGATTTTGGATTTCGTGGAATTGAAACCAAGCAACAAACGTGGCAAATTTAAATCATTCGCACTTGGCCCCGGGGGAGGCGTAAATAATATTTTCGGGTGGCAATCAAATTGCATAGAGATGCAAAATAAAAATAAACTGATCAATTCAATGTGCGTGTAACAATCTGAAGGGGTTTCACTTAGCGCGCTTTGTATTTGCTTGCCCCCCACTCCCCACTCGTTGCTCCGTGGCAGATTGGATGTGGAGGGAGTTGACTGTGTGTGTGTGTGTGAGTGATAAAAGCGAGCGTGTGTGCCCACGACTGTCAATCATGTTGACTGCTGGTGGCGCAAGCAGCAAACATGGCAAGCCGCACAGCACCACAGCAGTGGCACACACAACACTGGCAGGCAACACCCGCAGCACCGCAGCAAAAGTCTCTCAACTAATTTTCACATTGTCTGCCTGCAGCTCGAGGCACATCAATCAAATTTAACACTTTACACTTGCCATATGTGTGTGTGTGTGTGTGTGTGTGTGGGTGGATATATAGTCGACATGACTTTTTTAGTGGTCATTCTTGTTCTCATTCGCCGTTGTTTCCCACACGCCCTCGCACACAATGCGCATTTGATTAGCCGCTGTGCTTGTGTGTGATTGATTGATTGAACCGCTGCAGTTTAACGCGCCTTCGAAGAACGCTTTGCATATTGTTGCGCTCATTAGACGCGTGTGCGCCACCAAAAATAGCTGCGGAGATCCGCCTAATTGCAGCCAAAGGATCAATAAGCGCATTATTTATATGTGCCACGAACGTGTTGCCGTTGCAAGCAACACAGTTTGCGGCAGACGAGCGGGTGGAAGAGTCAGCAAGCCGGGGTGACGTTGAAAACTTCCACTCAAGTGGCAATTGCATTCCCTCAGTCCCTCAGTCCCTCAGTTCGCGTTCCGCGATCCCATTTCCATTTCCATTTCGAACCGCATGCCCCGCCTGACACACAGCTGACGCTGTCACCATTGTCGTTTGTCACGGGGCGCCGCGCTCCTCGCCCGCGCACTCACCCCTCTGCAGTCGCGTCGCCTCCGCCAGCATCGACTCCTGCTCACGTCTCATAAATTGCTCGGCTGTCGCTCGTCCGTCGCTTAATCCGTGCGCTCTTTGCTGCCACGTGAGAAATTGCACTTATCACTTTTACCCCCGCTGCCCGCCCATCCCCACTCCCCACTCCCCACTCCCCTCTTCACCACCACCCGCATCCCTTCGCTGCCTGCGACTTTTGTTTCATCTCCTTTCGACTGCAGCTTGACTTAATACTTTTCGGTTTAACGCCGGATTTTCACAGCTCCAAAATTCGACTAGCACTGCTCTATCTCTCTTTCTTCCCTTTTTTTTTGTCGGTTGTGCAACCATTGTTGCACAGTTGACACGACATTTTGATTTTGTCAAACTCGCAAGGGAAATGAAAACTTGAATTCTGCCGTAGAAAATTATACAAATTAAAGCGTTGACTTTTATAGATTGACCAGTGAAAGTAATTAATGCAATATATATCTATAATTTCTCATTTTACTTGCAACTACAGAGAACTTTAACTTCAAATGGTTTATTGGCTTTTACTACATCATTTCGCTATTATATTAAGTTTTCCTAAAATGATTTCTTGGCTTTTGTTCCACATATTTCTTATTATTTCAAGATTGTCTAAAGTAATTCGCGCATTTTCTAGTCTCTAGAATTCAACTTCAAATGGTTTCTTGGCTTTTACTAAATCATTTGTAATTATATCAAGTTTTCGCTCATTTTCTTGAATCTAAAATGATTTCTTTGCTTTTGCTGCAACGTTTTGTTCCACGTATTTCAAGATTGTCTAAAGTATTTCGCGCATTTTCCACTCTCCAGAATTCCACTTGAAAAGGGTTTGGATTCGTAAGTTTGCAGGTATTTCTTTGCTAGGAACTGTCTCAAAGAGATTCAGTTTAATTTGCCGCCAATTTGCAGCCACATTTTGCACTTTGGGGATTTTGTAAATGTACATTTATATTTATTGGCATTGCTTGTTAATAATCTGGCGTGCGAATGTCAACTGGGGCAGAAACAAGACGGCAAATAGTCAATGTCAAAGACGGAATCCGAAAATCAAATCAAGCGCAAATTGATGAGTTTACAATGTCCCAGTAGATTTCGGTATTATAGCCGCAGTATTCCAATTTGCCAAGTAAACCCCGGCAGGAAGAAGACTACAAAAAAAAGGGGGAAATGGAAATGGAAAAGGAATACACAAATTGTCAAGTTGCGCGCAACACGACGAGGGAGCGCGTCGAGCTGCCCAAGGAAGGGATAGTTGCTACTTAAATGACAGTCACTGACCACACACACACACCCAGCACACACACACACGTAGAGTGGGAGTTGTATGTAAATGTGCTGTGAGGAAATAGCCAGAGATAGAGACAGAGACGGTTGGCCAGGAGGGAGGCGACACTTAAAAGCCAAAACAAATAGGCCGCAGTTTCCAGCGCAGTCAAGCGACTGCAACGGCAATAAACAGAGCAACAACAACAAAGACAAAGAGAGAGACAGCGACAGCGACAGAGAGAAGGACAGCAAATATCAATTGGATAGAAAGAAAGCCAAACTATTAAAATGCCATTCGAAATTCTTGGCACTTGGCAGGAGCGCAGCCAAGACGAAAGGCTTCACACACACACACCCATAGAAGTCTGTCCCTGTCTGTATGTGTGTGTATGTGTGGATGCACTTGGCTGAACCTGTGAGTATGTCTATGTGTGTGTCCGCCTGTTGTCTGCTTGCCAAGTAGCTGCAACAACACCAAAAGCAACGCGGACGCTTTGGAAATGCTCTTCAATTGATTCATTGAATTAAACATAAATCAATTTTCATTGAAATGCGAACGCATAAATCGATAAACAACTTAAAAATGTCTGCGCACATCGCAGTTTTCCATTCTAATAAGCTTAATGGCCAAGGTGTGCTCTACTCGCCTTGGCAGCCATCCAGCTAACACGACTATCGATCTGAGTGACGACAGTTTCACTTAATAGACACCTCGGATTGTCCGA
The DNA here is from genome assembly GCA_035046165.1 of Drosophila rubida. NCBI lineage: Eukaryota > Metazoa > Arthropoda > Insecta > Diptera > Drosophilidae > Drosophila > Drosophila rubida. The sequence goes on along the minus strand of JAWNOF010000023.1, from coordinate 17,682,713 downwards.
GTTTCTTTCAGCATACGCTTTGACTATCGATTGTGCTTACTATCGACCTTTGAAAACTATCCAAATTGTTGCTCATTGCTGCCTTGACGCTCTGGCAAAACTAAGCAGTTTATTTGGAAAGCAATTCATAATATTTATCAATAAAAACATTCGGGAGCACGCACAGTGCATGCTACACTTTCTTAAAACAGAAGCTGACTATCGATTGTTTCTACTATCGACCCTTGAATACTATCAATATTGTTGTTCATTTCATCGTTGACTCTTTGGCTAGTAAAGAAAAAACTTCGGATTGCGCAAAGTGAATGTAATACTTTCTTAAAGTGAAAACTGACTATCGATTATACTTGTTATCTACCGTTAAATACTATCACAATTGTAACTTATTGCATTCTTAACTCTCTCGCTAAACTCATCAGTTTACTAGAAAAACCAATACATGCTGTTTAGCAAGAAAAACATTTGGGAATGCGCAAAATGCATGCTAGACCTTAAAGCAACTATTGACTATCTATTGCGCATACTATCGATCGATTAAGCACCATGAGAATTATTGCTTAATTCCAGCCACATAACTGCTTGAATCTCTAGCTAAACTTATCAATTTATTAGGAAAGCAATTCATGATGTTTTGCAACGAAAACATTTGGAAATGCGCAAATAGCATACTATCGATAACAACTTGTTTACGTTGCTCATAAATTAAAATCAATTATTATAGCAACGGCCACGCACTTTTAACTTCGACTCTGCAGCTTTGGGGAATTTGGGCTATGCATAAGAAAGTGCAGGAATTGTCGTCACAAGAAACTTGCCAAGTTGAGGAGCTTATTGATTTTCACGGTACGCTTTAAATCTTTGCCACGTTTGCTTTTGGCAAACTGGCAAGAATTTAGTGAGTTCTAGTGCGACATAAATACTAGATGAGCATGCAGACGTTCGCAAGAAGCATGGCTAACTGTGTTTTGTTGTTGTTGGCCGCGAGTCGAGACGCCGTTGGCCATTTCGCTCGTATTTTTATTTTCATTGTGCCTGGCCGAAAAGATGCGGGGTCTGGACTCGGACTTGGGCCGCTTGACTCATGTTTATTGAATTAATAAAAAACAATTTGAAGTCGAGACGACGACGACGACGACGATGACGGTCTACGGCGATGGCAACCAAGTTCGCAGTTGGCCTTGGCCATGGGCTAAATGCTAAATTGTTATTTCTTATTGTTATTTCGTTCAGCTGGAGACACACAGTATTAAGACAACAAGAAAATGAAGCGCTTCAGAATTGAAGAACTTAAAAATTAGTTGGCTCAGCTGCGCGCCACAAGATTATGCGCATAACCGGTTTGCGAGCTCAGCCCCAGCTTCTGAATTCTCACGCAGCTGTTGCTGCCTCCGTGTGGCGCAACACGCAACGCAATGCAAATTGCAAAGCATGCAATTTGTTGTTCATAATTCCGTTTAATGCATTTTTGAAACACGTCTGCCATTGTGAGCGTCATCATTAGCATCAGCGCTTATTAGCTGCGGCTTGCGCCCTCGCGCTCATTAGCCACCAAAGTGGGCAAAAAGGAGGTAAGCCTCAATAGTTGCCATGTAGATCTCTCTTGACGGTGTCCACGACTCGAGTCACATGCAGTGCTGCATCCTCGAGCTAAGCTGACTGGCGGCTTAAATGCCAGCTGCTCGTGTTGTGCTGTGTTGTGTTGCCTTTGAATTAAAGGCGCATCAAAGTGGCAAAGCCTGGCAAGTTAGCTGCTTATTTCGCCCACTGGCGCAACTGCTTTTGTTTGGCCTGGCTTAAATGCTGCTGGCTTGCTGACTGCACACGCTCTGCAAAAATGCAAAGCATGTTTCACTTGCAGGTGACAATTGCAGCCAGTTTGCTGCCCAGCGGCGCTCTTGAATCAACACTATATCATTGCGTATTCCCAGTCGAGCACCGCCCGAGGCGTGGGTGGCAGGGGGGGGGGGGGTCGTTTTCACAGGTAAGTTATGCGCTGCTTTTGCAGGCTGCCTCTTGTTTATTTGTGTTTTTCTTTTAATATAATTTTCAACAATTGTCTCTTGTTTGGTTTCATTTGCTTTCATTTCGTTTGCTTGGCTTTCCGCTGCCCCCCATCCCCCGTCGTTGCCCCCCCCCCCCACGTTCAACGTTTGTTTTATTTATGTAGTTTGTTCTCAGAAGTCTTTCAATGTTACTTGTTCTCCTCGTGTGTGTGTGTTTTTGTTATGCTAGTTGTTGTAGTTGCTGGGGCAACATATTTCCATGTAGCAACATGCACTTTTAACCCCCCCCCCCCCTCCCCACACACACACACCACTCTAACTTGGCAAACGGGTATTTGCGCTTTGCGCTAAACCAATGCTAAATTATTAAACAGCAGCCTGCAGACTTATCACATTCATTCGCCACTCGGCCCAAGAACTTTGTAGCGATTGGATAATCAACTTGAAAACGTGCTCAACTCAAGCATGCTTTTACTTTGTTCCCAGCGTCGTCGAGTTGTTGTTGTTGTTTTCTTTTTTTCTTAGTGGCTGTGTTAAGCTTCCCAGAATTATAATGCTACAAATACATAATTTTTATTTTATGGCTGCTGCTCGTGTTTTGTCTGCCAGCCCTTTTATTGCTCATTCGCTGTTCACCCTCATTGTTCTCTCTCTGTATGTGTGTGTGTGTTACAAATATTGTAGTTGTTACTATCGCTGCTTCGCTGGAAGCGTTTGAAGCTCGAGAGTCCGTCAAGTTGTCGAGTCGAGTGGGGCCAACTTGTAAGCTCAGTCAAATTAGCGTCGAGCGCAGCAAAAATACAAATAATGAGCCGACCACCAGCAGCTTCCCCCCCCCCCCCCCCCTGGCACTGCCCCGTCCCCTTCTACACTGTGATTTCGTTGAGTGGCAAGTTCGCGACGCTTTCATGCGCTTTTCGCGGCCAGAGTTGCGATTAATTATTCAGCAGCAGCCAAAGTACAATCATATGTGTGTGTGTGTGTGTGTGTGTGTGTGTGTGTGTGTCTTCGTGCTGCGTGTAGTCGCCGAGTTGTGGCACAAAAACAAGGTCGCCCCAACTGACAACTGCAGTGGCAACATAATTAGCGCATTTCCCTGCAACTGCAACAACTTCTCACTGTCGTCGTCGACGTCGTCGTTGTCGTCTCCCATCGGCGTTCGTGTCTGAGAGGCGACTCCCACACAGCCAGCACTTGGTGTGGCAGGCACTCGCTGTAGCTGCAACTGCATTTCCGGCGCGACGACGACGTGACATTGAAACAATGCCAGCTGTTGTCTGCGCCAGCTTCCGCAACTTCTGCGCGTCCTCATAATTAAGTTCTGCTGCATATGCTGATCTTGCCGCTTGCAGCCAATCTAAGCCCGCACTTTTCCAGTGGCAAGCCAGAGAGACAGAGTGAGAGAGAGAAGAGGCAACCGCTAATTGAGCAAAGCAATTTATTTCTTGTTCGCATTTTCTTGGGCGCATTCCGCGCGACTGAAAACCGCCAACTGCTGCTGCAAATATTGGTGGCCAGTTTTATTAAACGAGCGCGGTTGCAATATTGAATTCGCAAATTGTTTGCAACTGCCACAGTAGGGGGGGGGAGGCAGCCAATGAGCCGCAACCCACAGCGTACAGTGAAGCTCGGCCAGCAGGCAACGCAGTTGCTGCTTGACAACAGTTTAGACGCTCTTCGACGACTTGATTAATCTCAACTGCGACTGCAAGTTGACAGTTTGCTTCAATTGGTAACTTTTTGGCATTCGCAATTTGAGCTGGCAAATTATCATAAGCAGTTTTGTGGCAACGCGCACATCGCGTCAGTTGTGGCAACAAAACTTTTTGCTCTCGCGCAATCATAATTTTAGCGTTTAGTTTGCGCCATTCACTTTTACGTGCATCACTTGCTGCAGCCTGCCGCGCCACCCCAGCAACATATGCGCTGCACAGTGGAAGCTGCATTAACCCAAATTCGTGGGGAACTCGTTGGGACTTTTGTTGCCCCATAGGCAGAAATTGAATGCGATCATTTTGCTCAGCAATTCGCAAAAGTTGCACGCATAATTAAGCGCAACACAAAAAACGAGGAAGGGAAATAGAAATAGAAACAACAAACGCAGCGATGATGGGCTGTGGCAAGCATTTAGGCTGACGCTGCCTCTTGTTGTTGCAGCTGATTTCGAGGAAGTCGCCTATAAATACGCCTTGTTTGTTTACCCAGCGGACGCCCTCAATGCAGCAGCCAGTCAATTGCCACATGAACTCCAAGTGAACTCTGCCAAGTGAGCATTAAACTGGCTATCGATCAGGCAACTGGCCAAACTTATTCCTATATGCCGGACTTATAGAGTCGATCGAGAGCTGTTTAGCAGTCTGATCTTAAGGAATTCCCAAGTCAACTCCAAGTGAGCATAAAACTGGCAATTGATAAGGCGACTTGTGAAACTTATGCGAATATGCCGAACTTATAAAGTAGCTGAAGAGCTCTTTAGCAGACTAATCTTAACTGCAATCTGAACTCCAAGTGAGAAGCATTGTTGGCAATCGAAAAGGCGAATTGGTAAACTTATTCGAATATGCCGAACTTGTAGATTTGGTTGTGATTAGTCTCAATAACTTTAGCAGATTGATCTTACCCAATTGCCATATGAACTCCAAGTGAGAAGTAATGTATGCCAAACTTGTAGATTTGGTTGTGATTAGTCTAGATAACTTTAGCTTTTAGATCTTACACAATTGTCATATGAACTCCAAGTGAAAATTAAGCTGGCTATCGATAACTTGTAGTCACTCAACAGTTCTCTGGCAGACTGATCTAACGCAATTGCCAAGTGAAGTTCCAAGTGAGAATTACGCTGGCAATCGGTAAGGCGACTTGTCTTATATTTCAAATATGCCGAACTTGTGTAGAATCAGAACTCAAGAGTTATTTAGCAGACTGATCTAACGCAATTGCAATGTGAACTCGCTCTCTGTCTAACTTGGTTGTGATTTGTCAAGAATTCTTTAGCAGACTGATCTAAAGTAATTGCCAAGTGAGTTCCAAGTGAACTCTGCCAAGTAAGCATAAAACTGGCAATCGATAAGACGACTTTTCATATTATTTTAGTTGCACTTATAGAGTCGCTGTCTAACTTGGTTGCGATTCGTGAAGAATTCTTTAACAGGCTGATTTTACGTACTTGCAATATGAACTCCAAGTGAACTGTGAGCATGAAACTGACAACTTGCTAATCTTATTCGAATATGCCCAACTTGTGGACTCACTTAAGAATTCTTTAGCAGACTGATCTAAAGCACTTGCAATGTGAACTCTGCCAAGTAAGAAGAAAACTGGCAATCGATAAGGCAACTTACTAATCTTATTCTATCATATAATCAATCTTATAATATGCCGTCGAACTTATAGAGACGCTGTCTAACTTGGTTGCGATTCATCTAGAATTCTTTAGCTGACTGAGCTTGCAATGTGAACTCCAAGTGAACTCTGAGCATAAAAGTGGCAACTTGCTAAACTTATTCAAATATGCCGTCGAACTTGTGGAGAGTCGCTCAATAGCGCTTTAGCAGACTGATCTAATGCAGTTGCAAAGTGAACTCGCTGCCACACTTGGTTGCGATTCGTCGAGAGTTCTTTAGCAGACTGATCTTACGCACTTGCCACTGCCACTGCCACGTTGCCAAAGCCAAGCCAACTGTAAGCAGAGAGCGAGAGAGAGGGGAGGGGAGGGGCTGCAATTTATGTTGCAGGTCAGCGAGGCAGCTAAAACAAAGGCAATCAGCGCCACATGGACCAGAAGTGGCTGTGGCAGGCAGCAGCAACGACGAGAAAGGAGCATGCAGCTCAAGTTGGGGCAGCAACAGCAGCGGCAGCAGCAGCAGCAGAACAAGTAAATCAGGTTTTGGCCAACGTCAACGTATTAACCTTTGTGAGCTGCCGTTGATTGTTGTTGCCACAGCAGTCGTTGTTGTTAGTGTTGTTGTTGTTGTTCTTTGTTGCTGCTGCTGCTGTTGAATTATTTCAAACATTTCATTTCATATATAATAAGAAGAGAGTCGAATCGAGTTGCGGCGAGTTGAGGCGAGTGGCGTGGAGTCGTATCGGACTTGCCTGTGTGCTGCAGCTTTTGCTTTCGACTCGGGCTGCAGCTTCAGCCAGCCGGGCGTTTAGTGGCCGCTGCTGCTGCTGGCAAGTGGCGCGCACACACACACACACACACACACACGTGCAGTTGTGTGCCCCTTTTACCTGCCGCTTGCTACGCTGAGTGCGGTTCTCACATCTCACATGCACGAGGCAGCAGCAGTCTTTTGAGGTCGCCCCAAGTGGCTTATTTCCGCTTTTTACATGCCACCCGGCTGGCCCTGCCCCTGCCCCAGCCCCTGCACCGCGCAGTGGCAGGGTCAGTTTCATGTGTGCAACTAAAAGTGGCACAGAGCGAGCGATCGTCGAACTCCACGCTGCACAAAGCGCCCAGTGTCGATAGCTCAACAAAAAAGCAAGCAGAACAACAGGCAATGTTGCAACACACTCACACACACACAGAGAGAGAGAGAGAGAGCTCATTTTGTTCAATTTGCCGCTTTGTTTTGCTCTTGTTCTTTTGTGCCGTTTTTGCTTTGTGGCACAATCATTTTAACCCAAATTGTTGTTGCTGTCGCATGCGAGACAACGCTTGACATTTCGCTTGCTGGCAACCGCAAAACCAACAGCAATTTCGTTTACATGACTAAGAACAACAGTTCTTAAGCTTGCCACTTGCATCGTCTGTGGCTGTGACTGACATTATTAAATATGTGTGGCAGCGCATTAATTATTTAGCTGCAACAGCTTTTGCAGCCCGACATCGATATTCATTTCATTTGAATACCAATAATCAAAAGTCAATAATGTCCATTCAATGTGGCAGCCACTTTTTGGGGCAGTCGCCAGCAGCTGCCAGTTGAAATGTAGCTGTTTTTCTTTTATGAAGAAAGCGAGCACAACAAATTGGAAAAAAAAAGTGTTGCAAGTGGTAGCGCAACTAATAACAATAAGAATAATAAATAAGTCATCAAACGCTGCACTAAACACACTTCCCTCCCAATACAAGTACACATATATATATATATATATATGTATATAGTGCGGCGTTATGGCCAAGTGTTGATGCACGCTTGCGAATCGTAAAACTTGTTTTATATTCGGCAATTTGAAGCGCCAGGCGAATAGTGGCCATAAATACAAGTTGCGCAACTGCGCGTTGAATGCACCACAATTTCTAAAACATGTGTGCCACAGTTGCGTCTGCTCGACGGGGGGTCGAGGAGGGGTTGCTTCCCATTCAGTTGCTTTACAGGGTATTGCGCGTCTCTTAGCCCGCTTTTCGGCACAAGTGCGGGCCGCTGCAAGCTGCAGGCACACTGCTGGCGCACTGCTAGACGCCGACAGGATAAGCCGAGGGGCGCAGACGGGTGGCCAATTGAAGTGTCTTAATTTAGTTTGAACGACGACGACGACGACGACGACGACGACGACGACGACGACGACGACGACGACGACGACGACGACGACGACGACGTCGGACGTCAGATGTCTGGCGGCGGCAATCAGAGCAATCAGGCAATTCAATCAGCCAGCCAGCAGACGGCGTAACATCACAGCACAGCAGCCAGTCCCCCCAACTCGCCGCTCCCCCCGCTCGTTGCCGCCCCAAGGCGCAGCGACGGCGACAGCGGCAATAATGTAGTCGCCTCTGGACTCGCGCAGCTTCACACTGCGAGAAAACAAAGCTATATGAATGAATTCCTAGTCCTAAATGCAGAATGTTCTGCATATGAGAAGAGCAAATCTTAAACCAAGAACGAGAGACTCAAGTTCAATTAGTTGCTAGACAAAGTTAAAGTTCTTTATGATTGAGAACTGTAGTTAGAATTTAATCATCTAGCGATTTTTATTGAAGAACATTTAAACTGTAATTTTGTATGGAAAGCATTGAATGGTTTTCTGTCTGTTGAATTCAATTCTCTTTCAAGAATGCAAAAGAGAAGAGCAAGTCTTAAACTAAAACTTAAGTTCAATTAGTTGCTAGACAACGTTAAAGTTCTTTATGATTGGGAACTGTAGTTAGAAGTTAGAATTTAGCAATCGACGCGATTTTCATTGAAGAACATCTTAATTGTAATTTTTGTGTTAAAACACTTGAAAGAAATAAATCCAAGACTCGAATAATCATTGTAGCATTCTTATGAATCTTCTTAGATGCATTTCTCTTTCAAGAATGCAGGAGAGAAGAGCAAATCTTAAACCAAGAACGAGAGACTCAAGTTCAATTAGTTGCTAGACAAAGTTCAAGTTCTTTATGAATTTAGCTATCGACGCGATTTTTATTGAAGAACATCTTAATTGTAATTTTTGTGTTAAAACACTTGAATGAAATGAATCCAAGACTCGAAAAATCATTGTAGCATTCTTCTGAATCTTCTTAGATGCACTTCTCTTTCAAGAATGCAGGAGAGAAGAGCAAATCTTAAACCAAGAACGAGAGACTCAAGTTCAATTAGTTGCTCGCAAAAGTCGAAAGTCTTTATGATTAAGAAATCTAGTTAGAAGCTAGAATTTAATCATCCAGCGATTTTTATTGAAGAACATTTAAACTGTAATTTTGTATGGAAAGCATTGAAAGGTTTTCTGTCCCTTGGATTAATTTCCCTTTTAAGAATGCAGGAGAGAAGAGCAAGTCTTAAACTAAAACTTAAGTTCAATTAGTGGCTCGACAAAGTTAAAGTTCTTTATGATTGAGAAATCTAGTTCAAAGTAGGAATTATGCAATCGAGCATTTTTTATTAAAGAACATTCAAATTGTTATTTTTTATGGTAAAACACTTGAAAGCATTGAATGTTTTTTAGTCGCTTGCATTCATTGCTCTTTTAGAAATAAAGTGCTATTTATAAAAATGAAATTGGTTCGCCAGAATTCGCTTTTTACTTTTGAAATCAAGAACGGCAGAAAATCAGTTTGAAGTCGAAATTTGCCAGATTAAGAAATCGAATTCTAAAATAGAAATTGCCAATCTAGGTTTTTTGGATAGCAAACTTTTTAATTGTAATTTTAGTGGTAAAACACTTCAAGAATGCTTTTGTCTAATAGGGATTACATACTATATATAAGAATTTTATGGCAAGAATCAAATGTCTCTTGGATTTTAAGCATTAAATACGCGCTGCAGTTGCTCGCAAGAAATTTGTGTATAAGAATTATTGTTTTGCTTTTGAAAAAGTTTGCGAAAGTCTTAAATTTAGAAGAAAGTCTTGCAATCAGTTTACTCCTAAATAAAAAATTAACTATAATCCTCAAAGACTAAAAAGTCAAGTTCTAAGATAGAAAGTACCCAGTTAGGAATGTTTATTTAAGAACTTTTAAGTTGTAATATGAATGTTAAAGCTCTTGAAATCGCCGAATGATGTTTTTTGACTTAATAAATAAATAATAAATATAATAAAAATCAATACTTATCCCAATAGATTTGTACTTTAAGAGTAAAATGCTTCTAATAAAAGTGAAATATTTGAGAATTCTTAGTCTGTATTTGAAAATTGCTAGAAATCGGCAAATGCAGATTTTGTTGCTCCAGGGTAATTTCTCTCTCTGTGGGAATTCATAGCGCCAGACTGCAGACATGTCGCAACATGCACGTGCATGTCTGTGCATGTGTGTGTGTGTGTGTGTGTGTGCCTGGAAGGATTTAGTTGTCTTTGGGCTGAGCTGGCGTCGAGCTGCTCGAAAAGTTTTGCGGAATGAACCCCAGGAACAAGTTGTTGACAACAACGGCAAAAGTGTGCAACGCTGGCGCACATGCAAGTTGCATGCAGCTCCCGCTCCCGCTCCCGCTCCACGCTGCCAACTTGCGCCCCAACGCATAATTCCTAAATAAGTGCGCCTCGCCCAGGAGCAAGAGAGACGCAGGGGGGGGGGGGAGTAAAAGTCCAGGAGATAGAACTGCTGCTGAGTGCAGTCAACTTTAGTTGTTATCGCTTGCCTTGCCTGCCCGACAGCCCAAAAGTTATACACCCCCCCTTCCCCCACACACACACACACAAACACACAGAGAGAGAGAACTCAACAACTGCTCGGCGCTGGGCGATAAGCAGCTGTGTTTTTATTTTAATTAACGCATCCAAGTGCAACACACATGGAAGCTGCCCTCGAGCGGCGTAGAAGCGAAGGGGGGGGGGGGGGTTGGGCTGCAGCTGGGGCACATTTATGAGACATCTTATCTAATTATAAAAACAAAGTCATTGAGAAACTCAAAAAAAACCAAAAGAGGCAGAGCGAACAAAGCAAAAGACTAAACATACTGCGAAAAGGGAGAGCGAGAGAGAGAGGGAGGGGGATAGGCCGGGCGACAGGTAGCAGAAAGTGGTGGGCATAAAGTGCAGTGAGCTGCAGCCAGCGCACAACAGAGGGCGCCACAAGCTGGCAGCGTAGATAAACAACTCTCGAAATCTGCACAACTTGCAGTCGATTTATTTTAGCTGCTCGAGGCCACACGCACCTGCTGACTAATTGCCCAAATAACAGCGACGAGGAGGAGGAGGACGAGAAGGAGGAGGACAACAATAAAAGATGCAGCAGCATAAAAAATTGTGGGGCGAAAGAAGGAGACAAAACACGAGCGAAGTTGGCTGAAAAGACAGCTTTTGCAGCAACAGATTTATTCATGAATGAATGAATCATCAAGCAAAAGGGTTTATTTCAAAGCTCTCGTCTCCGGTTGCCGTCGTCGTTGTTGTTGTCGTTGTTGTTGTTGCAAAGATTAAAGCAACAAAACTTGAACAAAACAAACAAAAGCTGCTCAACCGAGGCAGCCATCAACTGTCCTTCCCCCCCTTCGCTCACTCTCTGTCTTGTTGGCTGAAATCAAAATACAACTGCGGTAATATGGAAATCAGCTTAACTCCATATTTGCCAGTATTTATTTTTGTGTATATGTGCAAAGTAAAGGCAGCAAAAATTGCCAAAAATGTTGTCAACTGCAGCGATCATTAGACGAGCAGCAGAAAACTATTGATTTATATGGAGAGAAGACGTCAACACTTCAACTGCAATTTAAGGCCAACAAGTTAGACGGCCGAGACGGCAGCGAATTTAAGCTGATGACGAGCGCAGCCGGAAAACGAGCAATTATTTTTGCAACGAGTTTGCTCAAGCAGACTGCCCCCCTGCCAAACCCCCCTCCCCCTGCTCCACACGCTGCTGTTATCGTTGTCAATGCAGGGCAACGTATTTTTATATTTGCATCAAACATATTGCATGCACACAAGCACAAAAAGACTGTAAGCAAACATCGCCCAGGAAGCAACAACTGTCTGTTGGACATATACAAATAAATACACACACATTTATATATATATATATATATATATATATATAAATATAGAGACATGTAGAGTTGTGTGTGAGTGCAGACAGCAACCCCTTAAAGTGCAGTTTTCAACAGATTTCGCAGTCGAACAAACCTTCACATTTTTGCCATTCGCAATTACACACATCTATGTTAAAGTGGGAGCACTGCTCTCCCCTCTCCCCTCTCCCCCTCTCACTATCCCTCTCTCTCTCGCTCACTCGAGCATGAGCAGCTCTTGAAGCGGACAACGACGATTGAAACGATGCGCCAATTATGAGCTGCAAACATATTTTAAAACGTTCTTAGAGTCGCGGCTCAAATGAAGTCTGCTCGACTGCGACATACCTGGCCCACTGCTTTGCTTACCAATGCATGCAAATACTAAGACAGATGGACTGCTAGATACCCTGTCAGTGCAGTGGACGACTAATGCGCGTGAAATCAAAGTGCGAAATGGAATTGTGGCGGGACAAATTGATGAATGAGCAACTGAATGCATGAGTGACTGAATGAGGGAGTGACTAAGTGAGGGAGTGACTGAGTGAGTGAATGAACTCTTTAATGAAATGCAATGATAACTGCGGCGAAACAAGGTAACAGCGCCACGCTCGCCTGTCAATTGCGAGCAAGATGAATGCATATCAATCACACACACACACAAATATATATAGGTATATAGAAATGCGAATTACATTGAGCAGCTTTTGCTAGCGGCAACTGGAAATGGTTTACAAAGCACACTGCAGGCAAATCAACACGATTTTTACGTCCGTCTGCGTTTCTAGTTGTTGCTCTTGCTGCTGATTGAATTGTGCCCGGGGAAAAGTCGAAAAGTTCGCAACGAGCCGCGAACAGCGCGCTTTCCGTGTGTGGGTGTGCAGCTATCGCGACTGCCTAATGGAAACTTTACACACTCGACCAACTTTGGCGCGCTGCAAAAGGGCTAAAACACACACACACACAGACAGAGACAGCGACAGAGGCAACTTCGCGACATTGACTTTGAAAATTAGTTTTGCTCGAGATCCAAGCAAACACACACACACACACACACACACACAGAGCAACCCTGGCGAAATTAGCCACGCAACCACAGCGCGCCACCCAATCAGCCCAACCCTCGCAACAACAGCCGCTCGCAAATTGGCTTTGTTAATTAGCTATAAAGCGCTGCTAACCAGAAACCCGTGACTCGCCCCCTCCCCCCCTCTCCCCCTCTATCTCTCGCTCGCGAGAAATGATTAACGATTGTCACAGGTAACGGATACAAATGCCTCGAAGTATTCCATTTTGTATTGCCATTTGTATCTAGCCAACAAATATTTTAATTCACTCACATCTGCAATGCATTTCCGGATTAATCGTGCTATTCACACACTTTGGCAACCTGCGCAGCCATTTTTAATCAAAATTCAATTGTCAAATCAAACGAAAGTGAATCAAAGCTAAACTTTATTCAGGCATAACAAATCTATAAGAAGATGCATCAAAGTACACTTCCTTCGACTTGCATTGATTTGAAAGGGAAAAATCAGTTTCTTGATTAAGTGAAAGTGCATAAAATAAAAGATAAACAGATCCAACATATAAGAACTTGCATTAGAATACAATTTCTTTGACTGTCAAACAAACGAAAATTCAAATTAATAACTAGGTGAAACTGATGCAAGCAAAGGATAAACTTTTTCTAGTCGTAAAAGATCAATTAGAACTTAGTATTAAAATTCTCTTTCTTCGATTTGCTGATCGATTCAGAAGCGAAAATTCAAATTCACAATTAAGTGAAAGTGAATAAAATAAAAAAACAACTTTTTCTAGTCGTCCAAGATCAATAAAAACATGAACTGAAACACATTCGACTTGCACATCAATTTTAAAGGAAAAATTCGTTGGATAAGTTAAATAAAATTGATTAAAATGAAAATCCAACTTTTTCTAGTCGTAAAAGATCAATAAGAGCTTGCACTAGAATACTTTATATTCGACTTGCACATCAATTTGAAAGACAAAGAGAAATTAATTTTTTTCATTAAATGAAAGAGAATCAAAGGAAAGGTAAACAGATCTAAAAGAACTTGCATTAATCCACACACCTTCTTCGACTTGCACATCGAAAAATACAATTTTTTGATTAAATGAAAGTGAATCAAAGAAAAGGTAAACAGATCATAAAGCACATGCATTAGAATACACTTTCTTCGACTTGCACATCGATTTAGAAGCAACAATACAAATTCCAAATCAAATGAAAGTGTATGAAAGAAGAGTGTATGAAAGATCCATAAGCACATGCACTGAATACACTTTCTTCGACTTGCACATCGATTTAGAAGCAACAATTCAAATTCAAAATCACATGAAAGTATGTGAAAGAAAAGCCCATACTTTGCTAATAGTAAAAGATCCATAAGCACATGCACTAGAATATACTTTCTTCGAGTAACAATTATGAAGCGACGTCTCTGTTGAAATCAAATACAAACTGTTTACACTTTACTACCTGGCAAGTAATAGAAAATAGAAAGTTTCTAGTGATAAGGAGTTGCCGCCTATTAGTAGTCTGTGCTGCACTGTAATAAATGTAGATTCCGAAGTTATTAATAAGTGGCTGCAGCCGTGCCCTAGCCACAGTTTATATACAAGTATATATTATATTTCACGAGCATATTCAGCGGAGTTTTGGGAGTGAGGCGTGGCTGTTTCACGCACAGCTATATTTAATACTTGGGGCGACCTATCTGCGCAGCCCGAATCACGTCTGTGATAATAATTCAAAAGGCACGAGGGGGAGGAGGAGGAGAACGAGGCGTTGATGGCAGTTCGTGATTTTGGATTTTGTGGAAATCTCGTGATTTGGCTGGCGCGCTGTGACTGTGAATTATTGCGCAGCTCTATTGCCAATTAGCGTGCCTCAAATTTAACTGTTCATTGACATTGAAAAACGGTTTGAAGCGCTGCTTTTCGTTGGCTTTTGGCCTCTGCTCATTGGCGCTCGAAAGTAGGCTACACATTTTTAATGGCCTCATGCGCGAGCTTATGTGCGTGTGTGCGTGTCTCTGTCTCTGTGTTGGTGTTGGTGTGTGTGTTTGATTATTAAGCGGCGCAAAGCGAGTGGCGAAGAAAAGCAAACGGCGAAAAGCAAAAAGCAAAAAGCCTTCGCACGGCACTAAAGACTGCGACAGCCAAGTCTGGCGGAATGCTTCGCCTCGCGGCTGACATTTTGACGTTGACTTAGGGCTCTCATACATTTCTACACACACACAGAGAGAGAGCGAGTCTACGGCCAGGTGGAGCAGCAAGACTTCGTTGTTGGCAAATACATAAAATTTGATGGGGCCCAGGAGCTGGCTGACCGAGCTGGCTCAGAATGTCGAGGAGAAGTCTCACGCCCAAATTAATTAACTCGCATCGATTTGCAGGCATTTAAGGGCCAATCAATTACTTAATTGAAAATATGAATGCGCCTTTATACGCTTTTTTATGCCCCGCAACCCATTTCGCTTCGTTTGCAACTCCAACTCGAGCAAGCAAGCAAATTATGCTTTATTAACTATTATATGGGCTTTGTGTTTGTTTGTAGTCCCCGAAGGAGACAGCAGCAGAGTTGCAAAAGAGTTGACGGCAGTGGCAAATGTGTCAACATCAAATTGCAACATAATTTATATGCATTTTTATTATACCACATGCATATGCAATGCATATAAATGGATGTGCAACTCGGCATCAAGCGAATCCTCGGGGCTGGCGCAGAAAGCAAATAAATTAAACAAAGGCGCAAATCACGAGCAGATAATCGAGCAGTTGACGCTAGCACGACGCACGGGATACCCTGCAGCAAAACCAAGAGCTGGTAGTCGTAGAAGTAGTAGTAGAAAGAGAAAATCAGGAGCAGATGAGCGAGCAAGACGCATTGCATACCCTGCGCAATTCAGCAGGAAAAAGCAAAAAGAAACAACGAGTAAAAGAACTAGTAGTTGAGATCAACATGACACATGGGATGCCCTGCAGTAAATAAATGAAGTGAAAGAGAAAATCAGAAGCAGGTAATGGAGTTGCTGTAGCTAGAAGGGCACTCGGAAATAAGACAGCAAATCAAGTGCAGATAGTCGAGCAGCTGAGCAATGAAAGACGCATTGCATACCCTGCTTAATGCTGTAGCGAATAAACTAAACAAAAGCGAGCAGAGCAAGCATTTGTTTCTAGCACGACGCATTGAATACCCTGCGCAATTCCGCATGCAAATAAATGAAAGAAGAGCGACAAGAACAAGCTGATTATCGATTGTATACCCTACTCAAACTGCTGCAAAAAGGGAATATGTCGAGCCAAACCAACACTGAATACTCTGCTTAATTCAGCAGCAACTAAATTGAAAACAAAAGCATATAGTTAAACAGCTGTTGGGCAGCACGACACACTGAATACCCTGCGCAACTCTTGAGCCAATTTATGAAACAAAAGCGCAAATCACGAGCAAGAAACGACGCATTGCATACTCTGCTCAATTGGGCAGGAAAAAAGGGAAAGTGTCGAGCCAACACGACTCATTGCATACTCTGCACACTTCTGCAGCAACTGCATTAAGTAAAAGCCAAAATCAACACAATGCATATCCTGCCTCAATTCTCAGTTCTTTGATGTTAAACTGCAGTCAAAATCACGAGCAGAGAGTGGAGTAGTTTTGGCCACATCGATCCACTGGATACCCTGCGCAATTCTCTAGAATATATATTAAGCAAAGGGAAAATGACGAGCCAGAAAGAGACACGGAATACCCTGCTCAATTCTTAGTTCTTTAGTGTTAAACAACAGTCAAACTCACGAGCAGAGAATGGAGCAGTTGTGGCCAGCACGACGCTTTGGATACCCTGCGCAATTGTGTGGGAAATAGATAAAAGAAATGCGCAAATCTCGAGCCATAACGACGCACTGAGTACCCTGCTCAATTCTTAGTTCTTTAGTGTTAAACAACAGTCAAACTCACGAGCAGAGAATGGAGCAGTTGTGGCCAGCACGACGCTTTGGATACCCTTCGCAATTGTGCTGTTCTGTGTGTGGCAAAGTGGATGGAACATAGCAGAGTTGATAATTGAATGAAGGAGCTTTCTTTGTTGCGCAGCTGCGACTTGCTGCGGTGCTTGCAACACAATCGGCCAGCCAGGGTATGCAAATACCAAAGCGACTGCACGTGGAATGCCACAGCGCAGAAAAAGCGCAGTTCAACGTAATCAACATAAAGGCAGGCAGCAGCAGCGTCAGCAGCAGCAGCTTGCGGCAGTGCCACAATGAAGCGCAACATGAAATAATACTCGCCAGCAGGAGCGAGTGAATTTGACTTTGTGCCAGCGAGTGGGGCACGAACAAAGCGAGCAACCAACAAACAGATGACAGCAATAATAATAGTAATAACAATAATAATAACGGCAGGAGCAGCACGCATTGGATTCTAATCAAATCAAACAATTGATGACAATGGCAAAAAGGCAGGCAGCCAAAGCGATTGCGATAGCAACCATCAAATTGAAGGCTTTGAAGATTCTATTTCGGTTGTCGCAATCAAATGCATAAGGCATAAAGTATAAAGCAATTTTCGCTTACGCTTCCAGTCACCTTGGATCTGAGACTTACCTGCAAAAGAGATGAGAAAGTGTATGGTTAATTAATACGAATGCGATTAGCTAAATTGAGATGTAATTTGAATTTGAATTTGAAAACGAGATCAAAGACGTGCTTGACAGAGTTGCAGTTAATCTTGCCGCAAGTTGATCCCCTTTTCGTGTCATTTATTTATAGTGGCCTGTGTAATTTTATTTTTATATTCTGCCGCCGCCACTTTTTGTCGCCTGCCACATAAACAATAACAACAATTCCCGCTCGTTCTGATGCTGATGAACCGCCGGCCCTGTTATTGTTATGTTATGTTCCTCGTTGTCGTGTCGCGTGTTATCTGCCTAATTAAATGCGACAAAATACGCGCTCGAGCAGAGGGCGACAGCGGGGGGCGGGGCATGCAACGCGGTGGCGCTGTCAAACATTTAACGCCTCAAAATTCGCCAGGCGCCCCTCCACAAATAAATATACACATATATGCTC
This sequence comes from Drosophila rubida, assembly GCA_035046165.1. Classification (NCBI taxonomy): domain Eukaryota; kingdom Metazoa; phylum Arthropoda; class Insecta; order Diptera; family Drosophilidae; genus Drosophila; species Drosophila rubida. The sequence continues at coordinate 17,665,246 of JAWNOF010000023.1, read as the reverse complement.
GTATGCATACAATTTTCCGCCTGACAAAAACAAAACAATGAAATGTTGCGCAAAAGAAGAGCAGGCAGATGGATGGCTGGCAGAGGGAAGAAGCAGGGGAGGCGGGGGGTGTGTAGAACACACTCTCTTGTGTGTTTGCATATGCGCGGGTGGGCGAAGGGGGAAATCTTTGACGGCAAATTGTTACGTTGTTTCAGCTTGTTGCGCGCCTCCTTCTGTTATTGTTTATTCAGCACGGGTGCCAAAAGCCAACACCAACACTCACACACACTCACACACACACACTCGCTTTCGAGTGCGTAAATTATGTACGAGTATTGGTCTCTGTTGGCAGGGGGCACGGGGCGGGGTGGGCATAAAAATAAAATCAAATAAAATGTGACAAGCGGCGCACGCGACTGCGCCAATGTCTTGCCAAGTGGATTGCCATTTGATTGTGACAGCACTGAGCGGGGGGAGGGGGGGGGGGGTGGTGGCAAGGATACGAGTGTGCGACTAGCTGCCAGAGGGGGGGGGGGGGTGGTGGAAGGGGACTACAACTGTCTGTACATGACACATTGCCACAAACCCTCAGCTGTTTGCCGATCAATGCTGAAAATAAATAAAGCATTTCGCCCCGCCTCTTCGGGCATCTTGCCGCACTTCGGCCGGCGCTGGGGCATGCCACTTTTGTCCATCAATTTGCCAGCTTCTGCTGCAAATTACAGTCACTCAAGTTTCCCATCATAAATAGTGCTTTGCAAATATTTATCAAAACTTAATACTTTGCAATTTAGCAGGGAATTTATTAAAAACAGCACAAACTACTTAATATAACTGCTTAATATATATAAATATTTACTTAATATTCACTTATTCACACCCACAGAAAGACTTGCTTCAAATGCAACAATTAATGCCCCAGACTACATCGCAAATTGTGTTGCAAAGTCGGACAAGAATTCTCTACTTATGTCTGCAATTTATACCTTGTACTATTGCTGCTCTTAAACATTTCAAGTTGTGCACAAAAAGTTTGTCTAACTCGGCCAAAAACCATTTAGAAAATAAGCTTTCTAGCAACTAGGCTGCACTGTGTTTGAAAGTCAGCCTAGAAGTCTTTTAGCTCTTCTATTTATGTTGTCTTTCATAGTCTTATCTGTGCACAAAAGTTGTTCCAAAATGGCAGCAACTATTTAATAAATATTCACTCCACAAACTAGACTGACAAACATATCGTTTAAGCCGTTAAACTACTTCACAAATTGCGTCTAAGAAGTCTTTTAGCTCTTCACTATCTACCTGCTCTTTTATTGCTGTTCAACATTTAAATTTGTGCGTGAAAAGTTTGTCTAAAATAGCAGCAACTATTTCAGAAATATTCACTCCAAAAACAAGTTTGAGTTGTGCTTAATAATCAGCCTAGCCTAGACTTTTGTTAGCTCTCCAGTATTTGACTAGTCTTTTTATTGCTGTTAAACATTGGACTATTAGCTGTCATTAAAAACTATTTGATAAACATTAATTCACAACTCCAGCATCACTCAATTCAAATGAGTCGATGGTTTCGCTAGACTACTTCACGAATTGTGGCTAAAAAGTCAGCCTAGAAGTCTTTTAGTTCTGCAATATTAAGCTACAGTTTTGTTGTCTGAAATAACAGAAACCATTTAACAACTATTCATTCCAGAAACTAGACTTTTTAACAACGAATCATTCCTGAAACTAGACTGACAAACATATCAATTGATAGGCTAGACTATACCACAAATTGTATTAGCCAAGAACTCTTTTAACTCTACTATATTAACCAAGTCTTTCAGTGTTATTGAATATTGAAATTTGTGGCAAAACAGCGGAAACTATTTAACCACGAATCATTCCTGAAACTAGACTGACAAACTTATCGATTAAGCCGCTAAACTACTACACAAATTGTATCTAAAAAGTCAGCCTAGAATTCTTTTAGTCCTACTATATTAACCTAAACTTTTGTTGTCTAAAATAGCAGAAACTATTTAACAACGAACCATTCCTGAAACTAGACTGGCAAACATATCGATTGTTTGGCTAGACTATACCACAAATTGTGCTTAATAAGTCAGCCTAGAATTCTACTTTATGTCTCCAATATTGTGGGATCTTTGGTTCTTGAGTTTGTCTAACGAAACGAGCAACTTGCAGTCATTGAAAACACGAATGCAGACAGGAGAACTACAGGAGCTGGGCTGGCTGGCAAGCGAATCGATTGATTCGATAGACTCGCTTCGACGGGGCTGCAATATAGAATATAGCATTTAAAATTGATAAACTGATTACTTATTCAAATATGTATACGGCATTCAAAACTAATTTCAGAGCACTTTAAGGACGAATTCATAATTGAAATGGATGAGGCAAGCGCCGAGCGAGCGGCTGCGGCAAGGACATTGTGCCACTGCCACACACACAGCAGAGGCAAAGGGACAACGAGAGACGGGGGAAGCGGGAGGCACTTTTCCAAGTTGTGGCACAGTCTTTTGAGCGCTGTAAACAGTAACTTTGGCCTGTGTGCGGCATAGACGAGACGTTGCCACGTTGCCGCGTTGCGTTACCCCTTCGGCGTGCCACACGCTCTTTGATTGAAGTCTCGGGCAGCGGGCCGTCGTTGTGTTTGGGCCAATATTGCGTGTTAAGTGTTGCGACGTGGCTGCCACCGCTCGCTGCCGCGCTCCGCTAGACACTCGACAGTCGAATGGGCGATATAAATAGGCCGGAGCCGAAGTGAAATATGCAAAAATGTGCACACTGTTTATGTGAAATTAAATTATGTACATATATTCAGCCGATTCCTGCCCCGCTCGCTCCCCTCTCTCGCTCCTCCCTGCTGCGTCTGCTGTTTTATGTTTATGTTCAACATTTTTATTGATTGCTCACGTGTAGCACATGTAGAACACACACACACACACGCACACACACACACACATTTATGGTATGTGTTGCGTGCTGCGCGCAAATTTATTTGAAGTTGTGCCAAACGCGGCAAGACAATTCATCGCAAGCAGCCTGCAACGGAGTCCGGACTGCGCTAATGGACATAATTATGCAGGAGGCGACTCCAAAGCGGAGCGAGAGAGACTATAATCAGCTGGCCGCAGCTCGAGTTGGCCGCGAGAATCGCGCTGCCATAATAATCCAAGGACGGGACAGACCAAGTGCTCAAACTAAACGACAATTAATGACAGTGCATTGCTGCCGGAGATGGGCACTTGGGCGTGGCACAAGCGATCGAAGAAGCTGCCACTGCCCGTTGCCACGTTGCTGCGTTGCACCCAGAGGCCTGCGACTAATGACTTTTAAATGCATTACAGCGCGCGGAGAGCGCGGGGGGAAAAGGCAAACAACAAACAAGAACAAACACGGCGAGAAATGACAAGCAAAAGAAGGAAAACAAAGCGCCGGGAAAAGCCATGAAAACAGACTGAGGTAAACCCGATTAATGCGCCGAGTGCGCAGTGACTGCAGTCAACGCGACTAGAGCAATACCCTGTAATGCAGCGCAACAAGCGTGAAAGTCGAGGCAGCAGCAAAGCAATCAAAGCAATTCAGTTAAGCCAGAAATCAGAAAAGAAAATGAGAAGCTAGATTGAAAACGAATATGGAATCTGAATAGTTTTGAAGCATTTTAATTAGACAAACTGTTGTTTGTAGCATTCCAAGCACTATCCTGCAGATTAGAGACATAGAAACAGGATCAATAGTGATTCAATCAAAGAGTTGCTTCAGTTAAGCCAGAAATCAGATTTTCTTGAAGCTTAGCCAACACTTGAATTGAAAACGAACATAGATCTGAATAGTTTTGAAGCATTTTAATTAGATAAACTGTTGTTTGTTGCCTTCCAAGCACTATCCTGCAAATTAGAGACATAGAAACAGAATCAATAGTGATTCAATCAAAGAGTTGCTACGGATAAACCAGAGTAATATGAGAAATGAGCTTCTCTCATTAGCTTCTTCATTGCAACTAAAAACAGAGATATATATGAAGACTTTTCAATTACTTTGTATTAACTTAAACTGTTGTTTGTGACACTTCAAACATTAGCAACATATTCAATTGTGGAATTCGAGACAGCAATAAGCAATCGATATCGTCGAGAATATGTTCACTAGATATGACCAAACACTACGCTGTAGATTATAGACACGAAGACAGGAATAATCACGAAGATCATTTAAGAGAGCAATCAAGCAAAAAACAAGCGATGCAATCAAAGAGTTGCTTTAAAGGAATGCAAATCAGAATATGAGAATTGCTTAACTTCTTAAATTGAAAACAAACATATTTCGAAATAGTTTTGAATTCAATAAACTGCATTTGCACCACTCTAAACATTATCCCCTAGATTAGCGACATAGAAACATGAACAATCATGGAATTCGAGACAGCTATGAAGCAGAAAACAATCGATATTGTAGAGAATATGTTCAGCAGACAAGCTCAAAGAGTTGTCTCAGATAAAACCGAGCACAAAGTGAAAATAAGACGTTGATTTGAACTGAAAGCAGACATATATATGAACATTTCACTAATAAAACTGTCGTTTGTAATACTCCAAACACTAATGTGTAAATTAGCGACATAGAGACGAAATTCGTGGCAAGAACAATTGATATTGTACAGAATATGTTTAGCAGATAAAGATTTGCTTCAGATAAATCAGGTAGCCAAGTGAAAATAAGAACATGAGAAGCTCACTTGAACTTTAAACATTTTTACAGTGGCTCACAGCGGATTTCGTTTGAATTTGTGTTAAAATTACTTCTATTACTAGATTACTTAACGTAGATATATGCAACGTTTTGAAACACTTTATTTGGACAAACTGTCGTTTGCAACACTCGAAAAGAAAAGCTGACTGATCAGCGTTGAAAAGCGTAAATATTTGAATGTATTTCGAGGAACTTGTGCGACTGGAGCGCAGTCAAGTCGTATCATTAGCATTTAGACAACAGATAAACAAATTAACAGGCCTTATTTATAGCTCGCTGCTGCATGCGTGGGCTAGAGTGGGCGTGGTCAGCAGCGGCAGCTGATGAGCGACGTCATCGACTACGTTGGCGGCCCAGAAGTCAAAGGTCTTTATGCTAATTGCTCGTAAACCGAGTTCGAGTTCGCCTCATCCCCCCGCAGCCCGCATCGCGCCTCCCTCCCTCCATTCCCGCATGTACTCACACACACACACACACACACACACACACGCGTGCTTTTGTGTGGGCTTCTCGTCTGCTTTGTTTTTCTCTCGTTTCTTGTGATGAGTTCGGCGTGCGTGTCTTTCGGCCGCTCGGCCTCGAACTCAACGCTGCCCCGCCTCGCCGCGCTTCGACCCCGCCTCGGTCTCACTTTAAATATGAACTTCCTGCTTGCATTGCAGGCAGAGCGACGAGCAGGTTGCCCGGTTTTACTGTTGCTGCTCGAGCATTTCCAGCGAATTATAATTAAACGAGCCTGCGAGCCTCAAGAACTGCTGCAATCGTTCTGTAACTTTCGCTTAATCCAACTGAAGGAAGCCGTGATTAAGAGTAATTGAAAATTGGATTTAAATGCGGCTTGTAATTGCGGCTGAAAGTGACGTTGCGACGCCCATCGATAGTGGGATCAAAGGCGCTCTGCACTCTAATGATTTGCGTTCAGTTTATAGTTCAACTTCGGCATTCCGCTGATTTTGTTTCAAAATTTCACATTCGATTAACTTCTGGCCGCGCGGCGTTTCAATCTGCTGTCAGTTGATGTCTCGCATTTGTGGCTGACAGCAATTTCATTTCCGAATTCATTTCAAGCCGAGTGCAGCTTTAATGCGCTTTTTTGCAAGCACGGTTCACAACTGAACCTAGAACTACTTTGCCTGCTTTCAGAACTAGTTTGTAACTCAAATCGATGACTTTCAGTCGAGGCTTCAAATTTCAAATTTATAGCCAAGCTCAGCTTTAAAGCGTTTTTCTAAAGTAATCGACTTCCCAAGCTTTTCCGAACTTTATTGTAATTCAAATCGCATCGTTATAAATTGCATACAGTAGTGCTTCTTACTTCGCAATAAATTCATAGTCTAGCGCAGCTTTAATGCGCTTTCAGGCAATCATATTTACTGCAAATAGAGTTCAGCTTTTCCTTTCCTTTCGAACTTTGTTGTCTTCCAAATTGCACTGTTCTAGTTGACATTCAAGCGTCCTCTTCATTTTGCAACCAATTCATAGGCAAGCGCAGCTTTAATGCGCTTTTCTTTAAACGTTATTCACTACTGAATCACTTCCCGAGCTTTCTTGCTTTGCTTTCCGACTTAGTTGTCTCTCAAATCGCGCTGTTCTAAACTACATATAGTAGTGCTTTTAATTTCGCAATAAATTCATAGACAGGCGCAACTTTAATGCGCTTTCAAGCAATCATTCGATACAACTAGAAATAGAGTTCAGCTTTGCAAGCTTTTTTCCCGGTTGCCGAGCTTTTGTTGCCTCCCAAATCACATGGTTCTAGTTGACATTCAGAAGTTGTCTTAATTTCGCATTCAATTCATGACCAAGCACAACTTTAAGGCGCTTTCAAAGCAATCATTTGGCATATGTTTCACAGCTTCAATGCGCTTTCAAGCAGTCGCATTCAGTAGTGAATCACTTCTCGAGCTTTTGCTGCCTCCCAAATCGCATCGCTCTCGACGAGAGTAGTGCTTTTAGTTTCGCAATTAATTTATAGCCGCGTGCAGCTTTAATGCGCTTTTATGCAAGCATTCGACTCGAGCGAAGCACTTGCTTGTTGTCTCCCAAATCGCATCGTTCTGGATGGCATTCAGTCATGCATTCGCATGACTCTATAATCAATTTCGTAGAATCTCCCTCGCATTCCCACGCATTGCGCATTGAGTGGAGTGTGTTGCAGCTACGCTCCGCTTGCGTCTTCCATTTCTTCGGCATTGTCTACACTGTTTGCACATGTTTCAGTGTCTGCTGCTGCTGCAGCAGCTTCTTGTGCCCCGTTTGGCCAACCTAGCTGGCTGCAAGAAACTGCTAGACTTCTCTGCAGCGAGTTCTTTTTGCCGTTTTTGGTCAGTTTCGGCATTTCAACTGTGTTTGGTGGACAAGTCGCCAGTTGGTAGTTGGTAGTTGGCAGTTGCCAGTTATGGGCAGGCATGTGGCAGCTGCACGTAAAAAGTACTTAGTGACTCGTTGCCGCAAATGGAGCAACACACGTTCCATACGCGATGAAAATAATTTCAACGAGCGCCGCAAAAATGTAGCAAATAGTTGTGCGTCTTCGGCGTGCCAGCAAAACAGACTCAGTCATGTTGTCCGTCCTTGTGGCTGCCTCGCAGTCGCTTCTGTCCGAGAGCAGCTAGGCAAACAAACAATCCCGTCGTTGACGCTGGGAACACGCTGTTGATGCTTCCGTGTTCTCGCTAAGCTATGTTTTTGCCCCCTACTTTTGTTGCTGCCCGGTTTTATGTTGTTTCTGTTTTTGTTCATAAATGTACCTATATAGAGAGCCGTGAAAGTGTGCGTGTACACACACACACACACACACATATATACGTATATATATATGCATATGTATGGAGTGCTTCCTCGCTCTCCTCGCGCTCGCCCAGCGCTGTTATTTTTCTCATTTCGTCTGCCGTGTGTTTTTTTTTTGCCCTCTCCCTCTCCCTCGCCCGTCTCCCTTTTCGAGACGAACAAACAGGAGCTCCCACACCCGAACCAGGAAGTGCGCTACACTGCACACACATCCCCGAGACGGCGGCGGCAAGTCGAGAAGTCGGGCTGCCTCGAGCCAAACGGCGGCCAACCATTTGAGGTTAGGTGAGCTTGGAAAACATGAGCACACTCACACACTCGCACACTCATACTCTCTCAGCGAAGTCGCGAATTGATGATGTTGCAAGTGGGTGTAAGAGCCACTGGCTGTGGCAACATCAAGATGGCAACGGCACTCGCAATTGACCTACGCGTATCTGCTTACTTTTTTTCGGCGCATACCCTGCCAACTGCGGCTGCCGGGTATGCAGCAATTAATGCTCAACTAATTTGCTTTGTCTGCTCTCTAACAAGTGTGCGTTGTGCCATCTCTAGCAGAGCCAGCTTCAGCAACAACGACTGTCAAGTATGCAGCAAATAACCTACAACTATTTTGCGATATCTCGGCTGTCTGCAATGTAGCAATTATTGTTGCACGATTAAACGATGTTCCATCTCTAGCAGAGAATGTAGCAATTAATGCTCCAATACTAAACGATGTCTCCTCTCTAACATGCGTGCGTTGTGTCATCTCTAGCGTGAAAAGAATCAGCAGCAGCGACTGCCTGTAAAGCAGCCATTAAACAACAACTCTTTTGCAATGTCTCCTCTCTAACACACACAATATTGCCTCTAGCAAAAGGAGTTGCAGCAACAATGACTGTCTGCAATGCAGCAATAAATGTATAACTCCGATTAATCTACAACTATTTTGCAACGTCTCATCTCTAGCAGAGTAAGAATCAGCAACAACTATTTGACAATGTCTCCTCTCTAGCTTGAGTGCGTTGTGTTATCATCTCTAGCGAGTATCAGCAATAGCGACGAGCTGTAAATCAGCCATTAATCTACAACTACTTTGCAATGTCTCCTCTCTAACACAAAAGAGACTCAGCAACAGCGACAGCCTGCAATGCGGCATTAAAACTACAACTATTTCCCGCTGTCTCCTCTCTAACGTGTGCGCGATGTGTCATCTCTACAGAGCTCGCTGGGCGCAGTATTCCAGTTCGCTCTCGTTGCGGACTCGATGATTGCAATGCGATGCGAAGTGGAAGCATTCTCGAGTGCATCGAGGCACAGGGTATTCGCGGGCAGGGTTTGTCTGCATTTGTGTGCGCTCGCCACTGCCACGCCCCCCACGCCACTGGGCCGCGGTAGCGTGTGGTTGGCCCTCGAGTTCATTATTTAGCCGGCGCTGGCACTACACATAAATAAATGTATTTTTCTTTTGGACTCTCGCGTCGCCGTCGCCGTCGTCGTCGTTGTCTGTTTATGCGCCTTTTGGCTGCGCAATTCGTGGATATCTTTGGCCAGTGTCGAGTGCATGAGTTCCTTTTGAAGTCAGACCCACACACACACAGAGAGAGAGAGAGACTGTTAGCGTCACATGTTTGGTTTCAAAACAGAAGAAATTCAAAGTAGGGAAAAAAGTTGTCTTCATTCTCGTCGGCTACATCCGCTGCTGCCCTTTTGCTACACACTTAAACTCAGTTGCACATATCTATGTATATGTTATCGCTGTGTCAAACATGTGTGATGTCGCAGTCACAGTGCCCCTGCCCCTTCTCCTGCCCCTTCCCCTGCCCCGGCCCCGGCCGCGCAACGTGTAACTACTCGTAATTCCCCCGCCCCTTGGCCACTATCTCTCGCTCTTAATTATGATCTAAGTTCTTTTTTCCCTCTGTCTCTATTTATTTATTCTTTTTTACGAGACGACAACACAGGCAACAACAACAGCAGGCAGGGGGCAAGGGGACGGGGGTTGTGCGTAATCTGATTTATATGCGCCTCTTGGCATTTATGTTATGTCGCTTATAATTACTCGTCTTTTCAATTCGACGCCACAACTCGGGCTTCAAGCGTCTCCCAAAAAAATGTGGCCCAATGAATGCAGCATTTATGCTTGTAAGTGGGTTGGGTTAAAGATCACACGACTCCACTTCAGTCCCCTCCCCACAACCCGGCGAATGCACGCGGCGTCTATCAATCAGTTCCGATCAGCGAACTGCTCGCTTAATGCACTCCACATGAAATTGAAGCGCATTCGAACCTCCGGCCATCGATGCACATTCACATGTATTTAGTCCACAGCGAAGGACATTATGCAGATTGCAAAGCGTCGCACTCTAGTTCAACTAGTCAGCAAGTCTTCATCGACTTAATGCGCTCTAGTATTCCACTTTAGTTGTAGTTCAGCAAACTATTAACTTATCAGTCAATCAATCGCTTAGCAGTCACGCAGTTCAACTAAGAAGTTTTGCCAATCGAATGTTTCGAAGTCATCAATCATCAGATGAACTCATCTGCCAGCAAATCGCGCAGCCTGCTTCAATCAATCAAATCATTAGTAAACACAGTCTGTTGGTAAAACTATGAATGCAGTCATCACGCTTTAGTCAATCAACAACTCAATCCATGCTAGGCACGCAAATATCAGCTCAACTATCAACTTCTCCATCAATCAATCGCTTTGGCAGTCATTCAGTTAAACATATCGTCAATCAAAGCGGTACTTCTCAATCAAATAATGAAACTCAAATATTTAAATAAGTGTATCAATCAATCATGCATTTCTGTCCATCATATCACATCAATCAGTCAATTGCACTAACATTAAACAGCAGTACTATGTCAACCAATCAATCCTTCATTAAAACAGCTCAATCAATCAAGCAACTGCTATGTTCATCTGCTCTTCCATCACTTAATCAATCATCTATTCTGATAATTATTTTAAGCGATGCAGCAGTTCAACAGTCAATCAATCGTCAATAAGTTTAGACTGCATCAGTCAATCAATCAAGCAGTAATTTCTCAACCAATCAATCGCACATTGAAACCCCTCAATCAATCAATAAACTGCTGTGTTCAACTTATCTCCCATCAGTCAATTGGTTTACATAAATCAATCATGTATCAGTTCAACAGTCAATCATCAATGAGTCTACACTGCAAACTATCAGTCTGTCAATGCAGCAGTAATTTCTCAATCAATGCGCTAACACTGGTCAATCGCTTTGCATACATCAATTTGACAATTCATTGATGTACTGAGTTCAAACAGTGTGTCAATCAAGCACAAGAATAGTTGGCGAACTGCAATCGCCATTCACAGCTGGCAAGCCGCACTTCATTCACCGATTACTGCCCGACTGAGTCAACTCAAGAAGTGAGTCGTCGCTTCCCGGTAGCTTCAATCAGGCGCCCGCCCAGCTGCAATAACAACAGCAGAGAATCCGCACAATCAGCCAGACAGACAGACAGACGGAGAGACGGAGAGACGGAGAGGCAATGAGTCATCGCTGTTGCAGCAGTCGGTAAGAAGCTCAATTAAAGAGCAGCAATATGGAGGCGCTGCATTGGCAGCGTAAGTTGATACGCCACGAGTTTCTCGCTGGGCGCGCAAGCCATGCAAATGCAGGGTCGGAATGGAATGAAATGGAATGGAACGGGAATCGAGGCTGGTTGGGCGGGGTCAACAGATCGTCGCGTCGCCGGCTATAAACAAGAACTTTAACTATCTGACTCAGTCGCTTTATCTGCGCGCATAAAACTGCTGCTCTTATGCCGAGTTTTGTTTTTGCTGAAGCGCACATTTAATGAGGCGAGACATTTTTAATTGATGCTCAATTAAGCAGCAGGCAAAGAGCAGGCGACGACTCCAGCATTGAGCACAAATAGTTGCAGCTCTCGGCTGCTGTTTGCAGGGTATGCGAAGGCTGCGCCCAAGGCAACAACGCGTCCCACGCTTTTTGAATGCGAAATTCAAAAGTGCTGCGGCGTGAGAAGTGCGACAACAGCGCACAGAAGTCTGGCAACAGGTGGCCCAAGCATTTGCTAGAGGACATCTGGCAGTCGTTGCTGGCCGCTGTTGTGTCGCTTGTTTAGCCGAAACTAAAGCAAACACAGGCGACTAACGCTCGGCCCAACTATCTTGCTGCTGCTGTCGTTGCTGTGTGCGCTGCTGCGACGAAAGACTGAAAAAGAAATAATAAACTTTTTCGTAATTGAAAAGGTCACAAGTTGGAGTCGCAGTCTCTCTGTGTGTGTGTGTGTGTGTGTGTGGGAGTGTACGTATGTGTGTGCTGTAGCAGGCACAACCGTTATGCGAGGCAAATATTTGCGCAATGGCGCAAAAACAGAAAATGCACATAAAATGCGTTGGGCAACGGAGGCAAGCTAAGAAAATAAACTTCAGTTGGGAGGGGAGGGGGAGGGGTGCAACAAAATTAAAAATTATAATTAAACGCAATCAAATTTTGAATAAATACAGCAGCAACACAACAACAACAACAACAACAACAACAACAACGACAACATGCATAGAAATTAAATGTGAAGCAAGTGGACGACGACGCGGAGGAGGAGGAGGAAAGCAAACAAACAATTATAATAAACGCCCCAAGATACGCATTTAGTTAACGCACTTTTATTATTATCATTTTCTGCTTTTTCCGCTGTTGTTTTTCCCCCCGCCTCCCCTCGCTTGCTGCTGCTGGTTTTTGGCAAAGCGGGCAAAGCGAATGCTCAGTTTTCAGGTGGCCAAAACGCTTTGGGGTCAATTAAAGCAAAGTGCCGACAAAGTTGCTCCCTCTCGCTCCCGCCTGTTGCGCTGTCTCGCTCGCCGAGGAACACTCAAGATGATTGCTTAAAGAACTGCAATTTCCGGAAACCTACAGCGAACTTTCAGCTGCGCCTCAAAGCGACAGACAGTTGGCAATATGACAGCTCGAAGCTCGAAGCTCCAATGCGGGTTCTGCACAATTAAAAGTTTCAAGTTGTACTCTGCCAACGCCCAGCACGACGCAGCAATACCCTGTTGTCCCGCCCTGCCCACTAGCCCCAACTATTTGCCTCTTACTCACTCTTTCAGCCAGCTAAATGCAGCCAACTATAAATACTTAAGCGAGGCATATGCTTGAAGCGGCGGCTTACACAGAATTTAGTATTAATGCATTGCTTAAATATTAATAACGAAATTAAAAACAAAACAAAAACAAAAAATGAGAACAACGAAAAGAAAACGCAACCCTTTTGGGTGAGGCGAGTTTCTCGCATGCGAGTCGTCGCGTCGCCGACCACAACACATGTAAATCGCACCCTCAGCGAGAGCGAGAGCGAGAGCGAGAGAGAGTAACTGTAACATGTTCGTTACATTTCATTAACTGTCGCTGCTGAAAGAGAGGGAAAGTGAACGGAGGGAGGGCGGCCATAAAGCAATTTTCAATTGAGTTAAACGGGCAAATATTTACAATTGGGCTTATCGACGCTGCAGCGCCTGGCTGGCGTTCAATTAACGCCAACAATGAGCGAACGAAAATCAGCATAATGAAAACGAAAAGCGACGGCGAAATGCAGGCGGGCGAATTAGAAAGCAAAGCAACACCAGAATTATGGCATTACAATTAACAAATGTGCAGCGAAAAGCAAAAACCAACAGCCGAAATGAAAAGTGAAAAACTGACAACGACTGATGAGGAACTGGCACGCTTCGACGCACAAGCTGGCCACACTGTTTTGGGCAGACAGACTGTCGCCAGCTGGACTTCTCGACAATTAGACAGCGACTTTCTAAACGTAGGCGCATAATTTGGGGCCAGGGAGCGCAATAATACGTTTGGAACGAGTGCGAAGGCGGCCCTTCGATTTAATTACAGTTGTGTGGAAACGCAACATTATTGCCAGGCGATTGGGTTTTTGTGCGCACCGCAAATATTTGCACTCATCTGCTGCTGATAATACGTATGCACATATTTGCACGAGTCGCCAGCAAATTCAATCTAGCCACTCGACAATAGATGGCGCCACCACACCGCACACACACAGAGATAAACGTTGTCTGCGCGGCGAGCAATTCAAAGTTCACGCAATTGACCAGCTGCTAACTTGAAAGTTGTGCGCAGACAGACAGACGGACAGACGACGTCGCAGTGAATGCAAACTTTTGGCGTAGACTGTGGCAGCCGGCAACTGGTTAAGTCGTTGGCCAACTACACAAAAGTCAGCACAATGCCAATATACGTGTGTGCGTGTGCGTGTGTGTGTGTCGTGCTTGCAATTTATGTCAAATTAATTAAGAAGATGTGCAGACAGACAGCGAGGCGTACGAACAACAGCGCAAAGCAGTTTTATTGTTAGCGGAACGGAACGGAATGGGAATGGGAACGGGCTTGGGAGCGATGGGAAACGGCACTTAAACTTCGATTTAGCAGTTGACTGTGTCCGCCTGGCTGCCTGCCTGCGGGGGGAACAAAGGAAAGCATGAAAACCAATTGTCATATGGCTTGTGTTGTCTCCCGTTCTACTTGCAGTTTGTCCCATTCCATTGTTGTTATTCTTGTAGCGGTGCGTAAACAAAATGGCACAAAAAGAGTTGAACAACACACAATAATTACCGCACACACACACACACACACACACACACGCGCGCGCGCTCGCATACATGACGGTCTGTAATTATGTAAGTGCAGCCCAAAAAAGAAAAGCAAAAAGAAATAATAAACGCCGCGCATTGTACGAAAGCAGAGCAGCAACAACAACAACAGCAACAACAACAATCGCAAACAACAACCAGCAGCGGCAGCGGCATCAACAATAAAAGAGCCAAAGATAAAAGTCCATGAAACGAAAGTTTATTATAAAACGATGTGGACCGGGGCTCCGGCAAAAGTTGCTGTTGCTTCTGCCAAGCAAAAATCTCAACAATAAGAAGATGTAAGCGCGATCTTGGAGTGCAGTAGTCGCACAGCACATACCCTGTGAAACAGTGCTACTAATTTAAAAGAGGCTGACGAAACTCTTAGCATATTAGTTGACATCTTCAAATAATGAACTACCTAAAATTTAGCAAATTCTTTAACATCATTGATAAGATAAAATAAATGCAAATTAATATATATTTACAATCAAATATTTCTTTAAATTCTTTAGTTAATGTTACACATTTTTGTATGCATTCTTTCACTACATTGATTGCAGTGTTGCATTGCATTCACTTCTATGTTATACCCTGTCTTCCGTGCGCTTTGCAGGGCATGCCAACGTTGACATGGGCCACACACATGCAGCCAGCATGAAACGAAACAGCATCGGAGACAAGAGCGCAGCGCCTAAAACCTAACACAGCAACTACATACATCACAAGGCAACGCGAATTAGGTGGGTGGGGGGAGGAGGGAGCGCAAGGAATGCGAAGCACGAAGCGGGCAGCGTGCATTCCAAAGCGAATGCCAGACGTTCCGATGGCGCACGCAAACTAACAAATAACTACGGCATAGCGAGAGCAGCAAGCGACCGGTCAGCTGATAGCACTCAATATGCAGAGCACCAACAACACTGAGACTGTCCGAGGTCCAGGCGAAATGCAAGGAATGCGACGTAGCAGGCAGCTATGGCAGCGCAGGTGGCGTAGCAATCAGCTTGATCAGTGCGCTGACAAAAAGCTGGCCAGCTTGCGAGAGAGCGAGAGAGAGCTTGTGCGATAAGTAGAGAGACGCTGACAAAAAGCTGGCCAGCTTGCAAACAGTCAAGAGCGAAAGAGAGAGAGATAACTTGTGAGATAACTTGACAGACTAATAAAACCATTAAAGCCGCAAATAAACCGCTCGCTCGCTCACACCGCAATCCCCCTGTGCACTGTGTGCAGTGCGTTCACCCTACAACCGTTATTCGATAAACAATTTGCATTTGGTTGGCATGCCGTTAAGGGAATGAGGGAGGGGGGCAGGGGGCAGGGGCATTAATGAATGCGACAAGTGTAAAGCTTGTATTGGAAATTATCATAAGCATCATGGTAATGGAGCGCATGATATGCACGCTTGTGGCACGTTGCAAGTGCCACACCCACACACACACGCACACACACAGGCATAATCTAATTGAATGTACACATTCGAATTATGGAAATTCTATTACGTTTGATTTTAATGCAATTTTTCAGCAGCTGCCGCGAGCACAACTCAATTAAATTAGTGGCAAATCAACAATTTGTCAGGCTCGTTGGCATGCGGCATGCATGCAGAGCGACTTAGCAATCGCTTGGAATCAGTTTGGGGAAAACACAAACACACAAAGACTTCAGCGGAAGCCGATGACGTCAACTAGACGAAATTTATGATTCAAGCGCTTTCAATCGACTTTTAAAACGGCGCTTAAGCCAAGCGAGCAAGAGGGAAATGGAAGAGTTGCTCGAACCGCGCTATCTAAAGCGGCTAAAGCATTAGGCCAAAACAAAGGCAATGCAATGGGCAGCCACGTTCCAAAGTGACGCATGCCATTGAGCTGGCAGCCATGGCCGCCAGGTGGCGCGCTGCGCACAATACCAGCACGACATCGATGTGTCGTTAAACATTTCCGTCGCTTGTCTCTCTCGCTCTCTCTCTGTCTCTCTCTCGGTTCTTTCGCAAGCTCGCAGAGTGACTCAGAGGAGAGCAAGATCAATACGCATGAATCATGGCTGTGGCATGGCAACAACTCGTTTTGGCTGGCCCACATTTCGCGGCCGTTGCGACAACCTTCCGACTAATCGCACTGCAACATCCATCAAGCAGCGTGCCAGCCAGGGGGGCGAGGGGGGACGGGGGGACTGGTCGGGGCAGGGCTTTGATAACCGATAAACGATAAGCAAAGTAAAGCAGAGTGCTTGGCAATCGGGCGCACATGACGCTCATTAGCTGTGTGCGCCGCGCAAACACACCTGCACCCACTGTACTCCCCCCCCACCACACTCCTTGCGCTGCCGTAAGTCGACGGCGCAGCGATAACATGCACTACTATTGCTAGAACCATTATTATTATTGTTATTATTATGCATGTGTGGGGCGGACTCTTAGCCGCAGCATAAACGCGGCCCAAACGGGTTGGCATGGCGACCTCTGGGCCAACACGGCCCTACTCGCCTGATAAGGCCGACGACGACGACGACGACGGCTGCTCGCTCGCCCGCGCGCTAATCGCCGTCATAATAATCATAAACCAGAGACAACAATACCCGCCGAAAGCAGCCAGCGACAAATTTCATGCCACGCCGTGCCACTTACAACCAACAACAACGACAACGCGCTCATTTGTCAACAATTGCGCGGTAATTTTTCTAGCTTTTCCCCTCGCTCGTTCACGTTTACGAAATTTAAAGACTGCAAATGTGGAGCACAACACTTTCGATAAGCAACCTGAATGCGCTGCACTTATAACGTACGCCCCATCATATCATTTGGAATGCTTCAGTTCCCCACGAATGGGTGAACAAAATGTAATCTAATGTGCTGCATTAAACGTCGCATCGACAACAAATAAAATCTACACTCTTTACCGGTATTACAACCAAGTCTTGCACTTCAACTTGAGCTATATTTCAATAAAATCGACTGCAACTTCGTTCTTTTACTTCCAGACTCACGCATTGAATTAGAGTTTCAACTGTTTTCACTTCAACTTGAGCCACATTTCAATCAAATCCAATGCAAATTTGTGTTTTAATTGAACAGTCAATCTTAGCGCATCGTCGATTTTAAATGTCTGTCTGCTTATCGACATTATACGCACTAAATCTTTACAATTTCATTTCTAGATTCACGCATTCAATTAGAGCTTCAACTGTTGTCACTTCAATGTTTCCGTCAAATCGCATGCAAATTTGTGATTTCACAAACAATATAATTGCATTAAAAGTCGCTTTGCTTATCGACAGTATATGAATTGAATCTCTACAACTACCAGCGATAAAATTGACTTCATTTTTAGGTTCACGCATTCAATTAGAGTTTCAACTGTAATAACTTCAATGTTTCAATTAAATCACATGTAAATTCGTGTTGCAATTGAGCAGACAATCTAATCGCAT
The DNA here is from genome assembly GCA_035046165.1 of Drosophila rubida. Classification (NCBI taxonomy): domain Eukaryota; kingdom Metazoa; phylum Arthropoda; class Insecta; order Diptera; family Drosophilidae; genus Drosophila; species Drosophila rubida. The sequence goes on along the minus strand of JAWNOF010000023.1, from coordinate 17,647,662 downwards.
CGTCGACTGTGTTGCATTAAAAGTGGGTTTGCTTATCGACACTATATGAATTGAATCTCCACAACTATCAGCGAAAAAGTAGTTTCCATTTGTAGACTCACGCACTTAATTAGAGTCACAGCTGTTATAACTTCAATGTTTCAATCAAATCACATGCAAATTTGCGATTTCGTTGAACAAACAATCTAATCGTGCTTGCTTATCAACATTATATTAACGCGATATTCCTTCTAGATTCATTTTATTTATTTATTTAGAGTTTCAACTGCTGTAATTGAAACTTTAAGCATTCATATCAAATCACATGCAAATTTGTAATTTCACATCCAGTTTCACGCACTTAATCAAAGTTTCAACTATTGCAAGTGGAACTTAAGCCATACTTCAATCAAATTTCAATCAAATTTGTGACAATCTAATCGCATCGTCAACTGTGTCAGCTTGCTTATCGACAACATGTAAATCTTTGCAACTATCAGCTATTATTGTCGATATTCTTCGTCGATACTTTTACTAGACTCACGCACTTCATTGGAGTTTCAACTATTGCCACTTCAACTTTAAGCGTATTTCAATCAAGTCGCCTGCAAATTTGTAATTTTATTTTCAGTTTCTCGCACTTAATTAGAGTTTGAACTGCTGCAAGTGAAACTTCAGGCATTCATATCCAATCACATGCAGAGTCTCTTTTTAATTTGCGATATTCTTGCTGGACGCACAGAGCAAACTTTGAGCTTTGCTTTAGTCAAATCACTTGGCAATTGGCGATTGAGCAGACACAACAAAGAAGTTGCACGCTCTTATTGTTTGTCTGTTGCAGTGTGGCAACTATGGCATAATTTGTGTCGCATGCTAGCATTACTCAAAACTGTTGTGCTGCGAAATTAATTGGTTTTTTAAGCGTACCCCTTTGTTGTTGCAATATTGTCTGGCCGCATATCAATTGCAGCTGCAACGTTGCTCGCTTGCCAATTCTATTTGATCCTTGGGCGGCTCAAGTCGTTCGTGTCTTTTCATTCATTGCGACCAAGGAGGAGAGAGCTTAAAACACGCGAGAAATTAAAATGGCCGCAGGGCGGCGAGTGAGGGGGGTGCGAGGGGGGGCGGGGCGGTAGAGATCGGCGATGGGGCTCAAGTGAAATGAAAACAAATTGTGGCATGCGTCAAGGCGCCAGAAAGCAGCCAGAAAGGTGCCAGCAAAATAAGAGACTGGCCACACGCTGCACACTGCTGCACGCCGCAAAGCTGCGGCCATTGTTGTTCAACTGACACGAGAGGGAGGGGGTGGTGACAAACAGAACGCAACTTCAAATGCTAACTGGCCGAGGCAGACAAAAGAGTTGGCGACGTGCTCAAGAGCCAGGCTTATTTAATATTTAACAGCGTCAACTGCAACCTGTCCGAGCCACAGCGAAATGCGCAATGCAAATGTACAAGGGGCGGGGGGCAAGGGGCGTGCCCCGCGCACCAGAGTCGCAGATGCGTTGATAAGACGTGCAAGGGAATACAAAGTATGTGCATAATAAAACAAGCAGGAATCCAACAATCGGAATTTCTGCTATCTACCATAAAATACCCTGTTGGTTGTGAAGAAGGTTAACTTATTACTTTAACAGACACCCTTTTGCTTCTAACTTTGACTAACAACATTTTAAAACATCACAGTAGAGAGTAAAAAAAAACAGTTCTATTTGGAACTTTTGTGGGCGCCATAATAGAATGGATTTCCGCAATAACTTTAAAACTAACTAAACGAACCTGATGAAGTTTGGAAACAAAACCATTTTAACAAGTTTGAAAAAGGTCGTTTAAACAATGTGTGTAGTTTTTCGCCTAAATTCTCAATAACTTTAAAACTAACTAAAAAAAATGATTCTGATGAAATTCGGCAGAAACGTAGACACAAAATCATTCATTAAATCAAGATCGTTTGAAAAACGTGGAAGTTGTACGCCAAAATTCTGAATAACTCTAAAACTATTTCAACGATACTGATGAAATTTGGCAGCAATGTATATATTTAAACACAAAACCATTTTACAAAAAAAAAAAAAGATTTTCAAAAAGATTGTTTAAAAAATGTGGGAGTTGTACGTCAAAATCTATAGTGTGGCTCAGTTGAGGAAAATAGAATAGAAAAAAGTAAACTCGTATGGTAACAGACCTAAAAGAATCTGTTTACCAGGTTTTGCTTTGCTAGCTCAACTAGTTTCCAAGAACCAGACGCTTATGCAGACGGACGGACGGACAGACGGACAGAAATCGATGCTAAGCATATTGGTGGTAACAGCATATGGTGAACGACGATTCCTTCTCCATGTTGCACAAGCTGAATATACCCTTTTTAGCATTTCACGATAGGGTATAAAAACGACAGCTCTTAGTAAGCAATAAATATAGCGACAACAATCGTCGAAACCTTCATATTGCACATGAAATTGGAACTCTTAACAGTTTACGCTAAGAATTAATGCTTGAGCGGTTTCAACTTCTGTCTCCTTTGAGTCCAATTACCATTCTCCTATCTCTCTTTTCCTAATTCTCTCTCTCTGTCTATTGTCTATTATTAGTCTGGTCATCAGCAATTTGGTTCATCAGAATGCAATTAAGAAATAACTCGCTTGCCACACAACGCACAAATTATCGAAATATTTGATAAATATTCTTCGTCGAGTCGAAGTATATAATAATGCTGTTCACTCACAACTTACTCACTATGTAATCAAAGTCGTCTCTTGAAACTCTCACAACTTACCTGCAACGAAAAGAGAAAAACGAATATAGTAAATAGATATTTTTTAGGGGAAGTATTTCAACGATATACGAGATGAAAGCGGGTGGAGATTAAGTAGGGACCAACAATTAGCTCACTGCTTGATGCGACTAATTGGCAGCATTATGAGCAGAAGGCTGCCAATGGCCGAGTTGGCGCAGTGCTAACGCGTTTATCTAAACGGTCAGCAGGTCCAGGCTCAGGCCCAGACCCAGGCAACAAAGAGTAAGCTGCGAGTGTGTGAGAGAGACGCTCGCTCGAGGCTTGTCGCTCCTTCTCGCTCGAGGTTGGCAAACTTAATTATTATTAGCAACATTCAAAAATGCCGTACGAGTCGCACTTTTGTTTATTCTGCTGCCAGCTACCAGCTGCTGCTGCCACTGACCGGAAATGTCTAACGATTGCTGCGTCGCAGCGTCACTGAAAATGTCGCCACAAACAGACAGAGACAGCACACACACACACACACACACACGTTGTCTGCCCTCTCGCTTGCACACACGACAGTCGTGGACTGCAGTCAATTTGCACCTGGCCAACGTCGGCTGGCTTCCATAGGCGTAGAAGGGCAATAAAAAGTGTAAATGCTGACGATGCGCTTCAGCAGCGAGTCCCATCGATCTGTCAGCGCATTCGCAACACTACTACAAATATACTAGTTTGCCTTTGCAGTATTTTCAAGAGTATTTTCAATACGCAAAGTAAAACTCTAATAACATCCTAGTTTACTTTCCTAAATGCATCTGAATTACAGTAATAATAATCTATTAATCTACTTTTACAATATTTTTAAGATGGCCAAAAAGACTCATATAAAAATAGTATTTTACACAAGAAACATAGTAAGGCAGAAACTAATAATATCCTCGCTTACTTTTCTACTGTTTTCAAGATTCAAAAAACTTACATAAAATGCATTATTCTACAAAAGACGCAAAGTAAGGAAAACGCTAATAATATACTAACTAAACTTTGCAATAATTTGTAGAATAAAGAAACGCAAATAAACTAACGTAATAATTATCAACTAATAATATATTAATGTACTTTAATAATATATATACTAATAATATATTAAGTTACTTTTACAAAATTAAAATAATGGCAATAAACTTAAATTAAGGCATTTGACAACGACACAAAGTATATTTAACGATAAGATAATAATGAATAAGTTTAGTTTGACATTATTTTTATGCTTGAAAAAACATAAAATTTTTACAAAGTTGGTTAGTTTGTTTATGCAATATTTTAAAATTGACTTATAGACACTTAAATAAGTTAAAGTAAGCAAGGAAAACACCAAAAATATACAAGTTTACTTTATAATATTTTAAAAATATGACAAAAAAAATAAAGACAAAAAGTACACAAAGCACTAAATATATGTTTTACTTTTTATATTTAAATAACATATTTACCCTATACTTATTATACCTCCAATACTTTCAAGTAGTATTTGACATAGATCAAAAAGTATGCAAGACACTAAAAGTATTTGAGTTTTCTTTTGGAATATTTTATAATGAAAGCAATACAAAAGATTCCTAATATTTGTTTAGCTAGATTCAGCAAACAATGATTGTTTAGGCTCTTTTAAAAATACAAATTATATACTTGGAATTGACGACCTACAAAGAACTGAATTACACCAAAATCTTTATAGTTGCACTTTTGTCATAACAAATGCTACTAATTAAAATAAAAAAAGAATCAAATGAAATTAAAAATACAACAAAAAAGTCATGTCAATTTTAAAAATGAACTGAATTGCAGCAAAATCTGAATAATGTAAATCACTAAAATTACTTACAAAATATAACAAAAGTGTCTTGAGAATTTTATAATATTTCTTTTTAAAATTATTAAATTACTCAAAAATTCAATGGGATTAAAAATATAGTTATGCTCATGCAGCTTTGAGATAATATTTGCTGACTACAAACTGCAGCAACTTTGTTTAGAGTTTCAAACGCTGTCAGCTGCTCTGGAGAATCGAGTGAGATACGCTGTAATCCTAGTAGAGGGCAGATAGTGTATCTAAGCTTCTAAGCAGTCGTCGCTGCAGTTCTCGAGCTTCATTTGTATTTCGGCTTTTCGTTTGCAGTTTATGCAAATGCGGTAAAAGGCGAATGGGGCGAGCTCAGGTACTCGGCGAGTGGTCCGCAGAGAGGCAGTCCCAGGGCCCCTCGCCCCCTCCCCTCCCCGCCACTCCTTGGCTCCGGCTGGTGGCAACAACTCGTTGGCCTTGATCGCTTGACGGGCCTGGCGCTGCGGTTATTGCTGCTGTTGCAGTCAATCACTTAGTCGCTTAGTCGCTTAGTCATTGAAGCAGTCAGTCAGTGCTTTGGGTCTCCGACTGCCTCACTGGCATATTAATTACAGCAAACAATTCGAGAGCTGCCTTCGAGCAGCAGCAGCAGCAGCCCATAAATCTTCGCTTATTTTCAGCAGTTCGACTTGAACTCGACTTTTTCCTATTTACCTTACACCTCGCTTCCCTCGGGGATAGTGCCACAAAGCCCAGTCGAATGTCCGACCAAATTGCGGCTCCTTCTCGATCTGCACTAACAATTGCTCCACTCTTTGTTTACTAAGCTCAAAGAGTTGCTTTGCATATAAACAATTACTTTTGACACTGCACTCAATTGTTGCCAACTCTTTGACAATCTTTTTTCTCTCTCTTTTCATTCACAATCTGCCTGTATAACAATAAGTAAATTGTATAATTAATATAGCAGTATGTAATCTCTTTTTTCAGTTTAGTGGATTTATCTTTTCAGTCTTCTTACTGCTAAACTGTTGATGTCTACTAAACTTAATTTCGTGGTCGATGTATTTCTTACCAGTTTTATTTATTTATTCTTTTATGGTTGGAATGCTAAGATCTTTGTGAATATTTGTATTGGATACGTAAAAAGGAGGACAATCTTTACGAATTTATTATTATTGCTATTACAAACAAAAATGCATCTAACTTGGCATTGTCTTTTCTTTCTTTTTTGTCTTTCTAACTAACTCATTCTTTTGCTGTTCCTGTTCTCCTGTTGTTGAGTCAAACAATTTCTTATACTTCTCATATTATTGCTTAACTTCATCAACATCATCGCCTCATTTTAATGCAATCATCAATCAATCAATTTAATGCCTCAGTTCTTCCTTTTGCGTATCAACAGTTTCCTTTAGTTTTCTAGTTTTTACTTCAGGTACTTGCATACTTCTAATTTATTATTGCCTAACTTCAACTTAAAAATCAACATCATCATCTCACTCTAATGCAAAACTCAAATAGCCAAATTAACAATATTTTCTAGTAGTTTTCTTTGTTCCAATATTTCTAATTGATTATTCCTTAACTTTAACTTATCTCATAAGCATTGTTATACAAAATGCAAAAACCTAAATTATGCTTCAGTTTTTTTCGTTTTTTATGTCAACATTTTCAGTAAGTTTTCTAGTTTTTACCATTTTCAATATTTTAAGTTTACTAATTTCATGCTTAACTTCAACTTAACTAATGAACATCATCATCTCATTCTAATACAAAACTCAAATATCAAAATACTTCTTTTGGTCTTCCTTTTCCATGTCAACATTTTCTGCAAGTTTGCTTGTTTTTACCATTTAGTTAACTTTCAATATTTCTAATTTATTATTGCTTAACATCAACTTAACTGATCAATATCATTATCATAATAATAATATAGGTAGTGGCAGCAGTTGAAGTAGTTATCTACAATAGTTTCTATTACTTTACATTGTTCACTTTCAAAGTTTCGTACTTATTTTTGCTTAAGTTTATCATCTCATACTATACTAAAATATCGATATATTCTCCTGCTCTTTCCTTCTTATGCCGACGATTTGTAGTACCTCTATTCTTCACTAATCTTCCCTTACCTTAGCTTAACTAATCAACATCTTCGTCTCATTCGAATATAATACTGAACTGCCTATATAGTATATATATAGTAGTAGTTTTAGTAGTCTTCTACTATAGTTTATAGTACCTTATATGGTCCACTTTCAATATTTGCAACTTATTCATCATCGCATACTAAAACACAAATTTCCATTAGTTTTTCCACTTTTTATGACTTTAAATTGTTCAGTTTTCAGTTTTCTAATTTCTAATTTCTTCTTGCGCTGTTCGTTTCTTTCTAGCAATGTTGAAAGTAGTTTTCTATACTTGATCGACTTGTGTAGGGTATTGTGCAGTGTGGCGCCGCAGTGTTGCCGGTGGTTGCAAGTGGCTGTTGTTGCTGTTGCACGTGCCGGCTTGCGTTGTAAGCTCATTAGGCGCTTAATAAATGCTAAACACCAGCAAGAGAGCAGCGAACGACCAAAGTACAAAATACAAATACCTCGGCGCAGCAACCTCAAAACGAACCGAGTCGAAATAAAGAAATATTATTTATGACTGCTCAAAATGCAGCTCAGGCCACAAGGCAGCAATAGCTCTTGCCACAACAACTGCAACAACACGAGTCTTTGCCTACAGACGAAGAAGAAGAAGGGGAAAAAAAAATCAACTTGATTGCATTTTATTTATTTTTTCCATTTAATTTTTCGTCGGGTTTTTTTTTTTATTTGTTGTTGTTGTTGTTGTTGTTGTTGTGTTCGTTTGCTGCAAGTGGCACAATGCTAATTGAAATGCGCGCCAAAGCGAGCAGCAAATAACAACAAATCACAGCAATACAAATGCAGCAACAATTTATCGAGTGTGGCACGGAAACATTACAAGGTGTGCGATAGAGAGGGGCAGAGAGAGAGAGAGCAAAGTTCTCGAGGAGAAAACTTAGAGAACGTGGAGCCAGAGCTCGGAAGGTTAACTGTAAAGTTAGCTGGCTGTGCCACAATTCCGATTTCCTAAGCAATTAAATTCCAATTGCGGCATTGTTTTGCAACACAACTTCGGCAGCTCTGCTCGCTTCCACACTTTAAATATTGCAATTAACCATTCGCCCCCCGCTTTGCCGTCGTCAGTACAAAGCAAAGCCCAAACTGCAAACTGAAAGCTGAAAGCTGAAAGCCGAAAGCTGCTGGAAAGTGGGCACAAAGCTATCAGCCGACTTAGGCAAACACAAGAGGGCAGCGCTTATCGCTGCACACAGCTACAGTGAGCACTCTGCAAGCGGACAGCAGCCCAGCCACACTTTCAGCCCAATTCAGATTGATTCGAGACGAAATCAAATTGCAAATTGCCACCCCACTCAGCTCAATGACCAACTTAAAACCTCTGCAAAGATCAGTCAACTTCTATGAACTTCGACAACGTTGTCACAAAGTTTACCTATATTTCACAATTATTTCAAGTGCCTCTATCGCATATTTCAATGCACATAGTTCTATATTTATTTCACCTACATTTTCAAAGTAAATTCAGCACGACTCATTGCTCAAATGTCTTGGGAATTCAATGAAATCTAGAACTAAAAACAGTTGCTTGTAGTTCCACATTCTTTTTCTCTTGTTATCGGAAATCAAAGTGAACTTAAATTGCACCAACTACAACAATTCTTCAATTTTCTGAGCACTTGGCTTTAGATTAAATCTTTCGTTTCTTTTTTATAGGTAATCAAAACATATATTTCTGTATTTCTTCGTGCTGCAAAAGAAATTTGGCAATTAAAAAATCTCTTTCGAGATCTACATTCTTTTTTGTCTTAATATCGGAATTCTCAGTGAATGTCAACTTCCAAATGAGTTTATATAGAATTAACTATACCCCCAAGAAACGTTATATATTTTAGAACTTATTTTCTTAACCCTTAAGCAACATTTAAACATGTTTATTGCAAATATTTGTTTACGAAATTTCGCCAGACGTAGGAATAAAACAGGCTTTAAAACTAATTTGTATAAATTTTATATTTATTTTTTGTTTAGATGAAATTAATGTGAATATAAATTTATTAATTACAGCCCCAAAACATGTTATATATGTTTAAGTATTTTGTTGATTTCCACACGACATTTAAGCATTTTTATTGTAAATATTTCTATACGAAAATTTGCCAGTTGAAGAAATTAAGCAGACTTTAAAGCTAAATTAGAGCACTTTTTGTATTTCCCTTTTTCAGACGTAGTCAATGTGAATTTAAAATGATTAGATGCAGCTGAATGATATGTTACATATATTTAAGTATTTTGTGGATTTTGATTGCAAATATTTCTATACGAAAATTTGCTAGTTGTAGAAATTGAGCAGACTTTAAAGCTAATTTAGATCACTTTTTGTTTTCCTTTATTTTAACGAAATGAATTTAATTTAATTCACTCTATGACCAAGAAATATTATATATGCTCAAGTATTTTGTTGATTTCCACACGACATTTAAGCACTTTTACTGCAAATATTATGCTAATATATAACATATAGCAACTCCAGATCAACTCAAATGTTTTCAGCTAATTTTGAAGAGGCAAAGACAGTCTGCAGTTGCTTTTTTTCACACTCTTCGATTCTTCAAAGACTCAAATGCGTTTCGTAGATCTTTCTCTGTGGCAACGAGCCTAGCGCAGAGTGTGATTAGGTTTAGCTGCCAAAAAGTCGAGCCATGTGGCAGGCGGGGCAAGGGGGGCAGGAACTGCAGTGCGGCAGCGGCCAGTCAGCGGCTGTGGCATTTAAGTGAGCAATGACCGGTTGTGGCGGCAGCCAGCGCAACACACCACACGCCACATGCCGCATGCCACCAGTCGAATATTGGGCAATGTAATTTGGGCCGCCTGCTGATTTTTGCCATTGTTGAGCGCGCGACGACACTTTGCATATTTCACGCCCCAAGCGCCACGGGAGCAGGGGGGGGGCAAGGGGGCAAGGGGGCACATTGAATGGCTAGTGTGTATCGCATAATTGTTATTGTTATTGTTGTTATTTATGCCGCGGACAGTGCGATTATATTGTCAATAAAAACGCATTAGAATAATGCACACAATATTCGGAGCGTGCCACATGCGGCCGTTGTTCTTATGCTTATTAGTTGCATGGCTGCATGGCTGCTGCCGCCGCCGCTTGCGGCTCAATCAATTCTGATTTATTGTGCCGTCTCTTTCGCTCAGCGGCAGCCAAAAGCTGGCGAAATATGCGAAATAATCAGATAACGGCATTCGCAACACACAATGCAAGCACATAGTGCGCTCTCTTTCTCGCCGCTGCCACTGCTGGCAAGTCACTGCACTCAACTCCACTAAGAATGGGAGAGGAGCAGGGACTAAGCCAGTGCTTGCCAAACTACCAACAGTTGTCATGTCACTGCACTCGACTCCACAGCGAGTGAGAAGCGCAGCAGGGACTAGGTCAGTGCTTGTCAAACTGCCGACAGTTGGCAAGTCACTGCACTCGACTCCACTGCGGGAGATAGAGAGGAGCGCAGCAGGAACTACTTCAGTGCTTGGCAAACTGCCGACAGTTGGCAAGTCACTGCACTCGACTCCAAAGCGAGTGGGAGAAAGAGAGAAGCGCAGCAGGGACTAGGCCAGTGCTCGAAAAACTGCCGACAGTTGGCAAGTCACTGCACTCGGCAGTCACTGCCGATCGGACAGCGACAAGTTTTCCCAGCGCTTTCTGGACATAAACAAAAACAACGGCATGCCAAACAAATTGCTGGCGAATATTTCACTTCTGCTCAATTTCAGCGCAGCCAACGAGGGAGCAATAATTGTATACTTATGAAAGATATTTACGTCTGGAAACCCAAGAACTGAACCAACCACATACAATACTCGCGAATCAGCTGGCAACAAAAATTGAGTCCCACAAATTTTACCACACACAGCAAAACTCGTTTATCTGAGCACTTTACAAGCCGAGAGTTCTAAGATACTTTGAGTTTCTGCTTAAAGCTGCGTTTTCCATAATCTTCTAAACAAATAAACGAGAATATTTCTAATGAAATTAGTTGAACGAGATTAGCAAAATCGCATGAAATAGTCCAAATAATTGTAATACCATCTGAACTGTGTAAATTTTAGGCTGTCTGCAAGAGAATGTATTTTATTTCAAAAATTACAAGCGAAGTTTTTGAAAACTCTATAATTTATTTAATAAATAAATTCATTTGAATATTTCAAATGAAATTAGTTGAACGAGATTAGCAAACTCGCATGAGATAGTAGAAATAATTGTAATAGAGTTTAAGCTCTAAAAACTGTTTGCATTCTACGTACAACAAAAATTATATTTATCTGAAAACATTAGAGCGCAAGAAACATTTTTAATATACTTTCAAATAGTTAACAAATTAATAAGAATATTCTAAGTGCAATAAGTTGCACGAGATTAGAAAACTCGCATGAAATAGTTGACAAAGCTTTAATAATTCTAATAGAGTCAAAACCCTACAAATTTTGGGAAGGCTACAAAAGTATGCAAATTACAAGCTGCGACTTTAAAAACACTTTCCAATAGTCAACAAAGAAATAGATGAGAGTATTTTGAAATAAAATTAGTTTAACAAAGCAGAAATAATTGTAATAGAGGCTAAGCCTTAAAAACTGTAGGCCAATTACAAAAGAAATAAAATTTATATGAGAACATTAGAGAGAAAGAGGGAGGGAAAGAGAGAGAGTGAGAGAGAGACGTTTTTAAAATACTTTCAAAGAGTGCAAAAATAAATGAGAATATTTGAATTGCAATTAGTTCAACGATGTTAAAGAACGTTTCTAGTCAACGCAACTTTGCTTGCTTTGGCTGTCAAAAAGAACGTATCGAAACTTGGTCACACTGCGCAGCTCTCCACTCTATGCATGTTTATCGATAACCCCTGAAAGAATCGCAGTAGTAGAGCGACAATGAGTGACTTTCACTAAATGCGAGATAGAAAATTGCAACAAATATTGTTGGAGCTCGTTGCACATGGCAAACAAACAAGAGTAGGAAAAGAAGTGGGCTTGGTGTAATCAGAACGATTTCAATATGTTTTGCAATCGAGAAACAAACAAATGCATCGCATGGCCGTTTCTGCCACATATTGTGGCACGCCAACGGGCAAAAAATGTGGCTCCTTTTATCGGCTATCTGCATGTGTACACACATATTTTGTTTTTTGTGTTTTGTGTTTTGCTTTTTGCTTTTTGGCATATTTGCTGCAATCGGAGAAGTCTGTGCGGCGACTGTGAGAAACGCAAAATTCACATGCCACACGGTGGGCGCCAGAAGTATGGCAACGAAAGTGGCAAACAGCTGCAGCAACAATTCGACGAGTTTTGTGAGTCGGCTCGGCTAACAGAGTGCCAACAACAAAACAGGTGTCACAACCAACCGTCGATGCGACGTCCACTCGTCGACAGATAATTAGCAAGCGAGCGAGGCAGGGGGGGTGGGGGGGTAGAGGGGAGCTCCTGCAGCCTCATCAGCAGTTTCCACGGCTCGCTTCGCGTTCAAAGTATGTAAATAAATATCGCATAAATCACACAGCGCCAACGTTTAAATTCACATGACACTGGCTGCCAAAAAGCGAAGCAAAACAGCAACGGAATACAATAAAAATGCGACTCGCAAAACATTCTGCAAGAAGTGTTGACGTCGCTGTCGCTTCTTTTGTGCAGGTGAGCACAAAGGCAGTATTTAGGTAAATGCAGTTTCGATACACAGCTCGCAACGACCTTGCGCAGCATGCAGAATAAGTGCCGAAGCAGCAGCGCCCACATCGCAAGCCAATAAAACAAATCAAAATAAAAGCGCAGCCAGCGGAAACTCGCTCATGCCACAAATATGCACAGCAATCTCAAGACCTCGCTTCCAGCTGCAGGACTACGACATTTTCACAATACTTGGCGCTTAAAGTCAACAACGTTATCAATGAAATGTGAATGCCAAGTAAGTTTATTTCGAAACTCTTCAAACTCGTGTGAAAAATCTAAAAAACAATTGCCAAATTGGACTAAAAACAAGACTACGAAATTTGCTGAATACTTAGCGCTTACAAATAGCATTCTATATTCTAATATGAATGCCAAGTAAGTTTATTTCAAAAGTCTTCAAAAACACATTTTTGAATTCGTAAACGTTGGGGTAATTTCCAGAGTTATTTTCTAGCTGCAGGACTACGAAATTTGCAGAATACTTTGCGCATAGAAATAGCTTTCTAAATGCGCAAGGTCAACAACATTATCAATTCAAAATGAATCACAAGTAAGTTTATTTTCCAACTCTTCAAACTCATGCAAAAAATGCCAAAAACAAATTTTCTTATTCATAATCTTGCGAGCAATCCCAATAACTAACAATCGAAGAACTTTTACAAATATTTAGCGCTTAGAAGTAGATTTGCGAATAATAATAATAACTAAGCAATTTAATATCAGTTTCCTCTAAAGTTTTTCCCCAACTCATCAAACGCTTGTCAAAAATCTCAAAAACAAATTGAGCTCTTGTTGAATTAACAATCTTGAGAGCAATTTCAAGAGTTGTTCACTAATTGAAGGACTATGCAATTGTTTGAATATAAGGTGCTTAGAAATACATTTGCAAATGTATCTATTCTAGGCATATCAATACTAATTTCGTCTCAAGTTTGTTTTCTATCTTTTTAAACTCATGTCAATAAACTTCAGAATAAAATCAACTACTTTCAATTAGTATTTCAAGCAATGTAAGAAACATAAAGCACATAGAAGTAAAGTAAATGTGCTTTCTAGTTGATTTTCGATTTATCTGCTATGAAATTTGTAGAATATTTAGCTCTAATAAATAGATTTGCGCACGTATCCCAATCAAGTCAATATTAAGTTCCATCCCAGTTTATTTTCAAATTAGAATCAACTGTTTACGAATAAACATTGTCTTTAGAGCGACTTCAAAAAATTTATAGAATATTTAGCGCTTTTAAGTAGTTTTCCGAATGTATCCCAAGTAATTCAATACGAATTTCCTTGCAAGTTCATTTTCAAACTAAAATGAACTGTTTTCGAATTAACATTGTTAAGAATACTTAACGTTTATAAATAGATTATCGAATGTATGCTCAGCAAGTTAATATGAATTAACTCGGCAGTTGATTTGAACAATGTTTAGAGCAAGTTCGAGAGCAATTTGCGAATCGAAGGACTATGAAATTTGCAGAATATTCAGCTTGAATGAATAGATTTGCGAATGTGTGCTCGCCAATTCAACTGTTTACGAATTAACAATCTCTGGAGCGATGGAAAGTGCTTTTCTGTGGCCGCAGCAGTTGAAAGACTATTGAATAGTTGAACAAAGTCGCCAAGCCAACATTAACAATTTAATGCGAGTTTCCGCTTGGCGTCCGAAATGCGAAACTGTTTTCGTCTGTTTCATCTGAAATTAGACAGTTCCTTGACTGCGGACTGCGGACTGTTGATGTTTGACGAGGTAAAATGTGCATTTCGTATTCAAATTGCGGACTTGTTCTCTTAATTAAGTCGTCTACGAATGTTTGTTATTTGTAATGTAATATTCAATATTTGCCCCCGCTCCCCGCCCCCCCCAAATACACATACATATATATATGTATCGAGCGCATCGAACTGTGCGTGGTTGTGTTTGTGCGCTGAGAGGGAAATTGGAATTTTAGTGGACTAGTTGAACTCAGCAGTTGGACATTAATATTACTGCGACAATTACAGGTATTAATTAGTTTTGTTTTTCCACAATTATCCAATTGTTGCACTTGCAGCTTATGTCTCAATTGACGGCATTATTTTCGTTTGGTGTGCGGCAAATTGAAATTAGCAGCGCAACGAATTGAAATGGAACAACGATCGAATTTAACGCAAATACGAGTGTGTGTGTGTAACGCGTTTGGGAATCGCTGGAATGGAGCAGCAACAGCGCAAACTTCACACAATTAATGCCGTCGGGGGACTGCAATAAAATGTAAAACATCGCGTCTAAAAACATGTCGCATATTGAGGCATTCTTTGGCAAATGTTTGCAACAGTTGCCGTGAAAAATGCTCGCCAAATATTATATAAATAAATAACGCATTTTTATTGAAATTAATCGGCGCCGTGCGCTCTTCTTCGTACTTCTTTTTTCTCTGTGCTGTTTTTGCTGCTGGCAATTTATTTGCGACAAAGATTAAAATGATGAAGCCAACAATCTATTTGATTATAATTAATTTACAAAGTGTGCCGTTAATTGCTGAATTAAATGCACGCGTTTCCGTGCAACTTGCTCGCTCTCTGTCGCTCTTTGACGGGCGGCTAGTCGACGGATTAAACGCATCATCAGAGTGCTGCGCCATACCTACCTCCCTGCCTCCCCCGCCAATCGCTTTGTAATTTACTCGCACTCTCTGCTAAGCCCCGAGATTAATTGTCCATAATCTGAGCAAACAAATTATCGCTCGCATGCGACTCTTCACTAATCGCACGCGTCTCCGCGACCCGTCCACCACTTGACACCGCCTAATTAGACAGGTGTGCTGCGAATAAGCCCAAAAGTATTCAGCCTAAGCCTGCAACTAATTGCAGCATGTGCAGCACAGTCTCGCAGCCCATCTCCAATCAGTTGGCCAAGACGTTCATCCTCACGAAGCAAGTGACTACTGTCTGCCACATGCAGAAACAACAAATACGAAAGAACTTATCCCGAAATTCGTAATACAATCTTTTAAAAAATGATATTCTTTGCACTTTTCAAGTTGATATTAAGCTGGCATTAAGTGGAACTATCTAGAGCAATTTCCTCTCACTCTATACCGATTTTGTAAGTCAATCTTTTAGAAATGAAAATCGTAAAGTAATAAGAAAGAAATTATAAAGTTACTCGAAATGAAATAGAAAATAAGAAAGAACTTATACCGATTTCGTAATACAATCTTTTAGAAAATGATATTCTTTGTTCAATAAGTGCAAGTTTGCATATTTCATGTTGATATTAAGGTGGAAGTGGGACAATCTGGAACAACCTCCTCTTGCTCTAAAATGATTCTGTATTCAATCTTTTAGAAATGAAAATCGTAAAGTAATAAGAAAGAAGTAATAAAATTTCCTCTTGCTCTATACTGATTTCGTACGACAATCAACTACCAATGAAAATTGTAAAGCAATGGCAAATAAATTAATAAATAAAAAATAAGAAAGAACTTATACCGATTTCGTAAAAAAGATATTCGTTGTTTAATAAGTGCAAGTTTGCATATTGCATGTTGATATAATGACAATAATAAGAACAATTTAGAGCAATTTACTCTTGCTCTATACTGATTTTGTAGTCAATCATTTAGAAATAAAAATCAAAAAGTATTAAGAAAGAAATTACAAAGTTTTGTACCACAATCATTTAGAAATGAAAATCGTAAAAAGTAAACTAATAAGAAAGAAATTAGAAAGTAATTCTAAATGAAATAAGTGCTAAGTTGCTAATATGTCATTTTCTACAGCTAGATTTTGCGAGTCTCCAAATAAATGTAGCATGCTATTGAACCAATTACTTTCTTCTTCCTCGATTTCGTAATACAATCCATTTCTTTGTGAAATTGGTCTAATTTAGCATATTTCAAGTTGATATGGTGGCAATAAGAAGCACAAACTAAAGCGCTTCCTTTCAGCTTTAAAATTTTTGTACCACAATTTTTTAGAAATAAAAATCGTTAAGTAATAAAAAAGAAGTTTTAAAGTAATTAGAAATGAAATTAATTGAGAAATAGTCTAAATTTTGAGATACGTTCAAATTTTAAAATAAATGCAACAATGCAATTTCTTTCTTTTTCTCACATAATTCGTTGTCAAATTTCTAATTTTGCATATGTCAAGTTGGTAATCAAGTTGCTAATAAACGCAACATTCTACAACAATTTCGTTTTTCTAAATTCTGACTTTGTCGCACAATCTTTTAACAAATGAACTTGATTGAGAAATGGCGAAACTTCCCTAAAAATGTCCCTCATCCATCTAAATTTTGAGACAGGTTCCAATTTCTAGCAGTTTCTTTCTTCTTGCTATTTTGTAATACAATTTGTAATACAATCTGCTAACTAAGGAATTCTTTGTGAAAAAAGTGAAGTTCTGAGGTTCAGTTGATATCTTGCTGATAAATCCAGCAATCTAATGCAATTCCTCTTCTTCTAGCCAGCTTTTGTACTACAAACTTTAGGAAATCAAAATCTTTTAGAAATTTAATTTTTAGCTAGATTTTGAGATACGTTCAAATTTGCAAATATTTGTATGCTCTTTATTGAATACAATTCCCTGCCTCTTGTAATCTGCTTGCCCAGGAATTCTTTGTGCAAACTGGCTAATAAATATTGGAGTCTGTGCAGCAATAACTTTCTCCAACTAGATGTTGTCATAGAATCTTTGAGCAGATAAACACTTGAAATGAATTTGCATGTTTCGAGTGGGAAATTGCAACAATCTAGAGCAATTCCATTCCACTTTGCAGATTTGGTAATATAATCTTTGAGCAAATGAATGCGAATGCTAATAAATATTGCAGTCTGCGAAACAATTCTGTTGCGCCAACCAGACCTTGTAACACAATCTTTCACTAAACGAATTCTTTGCGAAATGAGTGCAAGTTGAGTGTAGTTGTAGTTGCACTCCCCAAAAACAATCCAGAGCGATTGCTTGCCTACGTCCGCAAATAAGTGTAAATTGGTAATTTTCGTGTTTTCAAATGAAAGCTGCCCCGGCAATTGAGCAGTTTGGAGGCCCATCCCCAAGCTGTCGCCCGTTGTAATGAGGCGCCTTTTCAACGCCCACTCGATTTGGGGATTTTGCAACTCTTACTCTATGGCCTGACGTCTGCTGACTGCTGTCTGCTGACTGCTGTCTGCAGAGCCCACGCCGAGAGATGCCTAAAATACATTCCGATGCTCGGTTGTGTCCCTGTTATTAGAGCCAGTGCCAAAAAGGCGAGTACAAAGCTGTTCTATTGAGTTCGAAGGAATTTTTCTATATGCATCATAAGTATGTCGCAATTTTTGTGTTCTTTTTCATTGTTTGCGATTTCAATAACAATTTATTTTCAGTTAGCAGGCCTCACTTCTCACTTCCCCGTCTGCAACCTGTGCTTATTGCGCATTCCCGTCGCGACAATTCAGCTCGATGTCGTCTGCTGTCCACTCAACTGAGTGCACACTGTACGTAGCGTATGCAGAGAGCTATTAATAGCGTCAAGTGGCTGCATTCGGAAGACACGTGTAAACCCCTGTCGAGGGCCTTTCGTCTGTTTATTGGGGTCAGTTTGTTTGACTTAGTTTGATAACTTGCCGAAAATTATCAAAAGCGCACGCTAAACTGCTCCGGGCATTTGCTGCGAACGCAAGCGACCGACTCCTACTACTATTTCGACTACTACCCACAACTACTGCTGCTACTACTGCTGCTACTACTACTAATACTAATCCTACTTCTTATACTCATACTAAATGCGGCTGGCTAATTTCATGCTATGCTTTGAACCAGCAAAATTCCCACGGGCTGTTTGTTTTGTACTTGTTTTCGAGGCACGCCGAAAATACAACCGAAAAAAAAAGCAGGAAAAAAAAGAAATAATAATAATAATAATAAGCAAGGCAGCGAGAACGACGACGAACGAGCGAACGCGTAGGGGATGCAGACGACGTGCAAGACGGAGAGACGGAGAGCCAGAACTTACCCGCGTAACATGAGCAGCTGTCCAAGCTGAATACGGCAGAGCCGAAAAGCAACAACAGAAGCAGCGCTGTCGACGGCATTTTGAGCCAAGCTGGCGCTGCTACTGCTGCTGCTGCTTCTGCTGCTGGTATTTCGTTGACGCGCCGCAGCGACGACGCCGACGATCGTCGCTGCCTTTCCTTCATTTGCGCCAGTTGTTGTTGCTGGTCGCCGCTACTACTGCTGCTGCTGCTGCTGCTGCTGCTGTAGCCTGTCTGTTACTTTGCGGCTGCTTTTGATTGCTGCTGCTGCTGCGCGCTTTTGGTTTGGTTTTGGTTCAATTTTTTCTCACTTTGTTTTTTTCGTGGTTCTGCCACGGTTATTTGCTTTATTGTATGTTTTTGTTTTCGTTTTTCTTTCACTTGGCGCAAAAGTTTTCGTTGTTATTTTATATTTTCAATTTGGCTTGCCGCTTCTTACATTTGCTCAGCGTTTTCTCTGCTGCCATTTTATGTGCCTGCAATAGACAATTATAACAACAACAAGAACCACGGCGACGCCGTCGACGACGACGACGACAATAACAACAGAGGGCGTGTGAGTGAGCCAGAATGAGAGGTAAGCAACATGCACAACAAGACGAACACACGACGAAACAGCAGAAGCAGCATAAGAAGAACAAGACGAACGTTAAACAAATGTTAACGTCATATTGATCTACCAGCATTGCTCTTTGCGCCGTCATTCGCACTCAACGCGCTCTCACGCTCACGCACACCTGCCGCAGGTAGAGCGAGCGCCTAAAGAGAGCGATCCACACAGAGTGGATACACAGCGAGAGAGAGCGCACGAGAGCGAGAGAGATCCAATGCACGTCACTCAACGACAACTTAATGGGAATTCTTCTTCTGCTTCACCTTCTGCTGCTTCTTCTGTCTTATTTCTTTTTGTTTTTGTTGCGCTCTTGCTGTCTTGTGGCTTTTGTTGAACCCTTTTCTTTTAACTCGGCTCTTGCCTCGTTTGGCTGCAAGAACCCGTTTTCACATGCAATTCTTTTCAAGCTACGCTCACACACCCACACAGCATACACACAGGCAAAAAACAGTCGCACACACAGGCAAACACTCTGAGAAAAATGTAATTGTATTAATTGTTGTGCATAATCAATTATAAACATTTCTTTCGTTATCTTTGGCTTTGGCTTTGGCTATTGCAGTTTATTCACGCACACATACTCAGCACTCACACACACACATGCATAGTCCAAAAGCAAACAGAAAAAAAAACGAACAAAAATATTGAAAGATCATTGCGCTGGTGCTGCTGTCGCTGCTGCCGACGCCAGATCGACGCACACATACACGTACATTTACACAGTTTCGCACGAACTGCGACTGTGGCTGCGACGACGACGACGACGTTCACACACACGCGACTATCTGAACCGTCCGTAACGCGCGCACAAAACAAACTGAAGCAAAACAAAATGCAGGCAGCGCTAGCGTCAAAAGTTGTTGAGTGAGTTCCGCCTAACAGCCAACTGTTAATGTTAATGCTCGCCGCTATGTTAACTTCGCCCGACAGCTAGCTGCTAACAGCGCGCTGCCTGAAGTCGCATGCCCAAACTCACTCAATGTTAATGTTAACTCGAAATGGAACTGTTACGAGCGCACACTGTGCTCGCTACTGAATATAACTTGCCAAACTCATTTTCACATAACTTTGCGCACATCTACAGACATTCGCCACATGTGCGGCGCATATTGCTCAAGTGTTATTACTATTTTTGCTGATGGCTTGCCAGTCCAATTGGCCGTTTTGCACCACTGTGGCGCAACAGATGTGGTCTACGCGAAGCACTCGACTCAACCCGGCAACTCCACTCAACTGTAAATGCGCTCAACAACGAATGCCGAAAAAAAAAGCAGTGAGCAGAAAATGTGGCGGTTAAATTTGAATAAATGTGTGCACTGTTAATGGGAAATGCGTGTCGCATTAAATGAAATTAAAATATTTGTAAATATAGAAGTTTCGCGCTCGCATATATAAAATGCGAATTGCAAAAAATATATCCGATTTTAACATGCATCTGCAAACACAATAAGCATGCCATGTACACATGTGTGTGTGCGCGTGTGTGTGTGTGTTCATTTCAAAATGCACTTAAAAATTGCTCGCGAGTCTCTCTGTGTGTGTGTGTGTGTGTGTGCCTGTGGGGCTCTGGCTAGAGGTCAGGTCAACTTCGTCGCCTGCCAATTAAAACTTTTTATGCGCTGCGGCAGCTTTGTATGTGTAACTGCGTGCGTGTGAGTGTGTGTGTGTGTGTGTGTGTGCGGCTCGCTCCAAGTAACTTTATTAATGCGATTTCGGTTAATTAACAACAACAATTACACAAACGCAGTCCGCGCTTTAAATAATCAACGAGTGTGTGCCGGAGAACGAGCGCGAGGGCAACAGAAGTTCACGTTTTGTTGTATCAAAGAGCGCAGAATGCTTTCTGGATTAAACAAAAAAAAAAAAGAATTACGCCTACGCACACACACACACACACACACACACTCGCACACACACAGGCACACGCGAATTGTTTGCGCTGAAGAGCCGTTGACTAACGCTTGAGTTTGCACTCAATACCGGCCAGCGTTGCCACCCCACCATCACCCCACCACCACGCACAGCGCAGCCCACAACTCACCACGTTCCCACGCATTTCGCTTTGTTTTGAGTTCGCTTTTTGTGCTAGCGCAACAAGTTGCCAAAGCGACATCGCTTGTTTGCATGCGTATGCGTCTATGCGTTTGTGTGTCTGTGTGTGTGTGTGCTCGCTTTGTCTCCGCGCGTTTGTTTGTGTGTGTGTGTGTTTGCCTACGCAGAACAAATCGAAAATAGCAGCATGCAAAGTTGCTGCGCAACACGACGCAAAAAAAGTGTTGCCTACCTTCAGGAGCTGTGCAAAATTAGCGCAGCAAAAAGTCGCCAAATCAAACGGCTGCCAAGTCACATTGCCGGGGGGCTGGGGGCGTGGCACGGTGTCGACACATCGCGAAACTTACTTACGAAACTCTAAGTGCGCTCGCATCTCAATCCTCCGCACACTGATTCGACTTGTTTTTGCCAATTAGCTAAACGACGCCAGCCAAAAGCCTTTGACACATTTCAATGCAGCTCGCAAAGTTGCTCAAAGACACGTTCTCCACACAACTGACTCTGCAATCTTTCACTCACTTCTCCTCCTCTCTCGCTGTGCCGGGCAATTAGCGCAATGACACCTGTCGAGAGCTGCAAAGTTATCGCTAAGTAGATCAGCGAACGCGCCATTAACAATCGAACAGTAATCTAGCTATAAACACACACAACTAAGCGCGCTTCACAAACTAATTACACTCTGATTCGCTTTTCAACTTCAAAATAGATTTCAATCTAAGAAAAAACGCTGCAGAAATTCAAGCAAACATTTTCAGCAGTTCACTCTTAGTCTTTCTTGAACTTCCCATAGGATATAGTCTATAATAATAATAAAATAAATTCATTTAAATCCAATACTTTACACATTTGCATAAAACTATATGCAATAAAAATCAATCGAAAAAAGTCTAATAACAAAATAGTTAGTTATGCTATAACTCACTCTTAATCTCTCTTATTGCATTGAAACATATTCGACTCCAATACAGAAATAAATTAGTTTAAAGCCAAAATGTCACGAATTCTTATATAAACTTGAATATGTATGTTCGATTAAAATAATTATATAAATCAATTAGTTTAAAGCAAGTATTTTACACATATTTATAACTCGCTTTTATTAGTATATATATATATATATAAATAATATGAATTAAGTTAAATTAAAAAAAGGTAAACGAAGGACTATGAAGTAATTTAGTCGCAACTTTTTTGTTATAGACTTGAAGTTCTATTAAAATGTTTCGATTGAAATAATAAAAGAAATTAGCTTATAGCAAAACGTTTATACATTCTTATATAAGCTTGAATTTCAATTAAAATATAGTCGATTGCAATGATAAACTGAATTAGTTTAAAGCAAATATTTTATGCTTTCCAATGTACACTTGAAATTCGATTAAATATATTCCATTCCAATAGATAGATAAATTAGTTAAGCAAACAATTTATGCATTCTGAGTTAGGCTTCAAGTTCCATTAAAATATATTCGATTTCACTATAAAATCAATTAATTGAAAGCAAATACTATATACTTATTTAAAACACTATTGTTAATGTATAACAATATATAAAAAAACAATATAAATTAAGTCAATTTAGAGAAAAATTAGCAAAAGTTTAAAATAAATCATTCGATTCTTTTATGATGCAAACTTGAAGTTCCATTAAAATATAGTCGATGGCAATAATAAAATAAATTAGTTTAAAGCAATATTACGCATTCTTATATAAGCTTGAAGTTCTATTAAAATACAGTCAATTGAAATAATCAAATAAATCAGTTTGAAGCAAATATTTTTTTTATACATTCTCAAGTAGACTTAAAGTTCCATTTAAATATATTACATTTCAAGAAAAAAAAAAGTTGTTTAAAGCAAATATTTTACACATTTGTATAAAGCAAAACTACAATATATCAAAAGAACAATGACAAATAAGTCTAATTGGATAGTAAACAAAGTAATTCACTTTACATTTCTCATATAGACTTAAAAGTTCGCTTAAAATATATTCTGTTAATAAAAAAAACAATTCAGTTTAAAGCAAATATTTTGCAGTTTTTCAAGTGTTAAACTACAATACTGCAAACAAAAACAATGGAAAGGAATTCGTATCTTAAAAAGTAAACAGAAAGTGTGAAGAAATTATAATCTATCTATAGATAACTCGCAGATCTCGGCAACTATGAAAGCGAAAGTTACGAAATTTAGTCTTAAAGTGCAAAACATTTTGCTTGCTTTCTTGCTTGCATTAATTGTATTGTTTTATCCTTGGGAATATATATTTGATCAGCGTGTAGTTTTCTTTAGAACGAATGCAAATTATATGTAAATATTTGCTGTGGAAATCGAGCTGAAACAGATTCAAATGGAATGCCCGGCAATTATTTAGATGGTTTTTAAATCAAAGGCCCCATTGTTGTTGCCATTGTTGCTGTTGTTGTTGTTGTTGTTGTTGTGGCAGGACAAGTGACATTAGCTGAGAGCGTTGCAGGGCAAACAATTGATGGAACAATGTGGCTTAGTTGTGATGCTGTTGACTTTGGCAATAATCGCAGTAATTAGTTAACAACATTTTCCACTGTTTGCGCCACTCGCAACATTTACTTAGTGCAGCGATGACGGATTGCGGCGATTTGTTGCACGCCTTGCTGCTGCACCTGTTGCCCCCGGCTGGCCACATGAAAGCGCATCCAGCAGAACACGGCCAGATGCAATCGGCCAGCGGTAAGCAACAGCACGAGCGAGCTGCTACTAACTACATTTCACTAATGGAAAATGTGTCCAACAAGGGGGGAGGGGGGTGCAGGAGTTGAGCTAATACCGTCGTAGCTCTGCTCGGGCAATCCTGTGACCTGTGACCTGTGGCCATGCATTTCCACATGGCCAGCTGCTTGCCCAGTCGCACAGAACCGAACACGGAACACGGCATTCAAATTGATTTGAAATGCGCTTTAAAAATTATGTGGTGGCGATAGCGGGGGGGGGGGGGGTCAGTTGCCTCCTCGAAGGTGCAAAGTGCTGGCTCCAGCTTACAGCGTGTTGACACGAATCGAACCAACTATGCGGCAAACACAAAGCGTTGTTGCAACACCGAAACATATGCGGAGCCCACCACGACCTGCCCCAAACGCGAACTCGACTCAGCGTAGCATGACAACGTTTCCAAATCCAATCGAGTTGCTCAGCGTTCTGCCCATAGCACTGGCTACAGTGGCCACTCGATAACAAGCAACGCCAGTGCATGAATGTTGTGACTAGTCCAAAGTCTAGCAGTCTCCTTTCGTAGTTCAAAGCACATTGACAGGGAACTTTCAACTAGTTGCAAAGTTGGTTGCTTAAGCTGAGCAAAAGCTTGCAAATACTTGCAAAGTAAATGCCATTGAAATGCGAAAGAGCTTCAAGAAGTTAAAAGCTCATAATATTAAAGCACATTGCTTAAAGTGAGCCAAAAGCTTTCAAATACTTGCAGTAGAAACTTCTATTGGTGCATAGTAAATGCCTTTGAAATGCTTAGAAGCTTCAACTAGAGCAAAGCTCATTCAGACAAAAGAGTAAAAGCTGCTGAAAGCGAAGTACACTGTCAAATACTTGCAATACTTTAATCATTAGATTAGAAGCTGTTAGTAAATAAGAACAATTAGAGTAAAAAAAAAGTACATTGCATGAAGTCAGCAAGAGCTTTCAAAAAAATACTTGCAATATCCTAAAAGCTGCAATTAAATTACTTGAAATGCTAAAGTAAAGAATCATTCAACTATTAGTAAAAGCTATCAACAAAGTAAAGTAGAAGCAATTGGAATAATCAAAACGAAGTGCATTGCTTAATGCAAAATACTTTTAATGCCATAAAAGCTTCGATTTGTGCAAAGTAAATTCAACAAAGCACATTTTATTATAGGAGTAAAATGTAGATAATAACGAAAATTTTGAGTTATAGAGCAAATAGTGCAAAGCAAAGCACATTCAATCAATTAAAAGCAGACAATAAATAAACGCAATTTTGAGTTACGAAGCAAAAGCAAAATAAAGCAATGTAAAGTCAAGCAAAAGGAACAACTACTTCAAGTAGTTGGAGTAAAGTGATAGAAAGCTTGTCAAACACTTTCAATAAAAAACTTTAGAGTCTAAAGCTTGCAAACCAAATGAAAGCTTTAAGTTGCGATTAGTAAATTGAAGTTAATAGCAATAAAATTTGGTTTTTTTGTATAAACTTCTGTTTAGTTGCAATGTTGTGAAAAAATTGATTGAATTGCATATAAAGTGAGTGCAATTTGTAAGCATTTTTTCAAGCTTTAAGCAGCTTTCTGCTTGTCCATCATTTTTATTTTCTTCATATCACGAAAGTGTTTTGATTGCTACAAACTTGCTGCAGCTTTATTATTTCGATGCAAGCCTTTCGCGTTTCACAGTTTGTGGGCTTGCAATCAAAATTGTGATGATCTCTGACACAATTGAGGAGCTTGCAAAGTTGGGCTTAGCTCGAGGTTGTAGTTGGCGAAGAATTCAATTACAGATGCCAAATAAGTGGCAGCTCGAACTGGCAATTAGAAGCAGCATTTAATGCACTAAGCTGTCAGTGGGCGTCTGTCCGTGTTGCACGTTGCCAAGTGCCGCTGGCAACAACAGCAAAAGCGCTCGCACTCGACGTGGCAAACATAGCGAACATGGCGAACAGAGCTCATCGGAAAGCGGCAGCTGTCAAATTTATTTGCGCGTGAAAATGCAATGGCTGTCGGACTCTGTCCTGTCTGCCCCAACATGTGTCCTGCCAAGCAGTCGAGGCGGCGAGCGGAAGCAAGTGCAACAAGTGACCCGACAGCCGTCACTGGCTGCTGCTCTGTCTGCCACTGCCGCTGCTGCAAGTTCCATTGTCAGTCATGAAA
Source organism: Drosophila rubida (assembly GCA_035046165.1). NCBI lineage: Eukaryota > Metazoa > Arthropoda > Insecta > Diptera > Drosophilidae > Drosophila > Drosophila rubida. Next base: position 17,621,769 of record JAWNOF010000023.1, on the reverse strand, counting down.
ATCAGATGCAGCACCCGGCTGGCCACGTTGCACGACCCCGTTGCAAGCTGGCTGGACTCTTTTGGCTAATCGAATTTAAATGGCAGTCAAATGAAGCGCAAAAGACAAATGCAATTGGCAAGTCTGTTGCAGCCTGCGTCACAGTTCCTGCTCGCTTGGCATGTGGCAAGTGGCATGTGGCAAGTGGCGAGTGGCAAGTGGTGCTCGCCGGTGTGAAGCTTTGCTAATTTGTCGCTTATCGAGTAACGAAATCGCCTTCTTGTCACGCCTCGCATTTCGGACTCCATAACTCGACTCCCCTCCTCTCTTGTGTGTCCCCCCCCCCCCCCACAATACAAACAATCTATATGCTATATAGCACTTGGAACAAAGTTTATCTATTGATTGCCCAATTTAAATAAATCCATCTAAATAAATAGATTAGAATCGCGGCTTTCCACTAGAGCAGTGCATAAATCAGTTGGTTGCTGGAATAAATCAAGCAATGCACAAATAAATTCGCACATTATAATTGCACTTTTAATGGCTTAATTATTTCAATCAACAACAACAAGAAAACAACTGAAATCGCGCCGCTCACAAACATGATTAACGATTGAATGAATCGGCAAATATATCAAGAGCTATATAAACAAATCGATGAGTATATTTTTAAACAAATCCGTAAGAAATATATCAACAAATTCAATAAATAAATCAGAGCTGCACTCATTGCAAATTTGCACAACAAGAATTGAAATATTTAGCAGCTAAAGTAAATGAGGTCAAGGTTCAAGGATTGTGATGAACTAAATCAGCAGGAAAATGTAAATATATAAACAACAATGGTAAACGATAAATGACGTCACTTCTTTGCTCATAACATAACTTAGCAAGGCAACAAAAAATATGTAAAAATTAAGTAAAGCCTTTAAACTGAGCTTAACTAAATGCATTATTGATACATCATTAAATTGAAGCATAAATATGTGAATAAATACAAAAGCGCATTAGAATAGCATGGAAATTAATTTAAGCTCTGCATAAAAATAAATATATATAATAGGCATTCAATAGGTAAACAATTATTGCATATAGATCACATTTGAACTGCGCTTATGTTGATTTAATGTTATTCATTGATACTCCAGTATATATTTAATTAGTAATAATGTAAAATAAAATATAACAAATATAATTTATAGTTGCATAGTTATATTTTCAGTTTAAAAATAGATCAATGAAATTATAAGTTAATGAAATTATAAATGATCTACACAATATATAGACCAAAGAAATTAAGTATACGTTCAATATGTAAATAAAAATTAAGACCACATTTGAACTGCACTTATCTATATTTAATGCTATTGTTGAATACTACATTGAATATGTATTTCGTAAGAAATGTGTGCTTGAATTAATATATAATAAAATAACTAATAATTTAATATTTATAATCATTGCATTTCAACATAAATTATAGAGCAAAGAAATTAAGTATACGTTCAATATGGAAATAAAAACATAGACCACATTTGAACTGCACTAATTTATATTTAATGCTATCGTTGAATACTCCTTATAATATATATTAAAATAATATAATTACCAATTTTATACCAATAATAGTTTCACAATCACATACAATTTAGATCAATGAAATAAATTAAGTATACGTTCAATATGTAAATAAAAATACAGACTACACTTGAACTGCATTCGTCTATATTAAATGTCGTGTTTATATAATCCTGTAATTATAACGAAAAAGTATAATTACTGAATTATATAAAGACAAGAGTTAATAAGAAATATTTGCGTAAACAATAGTAGATAAATAAATAAATAATAATTGCACTTAGCTATCTATCTACCAATATTATCTAACTGTGTTATACGTTCAATATGTAATTAAATCGATAGTTAGTTTCAACTTATCTTTATAAATAGTTGTCTTTATACATTGCTGTAAACAAAAATATAAAACAATAGCTGCACTTATTTAAATTTCATGTTCTAAATTGAAATACGTAAATATTGAACAACAAGTTTGTGTCTTTTTATAAATTGAATTTGTATATCAAAATGTGGAACACTAATTGTTGTTGTCTTGAGTGTGTGTTTTAAGAAGAAATATGTGTGCATAAAATGGTATATAAATATACTATAATACCATACAGAGGTATGTAGATTTGAATTGAAAATCGCATTAAATTGTCAAGCGTTGTTTTTGAATGCCTCAAATTGCTGCAAGTTTCAGGCGCGACAAAATTGAAGCTGGTGGCAACTTGAATGTGGAAAGTCGATCAAATTGATTTGCCGTCGAAATGTTTTGGTGTTTGTTGAAAGGCAGCCATAAATCAGAGCGAAGTGTGGCGGAGTCAATGCATCAAATAATAATAACAATAATGCTGGCAACTTGCAGCGAACTCGGGCTGCAAAGTGCAAAGTGTGTGCCGCACTGTGTGGCAGACGCGCGCCCATCGCTCCCCTCCCCCCCCGCCGGCGTAATACACTTATTGTTTAATAGCTGCAGCTCTTTTGTGACCGCAACAAGGCAACAAGGTCTTTGTGGGGCGGGTCCAGCTGCAATGCGACAAGTTGCCAGTTGCCAGTTGCCAGTTGTTGCCAGTTGTTGCAAGTTGCCGGCTTGCACGCTCCACGTTCCATCAACTGGTGTCCAATTTGCTATGGACAGGTAAAAATGGCGATGCACGGCAACATAAATCACAGTGCGCCACAATGTCCACGACTCGCAGACGCAGACGGAGAGGGAGAGGGAAAGGGAGAGGGAGTTGGGGAAGGAGACGAAGAAGCTGCTGATGGCGCTGAAGCCGGATCAGTGGCTGCAACCGTTTGTCAATTACGCTTCGCAGCCCAGTTCAAAATGTTGCACTTCCGCGCGCCCAACAAAAGGCGGCTCAAAACAAAGGCCAGCAGACGGACGGGGCGGGGGAGGGTGGGGTAGTTGGGGCTACCTGAGAGGCGAGGAGGAGAAGGAGAAGGAGCGACTGGCGGACTTTTGCCGCGCCGGAAGTTTGCGCTGACATTCATTACCATAATTCACAACAGCTTAAAACATTTATGTGGCTGCTGCTTACGGCCACGCCTACCTCACAAAGCGTCCGCCCCTGCCCTGCCCCCCTCTGCGCCTGTCTCCAGCACCTGCCAGGTTGTAGCCTCCTGTTATTGAAATACCCGGCAGTCGCCGTCTGCCTCAGCGTCTCCCCAGTTAGCAGTCAATGTGACCAAGTCTTTGTTCAGTTAACTCTTATCTACTATATCACTATAGCTCCACTTTGATCGCTGTTGCATTTGGCAGCATTTCCCTGGTCGTCTTTCCGTCTGTCCGCTCGAATTTGCAGCTACAACTCAGCATTGGAAAAGAGTCGCAAGTTGCTCTTTATCAATTGTTAGTGCAAAAGGGTTGTCTGTTGATTTTAGCAGACTGCCACGCCCACTAAGAACTGTCCAAAGCGAAGTCACGCCACATAACTTGCAGCTAAAAATATATTTAATTGAATTATAACTAAAATAGTATAACAATAAAATTAACAAAAGATACGCAAAATGGCAGAAATATGAAAATAAACTAAAATATTTAAAGTCTTCAACTGATTTTTCTTATAAATTCTTGAAATTTATTTCTTTATTCTTCATATTTTCAGTTTTCTATCTTTTGTCAGCGAATTTTATAAATTACTATTGACAACTAATTAGAAAAATGTTTTTCTTTGTACAACTTTGTCATTTTTGCTTTGCTTTCTTAGCTTTTTATGTTGTCGAAATGAGCATATCAGAACTTGGTCACACTGCACAACTCTTTGCTTGATGCTTGTCTATCGATAACTGCTGCTTCTGAAGTGAATATTAAATGTATATAAAGTGATACAATCAAAAACGATAACTAACTTTTATTGAACACAAAATAGAAAATTACATTGCTGTTTTTAAATTGAAAGTCATTGAAATATCTAAATGAAAATATGGTTCATTTGAACTGATCATCATTTAAAGTAGTTCTTTTATACATATATCTATGAGTATGTATTTAGTAATAAATACGTGTGTATAAAATAGTATAAACATAAATAAATTGTAGCTGCACTTAACTTTATATTTGTCATTAATTTAAGATTTTAGATTTATCATCAATTTAATGAATGACAACAAGAAAATAAATATATGACTGCCTTTTAATAGTCATTGTCTTTTAGTTAAAGCGGCAATATGCAGTTGATCATATAATATATATAGTAACAATAAATACACATGTAATAACAAAGTAATATTTCGAAATACAAATAGCAAAGAATTAGTTTGCATTTGGTTTCTCTAATTACTTTCTGCAAACTTTTTGGATTCGCGACTGTGCCGGGTATATGAGAGTCGTGTCAGTGGCGGGGAGCGCAGCGTCTATTTGTTTGCTGGCATTCTGTGCTGGATTATGTGCGACGGCATGCAAAAAGGGATAATAAGGAAACTTGAAAATTTGTTGCAATTATTTTAACTGCTTGGGAATTGCCCGACAACACCAAAGCGACGTGCCCCGTCCCTGTCCTGCCCCCGCAGCGGCCATAAAAACTTGGCCCAAAATGGCCGGCAACTCCGACTGCAACTGCAACATCGCACTTTACAGCTTGTTTTTGGGGCCAACGCTTCGCACTCAGCCTGGCCCATGTGTTGAGCCGTCGCCCTGCAATTTGCTGCTGCAACAGACTCCCTCCCTTCTGTTCGCACACCACAAGGCTTTGGCCCCAAAATTGTTGCAAGTCCTTCGGCGAGCAGCACAAAACTACAACAGCCACTCCGTGCTTTAGTTGTGTGCTCGCCTCTTGCACAACAACAATTTCAATGGGATCTCGCACTCTCTCGCTCCTACTCACTCACTGGCTGTCTCTTTCTGCCGGCAGGAAGTTGGCTGCAGTTGTCGTCTAAATAAAAGCACAAATACCACCTGAATCATAATGCAGCAACTAATCTGGATCATCTGACTTGACTCGTTAACAACTCGACTCGATTTAACAGCTCTGCCTCCCCCCTCATGTTAATCTTAATGCAGCAGCAAGTGAGAGCGAGAGAGATAAACTGAGCGCTGACAATCTAGTGAGTTAAGATTTGCAGTGAGATGTGGAAGGATTAGTGCAAGTTATGTAAGAAGCAAGCAAGCTGACGAAAGCAAAGCGAAGAGAGAGGCAGGCAGCAAGCCATAAAGAGAACAAACGGCAGCAACTGCGCCATTAAAGCAAAATGGAGGACGTCGCTGTTTATTCATACGTTGAGTGATCGAACGAAAAGAGAGAGAGCGTAAAAAGAAGAGTGTGCAAAGAAGAGTGTGTAAGGTAACTAAGAGGCAAAGACGGCAATAGATTGAGCTAAGAGAGTTGAGATATGGAAGTTACAGCAATTGAGACGGAAAAGTTTCGTCACTTTAAAGCAGTTGATGTTTCAATGTACTCTCTGCATGCTACTTATATTAATGTAATGCAAAGCAATGCAATAAAAATAAGTGCAACAACAATTTAATAAATTTGCAATTGACTGAGCTATTAAGGAGAGTTGAGTCAACGAAATTGAAGCAGCTGTTGACTAAGTTCGTTATCTTTACGCCTCTTAATAAGAGGTAAAGCAATGCAACTAAAAACAAGTGTAGCAACAAAATATTAAATTGGCACAATGCATAATTAATGCATATTTCTGCTAAAGTTGAAGCTCTCTAAACATAATTCGAGTGTTCCACAAATTGGCATTGAAGTGCTTCACGTAATTAAGTTGAATCTTCAAGCACAATAAGTAGACGGCAACAAAGAGTCAAAAGCGAAACTAAAGCAGATGAAAGCCGCTTGCTGTATGCTCCTTAAACTAATATAATACTGAGTAATTAAACTAAATATGAGCATAACAATGACGTCATGAATTTGTCTTTTTGAAACATAAAATAAGTTCAACAACAAACTAATAAGTGCACATTTGCTCTAAATATAATTCGAGTCGTGCACAAATTAATCATGAAATGCTTCACATAATTGAAGTGACTGACTCTTCAAGCACAACAGAGATAGAAAAACACGAAGCTTAAACAGATGAAAACTATTTGCTGTATGCTACTTAAACTAATATAACACAAAGTAATGCAAGTAAAAATATGCAAGTATAAAAACCAAATAAAAAATGCTCATTTTTCAGCTGACTAAAGAAACAACAACATAATCAGTTCACATTTCTCTGCTGAACTAGAAATAGAAAAATAACTGAAGCTAAGCAGATGAAAACTATTTGCTGTATGCTGTTTATATAAGATATAGCAACAAAATAATAAGAGCACAGAGTATAATTAAAGAATTCCCAGTGCTCCACAAATTAGAAACAAAGAGAGTTGAAAAAGTTGACGCAAGTAAAGCAGTTGAAACTAATATGTAACAACAAACTATTGAATTCACATGGGAGCCGAGAATAAGTTAAATGAATTTATGAAACATAATGCGAGTCTGCCACAAATTAAGTGAAGATAAGTGCAGCGCATTTTCAAGCAATAAAGAAAGCAGTAATAAATTGAGTTGTCTGGCATATCGATGTCAGGATTCAGCAGCCCTTAAACTGCATTTAATTGCCGAAATGAAAGTTGCGTTTCAGATTGTTGTGGAGGTGAAAAGTATGCCACGAAATTGAGCAGTGTGCAACACGGCAAGCAGTGGCAAGCAGTGGCAAGTATGCCGCTCACTCTTCCGATATCGGGCGCCGCATCGTGCAACCTCAGCGCAGCGAAGCCCACAGACTGCAGACTGCAGATGGATTACAGTTTGCGGGTTGAAGGCGCGCTGCCACTTGCCACTGCCACCTGCCACCTGCCAGTTGCCAGTTGCAGCAGGAGGCGCAAGGCAGTGCTGTTGTGTGGCGCTGTTAATTAGGCAGATGTCGCAACAATCGCGCTGATGTGTTTATGGCCGCAGATTTATGAGCAGCAACAGCTGAAGAAGCGGGCTGCGAGGGCAGCTCATTAGCTAAGATAATTTGTTAGTCAGCTTAACTGTGCTTTGTCAGTTTGCCTGTTGCCAGTTGCCAAGCAGCAGGTGGCAAGGTGGCAAGCTGGCGAGGTGGCAACTGCTGTCAGTCAGCGACGCTGAGCAAGTTTCTATTGTGATATTTTTAATGGGAATCCGGAAGATTTCGTTGCTGGTGTGTGTGTAGGCTTGTGGCATGCGGCATGTGGCGAGCGAAGCGGCCATTTCACACGCATGTAATTCCATATGCAAATGGAGCTGCAGCTTATCTGCCACACACACACACACACAACTAGGTGTGGCAGATGAAATGAAAATGAAAATGTTTGCAAATCAAAAGGCAAGCCGACAACGCTCCGAGGCGACGCTCCGCAGCAGCCTAAGCTGTGGACAGCAGGAAGCAGCAGTGGCAGGCAGGCAGGCAGGCAGGCAGGCAGGCAGCACTGCCTGCAACATGGAGGTGTACACAATAGTTACACGTATTCATTTCAAGCGTTTTATGCGTTGCTCGCTTTTGTTTTTACTGCCCGTGTGTCCTCTCCATGTCCACACGATCTGACACACTTTTTGTTACCCATTCTATATCGCTCTCTCTCTCTCTCTCTCTCTCTCTCTGTCTCTTTCGCTCTGCACTTGGAGGGGCTTTGGCTGAGTTGGCTTGGCGTGCCAAGCGCGCTGACAGTAAATGCTGAAAATTGAGTGCAACTTGTCGTAACTTTATTTCAAATATATGCGGAAAGGACTAACCAGACAATGCACAACACCAACACCAGCAAACACACACACACACACACACACACAGAGAGAGCGCTGCGAGCATTCAACACACACCCGACAAAAAGTATCAAATGGCGCAGGCGAAAAATAGTCTCAAATGTGAAGTCCAAGCAAAAAGTGTGACCAACTCACAAAAACTTCTTCGAAAGGCAATAACAACACGAATACGTCAAAAAAGTTGATGCCTTGCATGAAAAACCACTTGCCATGCAAGAAATGTGAACTTAAAACAAGCGTATTTTTATAATATCGATAAAATAATAAAGCCACTACAAAAATAATTGCCAACAACGAAACCAGCAGCTTGCTGCTTGATCTCTTTCACATTCGCACAAAATACTATAAAATTTAAATCGATCTGACGTTGCATGCAATTATTCAATATAAAACAAAAAGCTCTCTTCTTGCGTGTTTTTATGCTTTTTAAATGCTAAAAATAATATCAACTTATGTAAAAGTTGTCTTTACAACGGCGTGCTTAAATATTTTAAAACGCTAAAATAAATGCTGCGCAAAAAACTCAAACAAGTTTTTTTATATATTCTCATACTTTTTTAATGTTAAACATAATATAAACTTATGCACAGTTGTCTTTACAACTGTTTTCTTAAAATGTTATAATTATTTAAATAAACTAAAATCAATCTGTGAAAAAGTTGTGCAACTCAATCAAGTTTTTTTCTTAAGTATTCTCATGCTTTTTAAATGCTAAAAATAATATAAATTTATGAAAAAGTTGTCTTTAATGTATTCTTAAATAGTTATAATTATTCAAATAAACTAAAATAATTTTGTGCAAATGTGCTGCAAAAAACTCTAGTAAGTTTCTTCTTTTTCAAACCTTTTAAATGCTAAAAATAATATAAATTTATGTGAAAGTTGTCTTTAATGTATTCTTTAATAGTTATAATTATTTTAATAAGCTGAAATTAATTTGTGCAAATGTGGCGCTAAAAACTCAAGCAAGCTTTGTTCTTATGTATTCTCAAACATTTTAAATGCTAAATATAATATAAACTTATGTAAAACTTTTCTTTACGACTGTATTCTTGAATAGTTATACTTATTTTAATAAGCTAAAATAAATTCGTATAAATGTGGAAAAACGCAATTAAGTTTTTTTCTCAAACTTTCTAAGTGCTAAAAATAATATAAACTTTACAACTGTGTACTTAAATAATTATTATAATTATTTAAATAAGCTAAAATAAATTTGTGCAAATGTGGTGCAAAAAACTCAACCAGTTTTTTATTTTTTTTGTTAAGTATTCTCATACTTTTTAATAATAATATAAAATTATTTAATAATTGTCTTTACAACTGTATATGCATATTCTTCAATGATGAAAATGAATAGGAAAACTGAAATCAGTTGATGCTGGACAAAAAATCTGAAGAACGTTGGCCAAAAAGTGTAAAGTAAAAATGCCGAGCGATTTAAAGCTTTAGTTGTGATGATGCAATATGGTAAGCAGCTCGTTTTTATTCGCATTAAAGCGTGGCATTGTTAAGCGGAATGAAGCGAGCGATACACAATATCATATTAATGCGAAACATATAGTATATATACGTACTTGTATAATATGGCGAATTATGCGCGCAACTGTTGCGTAAATCTGGCCAAGAGCTGTCCTCATCGACGAGACAATTGAATGCAAATCAATTTCGCGCTTTTGTCGCCTGCGCCACAGCAAGTGTTGCTCTCCCTCTCTCGCTCTTTCCCTCTCTGTCTCTTGCTCACTCCTTGCTGCTGCTGCTGCTGTGTGTGTGTGTGTGACGTTAAGTGTTTTGCAACAAAGTTTTTGCGTGCTTTTGTCTGACGACTGCCGCCTGCCGCCTGCCGCTTGACGGCGTCGACCGTGCCCCGCCCAGCCCAGTCGAATTGCCCTGAGCCCCTTCGTTGCTGTGGCATGCGCTGTGCTGGCGCTCCCCCCGCTGACCCCGCCGGTAAGCCTCGCTCGCTTGACTGCTGGCTGTCGCCTATCAGGCAGGCCAGCCGGGCCAGCACCAGGACGGCACAACGAACGGAGTCCTGGCCAGAGTGTTGGGCATTTTGTCGCTTTGACGCTGCTGCGGTAAATATGCATGTGAATGCGAGTGTATTTTGTCGGTGGTGCGGCCTGAGACTGCGACTGCGACTGCCACTGTCATAACTTCAGTGCGAAATTGCTTGAATTTGATGTGGCAACATTACACTGGCATGCTGCACGTCGACTTTAAGCTGACATTCGAGCAATGCTCGCCCCCGGGGCAACGCCCCAGCCCATCGAACGCGCCAATCAATTGCCAATCAACGACTGCTGCTGCACACAACATTAGAAACGACTCCGTTTCCAGCTCCGGCTCCCGTTGAACTCGAGTTCCAGCTGCCCCGCCCACTGCCGCTGCCGCCCAGCTCTGGTTCCATCTCTTCATTGCTGGCCAACACCTCGTGCGATCTCAAGTCGCAGACCATGTCCGCATGCTCGTCGTCGTTCGCATTGTGTAGTAACAATAAATTGCAAACATTTCCACTCTCGCCCCGCCCCGCCCCGCCCTGCACCGTCCCGCCCCTCACTTGGCCAGCAGCCACAACGCACAGTGGTGTCCGCAATTCAATTAACTTTACCAACTTTACGGTCATGCATTACAATTCAGCTGCTTAATTTCACTCACTCTTGCATCTCGCATCTTTAATAGATTCACATTTACAGCAATAAACTATTACTATCATTGCGACAAATTTATAGCATGCGAGTTGCTTAAAACTCACTTCAAATGCAGTCAAACCTCTCTACGTGATTCACAATTTAAAGCAGCTAAAAATCATTTAGAAATTATATAATTGCATTTGAGTGCAGTGAGGTTAGTGAATTGCAGTGTTTTTCTGCTCAGTAGCTTACTTCAATAATCAATAAAAAGAATGCGTTAATAGGGAAAACATAAAGCAGATATTCTGAGCTAAGCACACCTAAATGACGTCTAAAATCTGTTTATATTAATGTTTAAAATTACTTGTTGGTAAATAAATATTTTATATTCCATTGTTTAGCTTGACGATACTGTCCTCTTTGTTCAACAAAATAAATACCGTAACAATCAATTGAAATAATACGCTAATAGGGTAGAATTAATAAGATATGCTGAACTTCGCGGTTAATTAAATTAAGCATACGTCAATGTTCCATAAAATCTGTTTAGTTTACTAATGTTGCAAAATACTTGTTGGCAACTAAATACTTTATTTTCAATAATTTTTTTCAATAAAATAATATTAACTACATTAGATGTATGCCACTTTGAGCTTGAAAGAATAGCAACAAAAATCTATTGTTTTTTTAATTTTAATAGTTGCTCAACAACTTTGACCTATATAGTAGTATTGAAAAATACAGATAAATATTGTATATTTCATAGTTTCGCTTAACAACACTATTTTCTTTATTTAAAAATTTATAATAAATGCATTACCACTTCGTTCTTAAATAACTAATGCATACAATATGTTGTTTTTGCAATATATGCTGTTATTCAACAACTTTACTATATATAGTGTGTACTTTAATATATTATAGTGTGTATATAATGTTGAAAAATACTTTTTGGCAAATTATTATTTTATATTCCATAGTTTAGCTGAACAGCGCAGTTTTGTTACACAATAAAATACTAATAAATACAGTAGATGTTTGTCACTACTTTCTTAAATAAAGCATGCAATCTAATGTTTTTTTTTTAATATTTACAACTGGTCAACAACTTTACTCTATATAGTTGTGTTTAAAAAGTTGTTAGCAGATAAATATTGTACATTTCATAGTTTAGCTTCACGACGCAATTTAGTAAATCAATCAAATAATAATAAATACATTAGACGTAACTAACGTTATATGTTTCAATTAATTTTTTAATATTTCTTAGTTTAGTTTAATACCGCAGTTTTGTTACACAATAAAATAATAATAAATTCATTACAAGTATGACATTTCCTTTCTAAATAACGAATGCATATAATCAATAGTTTTTTTTAATATTAACAGTTGCTCAAAAACTTTACTCTATATGGTAATGTTGTAAAATGCTTTTTAGCAACTAAATATTTAATATTACTTAGTTTAGTTTAACAGCGCAGTTTTGTCACACAATAAAATAGTAATAAATACATTATATTCATGTCATTTCTTTCTTAAATAAATTAGCAATAGAATCGATTGTTTTTGCTCTAAAACTTTAAATAACAATGTTTCAAAATACTTGTTGGCAAATAAATATTTGGTATTCAAAAGTTTAGTTGTGTAATAATCTAATAAATAAATTAGAGGTACGCCGCTGCGTTTTAAAATAAACGAAGCATAAAATCGATTGTGTTTTTGTTTAAAACAAGTGTGCACTAATTGAGTTAATACAAACTAAATGTTGGCAAATAGAATTGCGCCAGTAATTGCGTTAAGCAGCTTAGCTTAGTCGCAAAAACTTAGAGTGCGCAATGCGAACATATTAATTAAGCGAGCCCCGCCTAATTCGCTTAAATCGCATTTTGAGCGGCTGCGCACTAATCCCACCCACTGTGCGATTGCGATGATTGCACTGCCATCACTGCCATCGCTTGCCTGCTGGCGCCAAGTATCAATAACTAACCAGCTACGCGGCCAACGAAAGTTGTATGTGTGTGTGTGTGTGTGTGTGTTGGGAAGGTGTGCAAGTGTGTGTGTGTGTGTGTGTGTGTTGGCGCGGCACAATTTGCTGGATATTAAGTGCGAGGGATATGGGCAGCAGTCAGCCGTTTGATTTCATTTGCCATTTAGTTTAGTTGCCTCGCCGCTCGGCGACAAGATGGATGCGTTGCTGGCACGCAATTAACGCACGTCCAACGTCCACCAGCACAATGCAGCGCCACGTTGCACGCAGCCGCCTTGCTAACAAAGACATACAAGACAGTGCTTCGGGGCCTCGGGGCATCCCTTGTGCCAAATCGTGCATTAAACGATTTTTCTTACGCTTTGTTGCCTGATTTTTTATGCATCCCAAAGACTAATATTTGCCCATCTCTCTCTCTCTCTCTCTCTCCTACTCCCTGTCTCCGTGTTCGTCTTCGTCTCCGTGCATCAAAGCAGGTGAACGCAAGGACCTCGCACAACAAAGTATTTCGATGCCCAATCCCCATTCAACCATACACCATTCATTCCTCCCCTCTGTACAGCATCAAAAATGTACACGAAGTGTGGAGGGGAGGCGACTGCTTTGAGTTTGCATATCTTTGCTCGGCAAGCAATTTGAATAAAGTTATATGAGCAACAAAAAATATTGAATGTATGCGCTCTCGGCCAACACGACGACTTGCCAATGCACTCGCTTCGCAGGGACAAAGGACTCAAAAAAAAGGGAATTGCAAATGAAACAAAAACAATCCCAATAATTCGTTTAAGTAAAGACAATGAAGCAGCAAAATGATTCCAAATGCTGGCCATCGCTTCAGTTAACGTTTACGAATGGGGGGCACAGAATTTGCTCGCCTGCAGTGCGAACGTTTGCGAATGCCGCACACAAAGCAGAAACGATTGAAGTAAATATGAAAATGGCTGCGCTTTTCATTGCTAATGCCTGTTTCGCTATCCCCAAAGAAAAGTGAGCGTATGTGATGGGAAAAGCAATCGTTTGAATGTCAAACGCTGGGGCACTGCGCTTGCAGGCACTGTGTGCCCGAGGGCAATAGCCGGGGCAGGATGCGGATCCTTTGAAACTTAACACAATGCCAGGTGAACAGCGCCGCTGGCCTTTGATAGTTCGAAACCCAAGCAAAAACTAAGTCAAGAAAGAAAGCAGCAAAACTGTTAAAAACAACAACAACAACAACAAGAAAAAGCAGCTTGGAATTCTTGTGATTGGCTTCTACACTGAAAATACTTACTTGCACACGCCTATAACGCACATCCCACGCTCTCTCCAGCTCTCGCTCTCTTTCTCGTTCTCTTCATTTCGAACGAAGATCTAAACAATTCTCGTTACGGCTTGCTTTTAGTTAGTTTGCGGTTGAACTAAAGCAACAACAACACACGGTAAAACAAAAAGGAAGAGAAAGAACTTAAAAAATATGATTGGCATTGCGCAAACAAGCAGACGTCGAAAGGGACCAAGGGTCAAGGGTTGTGCAAACAATTCGTGCGCAAATGAAACGAGTTCCTTAATACGCAATGCATACATACACATACTCTACGTATTTCACACATTCCAATTACATGCAGCAACGCTCTTTTTCTCTCTCTCTCTGCTGCCCATTTGCCTTGATTGACCAACAAGTTGAACTCGCTCGCATCCTCCTTAAGCTCTGCTGCTGTCAATGCTGAAGAGCGAGACACAAATCTAGTCAGCCGATGGACTCTTTTATTTAGTTTACAATCACACAGTCAGGCGTAAACTGCAGTCTTATCGAAAATGATTAAGCAAATGGCACAGATTCGGCCAGGCGCATTGTTTATTAACAGAAAATAAAGCATACGCTCCGGGTTATGTAAAAACTGAGTGTGAATTTATGATGCTCCTCTATGTCTTGCTGGCGCAACCAGCAGATGTAAATATTTAAAATGTATTTTACTTCAATTTCACTCCACAAGAAAGTTGCTGTGTACGAAATATACACAAATTTACAACGCAAATGGGTAGCTAGTAAATTGAATTATTTAAATAACAAAACCTACATTTGCCATTTCCAAATTATTTAATAAGAAATTTAGTTATGGATTTAAGGTTGTTTGCTGGCTTATGGCGACTACCAATTTTTAAAATCTTTTCAATGTTTCACATATTTAAAAGAAATACTGCTTACTATGATGCAGAACATTTTGCAGAAATTACTTTAAAAATCATTTCAAAAGAATAATTAAGGTTAATGGAAGAGTTTTTCATTGTTGTTTTTTTTTTTTTTGTATTTAACACCTGTTCGGCCGGCCTGGCATCTCTATTGTTCCAGGAGTTGCTCAATTCAGCAGTTTATTGTTTGTCGACAACAAATAAGCCGACAATCAGTGGACACATCGCTCTCACAAGTATCGATGAGCATCGGCGAACATTATGACATTGACATAACCTCACTCACTCTGTGGCACGGCCGCTGTACAAATTGTGCACTTATTAAGAAATAATGTAAATATGGCTTTGTTCGCATAGTTAGCGCATGCAGTAAACACTGATAATGCAACACAATTAAACGAATGAATTGCAATTATGTGCAATTAACAATTGCCGCGGAATGCGTAAGATAATCATACGCTCCGCTTCACGCACAAACATCCACAGTCCACCAATAGACTAACCGTTAATGCCGCCTGAAGAGCTCAACCGACCGGCCGAGGCGTGACCAACTGATTGAAGCACTCGACGCGGTCACTCCCTGAATTGGCTACTTTAGCGAACGAAATCAACTGCAAATAAAAATATATTTGTGTATTTTGTATTGATCGAACTGCGCGTACATCAGTCCATGACGGACAATTAAATAATTTAAGCTTACATCGGGCCGCTTAAGCCATTTAAACACGCATAATGTGCTTGTTGGGTATTTACAACTTCATCGGTTTGTGCTTCTCTTTATCTCTCAAACACGTGCATTAAAAGGCAATGCCGATCATCGAACGCAGCTTGCACTCCGGCAGCCATATTGTTTTGCGCTCTCTTAACAAGTCAATGCCTGGCACGCAAAGCAGATTAGGAGAGCAACCCAAAAAAAACAAAAAATTACTGCAAATTTTGTGAAAAGACTTTGACTTACATATTGAATGCAGCTTATGGTGCTCTTATTGTCCGCTTATGTACTTATTTGTCTGTAAATGTAAAATGCATAGTACACACATTTATCAAAACATTTTTCACTTTTACCACATATTTCACTTTTGCACAGCACAACAACAAAACCAAGCGAGAGCCGAAAACGAAGTTTACAAAAAAAAAAAATAAGGAAAATGAGCACAACACACAAAGTAATGTCAGAATTTAATAAACAATAACAGCATGCATTAATTATGAACTTTATTTCGTGTGAAAAATTAATCGCTTTTGATGGCAGGCAAAGGCAAAACAAACATGCACATAAATAGTAATAACAACTAGCAGCAAATGCGACAAAACGAACGCCAAAAGGGCTGGCAACTGGCGTCAGTCAAAGGCGAAGGCGAAAGCTACGTGTTGGCGTTGCCACCCCTCGCACCACACCCGCATGACATACATGTGATTTGTGTGAATGCCAAATGTTGCAATTTGGTCATGCATCAATTGTTGCATGTGTCTCTCGTCCGCCGTGCCGCGCTGCGCTGCCTATGCCTATTTCGGCCACAATGCTGCCAAATAACAATCATAAAATATTCGAAAAAATACATCGATAAATATTACGTAAAAACGCAAACATAAGCAGCTTACACCCTGTACAGCTGCAGCCGCAAAAAAGGGTATGTTATTGCGATTTATATTGGCCAAAGGGCAAACAAAAACGTGTTTACACTGCAGCCAAACACTGCAGCCACAAAAAGGGCAATCGTTGTTCTCAGTCCCCGACAAACGCAATGCAAACAAATATGTTACAAACTATTGACCAAGTTCATGGGAGAAGCTTCGTTTTAATTAGCATCTGCAACGCCAAAATTTGAGGTACTCATCCTTGTTGCCGCAATTACTTTTGTTGCCGGCAGAAAGTTTCGATGAAATGTAATGCACAAAGATTTGTGGCGTGGCGAGGCAACAACAACAAAATAGTGTCTGTGTGAAGAGTACAAGTATTGTACTTTTTATGTTAATTAAAATCTCATAAGCCTTCGAAAACTTTCTCTGCGGCTTTTTCATATTTATACCCTCACAGCGAGCAGTTGGATCGTTTCGTGCACTCTGCTAGCTATTGAAGTGCAGCCAACTTAATGCGGTGCCCCGAAGTTGTCTTTGGACTCGCCATGGCAACGCTGCGCTGCGGCAAGTGTGGCAGCGCTCTGGCGTCAGACAGCCTTCGTCTAAAGTTTGATTTGAGAGGGTATTCGAGCTGCAGCCAAGCTCTAAGCTTGCCCGTTTTTTGTAGTCGATAATTGTTTTTTGTAATTTTAATTTTATGCTTGGCCATGTTGAAAAGTTGGCACATAAAAACTACATGATGGATTCACCACTTAAGCTAAATTATTTTTATATAAATGTGTATGTATCATGTATGTGCGTATGTGTGTCTGTCATTTGGTTGCAATTTATGCATGTGGCATGCAGAAGTGGACATGTTGGCCGCAAGTTTCTAATGACAACGTTCTGAATTTAATTGGAAAACTTTTGTTGCAGATGGAGCGTAAGAAAAATAAATAAACAAAATATCAATGCATCAATTTATTCATTGCATAACAGCAGCAACAACAACAACAACAACAATGTGTGTGTGCTTAAAGTTGCAGGCAGCGCTTGAACTTGCCTCAAAGGCAAACTTCTCGCAACTTTACAGCGACGTCAGAGTGGGCAGCACTTCATTTTCATATTTGCCCATAGGCACGAAAAGCACACGAAGTGAGCGCAAAAAAAAACTGATGGGCAACGCTTGAGCCAAATGCAAGAACGCAAAAACAGCTGATCTACGCTTGTGCGCTTACAACGTTGCATTCTGCAGCCCAATAAGTTTGAACTTTGATCTGATTTACAGTTTTGCATTTATTAAATCAAATCTGTTTTTAGATTATGCGATTTCTAGGCATGTTTGCGTAATTCTTATTTTGAGACGCCAGCGTAGCTGAGGAATTTGGCAAGAATTCGAGGAATTGATGACTGCGGCGAGCCACTTAAATCTAGCACATTATTGCTGAGCAGCTCGATATCAAAGCGCAATGATTGGCATAATTCCGCGACTGACGTCTGTAACAGCTCGACTTCAGCTTGCCCCGCCCCCGCCGCCGCCCCGCAAGAGTCGGCCAGTGACAGAATCGGAAGAGTGAGTTGCGGCACGCCGTGTGCTTTTGAGCCGCATTCCTAATGAATAATTGAAACATTTGGAGGAAACTTTTGAAGCGCGTCAACATCAAAATGCGACGACCACCACGTAACCGGCCCCAAAATCCAAAAGCCATTCGGAAAACAAAAGCCCACGACTTCGAGCAGCTGAAGCTGACTGGCAACCGCATCGCAAGGCAGCAAATCGCAATCATATTTGCCAAAACCGCTCAAGGGCGCTTCCGTGCCCCGTTCCCCCCACGCCCCCCACTGGTCCTACAATTGAGTCGTGCACTTGATTCTGCCCAAATTCGACTTTGATCCCTCGCTCACGCCGCGTCCAATGCGACTCCTTCCACTCGTCGTCGTAATCTGGCCGTAATCTGTGTAACGTGTCTCACAATGCCTTGGACATCAATGTGAGCTTAATGCATGCATCGCCTATTCGCATTTATTGCCTCGACCTTTTATTATTTCTCTAAGCAGGCAAATAGTTCTCGCATATTTTGCACATTTACTCACGAATTAAGAACAAGCTAAGCGGACGAAAGTTGGCAACGAGATTGGAATTGATTGAAGCTTATGGCGCCCACGTAAGTAGTCTTCCATTTGCCGCTCTTGTCGGCCTGCAACTGATTGTGCTTTTTTGTTGATGTCGCCAGATCCAGGACCTTGCCGCGCTTCACTTGCTGCAATGGCAGGCGGACCATTTGGTATGCAAACACGGTCTTAATAACAACATTAATGTTTAAGCATGCGTTATGCAGCCCAGCTGGAGCTGGAGACAGAGACGGAGCCGGAGCAGGTGTCTATAATTACTTAATTAGCTGGCCGGGTGTGGAGGCAAAACAAAGTGCGACACAGGCGACCCAACTGGGCCGCTTCCCTCATGACAATTTCATGCAGTGCCGCATAACGGCGCATATAAAAGGCAGCGCAACTGAGGCGCCGTGGCAAGTCTGCAACGGCATCTACAATGCTGTGGGGCAAGAAGAAAGCGGTACGCGAGGTGTTCACCTTCGAGGATCTGACGCGTTTCCCCATGGTGTTCTACAAGACGATCGGCGAGGATCTGTACTCGGAGCGCGACAAGAATCTGCTGCGACGCTATCTGCTGCGCTGTTACCTGGTGCTCGGCTTCCTCAACTTCAATGCGTACGTTGTGGGCGAGATCGCCTACTTCATTGTGCACATCACGTCGACGACAACGCTGCTGGAGGCGACGGCGGTGGCGCCCTGCATTGGCTTCAGCTTCATGGCCGACTTCAAGCAGTTCGGTCTGACGGTCAATCGCAGGACGCTGGTGAAGCTGCTCGATGACCTCAAGGCGATATTCCCCATGTCCAAGCAGCAGCAGCAGGCCTACCACGTCGCCTACTACAACAAGCACATGAATCGCGTCATGTGGCTCTTCACCATACTGTGCATGACGTACACCTCGTCGTTCAGCTTCTACCCGGCCATCAAGTCGACCATCAAGTACTACTTCATGGGCTCCGAGATATTTGAGCGCAACTACGGCTTTCACATCTATTTCCCCTACGACGCCGAGACGGACATCACCGTCTACTGGTTCTCGTACTGGGGCCTCGCCCACTGCGCCTACGTCGCCGGCGTCTCGTACGTCTGCGTCGACCTGCTGCTCATCACGACCATCACCCAGCTGACCATGCACTTCAACTACATGGCCGACACGCTCGAGGCCTACGACGGCGACGCCCACACCGAGGCCGAGAACGTCAAGTGGGCCCAGAACCTCGTCGTCTACCACGCGCGTGCCTTGGAGTAAGTGCGCCAGCGCGGTGATCTTTGATATAGTCTAAGATCGGCAATAGCGTGCCAGACTAAGACAAATAGTAGTACTATTTTTAGACCATGATTCACATAGTAGTTGTGGTTTTAGATCAAGAGTAACCCTGTCTACATATAGTACAAGTGGTTTCAGACTATGAGTTACTCCGTCTTGAACTAGTAGTAGTGGCCTTAGACCATGAGTAACCCTGTCAGCAAATACTAGTAGTGATTTTAGACCAAGAGTTATCCTGTCCTCATATAGTAGTAGTGGTTTTAGACCTTGAGTAACTCCGTCTTGATCTAATAGTAGTGGGCTTAGACCATGAGCAACCATGTCAGCAAATAGTAGTGGTTTTAGACCATGTGCAACCATGTCAGCAAATAGTGGTAGTGGTTTTAGACCATGAGTAACTCCGTCTTGATCTAATAGTAGTGGGCTTAGACCATGAGTAACCCTGTCTGCAAATACTAGTGGTGGTTTTAGACCATGAGTAACTCGGTCTGTAAATCTAGTAGTGGTTTTAGACCATGAGCAACTTTGTCTACAACTAGTAGTAGTAGTTTTAGACCTTGAGTAACTCCTTCAAATAGTGGTAGTGCTTTTAGACCAAGAGAAATCCAGTCTTGGAATAGTAGTAGTGGGCTTAGAGGACGAGCATCTTCATCATGTCTTCCCATCACATCTGAGCAACAGTTTTGCAATTGAATTATATTTGATTTCAGCTACATTTATATGTTATTTTCTACAGCAATTTATTGGCTATTTATCTAAGAATTCATATACATTCATATTCCTACTTTTTAATTCTTAGTGGACTTCAAGAAAGAATTGCAAGTTGCATAATATTTTTGCTTTGACTATAGTATACTTTTCATTTGTGTTGCATAACGTTTAAATGCATATAGAATTCTTAAAATTGTAGTGCTAAAACTATATTAGATTGCAGCTACATTTATTCCTTTCCTTCTACTACAATTTATTGCCTTTTTATTTAAACAGTCGTATTGCAGCCACCGACTTTTCTTAGACTCTATATAATCTACAAATCTTGCAGATTCATGAGCTCAAAAGAGTGGCAGTTGAGCGCAGCTTTAGCTCAGTTTGTGCAGCAATTCCTGATTGACTTTATATAGATAAATTCTATTTTGTCGCTGCTAACTACAAGCACAAAGAATTGTATTTCTTAAGCTGTTTGCATTTGTTTCGCAGCCTCAGCGAGGAGGTGAACAACATCTTCAGCTTCACCATACTGTGGAACTTCATAGCGGCCTCGCTGGTGATCTGCTTCGCCGGCTTCCAGATCACCGCCTCCAACGTGGAGGACATTGTGCTCTACTTCATCTTCTTCTCGGCGTCGCTCGTGCAGGTCTTCGTGGTGTGCTACTACGGCGACGAAATGATCTCGTCGGTAAGTCCGATACACTTATGCACAATCCCCCGACATAGTTGTAATGGAATGAATGATTGCAGAGTTCGCGCATCGGCCACTCGGCGTTCAACCACAATTGGCTGCCGTGCAGCTCGCAGTACAAGCAGATAATGCGCTATATAATCATGCGTAGCCAGAAGCCCGCCTCCATCCGGCCGCCCACGTTTCCGCCCATCTCGTTCAACACGTTCATGAAGGTCATCAGCATGTCGTATCAGTTCTTCGCCCTGCTGCGCACCACCTACTACGGCTAACCTGTTGTGCAATTGGCAACGAGACATTCGCTTGGCCAAAATAGGGCAATGGAGTTTTATTGCTTGTTGTTGGGCGATCAACTTTCATTTCATTTGCACAAGACGTCGTCGCCAGCATAATTACAAAGCAGCTTGTCCTTTGTTTGCATTGTCCGCAAGCCAATTATGCCAAAAATTTGAGCACATAATTCGTCGTTTAGTCGTCGTTGACTTATTAAATAATTGCAACGGCCTTTTGGGGCACACACATTTGCAGTTGTTTGGGCCCAATGCCTGATGTGTAATTAGCAATTTATCGTATTACAGCAAGCTTAACACTTTCACACTTTCGTTGCCCTTGGCCAACGGCACGTATGCTTAATAAACGCCATCAAAATGCACTAAATTGCTTTGCGACGGCACGCATAAACCAAGCAGAAATCTCCAGTAATATAAACGCAAAATTCTCATCAGCCAAATGACATTTTGCAGCCCATTGTTGCCATCAATTTTGGTGAACTAACCTGCAATTGGTTTCAGCTAGAGCTATCCTCAAAATTTCAGCACAATCGATAGGGCAGCGCAATAATTATGGCCAGCTCGTGCTTATCTTGTGCTCAAATTGAATGTTTGAATGCATGTTGACCAAACGCTGCAGCTGCCACTGACAGTTTGCTTGTTGTTCTTGTAATTTTTAATTGCATATCAGCAATTTATAAATATTTACTCTCAACACACAAGCACTCACACACACGCTCAGAGCAGCGACCACAGGCTTCGTCTGCTTTTGAATAAATCAATAAATGTCAAAAGCAATCAAAGTCCATGAAATCTGAATGCGTATAATTGTCTCTCTCTCTCTCTCTCTCGCTCTCTCTCGCTTTCTGTCTGCCTTGCTCGTACTCGTGAAGTCGCAACTTGGGGCGTTATAATGATGGCCATTTGACAGCAACGTGTTGCAGGCTTATTCGCTTTGACATGCCATTGGTTGCAGCAACAAAATAAACTCGATAACGAGCCAAATGCCTTGATTTCTAATTAACAACACCTTTTCCTCTCTACCCACAGCATTTCAACGTAATTGATGTTGTCAATCTTACAAATTCAGACCTAATTCACTTGGCACTTCATTTAACTTAAATTCCTTGAGTTTATTCATGGTTGCCACTGAAATTTCAACTAGCTAAAAACGCCACTTCATTTACCTATAGATATCATTAAGTAAAAATATCTGCAACTACGCTAGGCAAAATGCTATTTGCTCTCAGAATTGCAGCTCATACAAATGCATCAAAAATCGTATTTAATATGCTTATAAACAACATTAGATTGTAGCTTGTCAATCCTCTATGTATGCTATTAAACTATTTTGTTCAAGTAGATCAATCGTACATGTATACTATTAAACTATTGTACTCAAGTATATCATAGTTTATTCATCGTCTCTGAATGCTATTAAGCAATTCTTTTTAATTGAACCACATTCAAAATTGATCCACAAAAAAAAAATAAAAACTCGTATTTAATATGCTTTTAAACAACATTAGATTGTAGCTTGTCAATCCTATATGTATTCTATTAAACTATTATATACAAGTAGATGAAAATGTTCTATGTATGCTTTTAAACTATTGTATACAATTACAGCTCATTTGATGATACACAAAAAACAATATAGAACTCGTATTGAATATGCTTCTTAACAACTTTAGCTCATAGTTTGTCAATCCACTATATGTGCAATTCAAATATTATATTCAAGTAGAACATAATTTAGCAATCCTCTATGGATGCTATTGAACAATTCCATTCAAGTAGCTACAAATGTATCTACCTTCTATGTATGCTTTTAAACTATTTTATGCAATTGCAGCACATTCAATGATGATCCATAAAATGGAATAAAAACTCGTATTTAATATGCTTCTAAGCAACTTTAAATAATTGTTTATCCATCGTCTATGTATGCTATAAAACTATGCTATACAAGTAGCTACAAATGTATCTATCTTCTATGTATGCTATTAAACTATTCTATGTAATTGCAGCAGATGATGATCTATTCGAAATAGCATTCGATGGTAGTTTGCCAATGCTCTATGTAAGCTAATAAACTATATTATTCAAAAAGAATATATCAATCCTCTATTTATGTATAATAAACTATATTATTCAAGTAGAACATATCAATCCTCTATTTATGTAATTCAACTATTCTGCATTCAATTGCAGCGCACTCGTTGAACGTCAATGCAAATAAAAAGATTCTATTTGATATGCTTCTAAATAACATTAACATAGTTTTTCGATTCTCTATGTATGCTATAAAACTATCATCATATCAATCCTCTATTTATGTAATTCAACTAGTGTATTCAATTGCAGCGCAATGAAAATAAAGATTCTATTTGATATGCTTCTAAATAACATTAGTTTGTCAATTCGCTATGCTATTAAACTACTATATTGCAGTAGAATACAGCAATCCTGTATATATATATATAAACACGTGCTGTTGATTTCCTTTTTATGGCCATGAAAGCGAAAGCGTGTGAGGACTTCGCAGTGTTCTAATGCACGGCATTGTTATTAAATAATAATAATAATGTAATGCGCTGTTTTTGTGGAGCGGCATGTCAACAAAAAGCCGAGTAATTTGTCCGTGTGTGTGTTCGGCGAGGAGACAAAAGCAAATCAAAGCGAATCGAATCGAATCGTAATTGAAATCGTACGAATTGTGTGCGAAAGAATGATGAGGAGTGCTGTAGGTGAAGCTGTGGTGAGTACGACTCGTCAAAGGATGACACAGCCTGCAGCTTGTTTGGCTTCGCTTAATGGCCTGGTTAACACGTACACACACACACTCGCACACACAAGCAGCTCCCAAGTGGATCCATTAAAAACTGGAAAATTATAGTATTTTGCTGGCTGCGGCACTTCAAACCGAATTTGTACTAAAATGTTGTTAGCCAAGTAGTTGACGTCAATGTTGCTGCTGCTGCTTTTTGTCCTTTTCGGCGGTTTCAAGTTTGTTGCATGACAGCCGCACATCACACATACATAGTTGAGGGTCCCAAATGTGCCACTAATTTGTGGGCTTGTGTAATGTGTGCGTGTGTTCTGTATGTGTGTGTGTCTGTGTGTGTGTGAGGCGGCACAAGACTCTTTTTACGAGCGGCCGTCTGCAGAGCAGCGTCTTCCACACAACACGTGCTCGCTGCCTGACAGTTATTATCAATTTGGGTGCCACACACACAAAGCTACACACACACACTGGCACACACACTGGTACACACACTGGTACACACACAGGTACACACTGCGGTACAGTTGAGACGGCTGAAAGCGCAAGAAAGAGTAAGATAGAGAGAGTTGCAGAGCGACAGCGTTTATTGAGTGTTCAATGCAAGCGCCGCTTGTAGTGTGATTAGTTAGCTGCTAAACATCCGATAGGTAGAATTCGTCGTCGATGTCTATGTCGATCTCGATGTCCAAATCGTGCTCGTGCTCGTGCTCGTGCTCGTCTTCGTGCTCGTGCTCGTGCTCGTGCTGGTTCTCCTCGTCGTCGTCGTCGTCCTCGTCGTCGTCGTCGTCGTCGTCGTCGTCGTCCTCCTCGACGTCCGAGAGCGTGTCCGTGTCGGCCACATAGTAGCCGGCGGCGTCGTTGTTCAACTCCAGCCAGCACATCAGCTTCTGGCGCTTGCTCAGCGGCTCGTCGTTGTCGCCCTCGAGACTGTCGTTCTCCTCGGCGGCCTTCGGATCCGCCGACGCCACCACCACGTTCGTCAATGTGGTCAGCGTGCCGATCTCGGCGGCCTTGGCTGCCTCGACGTTGCTCGCACTGTCCTCATTCTCCTGCTTATCGCTGCTCGTGCTCGTGCTTGTGATCTCGCTGTTGCTGTTGCTGTTGCTGTTGCTCGTGCTGTCAGCGGGTTGGGGGGATTTCCGGGAATCAAGGTTATGCTCAGACATGTTCGACAAAAAAAACAAAACACAATTTGTAGCAGACTGGGTGGCGTCGACCGTTCGGCGTGAGATTTCCGCAGAAAAAGAGACCATGTGCTTTTCGTAGAGCTGGACGTTGCCGCGATGCTTTTCGCGATGCATCGATTCTTGCAACACGCTGCGCGCGGCATCGATTTTCGGCATCGATTTACAGCGCAAAACTGAGCTCACCCCCCCCCCCCCCCACTCACCCAGAACTCGACGAAATGCGTGTCGTGTCTATAAACAAATTCGTGAAAAGAATACGCATTTGCAGTGCATTTGATGCGACGAGTGCAGTAAATAAATATCCATTTGCTCGTGTTGCAAACTGTGCAGTGCAGGGCTAACTTTTATTCGCCGTGTTAGACGCGAGAAGCACTTTTAGTTAGCTTTTATTGTTTTCATTTGTTTTTAATTGTTTGCGCCATATGATATATGGCTTTAAAACGAATTGCAAACAAACGCAGAAATACAAATCCAACACAAACTGCATGATGATGAAGAATGAGTTAGCTATATTTCAAAATGAAAACAATGCAATCTCAAATATCTACAATAATAATAGTAAATTTTTAAACTTAAGACTTTTAATAGTTTGGCATGGAATGCTTTTCCAGAAACTTTTCAACAACACAAACTGCATGATGATAAAGAGTGCGCTATATATCAAAATTTAAACAAAACAATCTCTAAATTTAATAATTATAATTATTTTTAGTTTTTACTTAATTATTAATTAAGATGTTTTATTGTTTTGTATTATATGCTTTCTAGAAACTTTAGCCAAAAGTACAATAAATAAAAAAATAACACTACAAATTTAGTTTTATATAAACTATACGATGATAAAGAGTGCGCTATATATTAAAATGAAAACAAAACAATCGCCAAATTTAATAATTATAATTATTTTTTGTTTTTACTTATTTATTACTTAAGATGTTTTAAACTTTTGTATGAAATGCTTTTCTGACAAAAAGATCAGAAAAAAAACACTACAAAGTAAGCTGTATATCAATATAAATTACATGATGATAATGAATGTGCTATGTAACAAAAACTATATGCTATGTAAAAACAAATTAATCTTGAATTTTAATAATTATTATTATATTTTTCTGTATTCATTTATTTACTTAAGATGCTTTATAGTTTTATTTCAAAGGGTTTACTTATTATAATATATATGTTATTTCTTACTCTTATATATGTTTATAATAATTTATTCATTCAATTTATTTATAATTTAAGAAATACAAATTCAGCAGTAAATCAATGGAAATTGCGTGAAATATAATTTAAATTATAGCAATCTCTACAATAAATAGTTACAACTATATTTAGTTACTTTATTTTACTTTACTTTACTTTTACTTTTATATAGTTTCATGGAAAATGCTTTTCCAAAAACTTCCACAATAATAATAATAATATTTGATATAAAAAATAATAAATAATATTGCATATAAAAATATTTAATATATATAATGTTAATGAATGTAAACTACTTGTTAAAAAAGAACGTGCGCTATAAAAGAGACCTATATAAATGAAAATAAATTAATCTGAACATGGATTAATTATAACTCTTAAATTTTTGTAGTTTTACACGATATATATTTTTGTAGAAAGCGCTTTTCCAAACATTTCCACCAACTGCACGAAAAGAAAAAATACAAATTCATAAACTCTTTGCATGATCACAAATATTGAACTGCTAAAAATAAAGCTAAGCAATCTGAAGATTTAATAATTGCAACTATTTCTTGCTCTCGCATTTTAATAGTTTGTTAGTTAGTTTTGTAGAAAACGCGTTTCCAATTGACGAACAGTGGATATGCAGATAATTTGGGGAATCGATTGTTTTTCGTGCGTGCTTGAACTGAATCGATATGCCGATCATTCATTGCTGCCATCACTAACAGCCAGAGTTGCAATCGCATTGCAGAGCTTTGTTGGCACGCCAAATATCTTAAGTGAACACGTGCATGGAATACAACGATATCAGTTGAGAACACAGTGCTAATAAGTATCCAAAAATCGTCAAGGCGAAGAACGCGCAATTAGTTGGGTAGGCTGAAAATCGGAGGCACTAACTGTGGCTGAGTTGGCAATTGAGCTGTGATGCGGCATGCTCTACGATGTGGCAATGCCCGGAGGAGCCATTCGCAGTGTTGCTCAAGTATAAATCAAAAAGCTGCCTTGTCTGTGCTCTGTGCTGCGTGTGTGTGTGTGTGTGTGTGTGTGTGTGTGGCATGCCGCACACTATGTACTGTGCTACAACGTGGCAGACACAAGCACTCCGCACGCGCGCTCTAAAATCATATTACACACATTTTTAAGCAGTGAAATTTGGTGAAAGTAGGTGAAAGTAATATGCATAACGTGTGTGTGTGTGTGTGTGTGTGTGTTGTGTTGGGGGTGTGAGTGCGGTGTAGTGCATGCTTATGTGCATGTTAGTAGCTTTAATAACTTCACTTACACTATTCTCGCTCGCTCTCGCATTCAAATTCATATTCATATGCATATTTGGGGCCAGCACGTGCGCCGCACTCTTGGCTTGACTTCACTGCCTACCCCCTCCCCGCAGCCCTGGCTCAGCCCACACAATGCGAGGGTGGCTGCGGTCTTGAGGCTGTTGCTGTTGCTGCTTTGAGAGCGCCTGCTGGGTATTTGCACATTTTAACGGATTTAATATGAAAATTAACAGTCACAAATACACGCACACAGCGCGCGCGCTTGCGTGTGTGTGTGTGTGTGTGTGTTCGAGTAATTTGCGTTCATAATAATGAATGCTGGCCTGGATCTGGGGAGACCTGCCTGGCTGCCTGGCTGCCTTCCTGGCTAAAGCCAGCAGCTGCACTTAGTTGAAAAACTTTTTAAAATAGCAACAGCAGTCGCTGCTGCTCACTCTTCCCCCTTCCCCCCTGCACTGCTTCGGCTTCGACTGCGACTGCGACTTCGGCTTTCGGCGCGACTTCGGCTTTGGCTTCGGCTGCTCACACAACTCATTGCCCCGGCCGCTCGGCAAGTTAAACAATTATTCAAGACGTGACTTTTTGGCATTTAAATATTTATGCGCACACGTTTTGCAAATGGCAACACACTCACTCACACACACACGCGCGCAACAACTGTCAAAATGTAACATTTATGTTCCGAGTCGCTCTTTGTTGCTGGCGGCATAGAAAATTTGTTTGCTTTGCGGTGTGCTTAGAATTTGAGTTAAATCATAAGCGCATTTCATGCAAATTTCAGGCGCTCCACATCAAGTATTTACCACATACTTTCCCCCATTTCCAGCTGTCAGTCAGACTATGAACTTGAATATCCATAGTTTCTGTGCTTGCCACGACGACTGATTGACAATCGCTCACATCACGCAAATTGCATTGCGCCAAACTTTGCGAAACTCGCAACCAGACTCGAGAGATTGACAATCCGAGGCGGGCGACAAGTTGCAAGGTCTGAATTTCTTATTTCCGTTCTGTTGGCATTTGCAGTTGGCATTCAGGTGATTGACAATCGAGGTGCACAACAACTATCTTGTCTGTGCAAGCTGCTTTTCGGGCCAAGCAGTATTTTGCATTGAACTGCTTGAGTAATGGACAAGCAAGGGCGTGTTTGTCATAACTGCGCACACGAATTGTGCCTGCTTATAATCCTCCTACAGTTCTTGCTGTTTGCTGTTAAGCGCCTGTTAAATGCTGCAGGCGAAAGTCCGTCTGTTGTTTGCTGTTTACATGTGTCTGCTAAGCCCTAAACTGCAGCTGCTGTTGCTTAACATGCAGTAGTGTAGAGCTGCAAGCCATTAACAGCGCCAGCTGCTGTTAATCACCTGCTAGAAGCTTTTTGGGAACTGCATGTGTGTCAACTGCACACTGTGTGTGTGTGCGCGGATCTGCTAAGCGAAGAGAGAGAGACAAATTCTGCACTGCTTGCATGTGAGTGTGTGCGTGTGTGTTGCCGATCAAAAGCTGCTGCGTAGAAAAGTGTCGAATGTTAGTAAAATGTGCTTTAGCTCAACTTCTTAGACTGCATATTAGTGTTTTATTATGCTACGCAATACAGTGGAAAGCAGCTAATTTTTAGTCTAATTAAATACTTGGTCGTCTGCCAACTGTGTGTGTGCCTTAGATCTGTGCGACAGCTGAGCGTTCACATGATTGCGTCGTTGGCAGAACGACTGCGAAGTTAGTTGAGAGTTTTGCCAGTTCGTCGAATTCGCTGCACTGCTTGAAATAATTGCGTGGAGTTTGCGTTGCATTTTAATTAACAATTTATGCTAACTACCCCATTTATTAGCTGTCGTCAAATCCTTTGGCAACGTCGTCGCGCGCTGACAGCCAGCGGCAATGCAACTGCAACTGCAACTGAATTCAAATGCCGCTCGCAAATAAATAAGTTTGAACGCAATTTCCAGCCTTCAAGTACAACGTAAATTCGCAGCCACTTCCGCTCGCTCGCTCCTTCTCGCACGACCGCCCCTCCCCCCCATCCATCCCACTCGCTCGCGTTGCCATTCACGTTTCGATTCCCACGACTCCCCCGCCCCCATCGCCCGCTGGCATTTAGCTCACGAAAAATACGATGTTATCAGAGCTTCCTCACGCCAAAAGTCGCACGCGGTCACCAGTTACTTGCTTGCCGCTTGCCACTTGCCTCCTGCCACTTGCCGGCGATTTATGCAAACAACTTACGAAAAGAACAATTCGAAGAGAGAGCGCGAGCATTGTCTGCTTAGTTGCAACTTGCTACTTGCAACGTCCAAAGACTTTCGCAGTGACAGCTGCAATTGAGGAAATAATGAAATGATTGCAGCATAACAATTTCAGCAGAAGCGCTTATCGACATTTCACTAAAACTATTATCGCAAATCGCATGAATATCTCTCTATCTGTTATTCTATGAATACGCTACATCAACTGCAAATCACAATCAAGTTTCTGTGTAAACACTTTTATGGAAAAGATTTCAGAGTTGAAGTTTTGTGTGGAACAAAACATTGGCAACAGAAACATTTCCACATTGCGTCAGATTTATGGACACTTAAGGATACTGCAGCAAAGCGGAATATTCCCAGTGCCTTCAAGGCAGCAGTATTCTCGATAACAATCGCTAATTTATTGGAACAATTGCGTGATTGCGCGTGATTTGTCATCGGCGTGCATTTAATGCGCACAACTCTGTATTTATTTGTAGCCTTCTAGATTACAGCTGCCTCGATCTAAGCTCGCACTTACACATCATAACACACCGCGTAACATAGTATTAAATAAAGAGAACGTTTACATTTGAATGCATATTTGTATACCCTGCACCATGAAACGGTTAAAAGGGTATGCTAAGTTTGTGCTAATGTGTGCAACAGGGAGAAGGAAGCGTCGTAGACTATATGTTGTTACAACCAATCTGCTTGGCATCGATTTAGACAAGTCTGTCCGTTCGTCCGTCTGTCCGTCCGTCCGTCTGTATGAACGCCTAGTTCTTGGAGACCATAAGAGCTAGAATAACCAAAGTTGGTATCCAGATTCTTCTAGGTGTGTTACTAAACTACTTTTTCTCTTTTAGTTTTATTTCCCCTAACGGAGCCACACTATAGATTTTTGCGAATAACTACAGACATTTTTTAAACGATCTTTTTCAAACTTGATAAAATGGCTTTGTGTCTAAATAACTACGTTTCTGCCAAATTTCAGCAGAATTGATTTATAAGTTTTTAAGTTATTCGATTTTGGTCCCCACAAAAGTTCCAATTAGAATTGTTTTGTTTTTACTCTCTACCATGATATGATGTTTAATAGTTATACTCATAGTTGTTAGTCAAAAGATATAAGCCAAACAGTGTCTAGAAATAAGTTAACTTTGTGCCCTAAGTAGAGTGGTACAGGGTGTTTTCAAGTCGATGAATCTCGACTGTAGCATTCATACTTGTTTAGAGCAGCGCTGCTTGAACTTACACATCATAACACACAGAGCAACACAGTGCATAAAGGGAAGACTTACATTTGAATAGTAATGCATATTTTGAAAGAGGAAAACGATTTGTTGAAGAATGTGCAGTTGACAACAGCACATTTTAGTAGTAGCGAAAATAGTTGAATAGCCGCAGCGACACTAGAAATAATCGGCAATGTGAAATATGTAATTAATATGGCTGCTTGTGCTTCAAATTTGCCATTGAAAGTGCCAGCTTATTTAATTAATTTCTAATTTCAGCGCAAAATTGTTGCAGCAATTTGGTTGCGTGCTTCGGACAGGTTTGCATTGATTGTGGCGCCACTTAAAGCGCGACGCAATGCATTGAATCAAACTTTGCTGGCCAGTCTATTGATTTGGCTAATGAGTGGGGCCAGGGATGGGAGGGGAAGTAAGCGTAAACTCGTAATGGAATCGCATGCAAATTATCGGCATTTAGCTGCTGCATTATTTAGCCAAGTTCTTTGCGCGCTTCCACTGAATTGCACGTTCGGTTCAATGCACCTGCACAACCTGTCAGTCGCACACGAGGAGGGGGTGTCCTGCGGGGGTGGTTCACGGGGCAGCGGGCAGGTTCACTTGTTGTGCGCGCTTTCACGCGAACGGCGCGTTAAACGCTTTTTGGGTGCCGCACGACGCGACGGCGGCCAATTAATGTGAAAGTAAAAGCGACAGCCAACTCACAATTCCCAGCCCCACTCGCCCCCTCCCCAACCCGTTTAAGCAGCAACTAGCAGCCGCTAATGGACAGCGGAGGCCTGTCTTAAGTGGGTTTGGGGTTTAGGGCCACGCAGCAGTGTGTGTGTGTGTGTGTGTGTGTGTGTGTGTGTGTGTTTGTGTGGGGGCAAAAAGCTGACACGACATGTCGCTTAACATGTCGAACATGAATGTGCAGCAACAACAGCAACAGCAACAGCAGCAACAACTACAACAGGTGGCAATGGCATCCGCATCCGGATCCGGGTCATGCGATGGCGTTACAGGCCAATGGCCAAACAAAAACAACTTGAACGGCTCCCAAATGTGCTGCGTGTGCATGCATATTATACACATGAGACGGCGACTCCCCTCCCCTCGCCCGACCTCCTGCGGCAGCTCGACGTCCCTATCGATGTCCTGTGCCGCACATTGCTGCGGTTCAAAGCCTTTCCTGCGAGGTGTGCATAATTAAATTGCACGAAAAGCGGATAAGCAACAGCAACTGGAGCAACAACAATGACGACGCTAAAAATCACAGCACACAAATGATATTGGCCAGATCTAGAGCATAGGGCCGGCAACACGACGAAGCGAGCACAAAAACAACAGCACAACAGCACAACGGACACACGGCAACAGCGAGACAACAACAATGAAACAACAGCACATCACAATTATTAATGAATTCAGCTGCGACACATCGAGGCACGGCAAACAGCAACAGCAACAGCAAGAGCAAGAGCAAAAACTGTTCGATGTTTCCCGCCGGAGTTGCGAGCACGCCAAATCTGTTTAACCGGAAACAGAGCGCACAACCCATCAATATTATTTATGCGCTTATAATTATAGCAATAAGCATTAAAGCAGCTCCGACAGCGGCCAAGCACCAATAAATTTGTGTAATTTAATGCGTCGATTTCCCCAGGGAATTCACTATATCACAAACGCCACTTCGATCTCGATCCCACTCAAAAGGCTTTCAGCTGGGAACTACGTCTATTTGCTAAACTGATTATTATACGACGCTGTCTTAGACTACTCCGTCATTGAGTGCGCACTTAGTTAAACATTTTCTTTGTGAATCAGCTTTAGTTTTCCCCGCAACGATTGCCTTCAAATTTAGCACGAAAATGGCGGAAATTTGCAGCCAAGTTTCTCAGTTTAATGCCATTATGTTATTTATATGTATTTTATATGTTATTCACTTGTTACTCAGGTGCTATTGATTGTATTTGATATGCCATTGATATGCTGTTGATATTGCATTTGATATGTTGTTGATGACATTATTATTGATGACTATTGATATGTATTTTATATGCTATTGTTATGGTATTAGTTTGTTCTTGATATGTTACAGACATGATCTGGTATTGATATGTATTTGACATGCATTTGATATGTTATGCATATGTTGTAGATGTGCAATTGATAAGTATTTTATACTAATATGTTATTGAAATGTATATGATATGTTATCGCTGTGTTACCGATATGTTATTGCTATGTTATAGATAAGCTGTTGAAAAGCCTTTGAACTGTTATTAACATGTTATTGATATGCTCTTGGTATGCCATTACTATGTTATGGATATACTATGGATATGCTATTGATATGTTATTGATATGTATTTGATATACATTTGATATATATTTGATGTTATTGATGTCTTACTGATACTGGGCTATTGATAAGTATTTGAAATACATTTGATATGTATTTGATATATATTTGATGTTATTGATGTGTTACTGAAACGTCATTACTGAGCTATTGATAAGTATGGTATTTGATATGTTATTAAAATGCTATTATATATATTTGAAATACATTTGATTTGTATTTGATATGTTATAGACATGCTATTAATATGTTATTGAAATGTTCTTATATGTATTTGATATACATTTGATATGCATTTGATATATTATCGATAAGTATTGATATGTTATAGTCATGCTATTGATATGCTATTACTGTTATTGATATGTCATTGATATGTACTTAATATTGATTTGTTACTGATATGTTATAGATATGTTATTGATAAGTTACTGATAAGTAATGGAAATGTAGTTGATGTATTTTTTATATACTTGGCCCTTTCAAATGACAACAAAAACAGTGAATTTTGTAAAAGTATGATGAATCTTTCCAAGTATTTATCAACAGCTGTGTTTGCTACTATTTTGCAACTTGGTTTATGTCCGAATTCGACCAGCAAAGCTGTTCACTTGAATTAACTTCTATTTACCTTTGTTCTTTCCTTGTCAAACCAATCATTCAATCAGTAGTTGTCTCTGCAATGATTTTGATTAATTAATAAGTGAAATTCATTTTCCATTTGCAAATATAGGAATCTGTCTAATTAGTGCTCAACCGTTTTTGCAAGTTGACAAATAATCTTGATTTGTGAATTTCGTTTAATCTTGAACAATTGGTTTTATTTTACCTAGCTTTGCAATTGTGCTCTTTTCTTTGTCTAATGAATCAGTAGATGGCTCTGTAACAATTTCTGTTAATTAATAATGCGATTTTCTAGTTACAATAGCCGCACTTTATGACAAGTTGCAACTTGCAACAGCAATCAGCCGCAAGCCCTAAAAGTGAGTAATGGCAATCGATTTGTTGTAATTAAGTTGCAAACTTGTGCAAGACACGGACGTGAATGTCTCGGCAGCATAACTGCGGGCTAAATGTGCTATATGTTTGGCGAATCGGCTGCCAATCGGAGTGGCAGGAAGGTCTTCGAATGAATTATCGGTAGCATATTTATGCTGCGGTGTCGCGCAGCTCATTATTATTTTGTGCGCTTTTTTATTTGATTCTCTGCGATTTTGTCGTCCTCGTCGCTCGGTATTGTGCCGTGTCTATAATTTATTTTAATTAATTTTCACGTCATTTATCAGGAATGCGCAGAGCGACAACGGCAGCAACAACAGCAACAACAGCAACAGCAAAGCGCTCATCCAGTTTGAAAATTTTAATGCGACACGCTCTTAATCAATTTGAACAATTTAAATGTGCATTGATGTGCATAAATGCAACATTTAATTTATGCAAACAGCAAATTTGTGGCGATTTATGCCCGCGAAAGAAACTCAAACCGAAACTGACGAGAGAGAGAGTGCTGAAGAAGGAGCAGACAACGCGGCGTATGCGTGCTAATTGAAACGGCCGCTAATTATGGTAGATGTGCCCGTCGAATCCATTCAAAAATTACCCAAAAGTCGCCGCCGATAACATAAACATAGCGGCACGAGGCGGGGTGACACTCTCAAATCACTAATTAACCAGCGGGCGTGAGAAACTGAAACTGTCGAATTCGAATTCGATGCGGCGCACGGGTCGTATGATTGCTCAATTCAATTCAATTCAATTGAACTCAACTAAATGCGCGCCCGATTCATTGCGCAAATAAGTATGCTATGCAGTCGCTACAACGCTGCTGACACACTAGCCCCATTTCCGAAGTTGCTGCAAATTACTTCTGCATACATTACAATGTTTGTGTTTACAGCCTCAAGCACAGCTGTGCTCACTGGCATCGCAATCACATAACATATAATCGATGTTATGCAACAACATTCATTTACAACGACTTAACTTATTTGTTTTTCAATAACCTAACAACAGGTCTACTTCAATAGCAGAAAAGAGCGGCACTTTAACTTAAAGTGTTCATTGCCATAGCAGTCATACTACTTTTATTATTTTTAAATAACTTAACAAGAGTTCTTCTTGACGTTGTTCAATAAGTATGAAAATTTGAATATTAACTGGGAAAAAGGGGGCTCTTTAAAGTGGTTATTGCCATAGCAGTCAAATCGCTTTTATTATTTTTAAATAACTTAAAAACAGTTTTACTTAAAGTTCTTCAATATTTTTGAATATATGAATAATAACTGGAAAAAGGGGGCACTTTAAGGCGTTCATAGTTATATTTATA
This sequence comes from Drosophila rubida, assembly GCA_035046165.1. Classification (NCBI taxonomy): domain Eukaryota; kingdom Metazoa; phylum Arthropoda; class Insecta; order Diptera; family Drosophilidae; genus Drosophila; species Drosophila rubida. The sequence continues at coordinate 17,586,019 of JAWNOF010000023.1, read as the reverse complement.
TTAATACACATATTATATATTTATTCAATAGCTATTATTATTTTCAAATAACTTAACAACTGTTTTACTTTAATAGCAGAAAAAGCGCCACTTTGAGGAGTTCATTGAAACTGCAGTGCAACGAAAAAACTTCTGAAAACATCAGCAAAGCTCAAACTTAACTTAATCCAGCTAAAAAGCATGTTTAGTACGATCTAAAAGTTAATGTATAATCTGAGTTATTTAAAAATAAATGTGAGATGGAATGCGCGGTTAATCGGCGTGAGCAGGTATCGGTATCGGAGTCAGCAGTTGGAATCAGCAGTCGAAGTCAGCAGTCGGAGTCAACAGTTGGAAGCAGCAGAATGAATCAGCAGTCGGAACTAGCAGGCGTAATCAAGCGTCGGCATCAGCAGAGGGAACCAGCAGGCGGAATCTGTAGAATGAATCAGCAGTCGGAACGAGAAGAGTTGTGAGCAGCCGTGCGTGGGTTCAGCAGACTATTGCTATTAACTTAATAGTATTAAGCCATTCAAGCGTATTAATATTACATTCAGCCGTACTAATATTCACCTAAATCATTCTCATATCAGTATAGCTTCATCTTATTCCTAATTTACTCTATCTATCTATCTATCGTATCTATCTATCTATCTATCTATCTATCTATCTGTCTGTCTATCTATCTATCTGTCTGTCTATCTATCTATCTATCTGGATGTTAGCCTTTTATAAATATATTAAGTTGTAACGACATATTGCTCCACAATAGTGATTATATAGTAATCTTTCAATTTCAAACGTTAGCACAGCTATATCAATGAACACAATTCAATATTATTGGCTACAAATAGGCAACAGCTTAAAACGGAGGATACTCTAGAATTTGCTGGCTTTAGCTAATATACTAATATTAATTCGTTGACTCAATGTATGCTCCTGACAGATATACATATTGATTAAAGCACTTCAACAATATTGTAATAAACTACAGAGATGCTCACTAAACAACTTTAAATTTGCACTTAGAGTGTAGATTTATGTTCCTACTTAAGCGCAAATATAGTTTATTAGATATCTATAGTATGCTATTGATAGCAAGTTTGCTTTGATGCCAGCTCATAGCCAAATAAGCAAATAAATGTAAAGTAAATGAAATGCAATCGCATTGGAGCCACGTCTTGCCTCCTAAATGCCCAGTCAAGAGTCGGCAGATCAATTGGCCAGCTGGAAAATTAGACGGCTTTGAGAGCAGGCTGCAGAAAGGCAAGTAAAGTATTAATATGAAATTGGTAGCTGCATCGGGTCGGGTTTTAGTTCACTTAAATGTGCTTACAATATTTACATGGCTTTTAGGAGCGCTGTAAAAGCCTTTGCGGTAATTAAATTGTCACGACCCAGCAGCAGCAGCAGCAGCAACGTCGCCAGTCGAGGCAGCGAGCGAGAGAGAGAAAGCGGGCGAGAAAGAGAAAGAGAGCGAGAGCGAGGAGATAAAGAAGTGGCAGCAGCAGGGTCACAATGCGTGTGACCGCATGACCGACTGATTGTCACTCGGCGACGGAGTCACAACCATTGGCAGCGCCACCCAGAGCAAGTTGCTCCCAAGAGAAAGAGAGAGAGAGAGAGAGAGCGAGCGAGAGGGAGAGGGAGATGGGCGCTAAGCCGCACAGACCAAAAATTTGTTTGCAGTTAGTTGGCAACGTGATGCAAATGCATTTGACCACGTCAAAATTTTGTGCTTGTTGCAAGGACATTATAATAAGGACAGGGAGGAGGGAGGGGATACGGGATAGGGAATAGGGATGCTTAGCTGGCGCTCGGGTCGTTCACCACATATGTACGTGAAGTTTACTGCATGCGCTCGGCGGTTAAGCCTTTGCATTTAAATGAAGAGTTTTATTTATGCAGCGACGCGACACGACGGTCAATCGCTTGGCGGCAGCGGGGCGCGTGGCGCGGGGAGGGTGGCAAGGTGGCACTTCGACGTGTGCAGCTTTTTGTTTTTCGGCTGCTGCAGCGCACAATTTAAGCACAAATTTATGGCATGCATTTGGAGCGCTTTAAGAGCGAGCTGCGAACACTAAGAAGGGAGCGGGGAGTGGAGAGTGGGGGGAGTGGGGCACGCCGGACTGATCAACCCAGTTACGTAGTCGCTTTATCACGCCTGCCGCATAATGCAGCACTCGAGTTCTATTGGCGTGTGTGTGTGAGTGAGTGTGTGTGTGTGTGTTTGTGTGTTTGTGTGTGTGTGTGTGTGTGTGTGTGGCACCTGCTGCCGTTTCCCTTTTGAAGTTTTTGTCGACCCATTTTGCAGGTTCATGAATTGCATGGAGCATGGCACACATTCCCTTCCCCTTCCCCCTTCCTCTTCACCGTCCCGCACTCCGCAAATCTTGGCTGCAATGTGAAGTGACTGGCTGACTGGTTGACTGGTTGACTGCCTGGCAGCCGTTTCCTTTAAACATTTTTGGTCGCACATTGTAGCTGCCTAATGAACACATGAATAAAATATGCGATTTGCTTAACTTTGCACGCCATCCAAAGAGACGACGACGACGACGACGAGGACGAGGATGTGAAGTGCCTGGGCATAGAATGCCACTGGATGGCTTCAGAAATGGGAGCAGGACCTGCAACGGCACAAACTTTTGCCAGATTCGCCGCGCAGACAAGCCGCCCCACTGACGAACTCAGCGACGACACCACGACACCACGACTCCCCGACACCACGACTCCCCCCTCGTTTAACCCTCTCGAGTGTCTGCAGCACGTGGAGCGTGTGCTGGGACGCCGCTGGTTTATCTGGGCGACGCAGCCGGAAGCTTTTGTCACTGCTCCGCTGGGCGACGTATCCAAAAATCGTTGAAAGTCACTCAACAGTTTAGCAAAACGCCAAAGCGCGCCACGTGCGCCACGCCCAGCTGTGCAGCCAGACAGCAGTCGCTCAGCTTCCGCCGCTGATGCACCTTGACGCCGCTGATGTGTGCGCGCCGCGGCAGCCACAAATGGGCGCCAGGAGTGCTGCCACCGCGCTGCCCAACTTCCAAGCTCCGCCTTGGCGGCCCTGCAACTCTCCAGCTCGCTTATCTTCAGCTCCTGCAGCTCACTGCAACAGCTCTGCTAACTCGCAGACCTGCAATTAACTGCGCTGCTCTGCAACAGCAGCTGCTGCTGTTAATGCACTGTTAAGTGCATTTCTCAATAACATTTCTCTGTTAGCGCTGAGCAACTTCTTTCACAATGCTGAAAATGCAACTACAATACTTAAACTCTTTTAAAAGTGCTGCAATTTATTATTTATTATTATATTTTATTATTTATTATATTTTATTATATTTTATTATATTTTAAATATGAAATAGTTTTTTGGTATTGTTAACTTCTCACTAAATACCTTAATTAGTAATTATCTTATCAAATTCTTGTAATATTAATATTATCATTAATATCTTATAATAGCTGACTGATATTTGCAAAAAATTGCAATTTCTAAAAAGCACTGCAAATTTAAGTGGAAACTATTTTTGTTGTCTATAATTTATAATTAAACAATCTGCAAAATGCAAAAGAAGTTCAAATTGTAAAATGCTAAAGAAATTGAAATTTCTATTTAAACAATCTGTTAAATGCAAAATAAAAGCAAATTTCTATTTCAACAATCTGTAAAATGCAAAAGAAATTCAAATTGCGAAATTCAAATTTGTATTTGATTTCTACTTAAACAATCTATAAAATGCAAAAGAAATACAAATTTCAATTTTAAAATTCTGTAAAATTCAAGAGAAATACAAATTTCTATTTAAAAATTCTGTAAAATGCAAAAGAAATACAAATTTATATTTAAACAATCTGTAAAATGCGAATTAAATTCAAATTAATTTCTGCTAGTAATACTTTCTAATCATCCTTTCCATCCTTTCGAATAATAATCTTAAATAATCTGTAAAATGCGCAGAGCTGTGAATGTGTGTTAAATAGCTGACATATTGAAACTTAAAGATGAATGCACAAAAGTAAATAAATTCGGCAAATACTTTGAGGCAACTCAATGAAATTTGTAGTAAATGTGAGACTCGCATGTGATTTAAGAAGTATTATATTTCATTGTAAAGTCGCATGTGCTGAATGAAGTGTAATGTTTTATTGAGCTGAACGTAAACTTGCTGTAAATAAGTTGCGGCCACACTCAACTTTGGCAGCGATTCGGAGAAACACTCGTGCTTCGCACGGATCAGATTTCGGGGAGAGTTCGGTGCGGGAGAATTCGCGGCTCACATGCTGTGTAATTACTTTGAGTATCCACTTCGCAGCTGGCAAGTTGTTGTTCAGTCGTCTCTGGAGCGGCGACATCTCTGGAATGCCGAATTGATTTGCGCAAATTTCAGTGACTGATTCATTGCTTTGAATCCAAACAGTTGCATTGTTAGTTCTGTTGTTGTTGTTGTTGCTGCTCTTTTTCCTTTCTCGGCTGCCGACAATAAGCGGCGACTGCTTGGCAACCTGGCTGCGTTTGGCGTTAAGTGTTGCGAGTGCTCGCTTTTGGCTTTTGCCTGCCTGCTGGCTGACTGTTGTCCTCAAGAGGTTCTTCGTTGGGTGGCGTGCGTGCAAATGAAAACGAAAATGCGAAATGAAAATGGATGAAAGTGGAGCAGCGACAGCAATGCGGCGCCAGCCAGCAGACGGCAAAAGGCAGCAGGCAGCAGGCAGCAGGCAAAAGGGAAACAGAAAAAAGGAAGAAGGCGAAGCAGCGACAAAAAATAGAGTCAAAGCCGAAAGCTAAAGCGATTGAATGGGCACGTTTAGACTAGTAACGGATTTCTTATAGAATTAATATCAAACCACTGTGATACTGTGAGCAGCAGCAGCCGCGGCGGCAGGAAGGAAGCACGGAAGGAAGGACGGAACCCAAATAGAAATGAAAATATCGAGAGCACAAAAAAAAAAAACAGCCAGGCGAACCAAAGAAGTTCTGCGCCGTCTTGTGTCTAGTTTTTCATGCAATTCAATTGCCAAGGCGAAAAAGGACAGCGACGACGACGACGGCGACGACGACAAGGAAAAGCCAAGTGAAGCCATGGCCTCAGACAAGCGAGCGAACAACGAAAAAAAAACAGAAGAACAGAGCATATCTATCGTATAAAAAAAAGGTTAAGTGGAAAGCTGAGCTGAGCTAAGCCGAGTCGAGCTGGGGCAGGGGAAAGCAGCACAGCGCAGCGCAGCGAACTGAGATTGACACGGGATATTTGGGGATCTGGCCACATGGCAAACGCCTTCAATTACAACTATTTGAAATGCTAGATGGCCCCAGCCATGCGAAGGCTCCACAGACGACAGGCTTGTGTGACGGCTCGTATGAGTGATTTATTTTATGGCTCGTCCTGTTGTTGCAAGCGTGACACACGCAAGGCGCCCCAAAGTGGGTTAAAAGCCCAAATGAGCTGCACTCGGCCACTGCATGTTGTGCAATACACCCCCCGCCCCTCGCCACCAACTCCTTCTAATGGACGCCATCAACTTTTTAATTAGCATTGTGTGTGTTTGAGTTGGCCTAATCCGCTGATTGCCAAACGCCAAACGGCAACTTTAAGACCCGCTCAATCATAAATCAAATCTTGCCCAATTGCCTCCCTGTGTGTGTGTGTGTGAGGCGAGGAGCAACGCCCTAATCACATTAACTGCAGAAAGCAGTGGGGCACAGTGCGTTCGCAAGTGGGAACAGTTTGTGCTCGCAGCGCCGCTGACTGTTCCCAAGCAGTGTGCAAACAAAGCTTCTTCGCAACTTCAAGAACACACTTTCTGTCAGCCATTTGAGCATATTTTGAATTTCATGTTTAAACTTAAGCCTAGTTTATTGCTTCTAATTGCAGAAACAAAACAATTCAAAATAATACACAATACGTTCTCAATCGACAACTGCGCTCCAGCACAGTCTGTTGGCAAGCAGTGCATTCATGCCAATTGAGAACAAATCGTATGCTGTTCTCGGCTGGCTTTCGAAAACAGAACAGTTTCTGCTACTTCAAACCAAGTGAACACCTTTCGAAAACCTGTCAAAAAGAATGCAAAAATGTATTTAAAGTTGTGGACATTTAAAGCAAGTGAGTTTGAGTTGCGCCCCAACAGAAGGCCGAATGGCCTTCGTGAACAATTGATTGGCAATCAGGGCGGATTTAATCGAAAGAATCGCCGAGTCCGAGTTGGTTGTGCATTGTTGTTGGACAGGGTATTTAGAATTTGGTAATATGCCAGCATTGAATTGCAAATACGACTTAATTGGATGCTGCAATTGTATCAGCCAACAGACTAGAGACTCGAAACTCGAGAGCGTCCTTTATGACACTGAGATGGGCTTAGAATTCGTTGGCTCGTTAGTGGCGCTTATTGGTGGCACACAGAATGGCCATAGACTCGCGGCAGCAGCAAGCGCAGCAAGGCCAACAAAAAATATAGAAATGTGCGCAAATGAAATGCAAGTGAAATGTGGCGCATTCATCTGCAACAAAAGGAGTGCAAACAAATGCTAAACTATTGCATTTTGCTGCCGCTGCTGTTGCTGCTGCTGCTGCTGCTGCTTTCTTTTACTGCATGTTGTAGCTGCTGTAGCAGTTGTCCTTTATGCAGCTGCTTTTACTTTTTAGCCGGCAGGATATCCTGGCCGCCAACAGGAGCAGCGAAGTAGCAACTGCCACCAACGAAAAGAAAATAAAATAAATTGTTCAATTTAACAAACAAGCAAACAGCAGCAACAGCAGCAGCAGCAGCAACATCACTTCAATGCTCGGGTCAGGTGGGTCTCATTGCTCCAGATACTCGGTTGAACCTCAGAGAGCGAGCGGGACAGCGAGGGGATGTAGTTGAACGTTGCGCGTAAAATTTGTGCGGCAGTTTATGAAGCAAGAGCAAAAAGCTTCTTTACTGCCACCGGGCAGTTGATGACGACGATGGCGATGGCGATGGCGATGGCGATGGCGACTATTGCTACTACGAGTTGCAGCGTGTGGCATGCTGCATGCCGCATGCACCGTGAGGCATGTGCCACATGCAAGCGGCCACCTGCGCCAGCTCCTAGTTGCTGTCGGCTCCAGTCAGTGACCGCCGTTGACCGCTCAACTGTTCGCTCGCCTTTTCCCATTTTGTCGTCCAGCCACCCTGCAGCTGTCGCCCAGAAGGGCATGCCCAACGAGTGGCCCAACCAAGGCGTTAGTGATATACAAATTGTAGAGGAGAGTCTTCTTGCAACAACAACAACTGCCTGCTAAAAACTCATTAAGCATGTTATTGAAGTATGCTATAAAGTCGCATAAGAACTGCCTGCTAAATACTCATTATTTGCGTGTTTATATCTCATTAGATTGTTGGATTTATAGCTTTAATTTGTACTGCTTTTCAATTATAAAATCTGTTGTTTCTCATTTAAAAATTGCAGTTTTTTAATTTGTTTTTACTTAAAAGCAAACTTGTTCAGCTCAAACATCAGCAGCTTAAACAACAGCAGCTCTATAAGTGAATTTTGCTAGTAGTTGAACTAGTACAAGCACTATAGTACACATTTCGGGAATACCTCATGCAGACCAAACCTCAAACATATGTCATAAGGACTTGTCAATTTAGCTGCTGCTTTTCAATTGCAAAATTCTTGTTTGTCATTTAGAAATTTGTGTGTTTTCAAACAAACTCGTATATCTGAACTGCATTTCGTTAGCTGAAATAACAGCAGCTTTATGAGCGACTTTTTTGGATTTGTAAACATTTATTAAGTAGTTGAACTATAGCACTATAGTATCATACAGACCAATCCTCAAACATATGTGTCAAAAGGTCAATTTAGCTGTAAAATTCTTGTGTCTTTTAATTTGTATAAACTTGCGTACAAACTAGTTTAGCTGCACTGCACTTTGTAAGCTTAACAGCAGCTCTATTATTCCTTTAAGCGAGTATGTCAAAGTCGAGGCCACTCTGCAGCTGCTGCTTTTTACTTGTGGCCATTTTTTCGGCAATTGCATCGATGGCGCGCTGAAATTGATTCAGCTGCCATGGCAGGAGCTGCGACTGCACTCAGACGAGCTGCTATTAAACGGATCAGCCCAGGATTAAAGCCGGTAAATTTGGGACTCCGAATGCGCTCAGGTCGAGTCGAGCGTCCGCTTAACTGTTGCACTGTTGTTTAAGCCACTTATAGCTGTCAGCATAACTCAACTGGCGCACAAGTCAGCCCCCAGATAAACACGCCGTTCTATTAGATATTCGCATACGATAAACTAAACCAATTTGCTTCAATATTTGAGCTTCGAGTGCAACTCTAGTTAAAGTTGGCTTCGTTTGAAATACAGGAAATACAGAAATACATTTGGCATGAAAATACAATAAGATATATATATGTTTGAATGGCACACGTAACATCGTTTGCTGTTAAATGATGTAAATGCAAGAGACAGCGACAAGGGAACGTCGCCACGTTGCAACATTGTTGCTCGGAAAATCTTGAAAAAATCTTTTTGCCTTTTCTGCGCTCCACTTTTAAAGGGGAGCGCGTGATAATTTGCAACAATTTGGTTTGTTTTCGCATTTCGATTGGCGGTGCATGAGGCGCAGGGCACGAGGCATGCGGCATGCGGCGTGCGGCGTGCGGCATGGGGCATTTCATGCAATATTTTGTGGCACGAATTGCAATTAGCAGTAAAAGTTACCGCAGCTGTCAGCCAGCAGACGCATGCAAATTGTCGAAAATAACAGAGCCAAAAAGCCAGAGAGTCAAAGAGAGAGAGACGAAAATCTTGCAATGCATTTACATAAAAAATACGACCTTTGCTGCAATATGCAATGCAACTGCCACCGCCACTGGAACAATGACTTCCCAGCTGCCCCTCACGACCCCCAAAAAGAGCGGCAGGGAAAGTGAACCATCGACGGAACGGCACAAATATATCTACATATGCATATTATATGTGGTGTGGCAACTGTGCTTCAAGGCGCAACAACGAGACTCCCTTCAGTTGCATTACATTCATTTCGACTGTTCTGCTTTTTAATTGAAACTTTCTTGGGATGTACTTTCCAGTCAACAGATTGCCAATGTTTTCCTTCATTATCTATATACATTATCTATTTAAGTTGGCTAATATAAGGATCAGATTAAATTCGAGATCTTTTCATTTAAAAATTACTTGAAATGTGTTTTCCGAAGTATAGATTGCTAGTTTTTCCTTTATCATATTTATTACGACATCTTTTCATTAGAAAATTAGTTGGCTGTCTAGTATAGATTGTTAATGTAATCCTTTCGGGATGCATTTATCTAGAGTAAATTCGAAAATATTTGTATCATGTTTATTTCGACATCTTTTCCTTTTTGAAAATTAGTTGGCATGTCTTTTGCGAAGCATAGATTGTTAATGATAATAAGCTAGAGTAAACTCGAAAATACTCTCAATTTGCTTTATATTCCAATATTTTTCTGCACAAGAGATCAATTTCCTTGAGAAGTTCTTGGTTTCGCTTTAGTTTAATCAGTTACATATCAAATGTTCATCATTTCACTTTAAACTCACTTGGAATGTGTTTTCCGAAGTGTATATTGCTAATGCTTTCATTTGGGTATGCATTTATCTATATGCTATATATAATCTACTTAAATTCCAAAATATTTTTATCAGATTCATGTCGACTGTTCGCCTTTTCATTTTAAACTTACTTGACATGTCTTTTCCACAGTATAGTCTGCTAATGTTTTCAATTCGATATCTGGAGTATACAAATCGAATATATTTTTTGTTTGCATATTTTTTCAATCAATTTTCTTCGCAATTAGAAGTTCTTAACTTCGCTTCTCCGCTGAATGAAAATGTTTCTTTGCAAGTCAGGGAATTTCAAGCTTATTTCTTTTGACTATAAGCAGAAAATTTTGAATGCAATTAGATTTCATGAAGCAATAAATAAATTGCAATGAAGTCGAATTTAATGCACTAACATTTGGCTGTAAGCTGAACAATTGTAATCAAGTCAAATTTAATGAAATTACCTTATACTATAAACTGAACAAGTGTAATCAACTCAAATTTAATGGAATAAATTTAAATTACAATCTGAGCAACTTTATTAAAGTCGAAGTCAACACACATTAAGTAATGCAAAGGAAGCAACTTTATGAACTCTGATTTCGTTGGGCTGCACAAATTGGTTGCCCAATCCGAGAGTCTTTTAAAGTGCACCCTTCCAGGGAACGTAATAAAAGAGCTTGCCACAAAGAGACGCAGCGGTGGCTGCAGCATTTAAAAGAGTTGACAGACTGCGAAAGAAATGCAAGCGCAACACGCACTGTAAAATACAATAAAATGGGCAATTCAATTATATTTGATTTGAAATGCACACTCAAAGAGCTGGCCATAGCTTTTTTGATCATTTTTGGGAGTCGTTTGAGGCCAGGACATTTGCCAATACGAGTATCGATGGAGTAAAGTAGAGACTGCTGGGCGGGAAAAAGGGAAAATAAATACTGCAGCTGAACGATTTGTGGCAGTTGTTTGAACATCCATCACACAAGTATCCCACTCAGCGCAAATGCCTTCTGGATGGCAGCAAATGTTTGCCTAAGATGCGGATGCCAATGCAGATGCAGTTGCAAATGCAGATACAAGACAGCTGAAGTCTAAGCAAAATTGCAACGCTTTTGTGTGGCAAATGAAGCACAGACTGTTGGCATGCCTGGCAAGCAAGCAAGCTGGCAAGCTGGCAAGCAGATGATGCCAGGTGACAAGGACAACGGCAAATGCGGGCAACGCACAAAACTATGCAATGCTCGCTCAAAGGACAAACGAAAGCAAAAGGCGGCAAGCTGGAAGTTGCAAGCTGCAAGCGGCAAGCGGCAAGCTGGACAACGGAGATTACACACCCGTTTGCCAGTAAATTTGCATAGGCAACACAGACAACACAAAAAATTGAAATAAAGGGGAGGCAGGCGAACACTCGAGTCGCTCGAGCCATGCCATGATGGCACTGCAAATACCCTGTGATCGAGCATGCTTTAAGCAAGAACTTCTTTTCGATTGCTCACTCAAAGATACCCCTTCTTCGCAAAAGCTCTATGAATTAGTTAAGAATTTCGTGAGCAAATTCATGTTTAAGTTTGTCTCACATTCACAGCAAAGTTTACAGACAAACACAGGGATATATTCAGGACTAAATTGTCTAGCAGTTGCTGCAAAAACTGCTATTAACTTCAGTTAACAATTTGCATTTGGCCATGAATTGTATTTGCTTTCGGCTGCTCGTGCTTTATGCGTTTGCCCAGGAATCCAACTATGAATATAATACTTTAATTTCTGCATTTATTTCTCTACAACTTCAACTGTAAATTATAGTTTTAGAAGTTATTCCAGGAATTCATTTTCACTCAGAGTTGAGACGCTTCCCCAAGAATTCATTTATGAATTAACCATAAGTTGAGCGAAGTCATATTAATGATATTACTTTGATTTCAGATTATTTATATTACTTTGATTTCTGCATTTAGTTTTCTATATATAGTTTGAGTTTTTTAAGAATTCATTTAGGGTTTTATCGCGAATTGAAGTACAATATAATACATTAGTTTTCTGCATTTATTTCTATATAACATCAGCTCTTAGTTTTATAAATGTGTACGGGATTCATTTGTGAATTCACCATGAATTCAGCTAAAAGTAATAATAATTGAGATAATAGTAATACTTTCATTTCTGCGTTTATTGTGGGTTGTTTGAGTTTCCCTAGGATTTTATTTACTAATTCACTGTGAATTAAGAACAACTTTAGTAGATTAGTATACATATAATACATTAGTTTGCATTTACTCCTATATAACTTCACTTATTAGTTTTATAACATGGCAATCATACTTGAATTTGTGCAGTTTCCCCAGGAATTCATTTGTGAATTCACACTGAGTTAAGCTAAGACATAATAATGATAATACCTGTGAATTATACTTTTATGAGTTTAGCCAGGAATTCATTTATGAATTCAACACGAATCGAGCTAAGACATAACAATGATAAAACTTTAATTTCTGCATTTATATCTGTGCAACTTTATCTGTGAATAATACTTTTATGAGTTTCCCCAGGAATTCATTTGCACCATGAATTGAGCTATGGCATAATAATAATAATAATAATACTTTCATTTTTGAGTTTATTGTAAGTTTTATGAGTTTCCCTTATAAATTCACTGTGAATTGAGACATAATAGATTCGTTTTGAATTGACTAGTTTTCTGCATTTATTTCAATCTAATCTCACTTGCAAGTTTTTTAATTCATTTGTGATTTCACCATGAATTGAGTGAGCTATAAAATAATCATTATAGTACTTCCATTTCAGCATTTATGGGTTTATGAGTTTCCCCAGGAATTCATTTGTGAATGCACAAAGAATTGAGGTACAACACAATACCTTAATTGCTGCTTTAAATTCCGTATATGTAATTTCATCTGTGAATAATATGTAGTTTTATGAGTATCTTGAAGAATTGATTTGTGCATCGAGCTATAACCCAATATGTTAGTTTCCTCATTCATTGCGGTTCTTCAGCTGCTACTTGTAGTTGCTGCCTCTCGCGCCGGGTAGTGCGGCGACCCGCTCTGTGCGGATGTGTTGTGGGCACGGGGTATAAACTGATTGCTGGGAAATAGGTGGCAATTGATGTGATCACCAGGGCTCGGGCGGGCGATAAGCGGCTTAGCCGCATGCAACTCACACTGCCACAAGCGGCAGCAAGCAGCCAGCAGCCAGCAGCCAGCACGCAATGCGCAACGCACAACGCGCAACGCGCAACACGCGGCACGCAGTCACAGCACTGTGGATGGGCACCGTGGGGCGCACGCATACGTTGCGTATTTCATGTCATTAGCTAGACAAAAGTCAAACGGAGTGCCCCGAAAACCCGACCCAGCCACCACCACCACCACCACCACCATCGAGTAGTGTGTGTGTGTGTTTGGCTGGCAGTTTAAAGTTTGTGACAGGCAGCGGCGCAATCGTGGCGAACACCACAAGGTATTAAAAATTAGCACACAGCGCCGGCAAACCGCAAGAAGTTGGGCCAAGCGTTGAGCACGTACACACCAGCGAACAACGAACGTTGCAGCGACGAAGGCGGCGGCAGCGGCGGTGGCAGAGGCGGTGGCGGTGGCGGTGGTGGTTAGTATATGACTGTCTCTGCCGCGTCGCTGGATTGTTGAGTCCTGATGCCTGATTATGACACGTTGCAGCGGCTTATTAATGAGTTGCGCTGTCAGTCAACATTCAACAGCTGCGTCAACTGTGTGGCAGCTTTTATGTTTATGTGGTCAACCCCAACGCCAACCCCAACCCCTAGCTCCCCAGCCCCCTTTCGACACAAGCTCGCCCCATTTCCAACTAAACCAACATTTGCAATTTCCCATCAACTTGTAGCAAACGATTACAAAATCACATTGCGAGCATTCGCATTTCTCTGCTGTCTCCACGTTGGACAACGTTAAACCCCATTGAGCTTGAGCTGCTCCACACTCACATCGATGAGCAGCACGTTTATAACTTTAAAAATGAAATTAATTCCAGCTTAAGTGTGAGCTCTGTTAGTGAATTAAGCGCTCCTCCAGCTGGCAACTACTTGGAACAATTTAAAATGCTTTCCCAATCAATTTAATAGCTGGCATTTTATACACATATAGCAGATATAGTTGCTTGCATACAAGATTTCGAAAATTCATTTAAAATAATATATATTTAACTACAATTATGTATTCCCCAATTCCTCTAAATCTTACGTTTAATCTAGCTAATTTTGTAATCTAACTAATGTTAAATGAATTATCTCTTACAGAAATTCTTATTTTAGTTTCTCTTGAATCAAAGTGTAGCTGCTCTATACTTTTTTTGATAGACAACAGCACATTTAAAGTTCAAAATGATTGCCACCATGTTGCACATTGATTAATTTAAGAATCAAAATAGTTCACATAAGAATGTGAGTTCAATAAGTAAAATGTTTTTTCGACATTCTGACAACTATTTGGACTATTTGAAAAGATTTCTTTAAGAGTATTTACATTTGAAAAGCGCTGAAAACTCAATTGATTTTAAATTGAACTAAGATAAGAGTAGATTTGTAGTATAGAAATTTGGCTAATTCTCTCTGCATTTTAGCAATATAAACTCATTGGTTCCTGTCGATTTTCCACCATCTAACAAAAAGTAATAATATTAAATGTATATTCGCGTGAGTCAGTTAAGCTCTAGTGAATAGTTCAAATGTTAAATTGTGGGTTATTTTTGGTACTTGTGCTATATATTATCGGAATCGCGCTCAAGATGGTTTAGCATCGTGTAGAATCTGCAGAGAAGTGCAGTTCTCCCCTTTCGAGTTTGACGCGGCGCTCTTTTCGCAAAATTAATGATTTCTTGTTCCGCATGAGTGAATGCTATTTGCTCCCCACTCTCCCCCACATGTCGCCGTCTCTCTCACACTCCTCAACTTGCCGCTCGCTCGCTGCTTGATTTCAAAGTAAGTTTCGCTGATGAACTTGTATGCTAAGTAGCTGCGAGTTGAATGCTTTATGGCATGGCAGATGCCAAAGTGGCAAGCAGAGCTACCGCTGCTGCCGCTGCCGTTGCCGTTGCCGTTGCAGTTGCAGCTGGTGTCAATGGCCCCCAAAGGCAACTGCTGGGAGCTATAAAGGCTAGCAGCCAAGTACTTGCCACATATCTTCGAGCTGAGCCGCGCGCGCGCCAAGTGCTAATGAAGAAGATGCCGAACTGCAGCAGCCGCAGTTGCACAGCTGTTGCACATGCCCCAACACACAGCGGCAGGGAAAGAGTAGGAGACAGAGACAGCGACAGCGACAGAGAGAAAGAGTCGGGAGTGTGTTTATAAATAGCAAAGATTCTGTGCGTACCTCAAATAAAGTGGCCGGCAGTGCAGTTTATTGCATCACTTGTGCAACTCGTGCCACTGCCGCCAGTTCGGAGGCTCCGACGATAAACAAATGCACCGTTTGTTGCTGTTTCGGCTGCTCCCAGCCAGTCAGCACTTTGATAGATGTTATGGCCCCGAGTGATATGGAGACGGACGGACGGCGGCATTTACAACATCCACTACAGAAGCTGTGTTGCATGTTGCATGTATGTAGATAGCAGCATTACGCATTTAGCTGGCAACTCGCATTTAAATGCGTATAAATTTCGGGACAAGCTGAAATTTATGCACATCCCACATCCCACGCACACACATCATTATCATTCCCAAGACAATCTGCGACTAAATGCCGTTTTCGAGATCCGACTGCGGGCACACTCAATAAATAACCGAGGCAGCGCACCGCCCCCACTCGCCTCTCTATCTATCTATATTTATCGAGTCGGCAGTAATGCGATCTAGATCCAAATAAATCGTTTACACTCTACGCTCTGTTTGCACACCTACTATATAGTCGACATATGTGTCACTATATTGTGAAAGCCATTTAGAACACATTCAACTGCAATTATGTCTTTCTCAATTCTTCGACACCTGTTCGAAGTTGGGCTAATTTTATGCTTCAATTAATGTCATATAAATTATGTCTATCAAAATTTCAATTTGTATGTTGTTGTTTGTAACTCACCACTGATTTGTTGCTGTCGTATTGCACATTGCATTATCTGCATTTGTTCTTGTATTCTATTTTGAGAGATCATTAGAAATCTTTACTGCAATCTGAGATAAGCCAGGAATCTTTGGCTTAACAATGATTGCCATTATCATACTAACATTAAACAGTGACTTAATATTATATAATGCAGAGTCTTCATACTAACTTCAAACAGTGACTTAATATTATTTTAATAATTCAGCATAGGCATCCAAGCGTTGAGCTATGTATACCTAAATTTAATAAGAAATCTTCTCTGAAATCTGAGCAAGCGTCTTCATAATAACTGCAAACAGTAACTTGATATTATTTTGATAATTCAGTTTAGGCATGCTAGCATTTAGCTTTATGTATTTATCTAGATTTCATTACAAATATTTTCTGAAATTTGAGTGAGCTGAAAAAAACTGAGGATGAAGAATGATTGCTATAATCATACTAACTTCAAACAGTGACTAAGATTACATAAATAATTCAGCTTAGGCACGCTAGCATTGAGTTTTGTATATCCAGATTTCATTGCAAATATTCTCTGAAAACTGAGACAAGCGAGAAAACTTCGGCTTAAGAATGATTGGCAAGCGTCTTCATACTAACTTCAAACAGTGATGAAATATTATTTTAATAACTCAGACTAAGCATTCTAGCATTGAGCTTTGTATATAGTTTAAATTTCCTTTGAGATAACTTAACATTCAGAATGATTGGCAAGTGTTTTCATACTGACTTCAAACAGTGACTAAATATTACTTTAATAATTCAGGTTAGGCATTCAACTTTGAATATCTAGATTTAATTAGAAATCTTCTCTGAAATCTAAGTGAACCATGATGAAGAATGATTGCCATAATCATAATAATTATTTCAATAAATCAGCATTCAGCTTTGTATATCTAGATTTAATGTTTTCAACATTTTATTGCCGATTGACTAGCTGTTTAAATTGCAAATACTTTGTCGCCTAAAAGTGTGCTCCAAACTGCTTTGGCGCAGAGAGCCGATAGGGCCAGAAGAAATAAATGGGAAGCGTTCAAGAAAGGTGCCTAAATCAGAGGCTGACCTTTTAAATTGACTGTGCGTAATTAATATGTTGTTTGCTGGATGGTGTCTCGCACCTTGTCGAAAATGTCAAAGGCTGGAAGGAAGCGAAGTGTGTTTTAGGCTCCGGCAAGGAGCGTGCCTCACAATGCAGGCCCGGCAACGTCAGGGCCATGGCCAGGAGGAAATACAGCAGCGATAACGGCAACAACGCAACAACAACAACAGCAACAACAACAACAACAACAACAATGTGCAATTAAAGGCATTTCAAATTGGCACATTGTTTCGACGCCTTCGACGGCGGACAGGAGGAGACACTGAGACGGCGGCGGCCCAAGATGGAAAAAGTAAAACTGAATGGCAGCTGGCGAATGGTGAGTGGTGAGCGGTGAGTGGTGAGTGCTGAATGTTGAATGGCACGCAAATGCCAGAATGAGTGACAGTCTTAATTACAAAGAGATTAGCATGGCTGGGCAGAGAGCGAGACGCAGCATGCTTGAGCATGCCCGCCCAGTGGTGGCGGCACTGCACACCGTGCCCCCAACCCATTGTCAACGGAGCATGTATTCAATGTCACGTTTCACGACAACGACGATGACGCTGCTGCTGCTGCTGCTGCTGCGCCCTTAGACGATACACAACATAAAAATAGCTGCACAGGTGCGCGCCCACTACAGAGAGTGCCTGATGTCTGATGCCTGATGCTTGATGCCTTGAACCTGCCGCCTGATGTCCTGATGCCTCACGACGCTGTGTGTCGGGTGCAGCGCAGCTTTCGGAAAGCATATCATTCCCGCATCAGCAGCAGCAGCAGCTTCTGCGGCTCCAGACTATTTTCTTGCCCGCTAGCCACGCTTTAGTAGGGTGTTATGAGTTGCTGATTGGCCATAGTTCCCAAAGAGTTAACAAACTTTGAGCCAAATATATAAACTGCTTTAATTCGATTGTGGAAAAAAAGGGTTGAAGTTGTAGACTCGAATGGGGTTTGCTCTACAAACTTTTGCATGTGCTTGTGAAGAACAAGTGTGTAGCGGGTATCTCGTAGTCGGGCACATTCACCTGTTTCGCTCTGCTTCTTACTTCGCTGGCCTTGCCTAGCAGTTATTCCTCATGCTGCTTGGTCGCTTTTGTTACATTTGATTGTCGCAAACGAAGTGGAAAAGTAAATGTTGCACACACACACACACATACACACACACGCTGGCACACACACGCGCGCACACACGCACGCGCGCATACATGGGGCAGAAAGGAAATGCACACTAATTACTCCTTGGAAGCAGGAGAAAGCAAAACCCTTTTTACTTTAACGCTCCTGTGCCTTGGCCATTACGCTCTTTATTTGCCTTTCATTCACTTTATTTCTCTTGCGTTTTTTCTTTTCTTTCGTTGCGATTCATTTTTTTCGTTTTTTTAAATGATAATTGAAAAGCAGCAGCAGCAGCAGCAGCAGCTGAAGAAATTATTGGCCTTTGTTTGCGCGCACGCAGCGGACTGAGCTGCATGAGTGGGGAGGTGTGGTGGGTGGTTGGTCTGAATGTAGGGGGTTGGAGTTGCCAGACAATTTGAAAAAGTCAGTCAGCCAAATCAAATACAATAAAGCTCTATGCACATCAACATGCAAATGTAGCCAAGTGTACGCGCGCGCGTCTCTCTCTGTGTGTGTGCGTGTATGTGTGTGCATTCATTCAGCTAATATCGTTTTAATGCAAATGAGAAAATTAATCACTTGCCACATTGCGCCATGTGCAATGATAACAAAGCTGCATTAATCGCAAAATGCAATAAGAGTTCGCTTGATGTCTAATATTAAGAGCAAATGCCAACTGATGCAAGCAATTCTATTCAATTATTTGCTTCATTGAATTCAACGTTAAATCATTTGCTGATTTAACATATTTATGTTGTTTATGCAATCATTGGGCTTGACAGTGAATGTTCAATAACAAACAAGCGAAAAACAAGAACGCTATAAAAACATTTGTTAATTGCATTGTTATGTTAGTTTAACGCACAATCACACACATACACACACACACACACAAACGAACACACATGTCAAATGTGGGACAACCCTAAGAAATGCGAATGCGAAGGAATCCCTAGACAAAAGGAGAGGAGAGCGTTATCTCCTCCTTGCATCTGTTCTCATTGTTGTTAGCTTTCGGGTAACAGTAACTGCATTTGCTGCTAACTGCGCTCAGCATTCAATTAGTACGCGTGAACATGTCGCTCAATAAGCGCATAATAGCACCCACCCAATGCGAAACTTGCAGTGTATCGCGATTACTTGCACGTCGCGTACTTAGCTAATAAATGAGAGGGTTTATGTTGGGCTCCTAATTCCTAATTGGAAAGAAACTATACACGTTCGCATGCTTATTATATTCTAACGGGATTAGCGCTGAAGCAATTTTACTGATGGCTTTAGAGCATATTAATTATTAGAATTCAATTAAAGTGATATTTTATTGTATTTAAGTCAGAATATTTAAAGTTTTCCAATAATGTTTCCATTAAGCCTGCAGTCTACCTTAATATTGTTGCGCTCACTAATTGGCTGACATTTGGCAAAGCATGGGAAATGTGCAATACCCAGACGCATTTCAACTCTAATTAGATTATGTGCAAGGTTGTATACGTGTCAAATGCTAATTGAAAAGCAGCCAGCAATTTCATGCAATATTACGATTGCACCTGCGTGAAAGTCCTACGATTCAAAATTGTTATTTTTATGTTGAGCGCTTCTGAAGCACGCGCGCGCAACAGTTGCCATACAAAAACACTCAATCAGTGAGTGGAAATTGAAAGAATTTACATTGAGTGATATTCATGCGTGGCGCTGCCACTTTCTTGTGTACAGCGAGTTAACAGCAGTTAAGAGTATAAAATTGTCGCACATAATTCGAATCTTGCTTTGTTATATAAATTGTGTAAAATTCATTTGTATTTCAAAATATATAGGAATTAAACTAAATTTATGACTAGCATAAATGTTTAAATTGTCTAACATAAGTAACTTTTATACGGACATCGTGATGCTTTAAGAGTAAGATATAAGTTTTGTATTCTAAGACACTACAGCAGTGGTCCGAAGTTGCTATATTAACGAGTAAGCCAGGTCAGTGGAAAACACAATCTGGAATGGTGCATACAATTTTATAAACGACGTGTGGATTAGTTAAAAATCATTCAAGCAAACTATTCAAAATTGCGCGCATTCCTATATATTTGTTATATATCGAAATACAACAAAATACAACTAGGTGGCATCTTGGAGACTCGAGTATTTTAGTATATTTTAACGATATATTTTTGAAGCTAATCTTGAGGACTCCATCCAACCAAGTGATTAATAGAAGGCTCTATGAAAAATAGGTTTAAAATTCGTTCAAAGATATAACTTATTTAATAATTCATAAAAATTATATTATTTACCTGCGAAAACCGACTTCTTACATAAATGTTGATATATCGATATGTAGTAATACGTGCTTTTTGGTATAAAAATACTGAAGAATACCATAAAAATCGATGTTTGATAAATATTTCAAAAACATCGATAGGTTATTAATGGTCTATCACCTCTATTCATTGGGCGACGCTAAAAACAACGCAAATGCAGAAGAAAAAGAAAATTTCTCTAAACTTGCGCCAAAATAATTAAAGTAAACTTTAAAAGCATAACCAATTAACTGAAACAGCTGCAGCACTGCAAATGCCATAGTGCAATCGTATAAATAGCACTCGAAAGATAAAATAAGTCGATACGAACACGCAACGCGGCAAAAGCGCCCACCCTCGACCAAGGGGGCAAGGAAAAGAAGGGGGAGGCATTGTGGAGTGTTAACGCAGCCCCCGAAGTCGATATAAACAAAAACAAATTGAGCGGAAAATGTGCAGCCACAACAACTGTTAAGGCAGTGCATAAAAAGTGGCGTTGATTGCGAACTCAACTAACTCTGATCGTTCAATACAACTTAAAATGCAGGTGAGTTGCACACATTCAATGTGACCTCTTTTCCCGACTGTACTAATCATTTGGTGGGTGGTGACAACTACTGCAGCAAGCGGATGATCCACCATCATTGCCCGTGGGCACCGAGGTGAGCGCCAAATACAAGGGCGCCTTCTGCGAGGCCAAAGTCAGCAAAGTAGTGCGCAACATCAAAGTGAAGGTTGCCTACAAGCAAGGCCTCGGCTCTGGAATTGTGTCGGACGATTCCATCAAGGCGGCGCCCGGCCAACTGCGCGTGGGCACCGTCATTGAGGTGCGGCACCCAGATCGCAAAGAATACGTGGAGGCGACCATCACAAAGATACAGGATTGCTCCCAATACACGGTCGTTTTTGACGATGGCGACATCACGACGTTGCGCCGCACGGCGCTGTGCCTGAAGAGCGGACGGCACTTCAACGAGAGCGAAACGCTGGATCAATTACCGCTCACACATCCCGAACACTTTGGCAATCCCGTTGTGGGCGGACGTCGGGGTCGGCGCCGTGGCCAGCTGAACGATGGCAGCTCCGATGACGATGACGAGAGCGATGCGAAGGAGGTGGTCAACGAGAAAGAGGAGAACATTGGCAAGGTGGTCTGCGTGGAGACCGAATCAAAGAAGAAGGACAAAGAGAAGTGGTTTCCCGCACTCGTGGTGGCGCCCACCGCGCAGGTGAGCAAGCAGGTAAGTTCATTTTCGATTCTCGTAATTGTGTGCGCGCATTAACAATTTACAATTTACAACGGCTTGCAGGCAACGGTGCGTATACGCGTGAAGGACGAGTATCTGGTGCGCTCGTTTAAGGACGGACGCTACTACACGGTGCCCAAGAAGGAGGCCAACGAGTTCACACGCGAAATGGCCAGCAAACAGGACGGTCCTGCAATACTGGCGGCCATTGAGTTTCTCGACAGCAGTGTGCTGCCGGCGCACTGGGATCGCGATTCGCTGTTCGGTCTGAGCAATTTGACCAGCGACGATGAGGGCGAAATCGACTCAGATTCGTCCGACGATGAGCCGCACGAGGAGAAGGATCTGTTTGTCGCCCAGCTCTACAAATACATGGACGATCGCGGCACACCGCTGAACAAGGTGCCGTCAATACAGACCCGCGACGTGGATCTCTATCGTTTGTTCCGTGCGGTGCAGAAGCGCGGCGGCTACAATCGCGTCACCGCCAAGAACCAGTGGAAACTGATTGCCGTACGGCTGGGCTTCACGCCGTGCACGCTCAGCGTCATGAATCTGGTGAAGCAGGCGTACAAGAAATTCCTGCAGCCCTACGGCGACTTCCACCGCAAGCTGGGCTGCTCCATGCTGATGCCGTCGCGCAACTCGAATCGCAGCAAGGGACGCAGTCTGGTGCGCGCCAACTCGGTGGCATCGCCCAAGCCCGCAGATACCTCTAAGATGGAGTCGATTAGCAAACTGGCCGTGGCCAATCAAACCGCCGCCGCCTTGGCCAGCAGCTCAAGTTCAGCGGCTGCCGCAGCTGCCTCCACCTCGAGTGCGGCCAGCAGCAGTGCGGCAGCTGGCGCGCCCGCCAGAGCGGCGTCGACGGCATCCCAGTCTGCGGCCGAGGAGTCGGAGAACACCAGCGAGTCGAGCGTGGCCGTCGAGCCCGTGAAGAAGCAGCGCAAAGCATCCGCCGCCGGCAGCGGCAAAGTCAAGAGTCTCGTCGAGAAGTACGAGGAGAAAGCCACGGAGAAGTCGTCGGCAGCAGCAGCCAGCACTTCATCATCAGCTGCAGCTGCCACAGCAACCAGCTCGACAAGTGCCAGCAGTAGCGCAGCAGCTTCCACAACTTCAGCAGCCTCCACAGCAGCCGCAGCTTCGTCTGCAGCCGCCGCCGCCACGGCGAGCAGCAAGGATGCCGAGGCCGATGTGCCGCTGTCGAAGATCAGAGCAGCGGCCGCCACACGCAACAGCATCGACAAGGAACCCTCTGGCAGCAGCGCCGCAGCCACCAAGGCCGCAGCCGAAGCTCAACGAAGTCGCGATGTTTCGCCCACAGCGGGTAAGTGCTCATTCTATTTGTACTATCAATTGAGTGTGTGGAATTGGCTCAATGTTGAGCAGTCAGAGAGGGGAGCTTCACATAGCAACAAAGCAGTTGGTAGAAACCTTGAAAGGAACTTGGGACAACCCCAGGAACGTCATTCCAATTGAAATGATCACTGAAACCAGGAGATGAGGCTCTAGGCTCAAAAAGAATTCTGTAATTTCCATGAAACGCAGTATTTTTTTCCAATACAATAATTCAAATCCAAATTCTATTTCCTGTCACTTAAATTGCAATTAAATATTGCTTACATGTCCATGAAGCAAATAAGTGAAGCCTTATGGTATTGCTCTGGGAATACAATATGCTGTTGATGTAATTTTAAGCATGCTTTGATGGCCTATAGTCTTTAGAGTTCGTTTTGAAACTATTTTCTGTACTACAAAATAACTTATCTAAATTGAAAAACATCCTTAACTGTTTTAGGACTGTTGGCCTGCTTCCTCAGCAACTTTAATATTTCTTTATAAAAATGTGTGAAAGTTATTTCGCATTCGTCGGAAATCGATCTATATACTTTCGCCATACGATGAAATTTAAGTAAATTCGATATAGGAGTAGCAAAATTGCACATTTTAATGCATTCTTTTTTCTTGTTAGTTGAGAATCAATTCACGGTCAAATATGTTGTAGAATCGTTGATCTATTTATTTACAAAAAATTGTGTAGAAAAAAGAAATAGAGCTGTGGTGAGGCACATAACTTCAAGTCAATTTCACATTTGCTCACACGTCGACCAATTGTAAAGTGTAATTTCACTTGTGATGGATGTAACAGCGAATAGTCTAGATGAGCTTCACTTTGACCTTGTGGTAGGCATTGGCGAGCACTCCCCGCAAATTCCAGATGTGCTCGAACGTCTCGGGCTGCACGTTGTAGGCAGAGTCGACGGCCTTCGCCCAGATCTCGAGGCGCTGCGACTGCTGCTGCTCCTGGCTGATGGGCAGGCGCGCCGTCCACAGCGACCAGCCATAGTGGCGGCCGTCGGGCAGGTCCTCCTGCTCCAGCTCGGCCACGTGCCACGTCTTGCCGCCATCGCTGGTGAGATCGACGCGCACAATGCGTCGTCCGCCGCCGCTCCAAGCATAGCCGCGGGCTGTAATGAAGCCCTCGTCATCCACCTTCACCTGCTCCTCGGGCATCGGGCTGCAGATGGCAGAGGTAACGGGCATGGACTGAATGGCCAGCGCCTTGCTGAAGTCGACCGTGTCCCAGTCGGTGCTGGGACTGAAGCCCTTGTAGTCGTTCTGCTGCCAATGCGAGTCGCTCTCGTGGTCGGCCACAACGATGCGCGTCAGCCACTTGACGTTGCGGGCGCCCACAGTGCCCGGCACGATGACACGTATGGGATAGCCGTGGTCGCGGCTCAGCGGCTCGCCGTTCATCTCATAGGCGAGTAGTACGTCGCCGCGCGGATCCAGCGCCTTGGAGAGCGGTATGGAGGCGCCGTACGGATGCGAGGTGGGGTCCAAGTCGGCGCCCTCGAATATCACGTGCAGCTGCTCGTCCGGCTGCACGCCCAGCTGGCACAGCACATCGCAGAGACGGGCGCCCGACCACTTGGCGTTGCCCACGGCGCCAGCGCCCCAGGAGAGACCTGTGACAAACATACGATCACGATTACGATTACGTTTACAACTGACTGCCAGCGACTCGGCGCGCTCCACTCACCCTTGACTGGCTTCACCCGCGTCATCTCGGAGCGTCGATTGCCGCCACACATGATGGCCGCCGTGACGGAGTGCTTGGGCAGCGCCTTGATGTCCTCGAAGCTGAGCTTGTGCTGCGGCCTGCCCTTGCCCGCCTCCACCTCCAGCTCGAGCTCGTAGTCCTGCGGCTGCAGCGTCGGCACTGGCAGATGGTTGCGCACGTAGAAGTACTCGTTGGGCGTCAGGAACTTCTCCGAGAGCATCGCGATTGGCGGCTCCGCGTTGAAGGGCCGCTGGCTGGTCGGCTTGAGCAGCGCATGACGCTTCGGCTCCTGCGACCAGGGCGAGTCGTGCTCCTCCTCCACGACGACGTCCTTCTGGTTCAGGTTGCCAATGCGAAAGCCCTCGAGCAGCTGCAGCACCTCCAGTGTGTTGTGCTGCTGAAAGAGGGCCCAGAACGGATCGATGGCGCTGCCGGCGGCCATCATGATCTTGTCGCCGCCCGGGTGATTGGGTGCGAATTCGGTGACATCGTAGACGCCAATGCCGTACGTGACCCAGATGCCCGACTCGGCTGTGTTGTGCTTGCCCACCTCGTCCGCCGTGTAGACGGGCAAGTCGTCGCGCTTGGTGCAGTGCCACAGACGCGCTGTCGCCTCTTCGTCCAGCTGGGGCGCAGCGGCAATTGCTGTGTCTGCTTTGATCGCTGTTTGGGTGCGCCGTTTGTCCAGCTCGTTGAACAGCAAGACGCCTGCGCCGATGCCGATCAGAGTTGCAGCGCCGTACACGACGCCATTGAAGCGCTTGCTCTGCGAGTCGCGCTGCTCCTGCTGCGATTGCTGGCCGAGAAGCGGGCTGCTCGTGGTGGCCAGCCAGCGTTGGCGTTGCAGCAGCTGTCTGCTGGCGTGGCCCAGGAGTCGCAGTCGCATGACGCTACAATCAGTACTGTTATTATGTAAACACTCTCTCTACTAGTGTCGCGTCGCAACTTCGCAGCTTAATTCCTCTTTACACTGTTGCTGGCTGTCGCTGCGCTCCTCTGCCGCATTATCTGTGTGTGTGCGTGTGAGTGAGAGCGCCTGTTCTTGTCGCGCTATTTATTGACTTTGTTTTCACTATTTGTTTTTATGGTTTTCGGCAGCGGCCTGGCCTCCAAAAAAATAAGTTGTCGATAAGCCGAGCGCTTTAATTTCAATTTCTTTCGTGTTAATCGCACTGTTCCCTCCGCACTTCGTTGCTCTGCGCAGCTTTACTGCTTTCGTTTCTAATCTCTGCTTAATGAATAATGCTGCCGGCGTATGGTGGGGTCTTCTTCACTCTGCTTGTTTTGTTTTCGCTTTCTCGTCTGCTTCTTCACAAGCTTCCCCGTGCACACCTGTTTTCGTGCTACGCTTATCGATAGTTTGGCTGTGTTATCGACTTATTTATTTGCATGGTGGATGGCGATTAATAAATGGCAAAGGCAATAAATAGTTTGCAAAATAATATTCGAATATGCACCATATAGTTAATTATATTTGTCAATTTGTGGGCAACATTAATTGAATGGCAATTTCAAATTAAATTGTAGCTTTGAACAATGTGTCAGAAATATTAATTTAATATTAAGTTAATGAAATGTTGAAAATCAAAAATATTTGAAGAGAACATTTTTCAGAGTCAATAATTAAGAACTTAGACAATTTGAATTAATTGTAGTCGCGTGCAAATACACGATATTTGCGGCTTTCGATATATACGCGAATACCCTCAATGTTTGCGGATGCGAAAGAGCAGCATGGAAATATCATGTGCTCAGAGTTATTAATATGCAGTCATCTCTCTCTAACCCGTGCAGCGTCTGCGACAGCAACAACAACGGCGTCCGCAGCGACAGCGGCTGCAGCTGCAGCCACGGCGACGTCGACGGCGCCAACAACAGCAACGACAGCCGCAACAACAGCAGCAGCGGCATCCGCAGCAACAGCAGGCGCCACAGCAAGCGCAGCGTCGTCAACAACAGGCGGAGCAAGTGGAACAGCAACAGGCGCAACAACAGCAGCGGTAGCAAGCGCAGCGGCAGCAGCAACTACAACAGCCGCAACAGCAGCAGCGTCTTCGTCGTCGTCGTCGTCATCAACGTCGAAGAAGGAGAAGCACCAGCAGCGCAAACAGGTGGACAAAAGCGACGAGAAACGCGGCAAGCGCAAGAAGGACGAAATCAGCGTCGAGAAAATTGACACGGGCGACTTTATTGTGGGCATCGGTGACAAGTTGAAGGTCAATTACCACGAGAAGAAGTCACCGAGCTCCCATGGCAGCACGTACGAGGCAAAGGTCATCGAGATCAGCGTGCAGCGGGGCGTGCCCATGTACCTGGTGCACTACACCGGCTGGAACAATCGCTACGACGAGTGGGTGCCGCGCGAGCGCATCGCCGAGAATCTGACCAAGGGCTCCAAGCAGAAGACGCGCACCATCAGCACGAGCAGCGCGAACAGCGGCAGCGGCGGCGGTGGTGCCAACGCCCAGTCCTCCTCCTCGTCGTCGGCGGCCGCCGCCGCCGCTGCTGGCGGCAACAGCAGCAATGGCAACGGCAGCAGCAGCGCCACCTCAGCTGCCAGCGCCTTGCCGCTCAAGGATGGCCCCGGCAAGGCTGCAAGTGGTGGAGCGGCCGAGCAGCAGCAGCAGCCACCGGGCGGCGGGCAGAGTCTGGGCAAGACGCCAGCCTCGACGCCGGCGACGCCCACATTGACGAGCAGCAAGCGGGGACGCGGGCGCAGCGACTCAATGCCGCCGCGCTCCACGACGCCCTCGTCGGTGGCCTCGAACTCGAGTCGCACCAAGTCGCCGGCAGCGGCTGCCACGCAGTCGCAGCTGAAGCAGAAGCGTGCCACGCGCACGCTGCCCGCCACGAGCAGCAGCCAGAGCAGTCAGCAGCAGCGTCGCGTCTCGGCCTCGGCATCGGTGTCAGCCAATGTGTCGGACGCCTCGATGCCCAGCGACACGGACACCGATTCCGACGAGCCGGTGCGTCGGCCCAAGCGCCTGAACGCCAAGGAGCAGCAACAGCAGCAACAGCAGCAGCAGAGCAGCTTCGGCAAGTCAGCAAAGGCGACGGCTGCAGCGGCGGCAGCTGGTGGCAAGAAGGCGGCCTCAGTGCGGCTTGCACGCAACAGCGGCAGCGACGACAGCGATGACGACGAGGACGAGATGCCGCCCAGCAAGCAGCAGGCACAATCCACGCCCCAGCAGCCCTCCGCGCCCGTGCAGCGCCAACGCGCCGGCAACCGAGCGCTGAGCAGCGGCAGCGCAGCCACAGCAGCGGCCACGGCAGCAGCAGCGGCCACTGCGACTGCGGCTGGCAAGGGACGCGACTACGATCTCAGCGAGATACGCTCGGAGCTGAAGGGCTTCCAGCCACAGCTGCTGGAGCGCAAGGATGCCGCAGCCGGCAGCATCAAGAGCGAACCGGGCGAGACAAAGGCAGCAGCGGCTGCCGGCAAACAGGAGCCCAAGGCGGGCAGCGTCGCGGAGCAGGCGGCGGCCGAGGCGTACATGTATATGGACGAGGACTCGCTGGCCTCCGAGAAGTTCGACTATCTCAGCGAGACCATCATCAAGATGGAGGCGGCCACAGAGCAGCTGCAGATCAAGCACGAGACGGGCGCGGCTGGCGATGAGCGCAGCGGTAGTGGCAAGGCATCCGCCTTCAAGACGGAGCCCAAGGAGGAGCCGCCAACGAAGCCCTTCCACAGCGGCGCCGACATCAAGCCCACCACGGCGGTGGCGAGCAGCACACTGCTGATTGCGCCGGCGCGCTTCACGACCAGCGGCAGCAAGTGCACCTCGGTGATTGTGGAGAAGCCGCTGCGCAAGAGCGACACAGCAGCGGCGACCACAGCGACGGCGGCGGCGGCAGGAGCTGCCACAAGTGGCACAACCATATTCAAGAAAATGGAGCTGCTGAAGAAGAGCGGCCCGGCGGCAACGCACTTGGAGACGCCGGCCGTGTGCTCGCCCTCCAGCTCCAGTTCGTCGTCCAGTTCGTTCTGCTCGAGCAGCAACAGCTCGGCCATCACGACGGTGAGTGTGAGCAGCTCGTCGGCCACCAGGTCGCTGCCGGACATGAGCAAGCTGGAGATCAGCAGCGGTGCAACTGCAACAGCCGCGGCAGCAGCGGCAGCGGCGGCCACAGCAGCCGCCGGCAAGGAGTCCAAATACAGCAGCGGCGGCAGTGGCAACATTGCTGCAAGCGACGTTAAGCTGATGTCGTCGGACGTGTACGAGTTCAAGGACACGGAACCCTTCGAGTTCGAGAAGCGCATCTCGCCCATGACCTCGCTCGTCTGCGGCGGCGCCGGCAGCGGCCCCGCCGTCGTCTTCGCCAGCACAACGCCAGCGGCGGGCAGCAGCAGTGGAGCGAGCAACTTCGATGCGTCGCGCAAGCACAACCTCAAGATGAACGCCATGATGCTGAGCATGTCGGATGCGGCCACAGCGGGCGCTGCCACAGCCGCTCCTGCAGCAAGTGCAGGTGCCGCAGCGACAGCAGTGGTTGCTGCTCTCGGCGCTGGTGCGGCGGCTGGCGTGACGACGCCCAGCAAGCCGAAGAAGCGCGGCTCGCCGCTCAAGGAGGCCACGCTCAACGCGCCCGACAAGCCAAAGATGCCCAAGCAGGAGCAGACCCAACAGCAGCAGCAGCAGCAGCAACAACTGCAGCAACAGCAGCAGGCAACGACAGCAACAACAACCGTGGCAAGTGGCAGCAGCGTGAAGGCAACGCCAGTGAAGGCTGCCGCAAACGCAGCACAAGCAGGCGGCGCACAGTTGACGGCCACGCACGCGACGCCCTTCGATGTGCTGCGCAAGTCGCCCAGCTTCAATCTGAACATCACGGCCCTCAACGAGGAGCTGGCGCAGACCGTGCAGGAGACGACGCGCGCTCTCACCGACGCCCTGCACCCGCCGACGACGCCCGCGACGCCGCCAGCGAATGCTGGCCCAGCTCTGGCCACGGCGGCAACACCCGCGGCGCCAGCAACTGTTGCTGTCTCGCCCAAGCTGAGCACGCCGCCGCAGGCCTTGAGCGCGGCCAAGAGCGCACAGCAGCAGCAGCAGCAGCCAGCGATTGTGGGCAGCCCCTTCATGGAGACGCGCAACGTGTTCGAGCTGAGCACCTCGAACGAGGGCAGCGGCTACAGCTCGGGCGAGTCGAACAAGGACAACAAGCTGGAGAAGCTCGAGAACGTGAAGATACTGCTCGCCGGCACCGCGGGTCCCTTCGACCTGGACGCCGTCAAGTACGAGCAGAAGCCCAGCTCCATAGCGGACAAGGTGCTGAAGGCCATCAGCCAGAAGAAGGAGGAGGTGGAGCAGAGCAAGAGCAAGAGTCAGGCGGACGTCGAGAAGGAGTCGGAGCAGCAGCCACAGCCACCACAGCAGCAGCAGCAACAGTCGCCACAGCCACTGTCACAGCTGCCACAACCCAACAGCAGCAGCAGCGGCGGCAGCAGCTTGAAGCCCGAGCTGAACAGCTCACTGAACCTGAAGCTGCTCAGCGAGCCACTCAAGATACTGACGCCGGTGGTGCTGAGCGACCTGTACCACCGCACGAGCAGCAGCAACAGCCCGGAGACCAAGTCCATACTGGACGCCTCGCTGTCGGCGAAGAACAGCGAGCTGAGCGAGACCATACAGAAGCTCGAGTGCGCCATACAGCAGCGCAAGACGCCCGTGGCCGGGCAGTCGCTGGCCTCCTCCACGGCGGGCACGCCGCCGGTGACGGCGACGGCGCCGCAGAGCTTCTCCGACGAGTCGATGGACAGCACCGACTCCGAGCAGCGGCTGGTCATCGAGGACGTCATGGCCGAGGAGCCGAGCATCATCAGCGACCTCAAGAGTCCCGTGTCCACGGCCTCCGACAGCCTGTCGGGCAGCGCGCCCGTCAAGCTCGAGGCCACCGCCGGCGGCAAGCAGCTGAGCGGCGTTGCGGCGCCCATCGCCCTGAAGCCGCTGCCGCGCCTGATCGCAACTGGTCCGCTGCCAGGCATGACCGTCGCCTCGCCCATATTCGTGCCCATCGTGCTGCCCGAAATACCCGCCTCCGTGGTCGTCGCTCTGCGCCACAGTCCCGGCGCCAACGTCGCAGCCGCCGGCGCCAGCAGCAGCGTCCACAGTCCAGTCTCGCCCAAAACGGAGACCACGAAGGCGCCGCCGCCGTCAACGCCAACGGGCGCTGACGACGCCGCTGCCAGTGGGCAGCAGCTGCTGCTGAAGCCCTGCCTGCCACAGATCAGTCCCATGGCCCACGTGCTGGCCAGCAGTGCGGGAGGCGCCACAGAGCTGACCAAGGGCAGCACGACCGCTGTGGGCGGCGCGTCGGGCGTGGCGGCAGCTGCCTCGTCGGCGCTGCCGCATCCGTTCCTGCTGCAGCCGAAGGAGCCGCTGCTGCATGTGTCGTCCGCGGCCAGCAGTCCGCTGATCAGCGATGCCAGCCACAACGAGGCGGCCATCAATCTGCTCTGCGAGGAGACGATCCCAGGCAGCCCGGCGCCCACCTACACCAGCAAGGACGAGCCGGCCGCCACCCCAAACAGCAGCAGCAATGCCGTCGCGGCTGCAACACCAGCAGCAGCAACCACAGCGGCAGCCGCCACTGCAGTCGCCGGCGCCAACTCAGTGCTCTCCATATCGGGCATCACGCCGTTGACGCCAGAGACGCCAGCACGTGCCGCACCCGTGTCGCTGGTGCAGCCCACGATTTCAGCTGCTGTGGCAGTTCCAGCCCCAGTCTCGTCGGCCGCATCCGCAGCAACAGCCGCGGCAGCTGCAGCATCAGCAACAACAGCCCCGGCAGCCAGTGCTGCTGCTGCTGCCGCTGCTGCAGCTGCTGGGCCAGCGTCGCCGTCGCGCAGCTCGCCCGAATCGCCGGCCAGCCAGGACGACAGCAGCGAGGAGACCGGCAGCAGCAGCATGCTCAGCGCCGCCAAGAAGTACGCCGAGCTGGAGACCGCCTCCCTCGCCGGCAGGCGCAAGCGACCACGCACCAAAGCGGCCGATACGACTGCCACGGCAGCCACCGGACAGCAGGGCGGCTCCGAGGCGCAGAAGCGTCGCCGCCCGCACCTGAGCGGCATGCGCAAAACAACAGCCACAGCGGGTGAGTTGACATTCTTAGAAGTAGGAGTAAGGAGTAGGCAGCAACTGCAATTGATTTTGGATGCTGGCCTAAAAATGTCGAATTCTACTTGCTCTACTATTCTTCAATTTAACAAAGAGCTTCAACTTTAATTAGCTCGAATTTGCAACTACTATTCTATGCGTTGAATTTGCCAAAAAGTACTTGAAGATTCTCGTTTCAATTTATTCCTGGAAACAATAGTTCAACGCCAACAAACTTGTTTGCTTGCGATGCACGATTTAAGTTGTCCACACCAGCGCATAAAATTTCCATTGATTCGCATTTGTAATCCAACTCGTGTGTAAATTAATCATAATTAACCATAAATTTGTGTGTGATTCGTTCGCAGCTGGCTCTGATACAGATGATAATTCGGACAACGTTGTGACAACGCAACGACAGAGCGGACGACAACAGTTGTTGCCGCAAGCACAGCAGCAACAACTGCAGCAGCAGCAGCAACAACAGCAGCAGCAGCAACAACAGCAGCACCAGCAACTGCAGCAGCAACAACAGCAACTGCAACAGCAGCAACAGGCTGCAGTCACTGCCTCGGGCGTGCGTCCCTGCCCCTACAACTTCCTCGTCGAATTGGGTGAGTACAAAGAGCGAATCGCTGTCGCAAGTGCACCACACCACTCTAATCGATCTTCATTTTTCTGCTGCAGATTCGTCGCTTAGTGCCGAACAGTGCATTCTGATATTGCGCAAGCAGATACAGGATTTGCGCAAGGCTTACAACACCATCAAGGGCGAGTTGGCGGTCATCGATCGGCGACGCAAGAAGCTGCGGCGACGCGAGCGCGAGAAGAAGCAGCACCAGCAGCTGCAGGGCGGGCAGCAGGGCAAGGTGTGCACCTGAGGACAGCATCAACAGCGGCAGGAGGCGGCGGAGAAGGAGCAACAGGAGGCGCCACGATTTCGATTACGTTGCCAAGTTCCCAAAATGCAATATCTACATCATACATAATCCATATATACATAGATGCATATGTATATACGATTCAGATGATAGCAGATTGTACATTTTCTAGCCATTTAAGTCGTTCTTCTCTCCAACCACAATATTGTTTAATTCTTACTATTTTTTTTGCGTGTTTCTCTAATTGAATAAGCGTAGGACCCAATGGCCTACACGATTGCAGTAATAAATGCGAATACACAACTATCGGAAATGATCCTCAAAAGAAAACCTTTAATTGCATTACTTGCTTATCGAGTGTTCAAAGGTTCTACGACACGGAGTAGCCGCCCTCGAGATTGATGTGGTGGCCGTTGACGAAGCTCGACTTGTCGCTCAGCAGATAGCCGATGGCGTCGGTCACTTCGTGCACCTCGCAGAAGCGATTCAGCGGTATGTGCGCCAACAGCGGACCGCTCTTCGATGGCTCCGACCAATTGTCGCGGCCCATGCGTGTGAGCACCACCGTTGGATTCACGGAATTCACGCGTATCCTGCGCGGACCCAGCTCCAAGGCCAGCGACTTGGTCAGCGAGTCCACGGCCGCCTTCGTGGCACTGTACGCCGTGTGGCCAGCGAAGCTGCGCGACGCGGCTATCGAGGACACGTTCACAATGGAGGCGCCGTCGCGCAGCTTGGGCAGCAGCGCCTGCGTGACGCTGAACACGGCCTTGATGTTCACGTCAAAGTGGCTGCAGGGGGGCGAGAAATCATTGAATATACGTAAGAGTTTGGCAAATAAGAAATACTTTCAATTATGAAGCAAATTTCACAACGTAAATTTGAATTCAGAGTGATTTAACATTAATTTCGAATCTGTCAAAATAACTATTATCCTTGTCACTTTAACCAATGCAAATCAGTTTGGAAATGCCGATTCAAAAGAAATGCATGTCATTATAATTTAGTTCAATGTATTCTTAACCAAGTTGTTGCTATTTCCAATGCAATCAAAACAACTTTACAGGGCGGGGTAGCTGTCATAAAGTCTGTTCATTTGAATCGTTTGTAAATCAATTGCACATATCATATTTCGAACATCAGATGCATGACAGCAACCTGTTTATTAAGCCAATTGTGGATTTTTTCCTTTTTTTATTTCATTAACCAATGTTACCCTTATTTAATCTTTATACTCACGTATCGAAGTCAGATTCGCTTAGCTGCTCGAAGGGCTTGATGATGGCCACGCCGGCGTTGTTGACCAGACCGTCCAGCTGCGGCACCTGCTTGGACAGCACCTTGTGCACATTATCCCAGTCGGCCACGTCGAGCAGCAGCGGCTTTATGTGCACCTTGTCGAATGCAACCAGCTCCTGCAGCTGCTGCTCGTTGCGTGCCACGGCAATGACGGTGGCGCCCGCTTTGGCCAGTTGCTGAACTAACGCCTGTCCAATGCCGGCCCCGGCGCCAGTGACCAATATCACCTTATTGCTCAGATTGTCCCACATTATTGAATTGTTGAGTGCGGCAACGGAAATTTTTCACACTTCAGCGTCTTGAAAGAAAGCAGTGGCAAGTGAACTACTGCTAACAGTGTTTACCATCTTATCGCGTCTAATCCACAGTGAGCTTTCGTTCGGATTAAGCTTTATCTGTAGGCTGTTCGCTCTTGCGCTCATCTGTATCGACAGTAGGGCGTTCAATGTCACGCCAATTCGAATTACTCTCTCCCACTCGCTCTGGCTGCTCTACAGCGCGCTCTATTGATAAGAGGCAGCAACTTTAAAGCAGCACTCGGCTCATTTACAGCAGGCGTGAATTTAATTATTAGCTGAGCCATGCAAACCTAGCCAAGATATTTAGTTCTAAATATAACCTTACTATTTATAGTAATATGTTGCTTAATGTGTATATTTTAAGGTTGCTGCAGGCATAAAAGTGCAATGAACTTGGTTACTCTTTGTTATTAATGCATGGGAAAAGGACTATTCTATAAAGCTATAGATAGATATAATTTTATTCAACATCTGCAATACGGATTACAAGGAAAGCACGTATAAAGTGCATCAAGTGGTATTTTTAGTGTGTTGCTAACGAATGTATAAATATTCTACTAATGCGCGATAATTAAAAAAGCTCGCAGCTTATCGATAATTTCGCGATCACTGTCACTGTTGCCAACTAGTTTGATTTTCGAATTCAAATTCAAATCTAATTAAACTTCTTGAAATGTTAATTGTTTTCTTCAATCCTTGTGCAGTTTCGCAGTAATTGCAAAATTGTGTGAACGAACAGCTTGAGCCTCGAAAGTTTTGCACTGAATTCAGCTAATTGCTTGCACAACAAGTCGATTAGGCAATTATCCAATATGCTTAACTGGGCTATAAAAGGCAACTGCTATGCGAACAGCTCACAGCAAAGGCTTCAGACATGGCCAAACTGTTCTGGTTTCTGCGCAGAGATCAGCCATTGGAGCTGTACTTCTATGTCGTGCCCAAACTCTGCCTGGGCATCATGGGCTACTGGCCAGGTCCCAACGACAAGCGGCGATGGAGCGCCTACATAAACTTTGTGGTGCTGGCTGTTGGCGTGGCCACTGAACTACACGCTGGCTTCATGTCTGCGCGCTGCAACCAAATCTCGTTGGCACTGGAGATCTTGTGTCCTGCATTCACGTCGGCTGTGACGCTGCTGAAAATGTTTCTCATGCTGCGCTATCGACAGCATCTCTACTATATGGTTGCTCAGCAGCGCGAACTGCTTTTTGGCAGCGGCATTGCGGGCGAAGCATACAAGATAATGCGCAAGAATGTTTTGATGGCAACTCGTTTCAACTTCTGGCCAGTCTCCGCCGGGTTCAGCACCTGCAGTCTGTACATTCTGAAGCCACTGCTGCTGGCCCTGCTACTCTATGTGCAGGGACGCATCGATGAGATGGTCTGGATTTTGCCCTTCAACAACACGTAAGCTGGCTGACTAATGTGCCACTTAAACTCACCCTCTCTCTTGGCCGTTGCAGCGTGCCCAGCGTGTTGCTGCGCTCACCTTATTTGCTGCCCACGTTCGTCCTCTCGGCTTACACGGGCTACATAACCATCTTCATGTTCGGCGGCTGCGATGCCTACTACTTTGAGTTCTGTGTGCACACTGGCACGCTCTTCAAGTCCTTGCAGCAGGACGTGCAAGCGCTGTTCCAGCCCTATGAGGGTGAGCTATGTTCCCAGCTGACGGATGTCCTGGATGCACTGACTTGCTGACTCCCTGATCGACTACCGGGATTACTGACTTCCTCACTCCTTTTTGACTGTTCTCCTGTTTGGGGGACTTTCGACGTGCTGTCGTAACTAATTCCCTGACTTGTCGCTCCCACTGCCTGTCTTTCTGACTGCTAGTTCACGACTCAGACTGTCCGCCTGACTTCTTGTGACTGTGACTTCCGACCTGTCTCGCTGGCTTGCTAACTGTATTCTGTTAGTTTGCCTCATTGAACCATTTGCTTCCCTTGCAGATCTCCCGAGGATAGACGGCGTGCACGCTGCGCACTTTGAGCGCGCCTTGGTGCTGCTCATCGAGCGCCAGAATCGCATCATTGAGCTGACGCACTTCTTCTGCCAGCGCTATCGCACCATTACGCTGCTGCACTTCGTCTCCGCCAGCTTGGTGATTGCCTTCGGCATCTTCAACCTGCTGACCGTCGGCGGCAGCGGCCTGGGCACGCTGCTCTACGTCAGCTACACGGTCGCGGCGCTCAGCCAGCTGCTCATCTATTGCTATGGCGGCACTTTGGTGGCCGAGAGCGTAAGTTGCTGTCGATTAAAGAGTTGCCATTGTTAGCTGTTCTTGCTCTCTGTTTGTAGAGCATGGAACTGGCCGTGGTTATGAGCACCTGTCCCTGGCAGCTGTGCCAGCCCAGACTGCGTCGCTATGTGCATCTCTTCATACTGCGTTCGCAGCGCGCCGTCACCATCGCCGTGCCCTTCTTCTCGCCCTCGCTGGTCACCTTTGCCGCGGTTTGTGCTCCACTTGCAAATTGTATATTGTATAGCTTCCCACTTGATTGCTGGCACTCTTTTCAGATACTGCAAACATCTGGCTCCTTTATTGCGCTCGCCAAATCCTTTCAATGAGTCGCGCAATTTAATTAATTTGCAGCTGTCAAACAAAATGTCAAGCAAATTTGCCTCATCGAGTTGGCCGTGCGTTGAACGTCAAAGTAGCAACACTCTGGCTAGATGGGGCGTTGATTTTTTTTTTTTGGAACAATCAACGCAGTAGGCTGTAACGAGCTTACCTTACAAGGCACAGTCTCTATTTCTAGTCACTTCAATAACAAACGCGCATAGAAAACAATAAAACAAAAAGTCTCCAAAATAAATATACATTTATTTTCTTCGATCTTTTTTCACATTTCCGAAAAAAATCCGAAAAACAAAAAACATTGAAAACATTTTCACATTTCATTTTCACATTGAAACATTTGAACATTGCAACATTTATTCATTGAAACATTTGAAGTATTGCAGCATTGATGAAGCAGCGAAACAGAAACACCGCCATGCCCAACAACACTCCGCCGAAGAAACGCCTCAATGGCAAACAATTTGATGATCTCACCAAGTGGCTGGAGACCAAGAACATTGATTTGATTAACTACCTGGGACATGGTAGCATTGACCTCAACTCTGTGGTCACCATCGTGAAGACCATCAACAAGAAGATGCCCGCCGTCGGCCCCTACACCGTCCAGAACAACCATGCCCTGAAGCTCAAGAACTGGGAGAACTTTAATCTGCTGGCCCTGCGCAAACTGGGCGTGATTGTCACACGCCCAGCTCTCGAGGATCTGGCCAGCGGCGATCTGAGCGCCCTGCAGTACATGCTGCACCAGTTGATGCTAGCCGAACGCAAGGGCTTTCAGGTGTACGTGCCACGCCGTTCGGGCACTTTGATTCCATCCGACAACCAGATGCGCACCTTTCGCGTCTCCAAGCCCATGACCATCAAGCAGCCGGGGTCCAACTCGAACACAAACCAGGGACGTCCAGGCTTCAAGGCCGCTCCGAGGCCAAAGTCGAATGGAGCTTCCACTCAGGCCACTGTACGCATGACTGCCGCCGCCTTGGCTCGCCAATCTCTAGTGCGCTCCATGGCCAATGGGGCCCAGAAGCCGTCGACCACCCAGTTCCAGGCTCGCCCCATGCCGGGCAACAAGAAGATCGTTCGCGTCACTGGCAACAACAAGTCGGGAGAGCCGGCCGCCAACGGCAAAGCCCCAGTGCGTCCAACTCGCAAGACTTTCCAGGATGCTGCCGTCGAGTGCAACTTCTATCATGGCATCATCAACATTGTCATCACTGAGCTCGAGGCTCGCATGGAGCGTCTCAACAACTTGATGCTCGACTTGATGGGCCAGGCCGAGCAGGAGCAGGAGCCGCAGCCAGAGCAGGAGCAGGAGCAGGAGCCACAGCCGGAGCAGGAGCAGGAGCAGGAGCAGGAGCCGCAGCCAGAGGTCGAGCAGCAGGAGCCAGAGATCGAGGAGCTGGAGCTAGAGTTCGAGCTGGAGTTGTAACTGAATAACCCAACCACAAGCGCGATTGGAGTAATAGTTTTTTTTTCGTTCTTTCGATTTTTTTTTGGATCAGGCAACGACCAACACCATGACATGCGTATCGCAGGCTAATTTGTCATTCCACCAGTTGCTCAAGTTAAAAATAAAAATTTACCAAACCGTAAATGCCTCTTTTCGTTCTGGCAAAACTCGAACTCGAAGTTTGCCAAATGCAATGGCTGAATAAGTCCCAGGCCTAAATAGTAAAAGCTTATTTTTTAATTTAGTTTCATTCATCAATATATTTGCCATTCAAAGTCTCACACAGTCCAGCGCTTCTCTCGTTTTTTATGCATAAAAATATGTTGCGAAATGTATCGATGGTAATTAGGAGACATGACAAATACATATAATTAAAACTTTTTGCCATAATCAACATATGTAAAGCATTAACCTGAAGACAGGCCAACATTGTTTACAATGTATTCTCACTGGAACATTAACAACACGTTTGTGCAACGCATGTATATTATGGTACATATATACGCTTATATATTCCATCCAATTCATGCAGTACACTATTAAAATAGTATAGAATGGATACTTGACAGACTTTTCAATGCCTTTTTTGTAGAAGGTTGAACTTGTGCCCTCAAAGTGCCTACTTATCATAGCCTGATTTGAGTGTTATCTCATTTCCTGGAACCAGTTTTAAAGAGCTGCAAAAAAACCAGTAGTTGTTGGCGAACAAATCTGTTGAATAGGGTAGATGCGATAGTGATTGAAAGCTCAATTCATTTTATTTCACCATAGACTTGTGGCACGGTGCATCATACTGATGAAAGAGAGGTTTCTTCTATCGATCCAGCAATGTTATGTATATGCATATGTGCCACAGCTTAAAGAGCAATTTGGCCTAAACAATCAGGTAAACAGCTTTTGCTTATACTGAAACATTTCATTAGGCTATAGATCTGCATTGCTTACAACTTAGTTGATGACTTAGTTTTAATTAGGATTCACAATTGTAGTAGCTGCTTCTGCATGCTTTTTATATACATTCATTTACATTCACTTTTCTGGAATATCTCATACCGACGCATACGACAGGTGCTCCCATAGTCACGTTTTTCGCCTCAAATTAAGTATACGCCTGTTGCTCTCTTTATACCAATTTCTTTTATATACATTCATTGACATTAAGTAGTTGAGCCAGTACCTGCAATATAGTGCCATAACAACGCATTTCAGGAATATCTTCGTACCGTACCTCTAACAAATATGTCATAGTAACTTATCATTCTCGTTCACGTTTGAGTAAATGTTTTGGCGAATCCTGGACGCTTTAAACGCCTCAGTGGTCTAGCAGGTAGGAGTCCCCTAGTCTGCTTCGGTGTCTTATCAGTCTGTCGCTATGGCGGCTCGTGTATCTGCCTATCTAGATCACGATGTAATGTGGATCCTCTCACGTCTTCCGCTGATTTTGTAAATGAATAAGCAGTTAGCAAGATATATTCTAACTTCAAGGCAATAGTGGTCAAAAGACCAATGTATGTAAGATTGTAATTTGTTGTTGCAATTTTGTCGACTGGTATTGAGATTGTAATCACCCTGTGTGTCCTGTTCAACCTCTCTCCTTTGGCTGCCTCTACCTCTCCTTCATCCAACGCGTTGTAAACGAAAGGCGTTAACGCCGCCTGATTCGCCTGTCTGCGCGTTAATGAAGTGCGTGCTGTTAGAGTTGGCGCGATTGTTAATCTGCGTTCGCGCATAGCGATTGTTCATACCGCTTGCCACGCAACGCAACGCGACGCACTGTGGACTGCGGCGCAGTCGGCAACAGCGTGGCAACATGGACAAGCCGAACTTCTGGGAGCGGCACGAGGCCAAGTTCTACACGTTCGGGCACTTCTACGCGAACATCTACGGCCAGGTGATGATCGACTACATGCCGCACGAGCCGCTCAAGGGGCCGCTGAAGGTGCTGCTGATCGCCTACAGCCACGTGTTCAGCCTGGCGCTGATCGTGGTGGTGCCGTGCTACTTTGGCTACCACTACCGCCTGCTGATGGCGGCCGTCGACAGCCGCATGCAGCTGGTGCTGTACGTGGGCTTCGCCAACACGCTGATCAAGTACGTGACCGTCGTGCTCACCTACATGGCCAACACGCTGCACTTCAGGGGCATCAACCACGGCTGCACGATGCGCCGGGCGCGGCTCGAGGAGGACTTCATGGCCGGCTATCGGGGTCCGCGCTGGCCGAAGCGACGCTTCGAGACCTTCATGTACTACAAGTTCTTTCTCATCAACATCATGATGATCGTTCAGGTGTGCGGCATCTTCGCCAGCAGTGGCGGCGACGAGTCTGACGATCCGTCCGCCCAGGCATCGAGAGCGCTGCGCACGCAGTTCGCCATCTATTCGTTTGTGCTGTGGAACTACACGGAGCACATGGCCGACTACTTCTTCTGGATGAACAGCAATGTGCTGAAGTACCTGCGCGTCCTGCAGCAGCAGCTGATGCGCGCGCTGCAGCGTGTGCGCCTGCTGGCGAGGTCGCGACGCCGCGGCATGTTCATGGCCAACTGCAGTCGACTGTGCGACCGCCTGGCCGCGCTGCGGCAGAACTTCATCGAGATACACGCGCTGTATGTGGAGAGCTTTCGCATACACCAGCTGCAGCTGCTGGGCCTGACGCTGACGACGCTGATCAACAACCTGACCAACTTCTTCACCATCTTCAACCTGGTGTTGGCGCACTCGCTGGCCAACGCCTCGTACCCGGTGCTGATCAGCGTCCTGTACGCCTTCACCTACTACCTGGACACGTACATCGTGACGCTGGTCAACGAGCAGATCAAGCAGGAAATGACCAGCCTGGCCCTCGTCATTGGCCAGTTCAGCGGCTATCCCTCGCTGCAGCCGCCCAGTCTGGACCAGGAGGCAAGTTTGCGAGTTGTACGAGTATCTTCTATGTCCTTTTGTAATTTCGTGTTCTTTGGCAGCTGGAGCAGTTCTCACTGCAGATACTGCAGCATCGACCGCCCATGCTGTGCGGCCTCTTGTATCTGGATCGGCGCCTCATATACCTCATCGCCGTCACGGCGTTCTCCTACTTCATCACGCTCGTGCAGTTCGATTTGTATCTGCAAAACACGCGACACGATTCAAAATAGTTGCGGCAGACCTACAGACTTATTATCAGCACGATTTCTCAACCAATTTCACTAATTGCAACTCCAACGGGTTCGCTTTCACCAAATTCAATTGATTAGTGTCTCGCAGACAGCCTGTTGGATAGGTCGATTGGAACTTCATAAATTGGCAACCAGCCGTCCTACAGAAACTCATTTGCTCTACTTCTACTCTTCTACTTTCAGCTCGTTCTTTCAGCTCGTACCTTAAAGCGGAATTGTCGTATTATTATGTGTGCTAGTATGTTATAATAGTTAAAGTGTGCAGTTCAATACGAGTATGTGCAGTGCTAGATTCGATTAAACTCTAACATGAACTTCACGATTCAATTAGAGAGCAATATGGAAACTATTTCTACGATGCTGCAGCTATAAATGATACAAATATACATAGTGCACTTTATTTTATGATAGAAAAACCAATTAAATATTCAAAAATGTCAACATAGTAGAATTTTAAGTAACATACTAAAAATTTAACGCAAATTGTTTCGCAAGCATATTGCGTATACGTAATATTTACGTTAGGATAAGTAAAGCGAGAGAACACACTTTAAACTTCACACGCCAAATTCTGCAACCCTAATGTTTGGCACTAAATATATAGTATTTGGTTTTTGCTAAGACCTGCAGCCTAATTTATTTAAATTAAAATGCAAATTCTGAAATTTGAAGCTAAGAGAAATTGTCTACATTGGAAACAATCAACGAGAATAACTAAACAGAAGCTAGCAGCGAAAGAGAAAAGAAACGTTTATAAGTAACAACAATTTGCATAATAATTTGGGATGGACTTGCTAAGTACCTTCAGGCAAATGGAAATCAAATGAGCTTGTGGCACACACACAACAAAATGTATACGTATCGAATGTTTATGTTTATTACGAATATCGCATCGTTTTTTATTTATTTTTTTTCATTTTGCTTTTTGCTTTTTTATTTTGTTGATGAACTATTAAATTATAAATAATACAGGATTGATTCACAAATTGTTTTAGTTTCATTTTTCTTTTTGTTATAATCAATTTTGAATACACAGCAATGTTTATGTGTGTGTGTGTGTGTGTGTGTGTCTGTGGAGAGTGTATGTATGTACATAAGTGCTAGAGTAAGTGTATGTGTGTGTTGTATGCAACTCTTGGCCATGACCGCGAATTACATTGTCGAGGAGGCCGAGAAGCTTACCGCCCCTCAATGCAGCACTTGAGAGGCTGTTGTGTCGTCTAGTTGACTTGCTGAGCGCTAGCACATTGCAATGCTACAGAATTAGCTATTATTGAGTACTTCGAAATAGTTCAGCAGCTGCACGGGCAAAATACACATTCATGCGTTTTTAGCAGTGGAGTTCGTATGCGATATACTATACCTAATATATCGTAAATAACTTTATCAG
This sequence comes from Drosophila rubida, assembly GCA_035046165.1. Classification (NCBI taxonomy): domain Eukaryota; kingdom Metazoa; phylum Arthropoda; class Insecta; order Diptera; family Drosophilidae; genus Drosophila; species Drosophila rubida. The sequence continues at coordinate 17,543,436 of JAWNOF010000023.1, read as the reverse complement.
ATCAATTAACTTAAATATCGTAGAAAGTGATGCGAATTCAGAGCAATCAATCAATGGGCTGAGCTGAGCGTTTGCCAGGGCTGCAGTGATCGGTTATCGATCAACGCTAATCGATGCGACGATTAGTGGCGATTGTTTGTAGCTCTGGCTTGAGAACAGCTCGGTTGAGGCCGTTAACAATATTTGATTTAGGTTTCGTTTTGTGGTTGTGGTTGGTGTTTAAATGTATATATAGGTATAGGTGTGTGCATGTATATGTAACTTAAAGTATTTAAATTGTTAGTAAGTAATCTTAAAGCACTTATTCGCCAAAGGACAACAAATCGTTTAACTTTAAAAGGCAATCGAATAAGTTGTACTTAGGTACATACGTTCTCCTTCTAATTTTTTCTCTTGTCTCTATCGTTAACAATAACAAACATATCGCTCGCTTTATGATTCTCTTTATGATGTATACCATTTGTTGTTATTACGATTATTATTATTAGTATAATTATTATTATTCTTTTAATATATATATATATATATGTATGTATGTATGTGTGTATATATGTTGTTGCATTTAATAAATTATCAAGGGAGCTGTGGGGACGGATGGAGCGGGAATGGGAGCTGGGAGTCAAGCACACAGATCAGTGATCATCAGTTGTAGTTGCACGAGCTCGAAGTACTCGCATCTCGTAATCACAGCCCGCAACTGCTGATATAATTGCCAACTATATATGTGTGTGTGTGTGAGTGTGTGTGTGTGTGTGTGTGTGTGTGTGTGGTGTATGTATTATTATAAACAATGTACGTGTGGCGTCTGTGGGTGTAGTAAGTATATCGATTATCGTACTTAGGTATATAAATTTGTTTGCATTATCCATATTATTATGTTTAATTTCTTTTTGCATACCAACAACAAGAATAACTGATAAAGGCACCATTTTGATGAAATGCTTCCACATTATGTGTGTAAAACGATCTTCTGAATGATGTAGCACGAAATCGTTTATAACAATGGATCGTTAAATGCCTCTCAGTATAATTAGCAATCGCAAAATCACATACATCCGCCCACATACATATGAATACACACACATATGCACATGTACGCTCAGTATGCGTGTACATTATTAGTTATTAATTATTTCTCATATTCTCATTCAGTTTTGCATTTAGCTTTTTCTCTTTTTTTTTTGTTTGTGTGTTTGTTTTGCGGTTTCTGGTTTAGGTAAATTCTTGCATACATGTTTCTAAGGCTACATCAAAAATTGTCTTTAGTTTTTGGTTTTGGTTTTTTGTTGTTACAAATAGGTCTTTGGATGGTTAAGCATATGTGTCTGTGTATGTGTAGATGTGGGTGTGTTGAAGTCATGAATATAATATACTCGTAAATGCTGTAATTAATTGCATTTAAGGCTTTGGAACAGTTTACCTTTTACTTGATCGAATTCTCAAATCCAAAATGAACTGCACTGTGATGCTCTAAGTACATATATATATATATATATATGTATATATAGTATGTTATGCATGTATACTTATTAAGTTAGTAGAGTGTGTAGTTAGTTAATGATACATTAGTTAGTAAATTAATAAATTTCTTGATCTTTTCTTTACTTTTCATTTGCTCGTATTTATTATCATCTATTCGCTATTTGAACATCTCGCCCTACATACATATGGTACGTCTGCAGCTTATGTATGCCACTCTCCGATCCGGCTCTATCAATAATAATGTTAAGGTTTCTCATCTTTATTTTATGTACTTTAAATTGCTTTCCGTTTGATTTTGTTTACACAGAGGCGTGAGGTACTTCACTAATAAGATAATGCAATGGCGCAAGGCGGAATATATATATATATAGATATATATGTGTATGTATATATTTATATATGTATGTATATATTTATTCATCTTCTCCTCTCTCTCTCTCTCTCTCTCTCTCTCTCTCTGATCGAAACTATGGGCAGTAGATGAAAGCGATTTGGCTAAGAACTAGTATGTAGGTCTGTGTATATATCGCTAGATAGATAAAACTCCCCACCTGCAAGTGGGGTAAATACTAGAATGGAAAACTGTCGCTAGCATGACTGACTGGACAATGGGCAGTTTAAGGTCGTATGGGTGAACGTATACTTATCTATAAAAAAAACACGGGCAACACACGGCCAGCTTAATATAATATCATAAGTTCCATTCAATTATGGGTACAATTCGAAAAATGTTTGCCGATACGATACGATCGTTATTGGATTTAAAAAATGGGCATATCGCTCAGGTTTATCATCATCATCATCACATCAGGGACTTGTCATATACATATATATTAACTATAATATATTCATATTATGCCGCCCTTCGCATACTTTTGCTCATTTCGTATCCCAATTTTCGCAGTCGTGGCTCACTCGATACTCTATTATAATACTCGTATATGTGTATATTTAAAAAAAAAAGACTATTTTCATTTTTCATGGGCTTTTGTTGTGGTATGGTAAGCACACGTTTGAATTTACAAAATTGTTTTTTGTTTGTTTTGTTTTTCCTTGCATTTCTTTTCATTTTACATATAAACTTTATCCTTTTTAAAGGCGTGTCTATCGTTAATGTGAGAAGAGAATTGAGAGTAAAAAGTGTTTACGCATTTTGATGAAATATATGTTTTGTTTGGTTTTTTTTTTTTTTTGTTTGTTTATTTTTATTACATTTACTGCTTTTTGTTTAGATTTAAATTAATATAATTCGCTTAGGTTTTGTTTATTAAATACAACAATGTGAAAGAAATGAATTTTGCATGCATACATTTTGTAGTCGTCTGCACGTACATATACTGTTCAATGCTTTATAATGTTTATAAGCGGGGTTCGAAGAGGGGTTCATAATTTACAAAATATATAGTATGTGTATATTTATAAGTATATATTCATATTACAAATTAAAGGACTGAGACAAAATATATATTAATGCGTCATTACGCGACACACAAAACGAAAAAAAAAAAAAAAATATTGAAGAATAATAATAAACTTTGAATTTTACTAAATTTCTTTTAGGGAAAAAAGAAGAAAATTTAAGGGAAAATTTGATAGTTAGCAGTTATGTGCGTTGTCTACAATTCATAAACTTGTTTTTGTTTTTCTTTTATTTTGTTTTGTTTGTTGAACATTAGCTAATCGTTTGCTGTCGATATATATATATATATATATATTTGTATATATATTTTATAAAAAAAATTGTAAATACCTTTGTTGGGGGCATTTGAGTTGTTGCATATTCATTTTGTAAAATTAAACCGTATCGGTGTGTGTATGTGGGGTTTGTGTGTGTGTGTGTTAACTATATACTATATATATATATATTTATGTATATATGTATATGTTGTATTGATCGATCGTAATATGCTTATGCGTGTGGGTGTGTGTGCTATTTTGAAATCAACACGACGCCTCCACGATTCTTGTTACATGTACGTTAAGTAGTAAAATGACTTTTTGCATTGAAAGAATTTTGTTTTCCCCCTTCCCGTCGCTAACGATCTTCTGTTTGATGTTCTCGTTGCTGACGCTTTAACATTAGTTAGGCTACATGGTAGTTGTGTACATATATATGTCGATATCTATCGGGTGATTAGTTGTGTTGCATTAGGCAAAGGCGCGTGGGGGGAAAAAAATACAATACATCTAACAACAAATGCACCAACTTATCGTCGTCGTCGTCGTCGTCATCGTCATTCTCGTCGCTAACTGTGTCAACTTTCAATTGCTATCATTAACGTAGTATGTATATTTGACGCTAGTCGCACTTAAAGACTTTTACTTTTACATATACATGTATCCTAACATACATAATAATAATATACGATCATTATCATATTAGCGTCAACATAACTCTAACTCGCTATAACTCTCGTATAAACATCAACATAAACAAACAACACTAACGTTCTCCTCGTTCTTCACATCTTTTGACTCTCTGCATTCGATTATCTGCCTTCATCGTATTCTTAGATCTTATGAATTAATATGCATTCAGTTTTACTTTCTTGATTTTTTGTTTCCCTTTTTTACTTTTTTTCTTTATCTTTTTCATTTTTGTTTTTGTTTTTGTTTTTGTTTGTTTGTATATCAATTTTGTTCTAACTAAAACTAAACAGCCGCCGCTGCAGTTGAAACAGCTTCGTCAGCACAACGAGCGACAAACCAGAATCAAGAATAAGAATCTAGAATCCTTTGATTTGGGTTTCTTGGTTTTTTTGCGGGAGAAAATTCTAAATGTGGATTCTTAACTATATACATATATATATATATATATATATATATTATATATTTATATATGTGTGTAACCATCTAATCATTAACAACATCTAGTTGACTGTTCTGGTTTGTGCTTGCTGATCTTGCTTGTTGTCTGCTGTTGTTGTTGTTGCTGCTGCTGCTGCTCCTGCTGCTGTTGCTGCTGCTGTTGTCGTCGTCGTCGTCGTCGTGGTTGTTGTTGTGGTGCATCAGTGCGACTGATTTGTTGATGATGTTGTTGCTTGTGTGTTGGTTGTTCTCGAGACAGGTCGACAACGTACTCGAGGCGGCAGTGTCCATGTTGTTGTGGCTGTTGGTCATAGAGATTCCTTCGATGGTACCCAAATGGTTGGTCCCGACTGCGACCAAATCATTGACTTCACTTTGCTGTAGATCTCCTCAATGGTATCGCCTTGTACAACGCCTGCAGAGCACACAAATTAGTCACTCTGTTCAACTCTCGATTGTTTCTTATTTACCCGTGAAGTATTCGCCGAATTCTTGCTCCATTTTAATAGCACGCTCGTATGTCTTCTTGGCCTGCTCCTCGGTCATGCGACGGTTCATTTCCCTGCAAGAATGCGCGAGTTACAACTCGATTCGATTACAATGCCAATCAATTACAACTCACATCACAGAGTCGACGGATTTGGGCTTGATGAAGACGGCAACGGGATAGAGTTGCGCCACCTGAAGACGCTTGATTGCATTGCCCGATACATCCAGTATGCAGTGCTTGCCTCGCTCGGCCACCTCGCGCACACTGGCCACCGATGTGCCATACAAGTTGTCATTGTACTGGCCAGCTTCGATGAACAAATGATTCTGTATATCGCGCTCCATCTGCTCGCGCGACGACACAAAGTGATAGTCCCGTCCATCGACCTCGTACTCACGTTTCGGTCTCGTGGTATCTGTGGATCGGATGCCAACGCGATAAGGTTGTTTGCCAAAGCCGCAAGGCAAGCAGGGTTACTTACGTGGCACACAGGAGCCGAACTTGTCCGGGTATTCGGATATCAAATCGTCGTTAATACGATCCTTCAGCGGTCCCAGTATGATGACGGGACGCGTGTAGTTGATGGACAAACGCTGCACGGCCTCATAGGACAGCACGTTCTCCTCAGAAGCTGCAAGCATAGTAGGCAATGGTATTAGGTTTTGTGCGGGTGCAAAATCAAAAAATGTACAGAATGAGTGGATAGAGGAGGTTCCGAGGTGGTTGGCTGGATTCTGGGGACTCGTTGGATTTGTTGGGGGGACGTTGTTGGGGTGAGGGGGTCAGGGTTGTTTGGTTGGGTCAGAAATCAAATTGATTTATCGATAGTTCCAGATTGGGTATATACGGTTATAGATTTATCAAATTTCGTATTCGCATATGCATAGAAACAGAAAGAAAGTGAGCTAGATAAACAAAAAAAGATAGAGAGAGAGTAAGAGAAAGAGAGAAGAGAGCGAGAGACAGCGCAAAAGGGGAAGGCAAATGTTTCTTTTTTCATTTCGTTTTTATTTTTTTTCGTTTTTTTTTGCATTTTGGTATCCTCAAGCATTTTTGGAATTTTCGGAATCGGTTTACGATGGCTCTCAGCTTTGAAATCATTAGCTAAAGGTCAAAAGTTAAACAGGTAGAGCTAAGTTTTAGATTTGGTGTAACGAGCTGTAAGCTTGCTGCCGAAAATTAAAAACAAACGAAAGTTGTGAGCTACATTACGTATACGTCAATTCGGATAAGGCAAATAAGGTGTAGAAATGAAACGAGATAATCAAGAGGGAGATCGAAGCAAACAATATACGTTTGAGCATCGCAAATGTGGCTGGGATCGGGGCGGGATCAGGGCAGAGGGCTGGGGGGGGGGGGGTTAGAGGGCGGGATTGTGGGTTGGTGGGGTTAAGAAACAGCAAAAATTAACTGCCATTTGAATAAATTGTCGTAATCATAATCATAATCATAAGACTAATTCATAATAATCATAATCCAAATCAGTATCAATATCAATATTTGTATCATTAAGATTTCTATGTAAATGAAATCGTTGTATTACATACATATATACATAATGATCGATCGGTATTGTCATACTCAAAGTTACAGCCAAAGTGTGCTATGATCTAGACGAGCAACAAATACACGAGTGTACACGAAATTACAATCACCAACTCTTAACTACTATAATGTGTGTGTGTTTTTAACTAAGTAACTAACTAATTGTTGCATACACATTACCAAAATGAAAAACACAACAACACATCAAATCATAATTCGAAAATGGAACACAAAGAAATGTGAAAATTAGTAAATACAAAGACCAAAAAACAGACCCAACACAATCTGATATGTGATGATGCTAAAAACGATGATCCACATGATGAGCTTTAATCATATTGTATGTATTACTTAAATAACTAGACTATACATTTATGTAGTACATTATATAGCCTAGAAGGGTCGACACTAGAGGGGGGAAGAATTCGGTAATCGGTTTCGGTTGTGGTTGCGGTTGCGGTTGCGGTTGCTGTGTCGATGTCTGGGTTGCGGACACATTGTTGGAGACATTCAATTGTTGAAATTATAGTTTACTCACTCTGTAACAGCATTTGCAATTCATGTTAAGATACAACTATTGATTAGTGAATCAAAAGAAATGATGCCGAATGGGGGAAAATCAAAACCAATAATAATGGATAGACTATGTATTCGATGAGTCTGTTGTCTGTAATTGGTGCACTTAAATGAACAACACTTCGTAAATCAAACAACACTTTTATTCATCTTCATTTCGTGTTTCAGAATCAGATATCATAATACATCGGTATCGTCAAATAATTACACTAACGATAGTCGTTTCGCATCCCTATTGTCGCCTTACATAACTAGTTCGAGTACATTGAAGTAATTAAATATAGAGAGGGGAGTATTTTGTCATACTTCTGGTTTATCGCTTCCTCTGGTTGGGAGAGTTATTGGAGTTATTGGATTCCGAGAAATGAGCGAAAAATGTGCGTGCAAAATGGTACGATATCGAAAACGATCAATGACAATAACAATACATCTATCGGTGTTAAAAAGGCTGCGATCCGGAATTACGTACTTGTTGTTTCTTTTTTTTTTTTTTTTGGATTTTCATTTGCATTGCTACGGGAAATTTGCACTAAATGAATAGAAGTGTAAAAAATGGACAGATCAAAGCACAGCATGAAACTAAGCAATTGCCAAGTAGAAAATAAAACGGAAGAGAAACCGAAAATGTGACAAAGAAAACGTGGAAAATATACAAGAGAGAAACAGGCAAAGTAACGCACTGCAAAACTAAAACTAAACTCTACAAGTTGCTAAGAAATTAACAATACGATTGAGACTGTGGCTCGTCTAAGCTACGGAATAAAACTAGAAACTCTATGAGGAAGTAAAGAGGTCTCCAAGATCAGTATTTAATACACTGCCTACCATAGTAAAAGAAACACACTAATTTATCTGCAAAAATTACGTTCGAAATGATCGAGAATATATTTGAAAAGAAAAGATTGCTAACTGCATACAGAAAGACAATGAGGACAGTATTCGAGATGGGCGATAGTATGCGATGTATTTATGCATTAATCGGATTAATAACTCGGATTAATTAGTGACTAGTGTGTGAGTAATGCAATTATCGCAAGTATCGCATAATGAGGCAGGCAGAAAAGTACTTAAGCATGAGTTGGAGTAGTTTGCCAGAGCTTTGAAATGTGGAATACCCTTGATAAGTTATGCCTCTGAGTTATGAAAATGCTCCGCTAATACTATTGATGAGTAAAGCTAATCGAGAGTTAAGATATTGCGAGAAACAATAACGCACTACCAAGAGCATGAGTGGTAAGACTGCGAGAGCAAGAGCGAGAGCGTGAGAGTTAGGTCAAGAGAGACAGAAAGAGTGTGTGTGAGAGAGAGAGAGATAGAGACAGATTGAGAGAAATAGGAAATGCTAACTAACTAAAAGGAAAATTGCTTGCAGTTTCGTTTTGTTTGATAACGGAAATTTGTTAAACCAAAAGAAGAGATATATAGAAAAACTGAACAAAAATATATATTCTTGATATTGTTCTTGATTCAAAACCTATAGTTTCATAATAAACGTAAGCTTTAATTAATTTATTTTGTAATATTTAAGGGCCTTTATAGCTGTTTGTTGCATTTATGTTTTTTTTTTTTTTTTTGTATTTTGATCTTTTAAAATTGTTGGCTTAGTTGCTCGACTTACGATAGTCAGCATCATTATTCTCCAAGTAGATTAATGTTATCTGCTCCATATCGGGTAATTCCACTCTGTAGATTATCTCGCCTGTGCGCAATGCGTTATCATACATACGATATATTTCGAATAGAGGTTGGTCGATTGGTTGATTAGTTGATTTGGTTGGTTGTAATGTACGAGGATAGTAGATAATTTTGTGGTTGTAGTCGCAGTATATGAACGAGCGCATGGTGATAACAAATATACATATATATATAGTTTGATATATATATAGATGCATAGGTATATAGATATACATATATATAAGTATGAAATGATATAGATATAATGGTTTCATCAAATTCAATTCAATGAAAACGAATGGAAAAGGCAGAAAAACAAAACAAGAATATATATATATATATATATATGTATATATAGAACATTAGATTATCATATCGACAAGTTTTTATAAATATTATTAAGGGTATTTGTTGTTGGTATTTGTGTCGTTTGTTTGTTGTTGTGTTTTTTTTTTTTTTTTTTGTAATTACAATATAAATTGATAGATACAGGTATAGTATGTAAATTATCAAACGTAACGAAATTATAACAATGCCGTATCGATTAACACACAGTTGTTTGAGTATTCGAGTTTAAAAAGTATTAGAAGTAGTAGGAGTAGTAAGTAGTAGTAGTAGTAGTAGTAGTAGAGTGATGATAGAAGTAGTGGTAGTAGTAGAGTCGAATAATAGCAGGAGGCAGCAGAAAATATATTGAAGCGGTTTGTAAATATTTATATATATATAAAAATATATAAATGTATATATATTTGGACAAATATATATATTATTATTTGTTGTTGAACGAAAAATACAAAAGAGATCACACACAAAGGTTTAGTCAAAACGGATTCATTTATTAAAGAAAAAAGAAAGAAAAAGATAAACACAATTAATCATCGATATAGTTTATTAATACCCTGCAATATTTAAGACAATCTGTAGTGTGTGAAGAGTGTGTGGAAGTGTAGTATAATGTAGTTACGTGTTCGTCATTGGTGAAAGGAGCTTGAACATGAACTATATCACATCAACTTATCGATAGTTTACCGATTGTTCTTGCCGATACTTGAGCAGACATTCACGTATACTTTGTGAATATTTACAGGACGCAAGTGTGAATAGTGCTACTAGACTTACAAATCAATTCAATTGAGATTAACTCGTTTCGAAACCGTGAAAGCGAATTATACTTGAATGTGAGTGGCTACAGAATAATCTAAACAAATAAATAATAAGTCAAAAGGACTATATGGAATAACTAAATGAGAGTCCCCCCAAGTCATGTACAATTCTTGTCTTGGGACTGCAATTGAATGCCATTGTGATGAATTGAGAGACCTGAGACAAGTGTGAATGTAAGCACTTAATAAGTATACACTTACTTATTAGTTAACTTAAATTAACACAACAATAACTGACGAATATAACACACAGAAATGTAATTATATACAGTTGTTCTGAAGTATGTACATATCTAAGAAAACAAAATGCCTAGATGAAAGATTAAATCCAATTCTGAATGCATTTCAGATTAAATTGATCGAAAGTGTTCGATAGTTCAAATTACGAATACGATTTTGAAATGCGTTTCATTAAATCAGAACGAATCGTCTGGTTTCAACGACTAATGTATCCTTTGTATATCGATAGTATAAAGTTATTAAAAATTAAATAATTTATTTTCTTATCGAACTACAATCAATATCTACAATGTAGATTCTAGCTATTTATCAATGTTTATAGATAGGAACCCGATTCATAAACAAATTTAAAACATGATTAATGCTATCAGAATTCAAAATTAAAGGAAATCGCAGTCTCATCAACTTATTAAGTTTTCTATTGTAATTAATATGATCTGTTGTACTTGAGCAATTAGATAAATATATCGTAGAGTAAATGGATATTACTTTAGTAGTATTCGAGTTAAACAAGGATAAACAGTATGAAGTAGAACATTAAGGCAATCGCATCGAGAGTAGTCTCGAAATATTTTAGTTGAGTAGATATTATGCGATGTACACAGTACGCATACACACTCGTATATATATGGTATATGTATGCATCTGCATACATCGGGCAACAATTGAGTACGAGTAAAAAGAGAACTATCCAATCCTGAACTAAACAACAGAAATCGAACGATAAATATAAAAAAATAATAGTAATCATAGTATGCAGGAAACTAGTTACATGTTGTAGGAATAATATTTCGTATTTGATATAGATACTAACTATGTATAGATTACGTTAGTATGCATGGTACGTATGTGTGTAGTTTTATGTATAGAAATGCACATACGAAGGGGACTCCAGAGAGGAATCCCTAAACAACAGATGCACCTATGCCCGACAAACTTTCAGTCTGTGCAGGAATAGTCCATACATATGTGGCATATATTTGAGAGATTTTGATATTGATGTTGTTCTTTTGTTTGCTATTTATAAGTAGGAAATGTCAACTGAATAGAAATAAATAAAGAGCAAATATTAATGTGTACTTAATAGCTAATTTATGACTTATGCAATTGTTTATGTTTATGTATATATGTATGTTTTGTTTAATTGGACAACGAAAGAGTCGTAAGAGTTGTGGGTGGAATGAGCTGAAGGTATTCGGGGTGAAGAAGGTATTCATTTATATTGCTCTAATGATGAGACGACAACTAATAGTGAATTGTAATGTGTGTTAAACTATAAATGCAAATACACAAAAATATGATTGATTGTGTGTGTGTGTGTAAGTGTGTGTGAGTGTGTCAGATTAGTTCTTATCAATTTCGCTGTATAATACTTTGTGTAAATATCTTTATTAATATATATACTAAATATATGTGTAAGTGTGTGTGTGTGTGAGTGTTTGTGTAGGTATCAGTGTGTGTGTGTGTGTGGGTGTGTTTAAGTTTAAGCTTCAGGTTTATAGTCAAGTACATACCTCCTTCAGCGTTGGCATCGTCTTGTGTGTAGCAAAGCATAAAAGCTGGAAAAATGAAGAGAAAAACGAAACAAAAAAAAAAGAATCGAAAAAGATTGTTGTGGTCAGTTTAAAACAGAATAGCGGTAAAATCGAGATCGATATGTAATAGTTATAGTAATAGTAGTAGAAATAGTAGTAGTAAATAGTAAATAGTATATAGTAAATAGTAGTATGTAGGATGGCAGTTACACACATAGGTACATATGTGATGCATGTGTGTAGGCATGAAGAGCACTTGTCGTTGTTGTTGCTGTTGATGTTCTTGTTGTATCGATGAAAAGCGCCTTTTGTGTCGGCTTCTAAGTGTTACAAAACAGTAGCAGCGTTTTACGGTACACTACACTTAGCAACAGGAGAGTAAGCCTTAAAGTAGTTAAATAGCTCTTCCTTGGCCATACACACTATCGATGTGGGCGGACGGGGGGGCGTGAAGCGAACGCTGGACTCTAAGTTCGATTACATCCACACTAATTTTACATAAATAGCTTTAAATGAATGTTAATGTGTGAGTGTGCGATGCATGTGTGTGTGTGTGTGTGTTTAGTTAGTAGGTGTTTGAATTGTTTACGTGTACCGTGTGAGGCCGTGTCGTGTATGTATTTAGATCCGATCCCAGTAAATAAACACTCAAGAACATAAACCAGATGTGCATATACCGTTGTGTTTACGTGGTATATAGACAAACTCAACATGTATCCACCATATATATATATATATATATATATATATATATATAACAATCAACAATATATCTATAGATATATAGATCGATATTAAACATACACACACATATATATGTCTAATAGGTATATCCAATTTCACAAATATACATATTTATAACTAACAACAGACAAGGAAGAAAGAGCAATGACGACGGGCCGTCACTCGAATACACTTGCAGAAGGTTTCGGCTTTACCCTAACTTTACATTTCAAAGAGCTCATCGAAAACGCGAATCGACATAGTTGGTAAACAAACGTAGAGTTGATTGAAAACAAGACAGACGGACGGCCGGACGGACGGACGGACAGACAGTTGATGGTGTCAGCTAAGTGATGTGCTCAGCTAGGAACTCACTGCAAGTGTATGGGTGTAGAAGTGTGTGTGTTTACGCACACACAGACAGACTTACGCTGCGGCTCATTCGCTTGGTTGTTGTTAACATTGTTAACATCGATTTCACTGTTGCTGTTTACAAATCCATTTGCTATGATTATATTTTCACATAAATCACAATTTGCACAAATTTACACAGACACGCACAACAACATGTGTGTGTTTGGGTGTGTTTGGTTGTTGTTGTTGTTGTTGTTGTTGTCCACGCGCAGAGTGTTGGTAGTGTGTGGGTGTGTGAATCAAATGAATCAATTCAGGGATACGCAGGTTGCCAGGAGCAAATCAAATATGAAAGTAAACAAGACGGAGAACATAAAAATATGCATGATATCAACGCAACAAACTCAAACAAAAACGAAAACGAAACAAAAACAATAACAAATAACAAACGAAACCACTGTTGTTTATAAATAAATAAATAGTCGAGGAATACCACATATAAAATAAGTTTCGCATAATTGAATAATGAACGCGAATGTTTCCCTTGGGGAAACTAGTTTGCTAGTGTTCTTAGTAGTGTAGTGTGTAACAGTGAGTGGTGTGTGTGTGTGTGTGTGTGTGTGTGTGTGTGTGTGCGAAAGAATAGAATAGAGTTACACACTTCTCGGTTGTTTATTGAATGGAAACAGAAACAGAAACAGTTTGTACTTAAGCTTAATAAAGAAACATAAAGAAAGTACGAGAATTAAAACGAGAATCACATTAAGAAACACACCCACACACAAAGAGAAACACAGAGACAGAGGAGAGAGACAGACAGATAGAGAGATAGAGGGAGACAAAACTTGCACACACTCACAAAAATACAGAGAAACAGAAAGAGAGAGAGAGATGCACACAGAAAGCGTTGACAGTAGAGAGAGAGAAGACGATATCGTGTGAGAGAGCGAAACAGTTGAGTAAATGAGTTAAGAGCAGTTGACAAATTATTGACAACATTCAATTGTTGCTCTGCTGCCGCTCGAGATGTTCGAGTTGTTGCTGTTGTTCTGCTTGTAGTTGTGGTCATTATTATAATAATCATCATTATCATTCGTTTGCTTATTATTAATATTATTGTTGTTCTGCTTGTTCTTGTGGTTGTTGTTGTTGTTGTTGTAGTTGTTAATTAATCGCAACTTCACGCACTGGAGTCTGTGCTACTTACGCTCTTGGTCACTGCCATCTTCGTTCTTCTCATCGCGACTCTTCATGAATGGAAACTTGCGTGAGAATGTAAAATTCTTCTTCTTACGGTCCAAAGTTGATTGCTGTAATTACAATAACACACACACACGCACACACACACACGCACACGATTAGCAGAAAAGTCACAGAGAGAGTGCATAGAATACAAATGATAATTGAGCTCGGCCAATTCTCAAAAGTGGAGTGAACTGCGCAACGAACTCTAATCTTGCCCAGTCACGACAACACATAAACAACACGAGCAGTGTCGTCGACAAACACCTCGCAGAATGTCGCATGAATTGGAGACTACACTTGAGTGGGAGAACATTAAATAAAAAGAAAACAACTGCGTCTAATAAAGCGCGATATGTATAAGAAATTTCAGCACTCTAGCTTTGATACTAACAGAGATCGTCGCGTTCTTGCAGCCGGACGGACAGACAGACACGCTGAAAACGCTACATTGACGCTGCAAATGCTAATTTTGGAATGCCTGTCTAAGGTGCAACTGCTGTCGAGTCAATCGACAAGACAAGTGGCACTCTACAAGTTGCAACTCGTTGCAGTTCACTGCCACTTTGCGAGCCACTCTCGCTGTGATTGGTACCTTGTCTAGATTGTTGTTGGCCGCCGCATGTCCCTGGAACTTGACGCTGCGATCGCGTGCGCGCATTTTGCGCTCCCAGCGCCGCTTCGATGGCACAATACCAATCTGCTCGTCCTCGTTGTCGCCGAGCACACGTCGGGCCTGCCACCACTCGTCGTCGGAGGCGTTCGTCACGTGCAGAATGTCGCCGTGCTTGAAGGGCAGGCCGCGCGACGGCAGGCCGTCGTCGCGATTCGGATCGTAGTCGAAGAGAGCGCGCACGTACAGCGAACGCTTCTGTGTGGTGCGGAGCAGGGTGCCGGAGCCGCCAGCGCTAAGCGCGGCCTGTTGCTTCAGCTCCTGGATGCGCGCCTCGAAGCGATTGTAGTCCTCGGGCCGGTACTGAGCCACCAGCGTGACGACGCCGCCAGATGTCTGCAACGAAGATGCCACACTAGTCAATACACACACGAAATACGCGTGGCACGTTGCACCTACTTTGAGCGCCTGCGCTGCCTCCTCGTGCGTGGCATGCGTCAAGTTGACGTTGTTCACGCTGAGCAGCTGATCGCCGCGTTTCAGTTCGGAGCCGAGATCGGCGGGACCGCCGGTCAAGATGAACGACACATAGATGCCCTGCCCGTCCTCGCCGCCCACGATGTTGAAGCCCAGACCCTGCGGCCCCTTCTGTATGGTGATCGTGCGTGGTTCCCTGCGACGAAGTGAACAAAAGACGCCAAATTAATCGAATGTGCTGCGCAACGCGAACAGGAAATCATTTGGCGACGAGCTCTGTCGATCTCTCGGTCGCGCCACTCACCTGGTGATATCCTCTGTGCTGACTGCACGCGGTGTGCCCGGTGGCACGGCCGCCAGGACATTCGTCGATGCATATCTTGAGCCGGGCTCTAAAAACCAGCCACAATATTGTATTTTTTGCAAATTGTGGTTTTGCGTTTTCGCATTTATATATATTTTTGGTGTTTTTGTTTTGTTAGGATATATATAATAGAACAACCACAACGCGTGTAACGTTTACACATACACACAAACAAAGTATTTGCACATACACACGTGCATTTATCGAGACATGAAAGAAAAAGGGGTAAGGGTAATTAGTGGAGAGTTCGCGAGTTCGCAAATATGTTGATAGAGCGCACAAAGACAAGAGAGAGAGAGAGAGAGGAGAGAGAATCAATCAAAAGTTGTCAAGGAACAACTTAGGAAACACAAACACCAGCAGGAGAAAAGGCAAATGGAAACGAAACTAATTGCAAAAGAAAACCAAAAGAAAACTGCCTTCAGCTTAAAGTTCAAATCAATAGACGAATTAACAAAATTTCATTAACAATTGGATAATTTGAAAACAGAACTAAATGAAACTTCGCTAAGATTTGAGTTTCTCAATGTCTTTGGCTGGATTTAAAAGACAAGATGATCGTAAAAGAGCTGAGCTCGCAGAAATAATACACGCTTTTGCAGCCTTAGAGAATAGTGAAATAACTGAACTGAAGGAGTCGAAAAAGAGAGCAAGAATAAAGACGAAAGGAACGAAAGTAAGATGGAAAGTCGAAGGTAGTGTTCTCGTTTGCTTTCCAGCTGTTGAAAAAACCATTTAGAAAGTATAGTTGTGTGTGTGTGATATAAAGTACAAAAAACACAGTATAAGATGATCTTACAGTAAGGACGATAAGACACAGAAAGACAAAGAGTAATACGTAAACAAAGAGAGAACAAAATATACACATAAAAGGAAACAAGTTGTGCTTGTTTCGTCAGTCATGCAACTGAAGAGGATGCCATGTTACTGAGTCGGTCATTATAATTAAGTATTATCATATTTTTATTTTTGGGAGGGTGGGATCTGTCTGTTTCTGGATGCGGTGGGGGTGGAGCAGCAGTCTGGGTTGAGCCAGTGTTGCAAAGTGATTCTGGATAACAAACAACACTTAAAACCAGCAGCTTAGCAAGCACGCAAGCAAGCAAAAAGCCGTGCAAGCCTCTCAAGAGATCGTGGTTGGGATCTCGAAACGTTTGGATTACAGTTGAGATAGAGAAGAGAGAGAGACAGTGAGAGAGAGCATAGATAGCAGCTAGAGATAGTTAGTTAGTAAAGAGCCCTACGCAGCGCAGCTTATTTTATACGATTTCTTCATATATATAGGATATGTCGAGTAGTGTTTCAGCTAGCTGAAGTATGAGTGTGTGAATAGATATGTGAATGTATCTATCTATCAATGCCTGAATAGGGCTCGGAGATGCAAATGTTTGGGTTAACAGCGAAGTACAGAGATAGAGACAGAGAGAGCGAGAGAGAGAGAGTTCTAGATGAATCGTTTCGCTTACGCCTTGGCAAGGGTGATTGGGAACGGTTGAACTCGACGCTTGGCATTGCAAGCTTGGCATTGTTATGAGCGGAGACGGAGACGGAGACGGATACGGAGGCTGAAGCAGAGGCTGGGGCTGAAGCGGGTGTTGCTTGTGGTGTTGGTTGCTGTAGTTGTGTTGCAGTGCCAGCTAAGTTGCTGTTGTGATTGTTGTTGCTGCTGCTGCTGCTGCTGCTGTTGTTGTTGCCGCTGCTGCTGCTGCTGCTGTTGTTGTTGCTGCTGCTGCCACTGCTGCTCTTGTTGTTATTGTTGTTCAGGTTCAGGTTCATGTTCATGTTCATGTTCATGTTCTTGTTGTGGCTGTTGTTTGAGGCTGTTATGTTGGTGAAGGTGTTGGAGATGGAAGTGGAATTGGTTGTGGTGGAATTGCTAGTTGTGATATTAGCTGTGACTGAGTCTGTGACTGAAACGGATGATGCTGATGCTGCTGCTGCTGCTGAGCCTGCTGCTACTACACTGTTTGTTGGCGCACCTGTGGATTCCTGCTGCTGCTGCTGCCGTGCCGTGGTCGAGAGCTGTGACTGCGACTGCGAGTGCGCCTGGCCCAGTTGGCTGCTGCCGCTCAAGCTGGCAGCGATGCCGCCGCCGCCGCCGACGCCGACGCCGATGCCGATGCCGCCGCCCGACTGCGATGCGCTGCTAGTTAAATGCTGCGTCTTGCCCACAATCAGCGTCACCTTGTCGGTGATGGACTTGAGCGTGCCCACAGCCAGTTCATGCGTGACATTCTCCAGATTCTTTTCACTCTGCCAATTGAGATATCGATTAGCATACATTCAACACTCTGCAATACTCGTAGTACTTACCCCATTGGTGCGCACCGCAATCAGCTTGTCGCCGATGGAGAGCCGTCCGTCCACTTGGGCGGCGCCGCCGTCCATCAGCTTGGTCACGTAGATGCCATTGTCGCCAGGTATGTGCTGATTGCCGATGCCACCGGCAATCGAGAAGCCCAGACCTTTGCCGCCCTTCACCAAATCAATCTCAATCACCTTTGGCCCCGCCGCCGCTGCCGCTGCCGCCGTCGCTGCTGGCGTCGTGGCGCCGTCGTGCACATCGCTCGAGGCAGCAGCAGCAGCATTTGGTGTGGCGCTGGCGGCACGTTTCCGCTTCACATGCAGCTTGACAATGTTGCCGGCCTTCTTGAGGGCATCCACGGCGGAGGCGTGGGGCACATCCACGACGGAGACGTCGTTCACCGAGACGATGATGTCGTTGATGCTCAGCCGGCCGTCGGCGGCAGCGGCGCCGCCCGGTATCAGCTTCGTGATGTAGATGGATGTGTCGGTGCCAATGTGCGGATTGTCAGTGCCGCCGGCAATCGAGAAGCCCAGCCCGGAGTTGCCACGCTCCAGCTGTATGTCCTCGTAGTACCAGCTATCGTCGCCATTCACCTGCACAGCAAACAAGAGAGAGAGAGAGAGAGAGAGAGAGAGAGAGAGAGAGAAGAATGGCATTAGCAGAGCGATTTGGTTGAGGCTGCGATTGAAGTGCGATGGGTAGAAATTAGTATTCAATAACGAGGCATTTTCATATGCGTTTTCCGGATGCGCCGGATGTGCAACGATGAAACGGGACAACACATACAGACAAGCGATGGCAGTTAAGCTAATGAACACGAACACACACAAACACAGACGGAGTTGCAGTTGCACAGTTGCACAGTTGCAATGGCAGCAAGTTGCCAGCTTACCTTCGTCGAGGACGCCTTGTGGATCTGAAAATGTCGCAGTAGCAGTTGTTGTTGTTTAGGTTGTTGTGGTTAATGGCCAGAAATAAAACAAGAACGTGTTAACAACTAAAAGCCACGCTGAAACGCAGACTACAACAATTCTTGCTGAATCAAAGGAATTTCCCCCAATTACAGCTGCTGTTAAAAGTATGTGAACAACTTCGATTTCCTCAATCAACTCGCTCGATGCTTCCTCCTCACACTTTCTTTACATCAACTCTACTCTGGTTGCCTGAATATTTCTTCTGCAGCAGCTTTTGCTTCATACTTTTCACAACTCATGTGTAAACAGAATGCGGCAATTTGAACATACTTGTAACTACATGTTGTCTGCGCTTTGTGTTGTTTAAGTTTGCTTCAAGAATTCAAGCACTTCAAATCGGAATCTATCACAAAATGTTAGCATACTTGCAGAACCTATATTTATTTTATGACTAGAGCAATTCCGTTTGCTCATAACTGTTTTGGCAGAGATTAACGTGTGGAAAATGTGCAATTTCACAGTTGTAAATTTTGAAGGAAGTGGCATCAAAATTCGCAACGCCAGCCCAGCCAAGCCCAGCATAAATGCCACAAATATCTGAAAAGAGCCCCACCCAAAATCAATTCAAACAAATGACACACTTGGGTATTCGCATGTGTAACAGCGAAAGAGACAGAGAGAGAGAGAGCGAGAGAGAGAGAGCGATGGAATCGGAAAGAGAGGAAAGTTACATAAAAAACAGTGCGCTACGTAAAAAGTTACAAACTTTCGAAAATGTGAAAATTGCAACATTTCGACAACGTGACAATCTGCGACTGAGTAAGTGTGAGTGTGAGTGTGAGTGTGAGTACACTCACCCACATACGCACACGCGTTGGGAAACGAGTTCAATTGATTAGCAAGCAAGTGTAAATGAATTCATTAAGCTGCCGCATGTGCCGCAAGAGCCAACGGAAAACGACGACAAATTGCAACAAGTCGGATGCAGCAAAGTTGCCACAGTTGCCCCCACAAATGGCTGCCTCTGGCTCTGGCTCATTTGGGCGCTCACGTGCGATGCGTCGCTGCTGAAATTGCTTATTAACCTCTTGACTCTCGACTGGGTCAAACGCAAGGCAGACCCAGCTACGTGACATGAGTAATGCTCGACATCGACAGCGACGTCGGGAGAGAGCATCCCAAATTGGAGCAATTTTACAGCTAGCCTAGCCTAGATAACGAGGCGAGTTAACGAGAGCGGTAGGTCAGGTTTCACTTTCGGCATCTCGTTGCTGTCTCTGTCTCTGTCTCTGTGTGCACACACAAGCTCATGTGGCTACACACACACACACACACACACAAGAGAAGCTCATGGCGTGCCACATGCCACACAGCACACAGTTTGTCAACGCACTTCATGCGAGTCCTTGATGAAGTCGCACCGGGATTGAATGTCTCAATACAAACGCCGGAATTCATGGAATGCCAAAGGAATTTCCGCCATTAAACGCTTGAGTAAAGTGCTCGCATTTTGATTGATTGATTAAATTCATCACATCACATCACATCAAATCAAATCAAATTAAATCATTTCTCTGAGGAAATCCAGTGATTGAGCCAATTAATTGCGACAACAAACTGCCCCCATTGTAATGGAATCTGGAAATGCAGTTTATTCAATTTCCTCACTGATAGGTTATGATTTTCATCAAAGACTATAGTCTAAACTGTATCTATAGAATCTAGGAAACTACTCGCGAGATTCCGAGCAGCGAAGCAAATCGATTTGGTTGCATTTCGATGGGCACCACTCTGGAAACTTAATAGCTCAACTATGGATTTGATTAATTATTGAGCAATCGGTGGCGAGCGTTTGCCAGCGTTATGTAAACAATTACATCATATTGTCAAGCAAGTGGAAGGTTTATAAACCATATTTTTACTCGAAGGTCGCATGCTTTAATTTAGTTTAGTCAACTTAAATATCGCGCTCTCTGTCGCTCCAACGCTCCAACTGCTCGCCGCTGCCCACCGCAAAGGTATTTTCAATTGTTGTGGTTTGTTTTCCACCACAAAGGCCACAGCCACGTTAACACACACACACACACACATCGACATTGGCTATAATCGGCAACATAGTCAGCGCATGAAACATGGCTAAGCTTCTTATCTTATCAGTGTGGAGAATCATATGCTTTCGACTATGCTTGGGGCTGCTGTTGGGGTTGGGGGCGCGGTTGCCTCATCGCCTCTGCGATTGCAGTCCCCACTGTGCTGGCAATATCATTCTTTTACGTTTCAGCTAGCTGAAGATACCAACTGTTAGCAACTGTTAAAGCACAGGCCTGTTAATCGCCGTAGAAACACTTGAAAGCGTGCCTCTAACAACTGCGTCTCTGAGTAGATTAGGATTGAAAGCTGCATTGAAAGCTGCATTGAAATCTGCAGAAGCTTTAAGTGTTCCTGCAAGCCTTATCAAGCATAGAATAGATGCATTAGATTAACAATTCTTGGGTATTCCCAACAAGATAATTGCCCTAACAACTTTTGCTCTACAAGTTTTTATATAGGCAGGTTCTAAATATGTTCAAAATGGTATTATCTCAATAACGTTGTGACTATTTCGCATAGTTCATATATAGTTTAAAAGTATTGCTATTATTACTATGAAGTAGTACGTATCTCTGCAATATTTGTTCATCTTCTGTGGGCTTTTTAGGCGCTTCTATCTATATGCACTTGTGTGTGGCATATGTAACCCCGCACGTACCAAATTTGGCTCGCTGAATTGCCACCGAATGTGAATCGAGTACAAATGCGTCGTCTCCCCGCTCACCTGCTGCCCGCGCTCGAGCTCCCTGAATGGTTTGACGTAAAGCCAAAACTGCAAGCGCATATGTGTAAACAATGACAAAGTACTGTACACATATTTGTCTACATTCTCCACACAATACGTAGTCTCTACATAAATCGACACCTGCACAGCGCTCAACGCACAACGAACCCGAACCCGAACCCAATTCGAACCTCAACGCAAATGTGCTCTCCAAATGTGGTTCAATATTCAATACATTTGCAGTCCCTGCGGAGCACAAAAGGCCGACACGAATACAATAGCTATACAAATTAGAATAGGACGTGCTCTGCTTCTAGAATAGGTAATCGATAATTTCAATATGCACTAAAAGTGACCCGATATATGCACAGAAGTTACAACACATGCGAAACAATCTAAATGGCAATCGTTATAGCCAAGCAACGTAATGCTTGCAAATTATATTCAAAAAATAAAATGTAACCGATTAATTGATTTGAAATATTTTTCTCAATTCAATGAAATCGGAAATAAACCAAAGATAATGATTACGATGCTCTTGAAAGTATATAAAATAATATCTATTTTATTATTTCAATAAAAATGAATGTGTTAAAAACAACTAAAATTTCAAAATATGGATCTCAAATAGTGAGACGTTTTGTAATGTTTTAATTAAAGCAAATACTCGTTATCTTCGCTCACTGTACCTTGGGCAACAACTAATGCGAGCATATCTACTGCCTAAGAAAGCTTAACGAGCTTTTGGAGCCCGCTGGCTGCATTGTGAGGTTTGGGGTGGTGGTGGTGGTGGGACAGACAGTGCGAGATCTATTTTGAGCAAAATTATGCGAAACAAGCGCAAGAGCGAGAACACAACAGCAGCGAAGCAAAAAGCGAAGCAGATGAGCTGACTTGAGAGGAAGTTGGAAGAGCACGCACACACACACACACACATACACACGCGCGAGCGCGCGCACAGGCATATACGTATGTGCATACGTAAGTAGAGAATACATGCGCAGCTAAGTAGGTGACATTATGCGTGGCGGCGAGTTGCGAGTGAGACAGAGATGCAGCTGTCAGTTTTGCAAATTCTTATTAACGCCCAACTCTACAGTCTTGGCTACGTATGCGCGTGCGCACACACAGACGCACACACACTCACCCACTACCTTTGTTACGTTACGCATGCGTAAAAAGACATTTGTTTTTAAGGCGCTCTTGCGCTGCTGAAATGTCGCAATGCAAAAATACTGAATGTGAATGCGAATGTGTGCTGATGACACAGAGAACTGTTCTACATACTGAAAACAAAAAAAAAAAAAAAGGCAGCAAGAAAGAAAAGAAAACTTGTTGTACAGCAAGAGAATTCGTAGTTGTTGTTCTTTTTATGCTGGTCGAAATGTCTGGCGGAATTTATAAATAAACCATGGAATCATCAACAAGAACATCACATTCGAGTGAATATATGAGTATAAAAAAAGCGCCACCCAAAAACAACAACAAAGTCAACAGCTGCCGAATCTTTTGCGCTGTGTTGCGCTGCCAAAAACGGAAATTGCATAAACACCGATATATATTGTATTATTTTGTAAGTCGTAAGAAACGATTGAGTTTATCAATTAATTAATCGCAACGCCGTGCTAAGCCAATAAATGCCGATATTATCAATCAATTTACGTCTATTGCATGGAATGTACAATTTATTTGTTTCTTAATTCTTGCATTACCGAATCCAAATTAAATAATGATGAGACTTTCTTAATGAAGCCGCCGCCACTGCTGCCGCTGCCGCTGCCATCCTGACGCTTCTTTTTGCGTGTGGTCATATTATTTATTATTATCACAACGAGCTCACTCGCTCTCCCTCTCTCTCACTCTCGCACTTAACGTTGCACGTAACGTAACGTAGCACACAACACGAATCACAATCACAAATGCCGGTTGAGAGACGTCGCCGTCGCTGTTGCCGTCGCAGTCAGCGTAAAACGTTTACGTTAATTGTTGTTACGTTGCAACGACGTTTCGTTTCGTTTTGCTACGTGCTAAACAAACACAAAATTGGTTAACATTTTAAGTTAATAAATTAATGCACGCATACATATACATCTATATATACGTGTATGCACACACCCTCACACACACGCACGTATTCAGTTACTTGCACTCTCGACTCGCGTGACTCACGGTACGCGCTGGACACTAACAAGTGTCATCCGCACAACAACAACAATAACAAGAAGAAAAAAAAACGAAACACTAAACAAAATTAATAAGAAAAAAAATAAGTAAATAAATAACAACTAATAAATATACGTTCGTTCGTTCGCTGGGCAAGCGGCGCGCGTTTTGTTACCGACGTGAGCGAGTTCGAACTACAACTATCGCTAAAAACTTGCTAGACACCGCCGTTCAACTGTTTCTGTTCCTGCTGAGCGTGAGAGAATCTTCTAATCACACACACATGCATACGTTCGCGTATAGGTTATGCTTTCCAAATTACATATCTACATATATTTATTTATTGTTTGCCACAGCAAAAAGCACACACCACACAAAAAAAAAGTAAAATAAAACAAACGCTAACACACACACGTACACACACGCTCCGGCTTGCTCGCTCGCGCTCTCTTTCTCACTCTCTCTTTATCTACTCTGCTCAGTGTCAACGCCGACTATTTTGGTATTTTTTGCGCTACGCCTTGCATGTGTATAACCTACATACATACGTGTGTATACGTTTGCAAGTATGTGCGCAAATGTACATATGTATATGTGAATTTGTTGTACGCGATTTTCGACTTCTTACTGACGGACGAATGAATGTAAAAAAATGTAGCGTAAGTAAAAGCAAAGGCAAAGATTTGAAACATTCATTTGTTCTAACTGCTCCAATCAAATCTAACCAAAAGCACTGATTGCACTTTGTTTTGGTATCTCACACTCATGCGAGTGTTTGTGGGAGTGTGTGCATAAGCATGTTCACTTGTATATGTATAAACATTCAACTAAAAAAAAATTGAAGCACATCGTTTGTTTGTTTGTTTCTGGTATTTTTCGGGTCACTCTTGTTCACATTATTTCTATGTGAAACACGCACATTTTTGTTTCACTAGCTCGCATTGATTTGGCAAATATTGTATATATTGGTGTCGTAGACTGACCGACCGACCGACCGTTCCGTATATACATATGTACATATATATATATATTTGTACGTTTACGCCGCAATTATGCGTTGCCTGCGCTTCTTTTTTTCCCGTGTTGTGTTGTTGGCATTTTTCTAGTGAGCCAGCGACTGACAAGAGTTGCGCGAACGTTTGATTGCTGCCGTGCCCATCTAAACCGGCCACCACTAGCATGCTAACACACAAACTATCGTGTCGCGCGATGTTTTGGTATGCGTAACCGGTTATATTACCGCTGGATGGTTCTACGGTCACGGCTGGCAACACCGTGTATGTGTGTTGATTGGTTGGTTGAAAGGGTCTGTCCCTCTGTATTTGGCACTGTAAACTTTACAGCTTTTGAACCAACTGCTTGTTGTTGACACCACTTTTCGCGTGGCGTTGGCGCCAACGATTTGCACGATTACCTATTTATAATTACATACAATTGCACACATTGACACACACTATACTGAAAAGCATCGACGTGTTTATTTTTTACATTTTTATCTAGGGAGTGACGCTTGCGCTTGATGGATGGTGCTAGACGCGGAACCAGCGTGACCACATCTTCAATTTTGAAATATACTAATTGGCTTTGTTAAAATATACCGCTCAAGCAATCTAATCTTGATTCTATATCAACGCAGTGAGCATAGTTTTGTATCAGAGAAGTGTTTTGCTCCGATTTAAAATATACCATTGACTTATTGTTTCAAATACAGCATTCCGATACTAAACTGTGGTTTTTATACAAAATATGGTCATACTCCATTAAACTGAGGTTCGATATTTTGAGCCCAGCTATCGATGACATTGCAGCGTGACTATCGATCGCAATTAGCGGTGTTGATCAACACTGTTCAATCAAAGACCAGGGTTGACTCTAAGCCAGGCGCGCAAATTTAAAAATTGTTGGTAACAAGACTACACATAAGTATTTACATATAGACTGCTGTGGGTGTTTGGTAAGTAACGAAAACAGTGAATTAACAACTAAATAACTAAGGAGTTATACAAACCATAAAATTGGAAAGTCAATCAAAATAATCAGAGTACAAACTTTTTGTATAATTTCAATAACTTGTTTTTAATGTCGTATTAAATACAAAAGTACAAAATATAGTAAATTTACAAGCTAAAATTTAACATGGAACATGCCCAATAAAAATTGAAAGCAATACAAAAAATTAAACAAAAATTCGTCTTTTTATTCATTTTTAATGCTATGTGTTTTTTTGGGATGGAATGGAATGTGCTTATGATTAATTAGAAAATGGAAGATGCATGAAAATTGTGTAGATGTTAAAGTTAACTGGCATTACACTGGTTAAAGGTCAGGCTACAACAACAACAATAACAACAGTGTTTGTTTGTTTGTGTTTTTAGCGGAAACGGAAACAAGCGCCATTGGCAGCCATTTCATTTCAGTGCGTTTCAATTCAAATGAAGCGCCAAAATTAAGCTTAATTAACTAAAGCTAACGATTTGATGTTTTTTTCTTGGGCGTTTATGGACATCCGGTCTTGTGTCGGGGTTCGAAATTTGGTAGCTACTTGGTCATAATTTCGAGCCATTCCGTTGTATTAGTGTGAGTGTGTTTGTGTTTGTGTTCGTGTAATTTATGGGGATCAAAGTAAAATGCACAATTCAATTACAGCCACTTACTATCTGAGTCCCGCTTCTAGTTGTCGCGGACTGTGATTGCGTAAGAAGTTGTTGCTGCTGCTGCTGCTGCTGCTGCAACTGTTGAACCACTTGTTGCTGCTGCTGCTGCTGCTGTGGCGGTGGACGCGCGTTGCGCAATTGTTGAATTGCCGCATCATCGGCAGCGGCATCTTTGGCATTCTCACAGTCGGACTCAATGCGCATGCGTTGATTCTGCCAAAGAAACAAGTGGAATATACGTGAATCAAAATAGAATCAAAATAATGTTGTCATTTTAATTAAAATATGCTGTAATGACATCCGCTGAAAGTGGCAGGTAATTTCCTGACAGGATACACTTCAAAATTCACAAAAAAAATTACAAACAATTACTCAATTTAAGCAATTGTAATTAGTTTACAAGCAACAGCATGAGTCAATGTCTTTATAATGCATTGAATAATGGGTATTAAATTAGACTCCATCTGTGGTATTTTACTGGTATTGGTATATTTAACATTAGTCATTAGTTCACAAACAGATGCTGCACTCTTCTTACATTAGAGCAGCAGCACACGTAACTGCTGCCGTCGCCGTCGCCATCGCCATCTGCATTCCGTTGCTGCTTCTCCTTCTTCTCCTGCGCACGCGACTTGTGCTGCTGCGGCTGCTGTTGTTGTTGTTGTTGTTGTTGTTGTTGTTGTTGTTGAGGCTGCTGTTGCAGCGGCGGTGGCGGCGGCGCTGTTAGTTGGCGTCGACGTCGACGCATTCGCACCGGCGATCGCGAACCAACATAGTTGGAGAAGCGACGTCGCGAATGCCGCACTATCGACACCCAATCAATCATTTTTGCACAATTAGCTTTTTATTTTCTGTTCTCTTTGCAGTTTTTTTTCAGTTTCACCTAATTGTCCAATTTCGTTGTAGTTACAACAAAAACATGCTCTTTCGCTCACTCATACACGTCTGCTTACTGCGATTGTAGAACAAGTTGTAATGGTCCGGCAACGCTGGCAAAGCAGCAACAAGTTGCCAGTTCCTTTCCCCGCCCACTCCGCAAAACAAAATGTCTTACAAAATGGCAGCCAGATGCTGCTGCCCTACATATATGGATGTGTGTGTTTGTGTATTTGTGTGCTCGTGTTACTGTAACAATGGCGTTGGCATTCGCAACGTGCTCGTTTCACGCACACCAACACACACACACATACACGCACAAGCACACAGACGGTGAGTGTATTTGTTTCCTTAATGTGTTTTATCGCTTAGCTCTAGCTTTAAAATTTGATGTTACGTGCCAGGTTACGTGTTCGCAATATTTCTCACTTTTCGCTTGTTCGCAACACAGGGTCTCTGTATGTATTGTTGTATATACTAAAGTTCACATGTCGGCCAGACAAGAAAACATCAAATGAAAATCTGTTTGGCAACAGCACCTCGGCGCAGAAGCTTGGAAACAGTCGTCAATTTCTTAAATAGTCTTTATTTTACATATTCAGTTCTTTTACACAACTCTTTGTAAGATTTTCTGTTATATGCCTTGCCAATTCAACAGTCAAGTCTTAAAAAAAAACTGCAATTTTATTTAGGGGCATATTTCCTATTCGATCTTCATACTTTTCCTGTAGTTAATTACTTAAAGTAAACCATTTTATAGATAAGATATACAAATTTCAGACTAGTTTGATTGCAAGGCGTTTTTAGAGCTTTTTGAAACAGAATATAGGGCTGCCCTTAAGCACAAATCTCAACTGGTTCTATTTAGACGACTACTGGTGTAACGTACTTTGGGGTGGACCTCATTTCCTGTATACAAAACATGCGCCCACACATAGTACACTCATTCCACCTACACACACACATACACACACACGCACACACAAGCACGACGACACACAAGTGTGTGTTTAACACAAATTCACAATGCCTGATATCTCAATGCAAATTGCATGTATTGTCTGTCGAATGGAAAATCTCAATGGGCACATTGCAGTAATTGATGAGATTAGATTAGGTTTAGATTGATAAATTTGGGGAGGCGATTAATCAGATGTCAACCCTCTTAACGCACAGCTCGAGTATCACAACAGGAAGGCAATGAAAATAAGGAGAGAAAAAAAGCCGCGTTTCTTAGCGCTTCATTCGAATGTGCGCGAAAAACTGGTGAAAGAAAGAACAACGGAAGGCGACGACGACGGGTGGCAAAAGTAAAGCAAGCTGCCAAAACAATGAAAAACAACAAAAACGAAAGCAAAGCAGAGGAGAAGAAGAAGAGGATTTGTTGTTGCTTTAATAAGTTTTCTCAATGCCAATGAACATGAATGAGATGCCCAAAAAGCGTGTGAGTTCACCTAAAGACAGACAGATAGACAGACGGATAGACAGACGGACAGACAGACATATGGCAAGTCGATCTACAAGTAAGAACGGCAGAAGAATTTCTGAAAAGACTGCCAAGGCATAATATACACATTATATAGTGTATACAAACATATAATACACATGTGTGTATATTTATAATTACAGGTAAATCGCATATTAACTGTGACAGCATGGAGATCATAAGACAATTTATAGCGTCCGCATTTAAAGCAAGCAGTCATGGCAAATTCGAATTGAGAGCGTTTAGCACTTTTCAAAACAACGATCGAAATTCAAAAACGTAAACACAACGATCTGGCAACCTTCGCGAACTCATGCGTGCGTGTGTGTGTGTGTGAGTTTTGCATTGCTTGTTGTCACTCCACTCTGCATTAGCTAAGGCGAGATAGCAACATGTTGTAAATCGCTTAGCATTTTGGCGTTGATGTTAAACAGCTGTTTGCCATATGTGTGTACGTATGTAAATATGTAGGATTCGCTGCTGCAAAAATATAAATTTGGAAATTGAGTTTGTTTTGATGAATTGTATTAAAATATTTTGGCTGCTGCGTTCAATTAATTTGTCTGACCCACTAAAAAAACAACGAAGGAGGAAAATGCCAGGCAAATTTCCAGAGACACGCACTTAAAAAAATTAAAATGAAGAGAAGAAAAGTGGTGAATGTGAAATGCCGGGGCAAAGAATCGCACGCGAGATTGAGATACGCACACAAGACAACGATTGAGAAAGACAGTGATAAAGAGAGACGGACACGCGAAAGTTGTGCGACTCGACACGTCGACAGCGCTGCTGTTACTGCCACACGCGCCACGCGCGACGCACCAATTGCCAAACGCCAGCGTCAACGGCAACAGCAACGGCAGCGCCAAACGGCAACGTCAACGTCAAACGGCTAAAGGCATCGTTAGTGGGCTATAGCAAAAAAAATAAGAAAGGAAGGACGGAAAATGGGCGGGGCATAGTGCGGATTGAGGCAGGAGAGGCAAAGACGACTACTTGAAGCTGCAGCACTGTTAAGCAATTCAGGACAAACGAGTTAAACACTCAAACATCCTTATCAATTATGCCTTATCAGTTAAGAGTTATCACTTAAAGACGACATCTTCAGTAACAAGTTGGCGCACAAGTCGCACCTATACCTATACACACACGCTCCCACTTTACATGTGTATACGTGCATAAGTTACGTTGCGCTACGCTAAGCTACGTTACGTTACATTACGTTAACGTAGTACGCATGTCGACAGCCCATAAAACGGAACCTCAGCCTGAGGTCCGCACAATAACAAAAGGCCGGCGTCGGCGCAGCACAAACAGCGACGAATGATTTGTGCCGACCCCGGGACAACGACAGCGCAACGACGCCCGCCGACCTCCTCCAGCAGCCGAGCAAGTCGCCCCATTCCAAACCACACCACCACAAGAGCAACAACAAAATAGAATGAGAAACATAGGCGAAACAAGAACAAGCACGAAGGCGAAACACGAAGGCGAAACCGAAGCCGAGCGCTGCAAGGCAAATAACAACAAATTGTGTGTTATGCCTTGTGTTGTATTGTTTTGGTCCCCTTCCTTCGCAAATACCCCCCCCCCCCCCTGGCTGACTGACTGGGTCAACACAAATCATGTTGCTAGCAGTTAAGTCCTTATCAAATTAAAAAAAAAAAACACAATTTATAAAACGAAACCGACACAGAAAAAAAGGAAAACACCTTCGTGTAGCTGGTTGGTTGATCCGTGGCATATGTGTAAGTGTGTGTGTGTGTGTGTGTGTGTGTGTGTGTGTGTGTGTGCGTGTGAGTGCGAGCGTGAGACAGTTGCTTGGCTACCAAAACGACCCACACTAACACAAAAGCTCCTAGGCTAGACTGAAAGGCAGAGCAGGCTAGCGCAATGAAGAATGAGCGCTGGTGAGCAAGTGCAAGCGAGAGCGAGAAAGAGCGCGGCAGCGAGCAATGAGAGAAGAGCGCGCCATGCCAAGCAGCAGAGCACAATCTTAGAATTACAGTAAAAGCTGTGAAATTTGTGTTTGACACCTTGTTAAAGTTGTGCGACTTTCTGCAATTGTTGTCGCCATTCCCATATTGTTGTTGTCTCTGTTTTGCTTGCATGCTCGTCACAGCATACCGCTTTCAGCTTTCCGCTTTTGCCCTCACGCAAGCATAATAACTTCGTTGCCGCCGACATCGTGACGTCGTGTAGTGATGTGTCGTTTCGTGTCGTGTCGTGTCTCAGCGTATACAAACACAAATATAATTAGCAGAGCTATGCCCGTACTCTCCTCAGTCTGTCCATCTGTCCGTCCGCCTCTATGTGATTCTATGTATGCAGAACCGACCCATCCCTGGTCGCAGCCCCATCATCAGTCATCAGCCATCAGCCATCAGTCATCGCTCATCACTCAACGCCCGTCGATGATAGTTTGGCTGGCGGGGCGGAGGAGGACTTCAAATGGACTCTGGGTCAACTTATGCTGATTGCTTTAATACCTCGAACCTAATCGTCGTATCAGCCGAACAGCCAAAAAAGCTAACGACTTCCAACACGAACCATAATCCATATATATATATGTACAGATATATGTGTATTATCCGAAATCTCGCTGTTCGAATTAGCCAAGAAAAAGTTAACGACTTTAAACATGAAACATTTGTAGTCAATATTGTAGTTAGCGTTGCTTCAGACTTGGCTAATATTCAACTGTTCTAAGCCGAACAGCTCAGCTCATCCAAAAAGTATGCTATGTCTGGCATACACATGAATATTTGCGTAGGCTTCAGTGCATTATATATGTAGAATGTAGTTAAAGTTAGATAGATCGATAGACATGTCGTGAAATATAGTTTATATAGACGAATTGGGAAAGTGAAAAGGCTTCTGCTGGCTTCTTTTGGCCTCCTCAGTTTCCCAATGCGTGGTTATAGTTGAGTGATCGATATAGTTAGAGAGTATGTAGATATAGTATGTTATGTACGAGTATAGTATGATAATGGGTACGGAATGTGGATGTGCTTACCAAAATCTCTTCCAATTCATTTTTAAATGTTCTGCTTAAGGCTTCGGCATGCGCGGCCGCGTTGACGTTTTGATTAAGATTTGAACTTGGATTGGGATTTGTGGCATCGTTGTTAAACTCATAGGCGCAATTGCGATTAAGATTGGAAGTTTTTATAAACTGCCGAGTCACGCGTGATTCAAGTGGAATAGAATAGATATATATATATATAGATGTATAGTAGTAGTTATAGAGCAGCATGTGTAAAAGAGCGACGATCATAAATAGTATACAGATTACAGAAGGAAAAGCAATGAAAGAGCTACTTAAATGAGTAAAGCAAATAGGCATAAAAACGTAAATTAGATTAGATTAGATAGGTGGATGTGAATGATATACGATATGCACCTACATTAGGTTAATCCTTTTCCCAATTCGTACACAGATGAAACATAACAAAACGTCTACTTCGGATTCTACAGAGAGACTTGAACACTTCCCGAATAAAGCTGGAAAACAGTTGATCAGACAATAAATCACAACAGGCGATTTATTGCCCAACTAACTGTAGTTTTCCAGCGCTCTAACAACAACTATTGTACTAAGGCCAACTAATTGATCAGTTTAGATATACTTGATCAGTTGTGTATATAGTTGGTGTGCCACTTACATCGGCTATCTTGGTTGCCTGTCCATCCTTCTCCCATTTGGTTGCAATTTGCAGAGTTTCGGCGGTCTTTTGTTGTATGCTTTTCGAGTCATCCAATAATGTCAATTCATAGAATTCCTGTATATCTGTAAAGCACGCACAAACAAAGCGACTTATTAGTATTACACTCAAAGAAAACTCATATATAAATCATCTACTTATTAGTATTATACTTAAAGAACTCTTTAATATAGTTTTTAAGCCTGCTTTTGCATTAAATTAAAAGGTTTTTAGCAAGCGTTGTACAATAATTCATTACTTGTATTTACAATATGCAATTTAAGTGCTTTTCAATACATTTTATTAAGGTATATAGCAGTCTTTGGATTTACAATAAAACTGTTTGGTATTGTATAAAATAATATAGGTTAGTATTTGGTCAGCCAATTGTTTCTTTATAAACTTTTGCTACAATTGTTTAGAATTCATTGTTGTAGAGCAGTTCTCCGATCAAACCAGAGCTTCTTGTGTCGATTTAAAACCACTTCAGACTACCTAAAAGAAATCAATTTATTAGTGCATCGTTTTAAATGTGTTTCGAATGAGCAGCAAAATAACTCACCTATTTTGGAGGCTGCTCCTGGTTTCTCTCAGTGCACACAGACTTATCTTTCACGCAGGCAACTGCTGAGCGCAGCTAAAAACTCGTTGTTTATTCCGCACTTTTGTAATCGTCTACAAATCTGCAGAAGAATTGAGCTGCGGATGCGACAAAGCACGACTCAACAAGAACGCGAGGGACTCAGGTCGTAGGGGGTGGCGGGGCATGTGGCATGTGGCGAGCCAATCAATATGCTGCGCGCCAACAAAAGTCAAGTGGCCTAAATGTAAAATTGAATGCGCTCATTTAATTTCCTGTCGACGTCACAGCAGATGCCAATACAAGCCGAGTCCGACGAGACAACGCTGCCGTTGACGTTGACAGCGACGCAAGTAGATGTGTGTGTGTGTGTGAGAGTGTGTACATAAGTGTACATAAATGCACATACTATATGGCGCACTTATGTACACACAATGTGAACTGGAAACGTTTGTTTATGCAACGACTGGCACTCGAATTAACGAGTGCGACGACTACAACGACACGAACACGAATCAGAATACGAGCAGCGAGCAGCGAGCAGCGAGCAGCGAGCATATCAAGTTATAAGTGTTTCTCTAATGCTTTCCTATCAGCATAACATATTTCGCCTGACTCAGCTGAAAGCCAATTCCACGGCCCCAGCACAGCGCCTCTCATAATTCTAGAGCCCGAAACGAGAGTCGCAAAGTGTAAAGTAAGATAGGCGAGTACTTACCAAGCAGCGCCTGGAAGAGGCGGGACTTGAAGATGCGGATGACTCGTTCGATTGCTATACGCAGGGCACGATCCTGTGGCTCCGACAGACGTGCATGATAGTCCTCGAGCAGTTCAAGAGCTCGATGAGCCTCTGCAATGAGCAACGCAAGAAACACAAGAAAAATGTGATTAGTTTCAGATTTGTCAACTTAACTGAATATAAATAATTTATCAATGAAATCAATTGACTTTTTTGCATAACATTATAGATCACATGTTGCTTAAGTATTTGTGCAAAGATTGAGGAATAAAATTAAAAAGAGAAGAACCATAAGTTGCTTAAAGTTTGCGTCGTAACAAAAAAACATTCTTTTTTCGCATAGATAGGAACTATTAGTTGCTTAAAGTTTGCGTCGTTTAGTTCCCGACCAAAAGATACTCATTTGCTAAAGTTATTTCGTATAGTTCTCTAAAGAATTTAACAAAAATTAGTAGATTGAAATGATGTATTTGAAAACTTAGGGCAACTTGAGTAAATCTCTAAACTATTTGTCAAGTTTAAACGCGTCGAAGCCAAGCAAAAGTTTTCAGTTTATGGGGAATGTTTTAAAAATTATTATATTAAGTTTGTACAGAAATGTAGGGAAAGAAAGAAAAGTATAGTTATTACTTAAGCATTTAAGTAAATGCTGTGTTAAATCTGCACAGTTCCACTCCACAATTTGCTCAAAGTACCATGTATAATCTGATCTAATTTTACTTAAATACAATTGTTTCTCGTTCAAATCATTTATCAAGAACGGAGCAGAACATTTTCCCTCTCTTTACTGCACTGTTCCACTCCACAACTGTCTATAATCTCATCTAATTACATACATTTAAATCACATCGCGCTCAATATATTTATCTACGGCAGGAAGAGCGGGATACAAAGTATTTAAGTATAATGCTGTGCTAAATCTACAGTTTTCCCCTGTCTTATTTTTCTTCTCTTTAGTGCAAAGTTCCACTATCTATTTACAAATGATATATTTAATTCTCGTATATGTTTAATACATTTTTTAAGAACAGAGCAGAAGTTTGCACAGTTCCACTGAACAACTTGCACAAAATACCAATATAATCTCATCTGTTTATATACATTCAAATCATTTCTAATTCAATACATTTATATAGAACAGGAAGAGCAGGATACCAAGTACTTCAGTATAATGCTCAGCTCAATCTACAGTTTTCCGCTGCCCCATTGTTCCTATCTTTAGTGCACAGTTCCACTCCACAACTTGCACAAAGTACTGTCTATAATCTCATCTATTTACTTATATTTAAATCACATCTCGTTCAATATATCCATTCGGTAAAGAAAGAGCAGTATACCTAGTATTAAAGTTGCCTCGACAACTTGCACAAAGTACCGTCTAAATTATCATCTATTTACTTATATTTAAATCACATCTCGCTCATTATATTTATCTATGAGAGGAAGAACAGGATACCAAGTATTAAAGATGCCTTAGTTTTCCTTTCTTTACTGCACAGTTCCACTCCACAACTTGCACAAAGTACCATCTAAATTATCATCTATTTACTTATATTTAAATCACATCTCGTTCATTATAATTATTCAGTATAGAAAAAGCAGTATATCAAGTATTAAAGATGCCTTAGTTTTCCTTTCTTTACAGCACAGTTCCACTCCACAACTTGCTTAAAATATATATCCCAACTAACTCCATCACCACAGTTCTTCCACCTCTCTCTATCTCTCTTTCTATGTCCCCCTCTGTATGCGGGGTTTTACGAGCTGCCCTGGGCAATTACCTAGGCGATACACCTGCATAATATATGGCTGCTCACTTTGTGTGTCGAGCAACTGCTCGTCCGCCGTCCCCTCCGCCTGCCCTGGGGCGCGACGCTGCTGCAACGGCTCCCCAGGCAGCTGTGGCACTGGCTGCTCGTGCTGCTCGAGCTGCTGGCGCTCGAAGGCCTCCATGGAGCTGCAGAAGCGACTCAACTCGTTGCGCAAGCTCTCGGCGCTGCTGCCGCCGGGCGAGGCGCTGGCCAAGGCGGCCAGCTGGGCGCGCTGTGGGCGGCGCAAACTCGCGGAGATGGCCTCGAACTCGTCGCGCGAGACGTCGTCGCTCTCGGACTTGTCAAAGTAGCCGGACTCGACGTCCGGCGTGCGCTGCTCCGCGGACGACGAGGACAGCATGTGGCCGTACTCGAGCAGATCCTGGGCCGAGTAGAAGCACTCGACGGACTCGCGCACGCTCTCGCCGTACTTGGCCAGCAGCGGTTGCCGCTGGGCGGCCGCAGTCGCCGCTTCACCAGCGCTCGCCGCCACACAGCGCTCGTCGTCTGCCGCCGCATCGATTTGCGGCTGCGGCTGCGGTTGCGGCTGCTGCACTTCAATGGCTTCCGTTTGCATGAGCACAACGAGCAGTTGCTGGCTGGCTGTGGCCTGCACTTGAGTCGCATCGATTTGCTGTCTAATTGGGTCAGCGTGCGCATCGCAGGAGGAGTTGTCCTCATCGTCGCCGTCCTCGTCATCGATATCGACGTCGACGTCGACGGAGGAGTCCTCGTCGACGTCGTCGTCGTCGTCGTCGTGAAAGGTTTTGTCGTCGCTGCTGAGCAACTCCTCGTTGGGATCGCTGCTCTTCTCCCTGTCCGAGTCGCTGTCGGAGTCCATCACAAGGCGTTGAGGTCGTCGCGCACACACTCACAGCTGCACAACTGGCCCAGCGTGAAGACAGCGCTGTACTGGGCCAGCCATCCAAGCCATCCAGCGGGCAACCCGGACTCGGCCCAAGTGTTCAATAAATCAATAAAGATTGACTTAAAAAACAGAAAGCAAAATTAGCGGTCGTCTCTACCCCCCTCCCACCTGCTGTGGGCTGTTGTTGTCGCTGGTGGCGAGCAGGTCCAAACTATTTATGCTTAACCTTTTGTAGCTGCGGCGCGTCGTTAACAACAACTGGCAGTCGGATCCTTGGGGTCAGCGCACACTGCACAGATATCATTCAACTTGGCTGACATTGCCGTACAGTCGCCAGACAAATATAGATAGATAGCTATATGCATGCAATTTATTACATGCACATCTTAGCCGTCTTCTGTAAGCGCGTCACATGCTCTATGCTGACCTTCATTTATTGCCCATTTCAAAAAGTTTGGCAACGTTCGCCTCGCCATTTTTTCTATTTATTGCGCTCTGTTTCTGCTGCAATGGACATCGTGCCTGTGGATTGCCCTATACATATATCACACTATATACGTAGATGTGTGTGAGCAACATGATAAGACTCTTTCAGACTGCAAATATTCCCGCATTCCATGCATCACAACAAACAAGCGCTAGACTCAATTTGATATTGTTTGCTGCTTCGAGTTTACTCAACGAGATTCCAGGGAAAAGTCAGCACACAACTTCAATAATTCTTAGGCAGTTCTATCAACAAAACTCTATCGTTTAAACTATGTTTAACTCCAATAACTATTAAGCAGTTCTTTCAATCTTTCTATCGTTTCTAACAAACTTCAATTCAACACTGATTAAACTAGATTAGCTATGCAACTAATAAAAGTTTCAACTTTGTGCAACTTGGGTCAAAATGATCTAGGAATAATCTGTTGTTGTGAAACTTATAAGGTTATCCAATATCAATATCAAATACTTTATCAATTCGTTGTCTCTGAAGACCAATTCAAATGTTGCACTTAGAGCAATCTAATCACATTTTTAGCATCTTTAGAAGCTGCTCAATTCACACCTTCGTATTATTATTTATACAGGGTATCTGCATACATCATATAAGGCCCACATGGAACTGTGCTTGACAATCAATTAGAACAACAAAATGATATAGAGAGGTGTAGGAACGCTTGATGTTAAATATAATCGCCACAATTTTTGGCCGACACGTTATTCAATTGTTTATATATAGCATTTATATGGACTTGAGAATATTTATTTGTTGTATTGAGTCAATAAGCCGCAAAATGTTTTGCTTCCACTAAAGTAAACAAGTGTGCGTAATTAAATGAAATTTGTGGAAAATAAATAAAAACATTGAAGGGGAAGAAGGAAGTGCTTACCTTGCTTTTTCACTGGCATTTTGTGGCTGTTGTATATAGTATAATTTATATTGTTTGTTGTTCTTGAAATTATTATGTTATGCTCAATGTTGAGACTGTTGTGATTATTATTGTTGTTGTTGCTGTTGCTGTTGTTGTGGCTGCAGCTTTTGAGCCTTTTGTTTGTGTGTTCAGTTGAATGTCGTTAAACTCTATTTATCACTGTTTGTTTAGAAGCTGGGCTGTAATATTTCTGTTATACGTTGGTTATACGAGCATAGCGTACTCAAATACATATATGTATGTATATTGCGTATACTACACGAATGTATTTATTATACTTTTCAATATATTTTTATTCCGTTTTGTTGATTTTCTTGCGTGGTCTGCACTTTGTTTTTATGTCTTTGCCACTCGCTCTCCCTCTCTCTCTCTCTCTCACTCACTCACTCATCATTCGCATTTCTGCTTTTATGTCATGCTCATTTGCATGTGTATGTAAGTGTGTAATAATATTTTATATGGCGCTTTGCACAAATTTTACATTTTACAAGAAAAAAAAAACACAAAAACGCGAGACCGATAAAAGAATGCATTAAATAAATGGAGTTTATTAATTGATCTTCGCACATTTCAACATTTCAATAGTTCACATAATTAACTGTGACAGCTCACAGACACACACCCACATACGCAGACGAGATTTTGAAAAAACAACAAAAAAAACAGCAAAATAAAATACAAAAAAAACCGTTGCGATGTCGAAATTTTGTCGCCCAAAAATTTTGTTTGTGGCCAACGCCGACTATTGTCTGATTTCTGCTGTCCTCTGTCCACTGTCCGCTTTACGCTGTCTGCCGTCTGCTGTGACCAGGCTACATGCACACACACACACACACACAAGTACGTACGCTTCTTTTTGCGCTATTTCAGCGAATTCTCATCTCACACACACACGCAAAATCTATATATACATAAATATGTATGCATATAGAATTATGTTGGAAGCAGCTATTCAAATATTGTGTATTATTTTTGGCGTTTTTTTCGTTTGTATTTTGTAATTTCTTTTAATTTTGTAATAGTTTAGATTTAAACTCTCGCAGTGGTCGTAGTTAAAGAACGTTATGTGCTATGCGTGACACCCGTGCGCCCCCCACAAAACAACAATTGACTCTGACTGACTGGGAGCGTGCGAGCGAGCGAACAACTGAGCCGCTAACTAATTGCCTGCCTCTCTCTGTCTGTCTGCCTGTCTGCCTTGTTCCCCGGCAGCGACGCAGCGCAGTGTTGCCATGTTATAAATCAAAGCACGAAAGAACACAAAAAAGTACAAATTAAAAAGCTCTTTGGGTGCGATCCGAGTGAAAACATTTAAAAGCACTTAAGCAAAATAATTAATGCTTTCGCTTCTAGATCACAGCGGCGCCTCCTAATGAAGTTATAAAACACATTAAAATTCAAGCGAAAACTTGCGGACAACAAAATCACACAATTTGGTGAAAAACATCACGACAACACTGTTAAAGAGCGGCGTGCTCAGTTATGCACTCTTTTCCTCTCTTCGACGCTCAACGTCAATATCAATTTCTAATTTGAATGGAGACATCTTTTTCAGGGTGCTCAGTGAAATACATATGAATGTGTGTGTGTGCCTCGATCGTGCGCTGTGCATTTATGCTATCGATGCATAATTAATAGCCAAAAAGTAGGCTAAAAAGGCGTTTACTCAAGCTTAAAAACTAAATTTGCAGTTAACTGAATTTATATTCGCAATACAATTGCATAGCTTTTTTGCCGAGTAGCATTTCAATGCATACTACTTCAAAAACAATCGAAGCCAGCAAATGAGAAGAAGCCGAGAGCGAATGAGTAGCCAAGAGCTGATGAGCGAATGGAAACGCAAATGTGCCCGCGTGTTTGTATGTGTGTGCGAATTCGAGATGAAGAAGGAGGATGAGCAGTGGAACAGAAGAGAAGAAAAGTGGCAGTGGGGGCTTAGAGTGGCAACGCCGGCAAGTTCAATCACCTCGTGCTATGCGATTACTACACACAGCCTTCTTATCCTGTCGTTCCGTTCCGTTTCGTTTCGTCTAAACAGGGCAATTGATTGCCTTCGCTCGCTCCTTCAATAAGTAATTTATATTTCGTTGTTCGGCAGCAATTATTATAATTACACGTGGCATATGATTGATATGCACAATGAAATGTTCTTAAATGCCAGCTTATACGTAAGACTTAAATTAAATCCAACGATTTATTACACACACATGGACGTAGTTAACAACTTGTACGCAAATGAAAGCAAATACACAAGTACATACATACAGTGTGGTGTAATCATCAACCGCTGTGTGTGTATTTCATTTATATATCTCCTCACACACACGCACACGCTTTTAGATGTAGGTTACACGTGCAGGCCGCACATGTATACACACTCACACACACACGCGGAGATATTTACATACATGTACAATTCGAGCAGAGCTCATTAAAGTATGCTATAAAAAATACCAAGAATGTTAGTAGATGTGTGTGATTTCGATTTCCATTTCGATTTTTTTCTTTCAAGTTTACTTGAGCGACACCGATAAATTTATGCGATGACCTTGACGCGCATCGCTGCGTTGTGATTTTGCTGTATGCTATGTATGTACTTCTTGGGGTGCCGTTAAACGACGTGCAAAAAGGATGTACAAGCGTTGATATACTTGGCGCTGCTTAATTTATTGTCTATGAACACATATTATGCATATGTATGTGTATCTATAGGCAGCATTGATTTCTTTTATTTCATCTTTTTCCTTTTTTCTACTTCTTTGGATCTGTGCTATTTTTAGACAAAACTCCCAAAAGTATGCTCTTGTATTTGCATTTTTCTATGTCCATGTCAGTTGTTCAAAGTTTTCACTCACTCACTCACGAACGCAAAAAAAAATGTAGAAAAAACGTTGGGTAAAAAAGGTTTGACGTTTTCGCGCACCGTTATGAGCTCACTGACGCTCGGGCAGCTGATGCTGCGGCTGTCACGTTACACACACACACATACGCATTCAGAGGCATACATACACACACACACACATACACAACACACACATAGAGTTGTATTACATATGTATGCGTTTTTGATTATTTGCTTGCTTGCTCCTCACTATTCATTTTAAAACAACATCCCTCGCATACATACATACATATACATAGTTAAGCATGTACTGCAGCATACATAATATGTGTGTGTGTGCTTAAAAAATTGATGAAAAAATATATTTACACACACATACCATCTTCATCGCAGAGAGACACGAGAGGACCGTCTTTTTATTTAATTTTTTGCATATGAACACACTTACATAGTACATTGAGATATGTACACACTATTTTCCGTAGTTGCATGTGTATGTGTAACATCAAAATATTGTAACTATCATTGTTTTTTTTTTAT
Organism: Drosophila rubida; assembly: GCA_035046165.1. Taxonomy (NCBI): domain Eukaryota; kingdom Metazoa; phylum Arthropoda; class Insecta; order Diptera; family Drosophilidae; genus Drosophila; species Drosophila rubida. Next base: position 17,502,429 of record JAWNOF010000023.1, on the reverse strand, counting down.
TTTAATATGTGTATCACAAATTGGAATTGAAATTGCAATTGGAATTTACATACACGTTACTCACACGTCAACATAGGACATGCGTTTGGCACTGGCCTTAGGCATTTTAATTGTGTTTAATATAAATAAATTACTGTTACTGTTTGCGTTTTGCGTTTCGCATGCAGCACGCTGAGAATATATTACGGGATTTTCTGCTCTCTCTCTTATAAGCTCGCAAGTTACTTTGGCTGCTTTGGCTCTGCTGACTGCCTGCCTGCCGTCTGTCTGTCTGCCTGTCCGGCAGTCTGTCGTTCTGTCTGTCTGCTGCAGTCGACGCATGCGCCGTACATGCATTTATTCGCATTGCCGACCGCACGGCAAATGCAATCAATGTGACCGCAGCTGACATGTCAAAATAGACCGATATATACCACTGCATTATTAATAGCTGGTTACACTTTGTATAGAAAATGGAGCCATCAGTTGAATGTTTTCAATTCTGATTGTTTCTAATATAGCGTTACTTCTCAGACTGATTACATTCATATAAGAACCAAGAAAAACTATTTTTAGTCCTAGTATATTTTGAAATATACTTCATAGTCTCGATAAATATCGACAATACAGTCGGTGCAAACAGCTGATCACTCTGTCAGTTTACAAACGTGACCACGCGAGTCGTTGACATTTATTTGTTGTTCAAACGCGTTTCGTTTATTTTTGTTTTATTATAATGGCCAGAAAGCGTAAAATACCCGTAAGAAAGCATCATGGTGTACGTGATCCTCTGCAGCAAATCGAGCAGCGCGAGAAGAAGTAAGCAAACTAAGAGCATTCCACAAACCATAATACAATACATTCATTTTAGACTGGCGAACGTTACAAATAATCCACCAACACAGAAGGACGATCAGCGCGGCTCCTACAGCTTTCAGCAGTTCAAGAAATTAGCGGACACCGCCAAAGCTGGCAAAAAACTCAAATTGGGTGCTGTGGGCAAAGAAGACCTGCCCAAGGCATCAGCGGGCAAACATCCAAAGAAAGCGCAGCCCAACAGTGCCAACAACAACAACAACAACAACAGACACGCCAACATTAAGCAGCTGGCCGATGAGTCGGACGTGGATTATCTGCGACGTGTGAATCGCATGACGAGCGCATCTGTACGCGAAGCACAATACGAGGCTAAATACGGCGTGAATGTCATACGCAATCCGCAGACGGGCGAAATAACAATACAGAAACGTCCCAAGAACGAGATCGATGAGCTGCTCAAGCAGAAGCAAAAGGAGCGCAGTCTGGCGAAGAGTGGACGCAAGAAGCAACAGAAGAAGACGGCCAATCTGATGGATGCCAAGACCAGCAAGGAACTGATCAAGCGTGCCTATAAGGAAGCGGACGAAGATGAGGACGAAGACGATGAGGTGAGCGATCTCAAACATTCTCCATTAATCAGTTTGGCTACAAACTTCAGCGTATACTTCAACCAATGCTTGTCAAAGAAAAACCAATTGTAAACTATCTCTATCGATTTGTAGACTGCATCGCCAGCCGAATACAAACGAGATGTCTTCAAGTTTGGGGAAATTGTGCACGCACCACCAACGCTTAAAACGTTGCCGCGCAAGGCAAATAAAAATGAGACTGTTCCGCGACCCGGCAGCAAATCGAATCTGCTGCTCAAGTCGCTAATGGAGAAACCGGCGTCCAGTGCAGTCGCCTCACAGTCCGCAGCGTCGTCGTTGCCCGCCAAAACGAAGAAGCTTCAGCACACGACGCCAACAAAACAACAACTGAAGGGCAAGCGAAAAGATTTGCCAGCTGCCACGCGCAACATGCTGGAGGGGGAACGCAGCAAGATGATTGATTTGTATCGACAGCTGAAAAAAGAACATAATAATAATAACCAGGCAACGACGACGGCGATACGTCGTTAGTTAACATTGTTGTAATGTTTATTTATCTTTTTATCAAACATTCTCAACCTTGGAAGAACGAAAACGAAAAATGCGCAAAACAAGAAACAAAAACAATATAGTACAATGTATTTTTCCTAGTTCATTTCGCGTTTCATTTTTTGTTCTTTCGTTTTAGTTGCTGTTTCGTCTTGTTTTCGGTGTCAGGCTGTGTTGATTTTTTTGCTCTCTTGTAGTTTTTTTTCTGGTGTCAGAATTTGAAAGTTTCGGTCGCTGCACGGTGAAACTACATAGGTTAAATTTAGCACCGTTTTGTCTCCAAAATACCAAAAAAAAAAACAAAAAAGAAAGGAAGAGAAACAAAAAACGAAAACGCTTCTTACATGGTAAATTTTTCAAAATTATGTATAGTTCTGTTTGGTTTTGTTGCTGTTATTGTTTTTGTTGTGTTAAACGATAGTAAAACGGAACACACGGGTTTTGGATTGATCGGCCAGCCTCCACACACACACTATCGAACATGTGCTCCAATAACGGTTGACTAATTGTTGTTGTTGTACTTAATAAGGGTCACGCCACAGGGTGTTGTTGCTGTCCTCCTACATGCCGCCGCTCTGCTTTTGCAGCATTTGCGCAAAACGTTGTGTGATCAGCAGCGAGGTGTCAATGAAACGATCCACGCAATTGCTGAGACACGTCTCTGTGGCATGGTCCAGTTTGGTGCTCGGCTTCCCGATGCATTTCTCCCAGCAAATTTCGTTGAACTCGTGTATCTAGTGGGGAGCCGGCCAACAATTTATTACTCAATATGCGGCATTACGTATGTGCGTGTGTGAGTGCGTTACCTGTGCGTTGACTTGCGCCTTTTGTTTCTCAATCATGAGGAACTCTTGCAGCTCCTTATCGTTACCGGATAGATTCTCAAAGTCAGACATGATGGCTCTACGATGTATGTATGGAACTTTGCGTTTTAGTTACGTTTTTCAGTGAATTTCTAATAAAAAGCACGCGAAAAAAAAAATTTGTTTTTCGTCTGTTTTGCTCTCTCGCCCGATACTTGGAATTTTACTTTTTTTCTATAAACTGTGTGTGTGTGTTTTGAGGTTATATAAAAACTGGCAGTGTTGGCGTTGCCAGAGCGTCGAAACGAAAACACTGAGCTTGTGTTGTAAAACATGAAAATGGTGGGGCTGCAACAAGCTATCGATAGCTTGCACACACACAAAAACAACCAATTTGCTAAAACTGCATATTTTTTTTTCGTCTCGTCTTTTGTATATTTTTTATTGTTGTTATTGCCTGTGTGTGTGTGAGCGTGTGTGTGTGCTCACGCAAAACGCAGATAGTTTAATATACATGTACATATATAAAGTTTTTGTGTGCATTTGTAAGGGAAATTGCAAGTGAGTGCAAGGACTGGAAGAAAACGATCTAAAAAAAAAAAAGAAAAAAAAGGAAAACAAACTGCACATTAATGAGGTGGCGACGCAAGCTCGCCAAACTCGGCAACAACTGCGATTTTGTTGATTAAACAAAGTGCGTGTGTTTGTGCGTGCCGCACCTGAAAAGACCACAGCAAGAACGACAACAACAACTACAACAACGACAAAAAAAAAAACCAAAAAGGGAGCAAACGAAGCTGCGCTGCAATGGACGACAGCAGCAGCGGACGCACTTCGCTGGCGGACAGCAGCAGCTTGGCGGCGTCGTCGTTGCGCAGCGGAGGCAGCTCCAATCAGAACATTGCCAACGATGGCTTCGTACACGTCTACAACCTGCTGAAGGACGACTTCGACAAGTTCTCGCCGACGCTGCTGGTCGAGGAGATAGCCAGCATCATGTGTCGCCAGATGGAAATACTGCCCGCCGCCCAGCTACTGTTTGGCATACGTGAGCACAACAACAGCAGCCACAGCAATGGGAGCAGCAGCAGCAACAGCAGCAGCCACAATAACAACAACAACAATGCGAATACAAACGCCAAGTACAAATGGCAGTTGGCTGGCGAGCACTTGAGCTGCAGCGTTCGGTATTGCTTTCGCATGCGATTTCGGGTGCCGGAACTGGATCGTCTGCTGTCGGAGATCGATGCCAATTGCCACACGTACCTGTATCACCAGATGCGCTACGACATGCTGCACGAGCACATACAGGAGATACGGTATCCGGATCACAAGGACAAGGTCATGGGTCTGGCCGTCATGGACATGCTGATCGACAAGGAGGAGCGCCAGCTGGCCGCCCAGACGGTGGAGAAGGCCTACAAGAGCTACTTGCCACGCAGCCTGTGGCGGGCGCATCGCATCTTTGTGCGCGCCAAAATACGCAGCACATTCCGTCAGCTGAGCGTTAATCAGCCGGCCGTCAACAGTCTGAAGTGGCACTATGTGCATCAAATCTGCCATCTGGCGCCCACCTACTTAACGGAGCAGTTCAAGGCGACCGTTGAGTATTTCCCCAACGAGTCCACCACAGAGCCGCCCAATCTTGGTGGCGGCAACGGCGGCAGCCACAGCAGCAGCAGCCACTCGACGCGCACATCGACCAGCACGCTGGTAACGGGCTCGAATACCACGCTGTCGACGACGGTGACGGGGCACGGTCAGCACGGTCATCGTCACAACGATAGCAGCAGCAATGGCCATGGCTCGCAATCAACGCACTCGCAGCCGCATCATCGTCGCGTCGTGCATCACCAGCTGCCCAACTCGATACCCGTCTACGTGCGCCTCTGGTTCCATGACTCAGCCGAACCGGGACTCAAAGTGGCGCGCGTCACCTCGGAAGCCACGCTCAAAGTGAGTAACATCCTGTCGTTATCTTATCACTCTCCATATGCTCACCCACTGAACGCTATTCTTTGTGCATTCGCAGTGGAGTCTGGTCGCCGTCGTCGAGGACATTTTCTCGCTGTACAAGGAGAGCGAGCAGCTGGTGCGCATGGAAATTGTCGGCTTTCCCAAGGGTTATCACATGCGCTTCGAGACCGAGCACGAGATGAAGTCGTTCATCTCCTATCTGGGCATTTACATTAGGTAAAGCGGCAGCCTCGCTTCAGGGGCATAGTTTGTAAAATGAGAATAGCTGTAAACTTAACGACCTTCCTCTTGCCGGGCAATCGTTCTATGCAATTCTCGTGCCCGATTGGCTTTAGTTTCATAAATGCATATATCTAATTGTATGAACGACGCGCAGCGCAAACGAAATGAGTTAAGATTCTTAGAATTGCATCGTGCAATCACATTGCGTGCCTTGAAAAGTTTCAAAATATGTGCTTAAAATTCGTGCGCAAATTGAAATTGAGATGCGTGCGAATATTTGCTAATTAACACACTTTCATTCCCTCCCTCGCCCTCACTGTGCTGTGCTGGCTGGCAGATTGACGGTGAAGTGGATGCAGGACTTGTGCCCGACGTACAAGACGCCCTCGCTGGAGGAGCTGGATCGTCTGTGCTGCCACGGGCCCATTGGCGGCGGCTATTCGTTCATGAAGCTGTACGAGAACGGCGACAAGTGTGGCAGCTACATTGTGCGGCAGTGCGATCGTGAATACAACACCTACTACATAGACATCAACACACGCATGTAAGTGATGATCCACTCTCAACTTATCCTACTAGACATTCATGTGTGTGTGTGTGTGTGTGTGTGTGCATTTTGCAGCGTGGCGCGGAACAGCGACCATGAGCGCTGTCAGACGGAAACGTTCAAGATTGAGCGCAAGGACAAGCACTGGAAGCTGGCCTACAATGGGGGCGAGCACATCTTCGAGCAGCTGCCGGAGCTGGCGCAGTTTATACGCACCGACAGCAGCGACCGCATCCGGATACCGCCGTCGAAGTACGACAAGCCGCCTTTGTTGCTGCTGTGTCTGCCCAAAAACCTGAAAACCAAAAAGACTGAAATGGAACTGAGCGAAGGCGAGCTGCAGCGTCGCAACGCTCAGATATTCAATCCCAAGACCGATCTGCAGTGGTATCGAGGTAAGCCTCCAGTTTGTCCAACGAATTCGCAATGCTAATGCTGACCGCTTTGCGCAGACTCGATCAATCACAGCGATGACGACAAAGTGTTTACCATGCGCGGCGATTGGATACAGCAGGGCTCGTTCAAGGATGTGCCCGTCACGATGAAGATGCTGAAGTACGATGCGAACTTTCAGGAGTTCACGGAACTGGCGCACACCTGGAGCTTGATCCAGTCGCCGCAGTTCATCAAGCTATACGGACTGACGCTCTCGGTGCCCTACACCATGGTCATGGAGTACTCGAAGCACGGGCCACTCAACAAATTCCTGCTGGCGCATCGCGACATCAGCATGTACTGTTTGCTGGACATGATGCACGGCTTGGTGCGCGGCATGCACTACCTGGAGGATAATAAGATCATACACAGCTACATACGCTGTGCGAATCTGTATGTTACCAAATACGAGCCCGACAAGTATGTGCTCGACGCCAAGATCAGCGATCCTGGCTACCCGCGACCCTACAAGCAATCAGAGTGAGTCCCTATGCAGTTCAGTTAGCGGTTCAACATTCGCTTAACATGCTTCTTAACGTCTCTGTACTTAAATTAGGAGAACGTCAAGTATTTAATTAGCTTTTGTTTTTGTAGTAGTCTCTTCTGCATTCCAAGTTAAACAGAACTCATCTTTACAATAGCTCTGTCTCGCTTTCTTTCATTAACATTCTGTTCACTTATTTATGAGGAAAATTGTTTAATTATGCATTCAAATTTCCTCATTATGAGTTCATTGGCGGAAATGTGTTTGTATCTCTTTTTCTTTCTTTTCTTCTAAAAGTTACGTTTCAATATTGCTATCTCTTTCGTTTTGGTTGGGAAAACCTTTAAATCTTTTTAATACAATCCGTTTACTACAGTTTCCCCTTTTCAAATTTCCTTTAAAGACCAATCAAAAGTATCGTGTCTAATCGTTGGCTTGATTCTCTCTCGACAGCTCCGCGTGGATACCCATCAAGTACTACAATCACTTGGAGGCCGCCAAGCAGGACTCGAGCACGCAGCTGTGGGCATTTGCGACGACCATCTATGAGATCTTCTCGCGGGCACAGTGTGCGCCGGATCGCATGAAGCAGCGGGATCTGATACGCAATCGATCGATCGACGGCGGCATACTGAAGCCACTGCATCAGCGGCTGTGTCCCGCCGAGATGTACAACACCATTATGGATGGCTGGAGTGACGATCCCGACAAGCGGTTCAGTCACCACGACATCTTCACGCGCCTCAACGCAATCAAAACGCGACTGCAGCGCAACTATGATGTGCCTGAAACCGAAGCCGAATCACGTAAGTTGCCAGCTTCACTGCGAGACGGCTCGAATGTTAATGCTCGTTTACTTGCAGTGGAGTTCGCTGAGGATGGCGACTATCAGGGCGAGTTCACGGTCATGAACAATGGCCATGGGCTGCCCAATGGGCGCCATGAGTCCGAGTGCGTGCTGGATGACGCAACCGCCCGCAATCTGTTCAGTGGTCCCGGTGAATTCTTTGCCAACACGCATGATCTGCCGCTGGTCATGCAGCTCTCCGACTGCAAGGTCGTCTATCGCGAGAAGCACAAAATCGGGCAGGGCCACTACGGCACCGTGTACCGCGGCGAACTCGAATATCATGACAAGGATCGACCCACCGAGCAGGTGGCCATCAAGAAACTCAAGACGGTGCAGGTGACGAACGATTTCATACGCGAAATCGACATAATGCGCACGCTGGATCATCCCAATGTGGTGAAGTTCAAGTACTGGGCGGAGAAATCACTGAGCATCATCATGGAGTACTTCGAGTACGGCTCGTTCATCGTGTATCTCAGCTCGCGCAAACCAAGCCTGACCAACGCCCGTCTCTTGGCCTTTGCGCTGGACATAGCCTGCGTAAGGAAACCTTTCAGCTTGCCACAACAAAATTGTTTTCACTCAATGCGCATACTTCTTTCTGATCATTGCAGGGCATGAACTATTTGTCGGGCAAGGGGCTGATCCATCGTGATCTGGCCGCGCGCAACATTCTAGTCGATCGATCGTGTGTGAAAATCTCAGATTTCGGACTGGCGCAATTCGCCAATGCGGATGGCTATTACTATGGCATCAGTCAGCGCGACATACCCATCAAATGGTGACGACTGCACTGCTGATGATGGCTGCTTTATGCAAATCTTAATGTGTCGCTTGCAATTCCAGGTACTCGCCGGAAGCCATTGAGACCTGCAAATTCTCATCGTATTCGGACGTGTGGAGCTATGGCGTGACGCTCTTCGAAATGTTCTCGCGCGGCGAGATACCGAATCTGCTGCCGGGCCAGGAACTCACACAGGAGGATTTCCTCAATCGTCTGCGGCGTGGCGAGCGGTAAGCATTGCTAACTAACACCAAATTGTTATACAATTGTTAACCGCTTGAATGCATCGGCATCGTTGTAGCCTGCCCAAGCCGGAGCTCTGCACGGACTTTGTGTACAATGAGCTGATGCGTCCGTGTTGGCACGAAACGCCCAAGTCGCGGCCGACGTTCTATCAAATCATTCAGATCATTCAAAGCGAAATTGGCGACAATGTGGCCAACATCGAGCAGCAACAGCATCACCACCACCCGCAGCAGCAGCAGCAGCAGCAGCAGCAACAGCAATTGGCGCATCACAGGAGCACAACGGCCGGATTCGAGGATGAATGACACGAACTGCAGCTGGATGCGGCGATCACAACGAACATTTGCAACGCTTAGCAATGAAACTGGGAAGCAAGCAAAAACGAAAAGAGAAGAAAGCACAAATGACTGGAAAAGTCGTCGTTGCTTAAATCAGCGTTCACCTTGGCCTAGCCGTGTCGTGAACACGCAACCACAATTTGTTGACGTTTTTCATTTATTTCTTGTAGCGTTTTAAGTTGTTATACTTTCACACTCAAACTCACTCTCATTCTCACCGTCACCGTCACACCACCCGCCCCACCTTAATCTGCCTCCCGCCCACAAGCAAATACACAAACACACATAAGGAGGCGTTTTAAAAACGCCGGACGCACGTGCTTTACAGCAACAAAGTTTCTTTAAATTTAAGCTAAATACACTTATACATTATTCTCACACTTTACCACATACAATACGATAAATATGATTAATGTGCTTTTACTCTGTCCCTACACACACACACACACACACACACACACACGCGTACACGCAAGCACACTCCTTCTCTTTCTAAACCCTTAATTTACTTTTATGTTTGAAGCATTTAAACAATTCTCATTTTAGTTTGTTATAACTTTTAGACAACATTGTTATATATTGCTTAGCTTGATGTAATTTTAAAATGTACAAAACAAAAACAAAAATACAGAAGATTTAACGAAAATTATTGAATACTGCACAATCGCTTTTGCAAGCGTAACAAATCCCTAACGCAATCAAGCGAATAAAATAATCATATATATATAGATATATATATATATAAATCGTAATACTAATTTACTCAAGAAATCTACTATGTGCACATATAGATTATATATTCTATATAAATATACATATACGTAAAAAAATTCTTTGTAAAAATGCTGATTGACTACGTTCACACAGAGAAGTCAATTATTCAATATATATATATATATATATATATATATATATATATATTATGTACACGTATGCCATTTTAAATAAATAGAAACGACGATTCCGTCAACTGCATCATTTTAATATTTTTGTTAAACTTATTTTATTTGGTTATTCAGTTAAAAAGGCAGCGAGTCAATCTGGTCCTTCTGTAAAACAGCTACCAATTAATACATACAATATATCTCGAATTATATCTTTCTCAGGGATTCAAAAAAGAAACCGCATTTATTAATTGTATTCAACAAATAACTTTGAACTTTGTTAACTTTCTAAATTCGTCAAACATTCAACCGATTTCGATGTCAACTACAGTCAAAAACATCATTCTTTGCGTCCACACATAACTGAAAGAGATGGCGAATAGTACGTGGAGAAGTTAGCTGTAAATTAATGAAATACCTCTCGAAAAAGGTTCTTCACTTTCCTGATACACACACAGATAAGAACAAACACTGTGCTGAGTAATTGGTGCATCTCAAGATGATAATGGTATACGTATGCTGAGCATCATGAAACTGTCGAAGCAGATAACAAAAGTACACCATGCGTGGAATAGTCATAGATCCAAATAAATGTTTTTATATTACATGAATACTTTGTGTATAAAACTATGCATAGTACTACTTAAATATAACTATTTACACATTTGATATTCTATGGGGACGAAGCATAACATAAAAGATACAAAATATATTATAAAATAATATGTATAGCACTAAAATATTGCTGAAAGAAAAATATATGAATATGAAAATTCAATTCAAGTCTTTAAAAACTGATCAAGTGCGGCCACACCGATAAGGATTTTAAAAACAAATTGAATTAATTAGTTAAGATTAAAAAATAGACTAACACCTAGGTCTAAACGTCATTTGTGGTCCAAACATTTGCTTCCCATTCAATTTGATCGTTGTTTTGGAAAATTGGTGGCTATATAAACTGCATTCTATATGGCTGAATTGTGTGCTAGGAACCCTCCGTTTTCTTCTTCTTCAGTGTCTCCAGAACTCCCGCAAAGTTAGCCGTCTTCTTCTTGGCCGATTTCGGCGTTGATGTCTGGCTGCGCACCCGCATCTGCGTTGGCGCCACATCGTCACTGAAATCGAAATCGTTCGCCTTCTGTGGTCTGCAAGTAGCGAAGGAAATTGTTAGGTAATCCTTCTCACACATCAGTAGTTAGCGTCCTAATTTCTTTAGCTAGTTTTTGTAGAACAGCCATTTATCAAGCAGCTACTAAGAATCCGCAACTCCGACAACATTGTCAAGTTTGTTGACAACACCAAGGACCCAATGTATTGCTGCCGACCACTGATCTACATACACATTCATGAAATTCATTTAAGAACTTGACTTACTCTTGTTCAACGGCTTCGGTGGCGGCTTCCAGCTCCTTGTTGTTGCCACCGGCGTTGACGTCCGGCGACGGTGGACGCCGGCCAGGGAATTGCCATTGTAGTTCGGGTATGTTGCCTGCTTCGAGCATCAAATAGTAGCTTTCAAGTTCTTCAGCATTGGCCGAGAATTTATCAGAGGCAGTCGCCGTCTCCACTTCTGTTGACATTTTTTGTTAATTGTTGCCTTAACAGACAATAGAGATGGAGCGACATCGATTTGACTATCGATTTATCGCTTTTTTATGGCAAGGCAAGCATCGATGTTTATTTCTTGGCAGCCAAATAATACTATTATAAATTGTATGTTATTAAAGAAAAATTAATTTTACTTGCGTTCAGTAAGTTTATCTTTTTGCTGTTTACTATAAAAGCAAACTATTTTTATTTGTTAAAGTGTTGCCAGACACGTACAGTTGTTCGAGTATCGATTTCGAATAGTGTTGTAAAGCGTGCGTCGCGCGCGTGTTTTGAAGCTCAGCACTATTTTTTATCTATATCGGGTCAATGCGCTTATCTATGCAGTTTGGCATTTTTATCGTTCACATTGGCACTAAAAGCGAATTCGTTGTGTTTGTATTATCACAAACAAGTAAAAAAATCAATAAATCATATTAAAGATTAACTGCTTTTGGTTGCAGATAAGAATCGACATTGTGATCTATAGAAACTTTGCTGAAATGCTGAGTGAAGAAATAAAAGAAATGGTGAAATTTATTCATTATATTTTTTTGATTACTAAATTCTTAGAACTTTATTCAAAATTATCATCTCATTCTTATGCTCATTTCAAACTGGCTTACATTCATCCTCATCTTCTCTCTCACTCGCGACGCGCGCGCGCTCGCTCTCTCATGCTGCCGGGCGTCGCATCGCGAATGGAGCTAATCCTACTTGACACAGTGTCGTCCACGTCATTATCTTTCCGACTTTATCATGATCAGCTGCTTATAAATATACATATTATATTTTGTTTTTCTGTTTCTGTTTTCTGTTTTTCCGTTTCTTGCTTGTATACTCGTATATGTATAAAAAGAATAATTATATTAATTAATTAATTAATAATAAACACACAATTTCATTGCAAAAGATTTCTACAATACGTAATTAAATACGGATACGTCCTGATCGTTGGTATTGCCACCGCCGCCACCACCGCCGCCGCCTCCGCCGCCGCCGCCGCGATTCGAAGAACCCGACGATTTGTTGGAGCCGTGGGCAGCAATCGTTAGCTGATTGGTCTGATGGATGACCGAGGTGATGTCACTCTGCGAGGCCGAGATGTCCTTGCTGGTGAGCACGTCGGAGCTGCTCGAGCCGGACGAGATGTGTCGCTCGGCCATGCCGTATTGTATCGGCTGATAGCCGTGACTGGGATTGTATGTGGCCGAGTATGGCATGTAGATTGGCGGATTTGGCAGCGGCCCGATGTCGCTGGTGATGCTCTCCGTGTCCGCATGGCTCAGTGCGTGGCCGACGCCGCCGTGCGGATTGCTGTGCAGGCCGTGTCGCATATTTGGATTACGCTCCTCGTTGACCACATAATAGCACTGCTCGGAGAACGTCAGCTTGTTCACCGTGTGCTTGATGAAATTGTTGCGCAGCATCGCCGACACAATGCGTCTGGCCTCGCGCCTATCCTGCACATCCTCGACGTTCTCCAGCACCCAGTTGACGGCGTCGGCGCCAATAAATGCATTCGGTATGGTGATCTTCAGCCACATGCGATCGCGTATCTCCAGGCCGCTGTCCGGCTTCGTCATGGCCTTGACAATCTCCTCGATGTTGTTCTGGTCGAGTCGCTCCTTGATCGGCTCCGGTATATCGGCCATAATACTGTCGTGCGAGGTCAGCGCCTGTGTGTGCGCCACCCAAGCGCCCGGATCGATGGGTCGCACCGGCTCCGTGCGCGGTATGGTGAAATAGCCCTTGGGATTGGGATCCCAGCACTTGGCCACCACCAGTTTGATGGGACCCGGCTTCTGGACCACCTCGCGCAGCACACGCACCGCCTCGTCGTTCGTCATATTCTCAAAGTTGACGTCGTTCACCTGCAGGATCATGTCGCCGGGCTCGATGCGACCGTCGAGCGCGACGGCGCCGCCCTTCATGATGCTGCCCACGTAGATGCCGCCGTCGCCGCCGCGATTCGATTGGCCGACAATTGAGATGCCCAGAAAGTTGACCGCCTCCATGTTGATCGAGACCGTGATGATGTTCAGCGACATCGTCGAGTCCGTGATCGAACTGTACGAGGATGTGCGCGACATGCTCGGCGCACGTTTTTTGCGACGCTGCGGCTTCTTGCGCACCTGCAGCCGCTGCACGCTGCTGTAGTCGGTCATGTCGCGGTCCAGCGTCAGCTCCGATTCGGTGCCAAAGAGACTGGTCGAGTCCAGGTCGCTGGACAGCACCGAGGCCGATTGATATGTGAGTGGCGGCGGTTGCAGCAGCTGCAGCGGCAACTTGTGCGGCTGCTGGAGTTGCTGTTGCTGCTGCTGTGGCTGTTGTTGTGGCTGCAGTTGCTGTTGCTGCTGTTGTTGCTGCTGTTGCTGCTGGTGCTGCTGCTGTTGCAGCAAGTGACTGCGCACACGCATCTCACATTCGCTGGGCGGCAGCTCAGAGCAGTTGTCGGACTGATTGGTGCCATCCGCCGAGACGAGCCACGAGACGACGCGTCCGTTGAAGCAAGGCAAGATGGTGGCATCGTCGGCGATCTCCTCTTTGACCACGCCAAAGTCCGCATCCATTGACTTGAAGAAATACTTGTAGTTGTTGTTCTGTTTGTTGAGCACCATCTTAAAGTCTTTGAGCGTCACCTGAGCGGAGCAAATTGGTATTTTAACCAAATACGGTGTGCTCTCGTCGTCGATGTGATAAATCACTTTCGTCTCCTGGCCATTTGCTGGACGCTCGCTATCCATCTTAGATCTGTATGCTTTCAATTCACTTCTTTTTTTTTATTTATTATTACTATGTACTATTTTAGCTGTCCAGTTGCAGCAAGAGTTTTTCCCCGACGTTCGCGTTTTTCCTTTTTTTGCTTTCTTCTCTTCTTCTTTGCAATGTATGTACTCCTCTCGCTTCTCTGCTGCTTCTGCTTCTCTGCTTTTTTGGGTTGGGTTGTCAATGGAGCCGCAGCAAGCAGCGCTCCTCCTCCTTCATTTGCTCCCTCCTCTGTTCCGCTTTATGCAGCACTCACACACACACACGCACACAGACACACACATCAATCAATGCTGCTGCTGCTATTGCTGCTGCTGGGAAAACATTTTACACACAATTTTCCACTATATTGTGTACGCTTTGTTTTTCTTTGCGTTTTCGCTTATTGTTTCGTGTTTTTTTCGTTTTTTGCTTTTCGCCTGCTTCTTGGTTGGGCGTTTATAATTATAATTTTGTGGGGAGACAAAATATATATATATAGGTAAATAATTGACAGCGCTAGACTGATATCGATACGTGTATCGAACCAGGGATGCTCGAACGCTCGCCGCACACACACTCGATAGTTATCGAGGTGAATATTCTGATTTAGTGTGACCGCTTTTTTGTATTATGTTTCGTTTTTGCATTAAGCACTTGTATTTTTCTATGCACAATAGCTTATTTCACATTTGTTTTATTTTTCAGCTTAAGCGCATTCAAACCAAAGACTGTCCCATAATAATTTTCCAAGTGAGCGGTTTGCCCGACGGTCACGCTGTTTCTGACAGGCACACAAAGAGGCAAAGTTCACATATAAAATCACATTTATCGATTCTTTGTATTGCTATGATTTGCATATACAACAATATTGCACAAACATGTCATAATTGCAAAATAGAAACTATAAACGCGATAGCATGCAATTAACTGCATGCAATCTTCAATCTTTACTATGAATCGTAAAATCGATAAGCCGCAGAAGTTGTAGCGACACTTCGAATGTGTACACACTGGTCGTAGTCAGTTAAAGTTATATTTAGATATTTAAAAATTAAATTACAAAATAAAAACCAAGCCCAACCAGAAATGAGATCCATTTTGTTTGAAGATTAAACCTTTAATCGCTTTACATGTAAATAAAATAATACATTTATATATTTCGTTTATTTATTACTCCCTCTTCATTGCTTTACATCAGTAGAAATAAATTTAAATATGCGCATTCGCCTTAAATTGTAATGTTTTTTTTCTTAATGGATCGTTTTTACTTTTCTTTATTTTTTATTTTTACAATATAAATCAACTACAGTTTTATATTTTTGCAAATTAAAAAGTGGTTTTGTTTCTTGATAGTTTTTTTTTTTGTTTTTTAAAAAAATTATTTATGCCCTACATGCAAACTTTATGTAAAACTTATTTGTTAAAAATTATAGTTTTTGTTTCCTTTGAGAGTCGCGCTTGACCCTCGAATTATACAGTTTTGTTTTGGATTATTCAGTTTATCCGATATACATCATTACACATGTAGAATATTATCAAAATAATGATCGAAAATTAATAGTGTTTGTATATATATAAAATATGCACGTGTACAAATTGTTGTGTTCTGTTTTGTGTGTTTAAACTTTTCCTTTGAAATTGTTTTATTATATATTTTTATGTAGATATATAACGAGCAGCTAAAGTTACTATTACGCTAAAAATAACTATTACAACTAAGTTAAATCGAATTAAAAAAAAAGAAACATCAGTATCAATCATTCATCCATCATCATCCTTATATGGGGTCAATTCTCTTCAAAGAATCATAATGAAGACCACGAAGACTTTCTAGACTTACTCTCGCCTGTCCGGATTGTACATAATTATTTACGTAGTTCATGAATTATTATTTTGTTGTTGTAGTTTTTGTTTTGTTTTTTGCATATTTTATACATACAGCATTTCCCCCGCCCCGCACAGCACAGCAAAGCACGAAGTGTGAGCGTCTACTTGGACGTGACCATTTCGACGAGATCGCTTGATAATGCCAGCGAATCAACGATATCAATGAGTATCTCCACATCCTTGACGGTGTTCACCACCTCGGGTGCGCCCAGCAGATTCACGTGCTTGCCCTCGATGTTCGCATAGAAGCATTTGTTCTTGAATATGATGGCACGATCGAAGGGCACACGGCACTTGCTGCGATCGATCACCGAGCGACGGAAGAGCACGCACGACGGCTGATATTTGTGGCGCTCCTCCTCGGGTATGTTGTAGGTCTTCAGATCACCGGTGAATATGGTCATTGTCTGGCGCTGCATCAGCGACGGCGACACCTTGTACAGCGTCACCTTGCTCGTCCACTTGCTGGAGGGCACTTTGATGCGCGACGCCACGTTCGCCAGCTTGGCCAGCGACAGTTCGAGGCAGGTGCGTTGCTGGCGTGTCTTTGGGATGGACTCTTTGGGTGTGCTGATCACATGCCAGGTCTCGTAGCACGTGATCTTCTTCACAATGCGTCCATCTTCCTCGCAATACGTGGTTGTCTCTGGTGGAAAGAATTTCGCTTGTTGCTGCTGCTTGCTGCCCGCCGACGTTGCCGTCGTGCCAGACGATGTTGCGTCCAGCGACGCGACACCATCGCCATCGCCATCCACTGCCGCCTCATCCAAGCCGCAGCTGTTGCCGCTGCTCGTGATGGTGGCGGCATTACTGTTCGCATTCGCAGCCGCATTCTCTTTGGAGCGACGCAACGCTAACGCTGTGGCTGTTGCCGACATTTGTTGTTGTTGTTGTTGCTGTGGCGTGCTCGACGCTGATGAGGTCGACGGACTGGCCGGCTTCTTGAAGACCACATCATCATCACTGCTCTCGCCCAACAGTTTGGTCAACTTGCAATGCGCGGCCAGCTGCTGTTGTTGCCTCTGATTGTTGCTGGCATTCGGCGACGTCGACAGAATGTTGCGTCGTGCGTTTGGCAACCATTTGGCCGTTTGCACGCGACGCACAACACGCGACTGGCCATCAGTTGTGGTTGCCGTCGCCGCTGCTGCTGTTGGTGATATGGTGGTGGTGGTATTGTCCTCGTCGGCCAGCTCGTGCGACATGTCGTCGTCCTCCTCGGTGTCGCCGCCGTCGTTGGGACACAGCTCCTTGCCCATGCACATCAGCGGCTTCATCACCGGCGCCTTTTTGCCCATCTCCGCGTTGAGGATGCGTGGACGCGGCTTCGCCTCCGCCAACGTGAGCTGCTTGAAGCCCGGTTTGCCGGTGCCCACGCTGGCCATAATCTTGATGCGTTTGCTGCTCGAGCTCAAGCTGTTGCCGGCCGTGTTGCTGTTGCTCAGCGGCGTGGCGTTGCTGTTGTTGTTGTTGGCGGATGTGGAGCGCGAGTTGTTATTACTACTGCTGATGTTGCGTGGCGTGTGCGGCGTCTTGCGATTGTTGTTCGAGGTGCGCGAGATGAGCACATCGTCCTGGTTGATGATGTCGTCGATGTTGACAATGGTGAACGTCGGCACCTCGTCGCTGTCCGCCTTCAACTTGGCATTCGCTGCCGCAGCGCCGCCCAGTGACGCCTTGTGCACCTTAAGTCCGCCGCCGCCGCCGCCAGTTACGGGCCTTGCTGAAGGACCGGCGCGTGCTACGCCCACGCCCAGCGGACGTCCCACCGATGACGACGACGACGTCACCTTGAAGTTCGACACAGAGCGCTGCTGTTGCTGCTTGGCATTCGAGGCCTGCACCAAGCGCATGCCACTCGCGCTGTTGTTGCTGCTGCCGCCGCTGCTCATGATGAGCTTGGTCTTGGCCTGGTTGCCCAGCAGTCCAATGGCCGTCGTCTTCGCCACCGACGTGCTGCCATTGATGACGGGCGGCGTGCGTCCGCCGCCACCGCTGTTCAGCTCGGTAGCCAGACGCTTGCGTGCGATGGGCGCATCCTGGTGGTCGTCGAGTTTGCGCTTGTTGCCCACCATCGTCATGGGACTGGAGCGCACCATGTGATTGACGGCCATGGAGCGGCGCAGCTGCTGCAGATGCGTGCCGCCGCGACCCACACTCGCGCCCTGGACACCACGACCACGCTGCTGCTCGGCTTGGGCCGCTTGTGAGGCATTGCGTGCCGCTTGTGCGGCAGCCGCAGCGGCAATGGCATGCGGATGCTTGGGTGGACGTCCACGTCCCCGTTTCGGTGGCACCTTCTCGCGTCGCAGCTGCTGCTCGAACTCCGCCTCGCTGATCTCGTCGTCGTCGTCCGATTTGTGCAGCTGCGGATTGAAGGCGGCATCGGTGAGCTCATCGTCGTTGTCCTCCTCGATCAAGTCATGCAGATCCTCGTCCTCATCGTCGTCGTCCAGGAACAAGTGCTTGCCCGCCGCTCCCCGCTTGTTCGGCGTCTCGCTGGCCAAGGCGGACACGTATTTGGGCGTCACCATGTCATCGCTGGCGTACTTGGGATTCGGTTTGATCGAACGCCGCGAGCGACTGGCGGCAATTGTGGGCGGTGGCGATGTGACCACCGTCGTCGACGCGGACATGGACAACTTGCTTTGTTTGTACATCTTGTTGGTCGGCTTTGGCGTCGCTGGCGTTGCTGTTGCAGCAGCAGCAGCAGCTGTTGTTGCTGTTGTGATGTTTGTGTTGTTTTCCCGCCGCTTGACGGACGCCAAAGCTGGCTGGGCCACCGGAGTTCTGGCCACTGGAAACTCGGTGTTGCGTCGCTTCAGCTGCAGCTGCGTCTGTTGCTGCTGCTGCTGTTTGATGGGTGGACGTCCGCGACCAGCAGCCACAACTGGTGTGGGGGGAGATTTGCCGATAACGGCGGAGTTTGCTCGCTTGGGCAGCAGCTCGACGTTTGCTATGGATGCGGCACGTCTCGAAGTGCGCGTCTCTCTCAAATCACCTCGATCCTTGAGCTTATCCTTGTCCTTGTCCGTGTTTGGGCTGCGCTTCGCGTTGCGGTGCTTGTAGATCGATGAATTGATCAACTCACTGGTCTCCGATTCCTTCAGATTCTTCACATATACTATGCACGGTCGAGTCTTGCCTGTCTCTACTGCTATTGCCGTCCTTTTACCAGATCGCATTTTTCGTATATCACTGCAAACGGAAATTGGCGGAGACAACAACCAGAGAAGAGAAAACGAGAAATTGAACAGAGAGGTACAAGCTATTTCAAATTGTTTGCCAAAACAAAATTAAACTCCAAAATTACAGCGCAGTGGCAACCACGCAACTCTGCTAATTAGGTATGGTACGTGAGTGAATTCAATTTATTGAATGCAAATACTCTGTATGAAACAACAGTTCTTGAATTTCTCAATAATTCTTTGCATGTGCATACATGAATCACGCGCTCGTATCTAATCGCAAATACGCGGCAAATTTATTTAATTTAATTAAATGAAATGTATGCTGTTATTAAAAACAATCTCTACGCATTTCTTTGCCTGCATTTATTTTTTTTTAATAAATTCTCATATGTTGAACTATTCAGATAAGGTAAAACATTCAAAATAATATATATATTTAATTTCGTTAATGAAAAAAAATATGATGCGTTTGCCTATTTCGAAATTCTCTCCTTAACATTTCCTATTCTGCCGCCGTGCTTCAATCAAGTGACTGTATGCGATTAAGCGTAGTAGGCGAGTACGCGGGATGCGACAACTCTGGCGCTCATTTTTAGTAATTTTTGGCAATCTATTAGCAGCAAAGACAGCAATGCGCTGAACTTTTGCGCGCCAGTTCTGTGTATGTCTATCTCTCTGTTATATATCAATATATAGTATGCTGCTGGTTGCCCTCAATTTAAATATATTTATTTGCTTTCTTTGTGAATTTTCACCTTGCATATTTTGCTTTTTTTTTGTTTGGACTCTTACGCACTTACGTTTTGAAATAGTTTTACATTTTTCGAGTTTTTCTTTGCATAAACGTCGTTTATGATTTCTGTTTCGCACAATACTTTCACTGCACTGAGTTCGATTGCGATTGCGATGGAGAACACGTCCCTGCTGCTGTTTGTGTAAAATACCAGCAAATTGGCAACTCCGTTCATTTTATTTTGCACTGAATTTAGATTAATTCATTTATTTGCACCCGTTCTACACAATTGGCAATAATACAACGTCACTTCATTTTTTTGTTTTGTTTTATTGAGAGTTTTGCTTGCTTGCTTCGCTGTTTTTTTTCTTTTTTTTTTACTGTGCTGCTTCGGCCTCTACTGTCAGGCTGTCAATGGCTTTCCTACCCAACTGTACCACACATACAGCCACAATGAATAGAGAACTGCTACCCCGTGGCTTGCGATACAAATCGGAAAGTTTGTTTTGCATTTATTTTACGCAAGCACACTGTAATTATTTACAAACTACTGAACATAAAAAATTTGCGATTTACTTTTGATTTTGATATAATTGCAATGAGACAAATTATATGTGAAAACACAGTGTATAGATATCTATCACTTCCCGCGCTCAATATTTTCGATGTCGATTAACCAGAAGAGAACACTCGCATACTGCCAACACTGGGATTGGAGATAAGTACCAATGTGAATGTGAGAATCCAGAGAGCTGCCAACTCGTGCGCGAGAGCGTTATGTGCTGCCAATCTTGGTCAACAGGTTGGCATGCCAATGCAGCATATTGTACACAGATACACACACGCACAAATATATATTTATATATATGTATGTACGTAGTAGCTAATATACGCATATATGTACGTATATATGTATGCGTGTCGATATTAATTTTGAAAATGTACGCAATGCTTTTACTCTGCTGTTTTGTTTATCAACGTTTATTATACATATGCATTTGAATTAATAACATTCTTTGATTATTTGCCTCTAATTATATTACTTTCGCAACGCAGACGGCTGTGGACAACGGTATTTGGCCATTTCAACCTCAGCTTCTGCATAGGAGAAGCGATTGAAGCAGAAATATTCAGGCACTTTGTAGCCGCTAGTGGCCGACGCTCCTGGGCCAACTGGTGTCGATGTAGGCTTCACACAGGCGCTGGTCAGACCCGTCACATTTGGAGCAGCTGCAGCAGCTGGAGCGGCATTAACTGTGGTGGTGCTCTTGGGGACGCCCTTGGGGGGTTGACTGTAGGCGCGTCGTAGCAGCTGGTTGATAGCGGCACGTGGAGCTGCGTTCATTTTGTTGCTAGAGCAATTAATAACAATTCCTATTATTTCTAACCGAATTCACGTAATCGCACGTCTGACCAAATATCAAGTGCACACAAAAAAAAACAAAAACAACAATACGAACATATGAATTTCAAAAGATTGGCAGCGCTAATTTCATTTGGTGTTGCCAATTAATTAAAATATATCAACCCACATATCAAACCCACATACAAAATCCAAACATATTCAAAACCATAAAATTTTGAAAAGGCACACTCAAAAATGAGTTTTAAATGTGCATCAATTACGCTTCGTTAATATAAGCTACGCTGTGAAAAAAGAAAAAGAACATATGTTTATGTATGTTACCTTAAGAGACTGGCAACGCCAATCTCATTTTGGAACTGCCAAACATTTAAAACTAGTATTAACGCACACAAGCAAAGCATTTGTTTACAAAATAAGAGCCCTGCACCCAATGAAAATCAGCAGTTAAGAAATTGTTTTTAACTATGTTTTAATTACGCTTCTTGAATTTTGGCTGCGCCTTGCCATAATGCTGGCCAATATTTGCAACTGGCGTTCGCTTCTTATCGCGTTGCTTGCGCTGCGTTTTCGTTGTACATTTAACACTTGCGGCGCCCGCTTGATTTTTGCCCAACTGATGGAATTTCTTGCGTTGCTCCCGATTATCTTGGAGCCGCTGACGTTCCGCTTTTAGTTCTTTATAGTTTTTGCACGCCTTCTTTGGCGGCTTGGCACCCAGTTTGATTAACTGGAATATTTCCATTTTGCGCTTGTTTTTTATGGTGCGTTGATTGGCCATGGCAAAGTTGAGCACCTCATGGCGGGCTCGTTTCATATCAAACTCGTTGTCGTTGTTGCTGTTTTTGGCATTTGTTGTGTCCTGTACTCCTCCAACTCCTTCACCAGTTGTGTTTGTTTTTGTCGTCGTTGTCGCACCCTGCGGCTCTTGGAAGACCAGCGCCGTAAATTGCGTTTTGTCGGCACTTTTTTGCAGTGCAAGAGCAGCACGCGTTGGCACAGGCTTAAAATCCGTGCTTACATTCATCTTAATTGCTTCACAATCCGTACACAATTGTAAAATATTAAAAAAAAAAGAACACACATGTGTTGAGTGAAACAAACGCAATAAAATGAACTAAATATGACCGAAACGCGTGCTTGTTGCGTGCTCACACAAGTTGGCAGCCCACTTAGTTAGCAGCAGTTCGCCGCGCACGTTTTATTTGGGTGCCTTTATTTACGTTTGAAGCGCGGCTATGAAACACACAAATAAAGCGAAACAATCCGCCCAAACGCTGGACGCACTCACAAAACGTTTAAATGTGCCCGCGGAGCTGCAGCAAAAGGCCAATGCCTTCCTAAATGCCAGCAATATCAATACTAAAGTGCTTGGCGGCATTGTGAATCTATTCGTGAGTTGTTGAAACTACACAAGGTATCAACAATTATAAGATAATTTGCAACACCTTTTGCAGGATGACGAGAACTGCCCGCAAGTGGGCCTCATGCACACCGTGGAGGTGATCTTCAAGAATCTGTTGAAGCGCCAATGCGTCTATCCCGCCGCCGAGGAGCAGTCGAAGTCCACCAAGAAGTCGAAGGCGAAAGCCAAGGCAAAGATCAATACAAAAGCAGCAGAAGCTGGTCCCAATGACAAATGCTTTGAGCTCTACAATAAAACCTGGAGCCGGCTGCTGGTGTGCTTAGCCGGTGCCAACAAGGAAGAAGCCAGCGTTGCGCTCAAAGTTTGCATGCAACTCATACTGGCCGAAGCAAAGCATTTAAGCCATGACAACGATGGCAACTGGCCCAGGAAACGACTGCGCAGCATTCTCGCTGCTTTGGTGGAGTCGGAGACTGCGCCAGCGTTGGCATTGCCCGCGTTCGAGAAGTACGCGCGCTGCCTGGACTTGCTGCAGTTGTGCTACGAACTGTTGCCGGAGCTAATGCCCACTAGTTTCGTAGACACACCGAATCAGGCATTGAATTATCTGGGCATTGTCAATACGCTGGACCTGGGCAAGAGTGTGCTGGCCGAGCAACAGTATCACATGGGCGTCGAGGGCAGTTTCGATTTGGAAACGACGCAAAAGTTGTTGAACGAGGTCTGGCGGGGCATCATCGACAGCTGCAGCGGTGTGGAGGAGAAGGTGCATCGTCAAGTGCTGGTTGTGCTCTTGGAGCGCATACTGCCGCACTTGGAGAATCCCATACTACTCACCGATTTCCTCCTGGACTCGCTGCATCAGTTCGGTAAGCTACCTCTCGTCCCATAACTGAGCTTTATTTTGAATTGATTGTAATTCTCGTTTTTGGTCAGATGGACCCATCGCATTGCTGGCGCTGCAGGGCATCTTTTCGCTGATGCAAAAGCAGAACATCACCTACCCGGATGTGTATAAGAAGCTGTACAACATGTTCTATCCCCGCATGTTCTACAACAAGTACAAGGCACGTCTCTTCTACTTGGCCGACATCTTCTTGACTTCCACGCATTTGCCCGAAAACCTGGTGGCTGCTTTTGCCAAGCGCATGGCGCGTCTGGCTCTGCGCAGTCCAACGGAGGATGCCATCATCCTCATACGTTTCGTCTGCAATCTGTTGCTGCGTCACACGGGCCTCAAGCGTCTGATTTGCGCCTCGGCCGCCGCAAGTGGCAAGTTACTGACTCGTTAGCTACTAGACAAAGTGTATCTTAATGTGTTGTTTGCTTTGCAGCTGTGGAGATTGCAGATCCCTTCGATGACACAGAGCTCGATCCGGTGAAGACGGGTGCCATCAACAGCTCGTTGTGGGAGCTGGTGCTGCTGCAGAAGCACGCGGTGCCCGAGGTGGCCAATGCGGCACGTTTTGTCTCCAAAAGCTTGCCCGTCATGGAGTTTGATCTGGGGCAGCTGCTGGAAATGAAGGAATCCGATGTGAGTAGCTCCAAGCAGTTGAGATAAAACTTTGAGTAGCCTTTATTGCTGCAAATTGTTGAGGATAGCTTGATATTTAAAGAAGATATATGCCAGTAATGTGCAGAAGGAATTTGGGTATTGAATGAGCTCAGCTTAGTGCCACTTAATATGCCACTTAACATCATATATATAACATATGTATCATAAAAAAGCAGACAAGAAGAAAATGAAGACTTGCAGAAAAGTTTTTGTATACATAGCTTATGAAATGAAATATGCGAAGATCAAGCGCTATAGCAGAAAATTTGTTTACAAATGCAGTGCCAACATATTTAGAGTGTCAAGTGTAAACTGTAGAAAATTGATACTTGAAGAATGTCTTATCAATTATATATATCTCTACTTTAGTCGAATTCGAGATGTGTCTCAATTAAAAATAGGCTGGTATCGATTTTAATACTTTTGCCAGCTGCATGTATTAATATTTTGAAAACTACAAGCCAACAAAATTACTAATTAATTTGCTACGTTTCTTTCGCAGATCTTTGATGAGGAAGTGAAGAAAGTATCGAAGCAGTTTATGCTGTCCTACGAGCGGCCCAAGAACTTGGCGCTGCCCAAACACGATGTAGTTACAAAATTCTTTGATTTAATATAGTTAACGCCACAATAAAAGCGACATTTTAAGCCGGACGCAACTGGACTCCCAGCTCCGTTTTGAACCAGTCGCGCGCTGAAATGTGGGATGGCGGCTGCTTCGCCTGCTGTCGCTGCCACACCTGTGGGGGCAGCAAAGTGCTGACATGCCGCTCGACCCGCTTGACTGTGGAGAGCTGCAGGGGCGACACTGGGCGGCGCTGGCGCAGCTCGGCGCAGATGCGGCAGGGGCGCACGAAGGCGAAGTACAGGCACTCGGCTATCGAGAGGAAACTGAAGCCCAGGAACAAGCCCATCAAGCCGCCCACGCTGGCTGCGCTAAGCGGATAAGATAAAGTTAACAGCAAATAGAGGGAAAGTTTAGCGACTGGTGGCTACGCACAGAGAAAGTCGGTGATGCCAATGAACTCGGTCTGCTTGCTGGCGCGAAACGTGTGCTCCTTGAAGTATAGATTGACCAGGGCAATGCTGCGCTCCACGTAGCGTTGCGAGTAGTTCTGCATGCTGGGATTGGCCGTCTTGAAGTCGGCGTAGGAGATCTTCGTGGAGTACGGCACAGCGTTGAAGCTGAGATCGAAGCAGCTGGGCAGACAATTGTCGAGACAGGACTCTGCCGACTGGCCCACCGTATGCAGACGCACGCTCTCCACGCAGTGCGCCTCGCGTATGCTGCAGACGGTGTCGTTGCCATGGATGCGCGGCATGTAGAACACCACGCAGCCGCAGTGCTGGAGCAGCAGCCGGGACATGCACTCCATCTCGCAGTTGCGCTGCGTGTAGTGCGCAAAATAGCTCAGGTTGCCCTCGTCGCGGAACAGACAGTGGCGATACTTGCGATGCACACGGCGCAACGCCTCCTCGGTCATCAGTTTGGCGGGCTCGATGCGCAGCTTGGTCTCCAGGCCGGGCGCCAGCAGCACGCCGGTCTCGCGCACATTCGGCGATTCGTTGGGACTGTGCAGCGCAATCTTGAGCCCGATGCTGTTGCCCGACGAGCAGTAGTAGGTGCCGGCCTGCACGTCCAGCGTCAGCGAGAGGCCCAGCGACTCGCCGGTGCCGAGCGCGGCGCGCGGATAGTATTGATTGTGCGGCTGCCTCATCAGGCTGCGACTGTAGCCCAGCTCGGCGTGCCAGTTGAGCGGCTGGTAGCTCTTCTCCATGCTGATGTTGCGCAACGTCAGCGGCACGCTGCGAAAATTGGAAACTTGAGGCCAGTAACTCGACTCTGAGCGACCCTCTAAGCAGTAGACTCTGCAGACCAGACCCTGCCACTAAGCTGAAGGGTCACTCAGTCTGAACTTGATCAGGCGATCACTTGGCTCGCTGTGAACAGACGGACGGGTTACGGTTTAGTTAAGTGGCTACCTACTTGTGCTTGTACATGAAGCGCGGATGCAACATGTTGAACACACAGCACAGGCCCTCGTCGGTGACAATGGTGCGGAACGTGCGCTCGCAGCGTGTGTCGACGGCCCCAAAGCGACAGCCAATCACCAGGTCCCTGCAGGGCTGCGATATCTTGCGGGCGAGCGAGCGAAAGTGTGAAAAGTGTGAGCTGGGGACTCATGCCTGCCACCACCACCACCACCACCACTCACTGTGCTAATGAGCTGCTCCCAGTTGTTGAGGCCGCGACTGAGCTGCGAGTTGAGACGGCGGCGGCAGAGCACCTGCAGCATGGCAAACTTGGCGGTGTCGTTGAGGATGTGGGCCGCCTCGCTGGCCAGCGCCTGGTTCAGGTTGCAGACGCTAATCGCGGGGAAGGGCTCGTTTGTGATGTACGTCGGCTCCGGGCTGATGCCCACAATCACCGGCGTGGTGTTCCAGCGCTCGAAGGCGTCCTGCATCAAATAGGCGGCCAGGCAAAGCACCGACAACAGCGCCAGGCCAAAGAACACTCTGCATTCAGTTGTTTGCACACCTCGTTCTGCTCACTCTCTCTCTCTCTCTCTCTCTCTCTGTCGCCCCCGCTCAGCTCTCACCTGTCGGCCGTGTGCAGTTTGCGACTGCCGATGTACTTGAGTCCGTGTATGCTCGTGTTGCGACAGAATTCATCCGTATTGAGCGCCACTATGCTCCGCCAGCTGGCGCGCTGCGATGCGGGCTCAGTGTGCAGCCGCTTCCGCTGCGGCGGTCGTTGCCACCTGCCCAGCCGCATGTGGCACGAGCACGTCTGTGCGGCCGACTGAGCGGCGGCTCCTTAAGTATCCTGTCACGCTGACCGCGCTGTGTTTATGCAGCTCAACGCCACGCTTCACTTGGCAGTGTCAAGCGATGTCGTCGTCGGGTCAACAAAGCTGCATTCAAATTGCATGCCCCTCACTTGCTACAATATTGGCAAATCGAACTAAGTGGAACGCTATTAGCTGTTGATGCAAGCAGGCTGGAGAGGGCTTTTTATTTGGCGGATCGTGTGGGTTTGTGGGTTTGTGGGTTTGTTGTGGGTATTCAAAAGCAACACAAGCTGTGGACGCAACGAAATCAGTAAATCAAACATGGTTGGCCCTTGGCAGTCTTGATGTGTGCGGACTGGATGTTGGACCAATTGTCCTTGAGCAGCGTGGCCAGGAAGCGCAGCGAAGTGGCGACGTTGTCGTTCAGCTGCTCGGGAGTCATGCGCACATGGCCCACAACGGCGCACAGCTTGAGCGACTTCTTCAGCTCGAACTTGACGGTGGACTTGAGCTCCTCGATCTTGCTCGGCAGCGGCTGGTCGTGGCCCAACATCACCGGGGTCTTGCCCAGCCTGTCCAAGTGGGGGCCGAACAGATAGGGCAGCGCCTCCATCACGCTCTGGGAAGCGAGGAAGACGTCATAGGACCAGGCCAGCTTCTTCACGTCGGTCCTGAACTTGTAGAAGTTGTGCACGCTTGGCGCATTCATGCAGTGAATGGAGTTCTCCTCGGCCTCGTCACAGTGCTTCTCGTCGCCCAGCACGCAAACCTTCAGCCCCGGAAAGATCATGTGGCTGAGGCGAATGGAGCCACTGAAGGGGGCATCGTTCTCCAGATCGTAGTTCTTCAGCAGCACATGCAGCTGCACTTGCTCGTTGAGGTGGCGGTGCTTGGGACGCGACTTGGCCAGCAGTATGTTGACGGCTTCATAAATTGGACTGACGACCATGTTTGCGACTTTTGTGTTCTTTTTTCTGGTTTCTTGATTCGAAATACTGCTCTCAGTTTTAGTTTTAGTAAATAGTTTCAGTAATAGTTTTGTTTGTTTGTCTGCTGTTTCTAATGCCAGTTGCTTGACTATTCAAAGTTGTAGGCCTACTTTAGCTGTTCCCAAATTCATATGAACTCCTGGCAAATTGTGCAGTTGGCTGGAGAAAAGACCATTCGTGCGTTTGCGGTAAACAAAGAATTGTGACAGTTGATCATTTCGTTTTGCTAGGGTTGCCGCACCACCAGAACAGAGTTACCGCTGTCGTGTGCCGATTTAGCGATGACACTTCTCGCAACTCACGCGCGCCAATTCATCGCATGCTCTCTGAGCTGATAAGTAATTTTCAGCTAACGAGAAACCTTCTAGTTGCCAGCTTATATTGAGCTGCGCAACTACTTCGCTTTTAAGATTGACAACCGAATGGCTTCTTAGTTTACGCTTAAACAATCGATGATAGCGAATCTGTGCGTGTGTCATCACTAAAAGCAGCGTGCGGCCAAGTGTCATCACTAAGTGTAAATGTAGGAAGAATTTCAATTGAAATATAGAGCTTGCATGATAATAAGAAGTGCAAGTACGTTTGGTTGTTGTAGCGTAAAATGAAGTGTGCTAATCAATTGCATTGCAGGGTGTGTGCGCGTCGTGCCAGCTGGCAGAGACTTGGCAATTTCGGACTAGCTTTAATTAAGATGTGTGCTGCTGGCTCGCTCATTAGAGCGCAATGTGTAGCAGCAGCTCAAGTTCAATGCAACCAACAAAGCCGAATTGAGTTCACAACTTGCCAAATACCTCAACGCACACACACACACCTGAGAGAGAGAGAGAGAGAGGGGGGGGGGGGAGAGAGAGAGAGAGAGAGAGAGAGGGACGTAGGAAACCGCACTTGAACGAAAATCAAATTAAAAGCTTCAATGCCCCAGACATGGACGGGTCAGAGCTAGACCACGGGCAGGTCAGGTTAAGCGTAGACATGGCTTCAGTTGCCACATGTCACCTGCAAGTACACACCCACACACCCACACACCCACACACACGCACACACGCACTTTGTGTGACTTCATTGAAACAAGTTCATAAAACACTTAAACCTAACCGAGCCGACCAAATGTCCCATGGGGCTGTCAACGTTTGGTCGCCAGCAGCTTGTTAGCAGTTTTGCCGACCACTGGCCGAGTGGACAGCCCCCCTCGCCCACGCTGCAGCCCTGCGCTCTTTCCGGCCCTGGCCCAACAGTGGCATCCGCAGTCGCTCGTTCAGCTGCCTTTGCGCTTACCTCCGAGCTCGACGCCGGACGTATCACCATCAATGACCATCAAAAACTTTTCGCCTTTGGCTTTCTGACCAGCAATACGACAGCCCAACGTGTGTGCGCGTCTCTCTCTCTGTGTGTGTGTGTGTGTGCAACACGAATGATTTTTTGCAACGACTGCCCACAGTCAGAGTCCAATTGACCTAATCTAAGTGGAGGCGCCATTAGAAATCGTTTTGCTTGCCAAGGCTGCAATCCAAGGCGGTCTGGGAGGCGGAACGAACAGAAGCCTCCATTCCCAGCTATGCGTATTCCAATCGGATGTTGTATGCACATTGTTGTCCACACATACATTTCATTTGCGAATATTGATCCATTTATTGCCATAGCACTGTGCATTGTTACCACCTCCTCCCTGCCCCCAATTCAATTGTAAGCCAACAACTTCTAGTTACAACTTGTCAAATAATGCAGGTATCTGCGAGACTAGCAGGATAAATTCAGATTCGCCGTAAACACAAATAATGCACAGACATTTGATTGCCTTCAATTATAGTAAGTTCAAATGCCATACTTTTAAAGACAAGCAAACTCCAAAGTCCAGTTGTTGCAGAACCCAACACAACATACATATAATTGCCGAAGTATTTTTATAGTAGTTCAAATTGTAAAGTGAAGTCGAATGCTCTTCAAATTGCAGTAGACTAGTTCTTCAAGGTTTTCTTTTATGCTGGCATTTGTAAGTTTAATATTTGTGTTTAATCGTGCGGACTTGTTAACGAACTATATTTACACAGCCGAATCGTTTGGATGCTTTAACTAATTGCCAAAACGATTAAGCGGCGTGTGACGGGGACTACTTATAACCATCATCAGCATCACGACACAGATAGACAATAAACAAAAGCCACAAAATGATATTGTAAGCAGACTAACGCCCCAAGACCACCCCTCCCTCCCCCCTGGGACAAGGTTGCCGCAAGAAGCGGCAAAAAGTGGGTGACGAATTCCGGTGGAGGAGAATGTGCTTTAAAACAATTAATTATACATTTTTGGAGTCAGCAAAAGCAGACATTTAAATAACTCAACCAAAACGCACACACACACACACATGCACACACATGCACACACGCACGCACACATGTGAGGCAGGGAGACAGTTGAGTTCCATGAAAAGCGAGCAAAAACAAACACTGAAAATGGATTTCCATTTAAGG
Organism: Drosophila rubida; assembly: GCA_035046165.1. NCBI lineage: Eukaryota > Metazoa > Arthropoda > Insecta > Diptera > Drosophilidae > Drosophila > Drosophila rubida. The sequence goes on along the minus strand of JAWNOF010000023.1, from coordinate 17,472,240 downwards.
CGGCATGTTGAGCACATTGTTTTTATTAAGTGTCGCATGATATACTATTATACGTCTGTGTGCGTGCGTGTGTGTGTGTGTGATGTGCTGCTGCCTGACTGTCTGTGTGTATTTGTGGCACTTCATGCACATAAACACTTCAAGTGGCAACATGGCGTGCAACTAATCCGCTGCCCAAAAAATATGTTACAAGTGGGCATAAGCAGTCATGGACGCTGCTGGGTCAGGGATCAGGGGTCAGGGAGCAGGGGTCAAGCAGTCCCACTGTAGCCAGCAGACCAGCGACCTGCACAGTGCTTCGCAACTCATTTGCATTGCAACTAAACACGAAGTTAACAAACTCAAATTACAATTTTGTGAAACATAGAATTGTAAGATTAATTGAAGTTAATTTAGTAGTTAAGCAACGTATAATCAGTTAAAGTGCTGGAAATAAATTAAACAAAAATAATAAATGTCAGGTTTATGTAAGCATTGAAATTTGTTTAGTGCAAGCTAAACTTTTAAATAAAATTGTGATTGAATAGGTGATTGAACTCTTGTGTGGGAATTTCTCATAATAATAATAGTTGTGCTTTCAGTTCAATGCGCAACAATAGACGAGGCCCACTGTTAACTGGCCCAGTGGGGCAAACAAACATATCATCATTATAAAAACAGGCATCGCTTGGACGGCAAGTGACGTAGGCAAAATGCCAAATACACTGCGAGAAAACGCAGTATTGAAATTGCTAAAGCAAACCAATTTGCAATGCACAATTGCAGGGCTGGAAAGTTTGAAAGACAATTCAGCAATCTATTGCGCAGCACACATTTGTTTGGCGCAGTGCAGCAAATGTGACAATCGAAAGAGAGACAGAGAGGGAGTGAGGGAGCGCTGGACGATGGCAGCGCTGAGGGTGGAGAGAGCAGGACGAAGGCAGCGCTGAGGCAGTGGAGACGAGGTCACATAATGCGCGCTAAATACATAGTTAGAAAATAGTTGTGAACCCTTTCATCAAGAGCAACTGCCGCCCCGCTCCCCGCTACATGTTGTGTCGCAGACAAAAACCCCATGGGAACTGAACTCGTCGTGGCTTTGCTGCATCGGTGGCGGCTGCTGGGACAGGAGGGGGGGGGGGGGTGACGGGGACGCAGTTGCTGTCACTTTGGTTTTTGTGTTTCCATTCTGATATTCCTATGACCTTTTTTGGCATACTATTTTCGGAGCAACATTTTGTCAGTGGCGCAACTGCCATTCCACTAGCAAAACCATTTCGTCACTAGCAAAACCATCGACGTCTGCGGCAGTGCAGGGGGAGGGAAAGTGTGTGGCAGGAGGCGTTCAACTTGATGCTCTGCTGGCGCTGCTCTGGCGCTGATAAATAAAAGGCGACTTGAGAGTCCGCATGGACGGACGTCTCTTGCCACACACAGACGAGGCGAGTGTGAATTGCTGTCGAAATGAATGTTGCAACTAAATGAATAACTAGAAATTAGTGCAAAAAACGAACAAAGACACAAACAGCCTTCAAAAAACAAAGCGTTCAGCCAAAGTCGACTGTCAGCTACCTTGTAAAGAGACTTGTTCTTTTCTGGAAGGAGTTTTCACAGTAATTATGGTAATTATGTGTGGTGTATTAATAACAAATTAAATTCAATTTATATTGTAGATTTGCGCAGTTGCACAGTGGACGCTCGCCGATGAGAACTACTTGGTTTTTAAGGCGTTTTCTATGAAGGTGTTTTAAACACAAAATGTAAAAACTTACCTAAAATGAACTCAAATTTATTTGTTTAAATTTTATTTTAATGAAATATATCTGTGTATATGCAATAAAAAGAATTGTAGCTAAAAATTTTACACATAAATTTGTTGTCTAAGTAAAATTAAGTGCTACTAACATAAAATAATATTTATTGATATTTTAAGTTGGGTATCGTATGTTTCAACTTGCAAATTACATTGCTTTTGATGGGTCTGCAGCTTAATATTGTCGTACAGCTTAAATCAAAATATTTAAATCCTTTCAGCACTTGCCGTTGATCCAACTAGCGCAGTGTCTGCTTCTCTCTCGCTTTCTCGCACTGCTATTGAACGCATACATAAATATTATCGTATAATTCGGAGCAAGTGCAAAGCGCTGGTAATGTGAAGACGAAGAAGTGGGTGGCGCAGGCGGAGGCGGTGGCGGTGGCGGTGGTGGGCGCGGGTGACGCATTGAAGTGAACGCATATCTATCATTAATATCGCTGCAGTCAGCTGCTGTTGTGCTGTGAAAAGGGCTGCTGCAAAAAATATACTACATTCGCTCACACACGCGCGCTCACCATTTACATGTGTGCTCCACACAGACAGCGAGAGAGAGAGAGAGAGAGAGAGATAGACAGACAGACACGCGCACACACATGCAGATCGCCGGCATTGTGTGAACTTGGCTGGGGTTTACTGCACTGCCAGCAGCAGTAGCAGCGACAGTGGCAGCGGCAGCGGCAGCGGCAGCGCAACTGACTGCTGAACTACTGCCAACTGCAATTAATCATTTTTCTATCATTTTCAGATTTTTTATACATACAAACAGCCGGTGCCAATGCATGCATGTGCAGCTTACTATAAATATGTGGCTGTAAATGCGCTTGCCACTGCTAAGTTCTGATTTTTTCACTCACATACCTTATACATATGCATTTTTTTTTGGCATTTTCAAAAATGTTTCACTTGGCCGTGTTTAACTCGGACTGCCAAACTGAAAAGCGCACATAATTATTTGGCATTAGTTCGATTTCGGCTGTCCAAAATCTTTCTGTCGCATTTCAGTTTCATTTGACTCGTTATCGATAAGACAGACTTTAAATAAAGTTGCACACATTTAAAATTTTCAGTAAAAAAATCAGAGTGAATTTGAAGTATTTGTTTGCAGCTTAGAACATATCATTATTTTGCGTGGGTTCGACTTCGTTTGCCTAAAATATTTTTTATTGAAATTCAGTTATTTACATTTAAAATTTGATCGCATTTCAGTTTTTGTGATTATTGTGATTCGGCTATCAAAAAATGTGTTGCAATTTTCGTTTTTTTGTTGATTTCGTTAATTTTTTGCAAAAAGTGGCAGTCATCATGCCAATTATTGGCAAGCTTCTCACGGCAAGTCGACACATATTTTGATGATTGATTTGTTTCAGCGCATTTGTCGTGTTGTTCTACGGTTGGGTTGTGAGAGAGTGTTATAGATGGGGGCGCGTTGGTTTCGTATGTATGTCTTGATTTGTGAAGTGTTGTTGTTTGTTGTTGTTGGTTGTCATTTTGGTGTTCGGTTCTCTAACTACTACTGGGATTTTTTATTATATACATACACTACTTACAAATTTTCACACTTTAAGCTTATAACCTAAGTGTAAATAAATCCTGTTCTGTCAGCTGGCTGATAATACACGTCATCATCATATCATCGAAATTGCTTGATGTGTGGACCCACAACTGGTCGGGGAGGTGTGGCAACCCTTGATACCGCAAGTTGCTCGACTGCCGACTGGCGACACATTGTATGTCCCTTTTATAAGCACACAATGCCGAACTATAACTTGGGAATTACAAGGGACTCTATAGACAATTCAACCAGGAACGAGAACTGCAGCTATGCCTGCTCAGGCGACTCGAATGGTTCGCAAAACTTTTTTAAAATCAAATACACGCGATTAAGCGCGAATTTGCTTTTTTAAATTACTCTCATCTATTTCCGATAGTGAAAAGTTAATTTGCGCCACTCTTTATTGTACTTTTTAATATTACACGTTCAGTGGCAATCCCTTGTTTTATTCAAATAGTGAAGTTAACAATTATAGTTGCACTTTGGTCTAATATGGTAATTTTCTATTTATCTTTATTACTCGCCCTACCTTATGCAAAAATAAAAAGCTTAAATTTTTTATTTTTGTCATTAATTTATTTATTTTAAATGATTTATTTTAAGGATAGGCTACAGCTTATAATTAATATATTATAACAATTAACTAATATTCAAATAATTAACATTTGTACGTTATTATAAAAAACCTTTTAACTCAAACAATTATTTTTTACTTTCTCATTAAAGTGGAGAATGTGGGGAAAAAAATGAATTTAATAAACCCGATTTTTTTTATTAAAAGAATTTATTAGAGACAAGCGAATAGCAAAATGTTCATTTATAACTTTATTGAAATATTACATTATTAAATTATTTATTTTTACTTATTTTTTTTTTTACGAGTTTTGTATGTTTTTTTGAAAAATGGTAAAACTACAGCCATTACATGGATACCAAGTTTTGCTGCTGGAAAATAAACAATTTGGCATAATTGGCTTTAATTTTAAATAGGATAAATCAATAGAATACAAAGGAATATAGAAAATATTTTTGCATTTTAATGAAATGTAAATCATACATCGTACATAAAGTACTGCATGAATCTGAAATCAGTCTCGATCTTTCCTTTATAATTTTCTAGAACTGACAAAAAAGCAGCCAGGAGTAACGTGCATTTTAAAAAGTTTTCTAATTGGAATATAATAAGAAAAAACCTAAATGAGGACCACTCTTTCGGGAATGGCAAAAAGGCAGTCATTACCAGGAGAGAACTGAATGTTGTTCGCCTGGCGCGTCTCACAGCCGGTTGGTGTTTGGTTTTATCTTCTAAGCAAGTTTTTGTTGTTTGTTCCAAGTGTGGGTTTTTTGTCGTACATTTATTTATATTCGCAGCTATGAGCTAACTTCTATAATTTACTTTTCGAACGTGTTTTATCCTTACTTATATAGTAGATGCTGATACATTTTACAAGTATTCCAAGGGATTATTGGGATTTTGAGAAGTGACCCCAAATCATCATCAAACATTTTTTCTGGGTTTTGTATTTGTTTTTATTCCATACACATCATCATATATATATATATATATAGTAGTTTATATTATGCAGTTATATACCATATAGTGTTGTTTTTGTTTAGTTTCTCTCAATACATTATACATTATATAGAATTAGTGCTTAACCTTGGTTTCTTTTCCTCTCAAAAGTTCTCAATGTAGTGGTGTTGTTTGTTCTTGTTTATCTCATTATCCATCATATGTTTTTGCCGCATGTTTTCTTCATTCAATTGTTGTTCCACACCAACTGGTCGGGGACACGCGCAACCCTTTGCGCTGTGAGAAGCTCGACTGCCCATCGTACGTGGCTGGCGCAGCGCATTATATACGCAGAGTTCGCTGAATAAATTGTTGGGAATTACAAGAAAGCATTTTGCGCAAAAACAAGAAAAATTAAGCTTGCATGACGCACTGCCACAGCCAAACAAAGAGAGCCAGAGAGTGAGTCAGCGAGCGAGCAAGCGAGCGCAAGAGAGCCAGTTTAGCGCTCTCCGCTCCCAGAGTGCATGATGCCCACGATGACGTGTTCGCTGTTGTCCAAGCACACAAGTGCGCGCAAGTAGACAGAGCGGTTGCGCGGGTGGGGAAGAGCGGTGGTCGCAGTTTGCATTGCAAGCTTGCGCTTTCACTCGCACGCTCACCGACTCAATGGCTGTGTGTCCAAAAGGATGGCAGAGTAAAACAGCAAGTGCGCAAAGCACGTTGCGCTGCTGCACTCGCAACGCGAATAAGCAGGAAAACTATACTGCAATTGCAGCTGATCTGCACACAACTTGCAGTGCTAGAAAAAAGTCAACAATGTTAGGCAATGTAAAACTTGTGGGACTCTAGTTCTTGCAGCAAAATTAAGGCTGAATTAAGCAATGATGTCAGGCATGAATTATTTTTGTCAAGTGGCAGCGGCGGCGGTGGCGGCGGCTGGGCAATCTGAGTGGCCAGGTGGGTTAGATTTAGGAGCTCTTAAATAGAAAATGCTGATGCGTAGTCGAGTACACAAGCAGCTGTTTGTTTTGATAACGCCTTTGTGTCCTTTGTCAATGTGTGAATTCGAGTGTGCACACGCACACCGAGTGAGTGCGAGAGAGAGAGAGAGAGAGAGAGAGACAGACGCATGTCCTGCTATGAGCCATAAGCATTTGTTGCCCCAAAGCAAAGGACGTGTTGAATTTTGGCAATTGTTTTGCGAGTTTTTGTTTTGTGTTCGTTTCAATTGTCGCTTTAGCACAGTCCAAAGATACATACATACTTAGAGCGAGTTCTGCATATCTAAATTCTACATACACACACACACATACACTTATATATACATACGTAGATATATAGAGCTATGTGTGCACTGCAAATATTTGCATAGTGGAATTTAGTTGTTGTACGAAATGTATCTTTACTCAAGACTTTTCACAACTCCCAGCTACAGTTTCAGTTTCGGTTTCAGCCTCACTTTGGCGTAGGCTGCCTCGCCTCAGCCCCTCCCCTCTCCGCGCCATCTAAACACTCCAGCTGTGGCGTGCGCCTAAACCTAAATAAACGCACACATCTTTCTACGATTTCAGCTACAACAACAATCATAATAAGTGAAACAATAGCTACTTACATAAGAGCAGCACAACTAAACGTGGCAAGCTTGAGCATATTTATTTAAAGGCAACAAGCACTCTGCTGCACTCATCACATGCCCACCATATTAGACCCCTCAGCTCTCACCTAGCGATGCTCATTTAGCGTGCGTTTGTCGCGTGACACGAGTTGCTTGCGTTGGCAATCGCTAGAGACTGCACATAGCGATTAAAGTCGTGAAGCGTCTGTTGTGGACTTGTGAAAACTTTCAGCTACACGGCGGGAAGATTCAGCTGAAGAAATGCCCTTCGACACTTGTTTGCTACTTGAGTTTGTATTTGAATCATTAAACAGTAAGAACATATCTAAAAATGCAAATTCATTTTTAGTTTACTTAAGACAATTAAAGCAACTTAAGATGACTTTTCTCTCTTACAAAATCCACTAAATTATCTAGAGTCAATAACAAGCAACATTGCAATAAAATGAGCAATTAAAGTTGCAGCATTATGTGGCGCGACTTTGTGCAATTTTACGAGACTTTTGACAAGTTGATTGATGCTCTCATTAAACTTATTATTACGTCTGCACAGTAATTGAAATGCAACTCAAATAATATTTAGGCAGAGCCAGTTGTCGTGAGTGAATCGTGAGTCGTGAGTGTCGTGCTGCAGAGCGCTGCCATCGCTAGTTGAAAGTGGGTCCTTCGCTTACATTTACCCGCAGTCGCAGCCGTCGAGGATCCCGGCCATTGCAGCTACTTTGCCATTATTATGGCTATAAACTATTATTCTGGCAACTAGCTACAGCTCCTCGTTCCTCCCTCCCTCGGCACGATGTTGATATTTTTCTAAATTTAATTGCATTTCTGCTAGTTGGACAGACTCTCAGCCGGGCGGAGAGACGGGCAGGCGGACCGTCTGTATCTCAGTCGCGGCGTGCTCCAGTTGCTTGGCTCTGGGCTGGCAACGTCAACGACAGCGACATCGACAACGACAACGACAACGACAACGGCAAGAAGACAACTCAATTTGATGGCAAATCACATCATATGCTTTCCAAACACGTCCTCCACAAACGCAAAAATTTAAGTCACGAAAACAATTTTGTGAATTGTTGGCGGCCAGTCGTCATTTCGGCTTCATCTCTGTCCCTGTCCCTGTCCCTGTCCCCGTCTCTGCTGTTTAGGCTGCCCGGCTAGTCAGGAGCAGCAGCTAAACTGTTTGTGTCCTTTAAGCAGTCGCCGCTGAGTGGATTACAGTGCTTTATTGTCCTGCCGCCTGCTGACTGCGCTCAATCAGCTCGTTATCTGTCGCGTCGCGTCAATAAATAATGCCAAATTCGTAGCTTCATTTGTTTTGCCAGCCAACCACCAACCCCCCCCCCCCCCACCACGCTACACAAAAATAAGGGAACAACAACAAATGCAAAAAGAATGCGCGTCTTGAATTTGCATTAACAGAGTCAGAGTCGTTGACTCAATCGCCAGACAAACACGTCCGCTTGCACTCTTTAATTAGCGTGGACATTCCGCGCCAAGGCGACAGGAAGTTCGTCCTTTATATCCACAAATATCCCTGCCCTATTTGCCCATCATTATTGCACAATGTTGCAATATAATTTACGACAGATTTATTAATTGTCTTAATCTATTTAAATTCATTTCTGCTAATCAAGCAAACATCATATTTAACATATATAATTAGTGTCAGACTAATTTATAGAAAACTGCTCATATTTTGTTATAGATAATTTTAGATTTATGCATTGCACTTTTTTTTTTAAATAAATTATGGATTTACTATTTGCTACACTTAATATTTGTAATATTCCTAATTAGCTTTCAGATATTCTTTTACCTAACAAGAATTATTGCAACGTCATTACTTTGCGATTCTCAGAATTTGCAATGCATTATTTTTATCAATAATAGAGTGCTTGGTTAAAAACATATTTGCACTGCAAGACTACATATTTTATTGTTGCTTATCGAAGAACTTCTGAGCACTTCAACTACACTTCTAACTAACTTAACTGCGGTAGTTAATACTAGATAATAGTATTAATATTGCTTAACAATTTAAGCAATTCTTGGGATTATCAATAGTCAGTGAGTACACCAGTTAATACTAGATAATAATATTAATACTACTTGTGAAATTTATTGTCTATTTAAGCAACTGTTGGGATGATTAAGCAGTGAGTACATTTTGACATTTCTAACTCGCTTAACGAGCCGCTTTATTTGTAGTAGTAATAAATAGACAATATATTATTATAATATTAATATTAAATTATGTTGTCTATTTAAGCAATTTCTGCGCTTTCTTTGTAGCAGTTTATGTTGGATAATTATATTAAAATTGCAGGTAAATGTTGTTGCTTATTCGGGAAATTCTTGCGATGATTTGAGAACATTTGATTATAACCTTAAACTCGCTTAACGACCGCTCTATTTGTAGTAGTAATAAATAGACAATATATTACTGAAATACTAATATTGTGTGTAAATTCTGTAGGCTATTTAGGCTATTCCTGCGCCTTCTTTGTAGCAATTTATATTAAAATAGCTTGTAATGTCGTTGATAATTTTGTCGAGATAATTTGAGAACATTTGATTATAACTTCATTTTAAACTTACTTAACGAGTGCTTTATTTGTAGTAATTAATATAGGTTAATAATATTGGTTGCATTTCTTAATAAAAATAATGAAGAGTTGTGTTAGATCAGATGTTAAATCAGATGTTAAACGCATTTAAAAAAGTTGCCTCAATGAAGGTGTAAAGTTGAAGCTGCTTAGGGAGGCATAGGTGTGAATTATAATGCTGCTGAATCGGAGTGCAGCTGACCCACATCGCGGCTATAAAGTGGCCTGGCTGAATTATGGTGAAGCCTGTCGCTTGGCATACCTTTCGGTCGAGGGGGGTGTATGATATGCCTGCTTCGCTCTTCGTTTTGCAGGACACTTGAACAGACAATTAATTACTGTTAGCTTCTGCTGCTGTTGCTGCTGCTGAAGCAGTAACTGGAGCAGCAACTGAAGCAGCAGTGGGGTTGAGAGTGGGGGGGGGGGGTGTGGATAGCTGCTGGTGACGCCACACCTACCAATTAATTTTGCATTTTTGAAGCGTTGCCGCAGCGGTGCAATCGAAAGCCCGAGCTCGAAACTGAAAGCATAGTGAAAAAAATTGGGATCACAAGGGGGGGGGGGGGACGAGGGGTAGACAAAGTGCAGAAGACAGCTGCCAAAAAGGGCGTTGCGGCGCCCAGCTAAACTGAGGGGTTGACCAGGGCTGGCGCTGTCCTCGGGCTGGCAATTGAATCAACGTTTTGGCCGCATCGGTCGCCTAGCAGAAGGGTTATCATTACTTCCACATAATTTAATTTCGGCAGGCAACGACCATTTGCATTTCAATACCAAATAGAAGTGGAAACACACAGCCAGAGAGAGAGAGCGAGTCGTGTTAGTAGATGGAGGGGAGGGGGGGGGGTGGTGTGGTTGTGCACTTCTTGGTACGTAGTGCGATTTCAACGATTTTGCTCGCTTCACATTTTTCTTACCATTTTTCAAAGTTTTGCCCGGCTGCTCATTGCACAAACTGAATTGAATCACCACATTACGACGCTACCCTTTTCCCCAAAGAGGGGGGACGGGGGTGGTGAGTCGGGGGCACATTTCATTTTAAATTTTTTGGCGGCCCAGTTGCTGAGATGCTGCTGCCAGATTTGCCATCATCATTCATAACAAAAGCAGTTGGCAGTTGCAGCAGACTCAACTCAACACGAGTCGAGTCGAGTTGAGGCGATGCGACCAGCTGCCCTTAACCCTTCGTCCCCCCCCGCCTTCGGACCGTGCTCAGGCACTGAACTAGTCCACTTTTTTTGTTGCGACATTTCCGTTTGCATTTGGCAAGCGGAAACGTCAGGCTGCCCATTGGCAGGACGCAGGACGCGGGAAGCGGGAGGAACCCGAAGCGAGTTCCACTTTCATCGGTTGTTGTTGCTGCCCGTTTTGTTTGCCTGTTTGTTGTGGCTGTTGTTGCTATCAGCACAAAAGGCAATGCTCGAACATTGTTTGGTGTTGATAGCTGCTCATGAATAACAAATGCACACGGCAGGTGGGTCGATCTATCTTCTCGTTCCCTCTCTCTCTCTCTCTCTCTCTCTCTCTCTCGCCCACTATCTGTCTATCCATCTAGCCGAGCATCGGGTCAAGGGGGGAGGGGGGGGGGGTTGTAAGTGCTCGACCGTTCCCAACTTGTTTATAAATTGCCAATTGATTTGTGGCGAATCGAAGCTTCGACCACTTCAACCGATTTCACTTGCCAAAAAGTGCTAACCAATTAAATCATTTTTATAGCCAAATGCTGTACAATATATAGTCAGCCAACCTCCCCCCCATGACGTCCCCCCCTGCACCATTGTGCTTTTGATTGATTCGTTGCTTGAGTCGCTTTGCTCTTGCCAGCTGCAAGCTGCAACGATAGCTCGCAATAATCAAAAACCAAAATGTCAATTTCAGTTACCAGCGACCGACACGAGGGGCACGGAGAGAGAGAGAGAGAGGGGGGGGGGACGTGCGCCAGACAGAGACGACATGCGAGCACTGTGAGGTCGCCGTCAATGTCTCATTGAAACGTCAAATGCATTTCACAATTGCCATCATCGTTTCGCTCTCCCTCTCTCTCTATGTCTCGTATCTCACGTCTCTGCACATCTATTCCAGGCACTCGCGTCTATCCATCAGTTCCATCAGCTCGGCATTTTTTCGCTAAATTAAAATTAAATTACTTACTTCCCGAAACAGTTTCAATTTACTTTCTATTTTTGCGTCCGCAAATTACAATAATACTGCAAGTCTGCAAGTTTCCATATACAGTTTGTAACTAAAATACGTCTTGTTCTTCAGCTTAACTTCAACTTGAACTCATTGCAATTAAGATATCCTTTGGAAGCATTGCTGTAAAGTGCACAAACATTGGTATAGTTGACTCTTCTTAGTTGCCTTTCAAAACTACTAAAATAAAATCCCATTGGAAATATAATATATATGTAGTATGTAAGCAACTGAGTTTCAATTGAAATTTAAGAGCAGATGTGTAATTTTATTTATTTGTATTTAAAAAATCACTGAGAATTGCTTTTTTATTTAAGAGAATCATTCATCATCATAAAGTAAATAAAGATTTATGTTTTTATGTTGAGCAATCGACTGTTCTTAATTCGAAATGTGTAAAGCATGTAAAATGGAAACCCAGCGCCAAAATAGTATATGTATTTATTAAGCAACTGAGATTAAATTGAGTTTGTTTTGTTAATTTGTATTTAGACAAGAGAAGAACACAAAATAGTTGTTGTTGTCTGAGAGTGTTTCAAATAGAATCACTGCTGGAATGTGAATAAACATTGGTATTTTAATATTGAGCAGTCGACTCTTCTTAGTGGGCTTTTAAATGTGCTCGAGCAAGTAGAAATAAAACCCAGTGAAAATATAATGAAGTAAGCAACTGAATACTGGGACTAAAGATTTGTGTTTTAATTTTGAGCAGTCTACTATTCTTTGTTGTCTTTCAAATGTGCTGAAGCTAGTAAAATAGAAACCCAGTCGAAATATAGTATATATTTAGTAAGTTTACATTTACATTTTGTAAAGAAATTAAAGAGCGGCGCCGTCACCTAATTTAGTTGGCTTTAAGCAAAGAAAACTGTTTGAAATAGAATCATTACTATAAAGGTATTTTAATATATTACAGTTGAGTCTTCTTAGATGATATTTAAGTATGCTTAAGCAAGTAGAATCCCACACGAAGTATTATATATATTTCGTAAGCAACTGTGTTTAAATTTAGTTTATAGCATGAAGAACTCAGGTTAGTGAACAAATTAAAGAGCGGCGAAGTCATCTAATAGTTGTTGAAGTGTAAGAGTGTTTTGAATAGAATCATTGCCGTAAAGTGAATAAATATTTAAGTTCTTATAGTTGTCTTTCAAATGTGCCAAAGCAAGTAACATAGAAACCCAGTGAAAATATAATAAAGTAAGCAACTGAACACTGAACACTGTGACTAAATTTTTTGTGTTTTAATTTCGAGCAGTCTACTATTCTTTGTTGTCTTTCGAATGTGCTAAAGCAAGTAAAACAGTTCTCAGTTGAAATATAATATGTATTAAGTAAATTTACATTTAAATTTTGTAAAGCAATTAAAGAGCGGCGCCGTCACCTAATTTAGTTGGCTTACAATTTGCGTGTTTGAAACTCAGCTGAGAATATTTGTTGTTGTTGTTGTTGTCGTGGTTGTTGTTGTTGTTGTTGTTGGGGGAGAGTGCTTTAAAGCCACAATGGCGCTCAAATACGCCAGTTAATATGCCAGTGTATTTAGTGTGTGTGGGCATATTGAAGCCGCTATTGGCCGCAACTCATTAGCCCGGGTTTTCCCGCTGAACAACCCAATACACCCCCCCCCCCCCCCTCCCACACGCCCCTGTGAGCGTGCAGCGTGCCCCATTGAGCCACTCGCTACACTCGACACGCGTTGCCATGACAATAAATGAAATATTTTGAGCCAGTTCGATGTAATAACTCGCGCGATTTGCTGTTTGTCATATTTCATGCCCGCGATTATAAGTCCGTTCCAGCAGGGGAGGGGGCCACGGGGGGAGGTAGGTGGCTGGAGAGGCGCAATAAGTGCGCGCACTGTGATAGATAAATAGCACATGGGGCACACGACCAGTTGCAGGCTGCAGCACACAGCCGCTGGAATTGCATTGCGAATGCTAAGCTCCGCTGCTGCTGAGTGCAAGCTGTCTCTCTACGTGTGCGCCTGTGTGTGTGTGTGTGTGTGTGTGTGGGTGTGTGCGACTCGTCGAATTTGTCACATCGAAGTGCTGCACATTCTTTCAGCCAGATTAGAATTGCGTGCTCCACAGTACGCCAACTGCACAGCTCGACAAAATTCGAAATTACTTTAAATTGCAGTTTGAGAAGTAGAGCAGGTAGAAGAAGCAGAAGAAAGTCTACGAACTTCCTACTCATAAAGCTTGAATCTTGACTAATCTTGAACCTTACTTTGGAATCTTAGAAGCAGCTTAATTATATCAAAGCGAACTTTGGAAACGGAGAAGATTTTAAAGGAAAATTCTAAAGCAATTCAAAAGTATATAAATATATCAAAATGGCAATTCAATCACAAATAATATGCATATATCAATAGGATATTTGAATAGCTTACAATATGCAAAGAAATAATGCATAAATTAAAAGAAAATAACTCAAGTTGCTGGAGATTAGAGAGCGAAACCCGACTGCGCTTCATCGCTCGACCATAATATTAGAAAATTTATAGAACATAGGTATTTTTGCATTATTTGTGTACATAGTAGATAGTATAGTATGACAAGTTTATAAGCAAAGACAATATGAAAAACATTAGCAACATGACTACTCGTGTAATGACTGAAATTTGAGCAGAGCTAGAAAATATTTGAAAAATGCATTTCAGATTGCTACTAAGTTTGCTTGCTGAAATATATAAAAATAATAGATTGCACAAGGATTGTATAGAGAGAAAAAAGGCCCACTGCTTGCAGTAGTCAATGGAGCCAGCGATTCGAGAGTGTATTTGGAAAAGAATCGACAAATCGTCTGAATTGAAATATGAAAAATGTGCGCTCAGCGTTTCGCTGCAATTGTCAAGTGCGCTAATAAATTTCATTTCGGCCAGTTGGCAATACAGTGAAGCCTCTCTTCAGCCAGACAGACAGACAGACAGACGGACAGACAGACAGACAGACAGACAGAGAGACAGACAGACAATAGTTGAATAGTTATTGGTTGGGAAAAAAGCGAGTGAAATCTGTGAATTACTCATCGAAGTGCGCTCTATGATGTAGACGGGTGTTTCAAGGTGTTCACTGTAGCGTAAGCATCAGTTTGGCGCGGCTTATTAATCACGGCCGTAAATCACGTTCAAACTATTTCAAATTAATTAGTGCGTTTTGCGCCGAAAAGAAACAATACAAAAAAAAGAAACAAAAAACAAAACCATCGACGATAATTATAAATCAGTGAGCACCAGGGGCCGAGGCTGGCAATAAGGAAACATATGTGGACCGTCAATAGGCGCAGCTGTTTATTATACTCTAATTGGCTTAAAGAGCTTTTCATATTTGCAGTTTTCCACTCGCGTTTTCCGCTGCCCACCTTTCCATCCATCATCTTTTTTGCGGGCAGTCGAATTAATTAGTTGTGGACCTCCGAAAGGAGTTCTTCAACTAACTAATGCAAGTCAAATATTTGCAAGTTCTTACAATATTATTATGAGTAAAAGTTGTGTGTTTTTATTTTGAAAAATATTGTACATTTTTGAATTTGGTTGATTTGCGAAAGAGTTGCGGAAAATTGAAGCTTTGGGAATTTAATTTGTGATATTTGTTGAATTTGAGCATAATATAATTATGCTTAACATATTTGTTGAACGCTTTTTACAATATTGTTAATTCGAGTCAGAGGCACAGCGAATTTTCTAATAAAAAAGTTAAATATTGTTGCTAATTGTATTAGCGAGAAATCATATATAATTTATTTTCTAAATTTTCTAATAATTTGAATTTTTCTTTTGGAATTTCATTTATGTTTTCTTATTCTTTCTTTTAGCAAGACATATTATTTAACATTTTTTTTTATGATTTTGAAAAACTTGTTATATTTTTGGTATAAAAATTAAAGTGGGATTTGTACATTTTCCGTATTCTTTATTATTTTTGCTCATTCTGTCAGCAATAACAAATTTTTGTAGGCATTCTATAATTTTGTTAAATAATATGAAATTTAATAAATTATTTTTGCTACTTCTTTCATTAAGATTCAGTCAGCAAGAATTAGTATTATTTAATTTTTGTAGGCTTCTTATGTTGTTGTTAATTTAAATTAAAATTGCGTTTCTAAGTTTCGCTAGCTAAATCTATATTTTGGCTAATTCTTTCAGCATTAACTACTTTTAAAAACTTTTCAATAATTTTGTTAAATATAAATAATATATGAATTAATCAAAGCAAATTTTCAAATTTCAATTATTTTGGCTAATTTAAAGCGTCTTTTATCTTTGGTAATTTAAATTAAAATTGCATTTGTAAGTTTCGTTAGTTAATCTATATTTTTGCGTATTCTTTCAGCAATAACGATTTTGGAAACCTTTCAATATTTTTCAGACTCAAGTCGCTAATTTCCACACTGAATGCTTTCTTTTTGTTATCGTTGCAGTAACAAATAGGATTTTGTGTTTTTAGTAAGTTTATAATGTGTTTTGCAAATGCATTGTGTGCTTGTAATGAGTTGCTTTAATTCGTTGCAGTGCTCTTATTCTCGACTTGTGCATTTGCGAAGCCTTGCAGCAGCGAAAGCTGATGCCATAAATCCTGAAAAGAGCAAATAATTAAGAGAGTGCAGGCAAGTAAGTGTGCATTGCATGAAATGCCAAGCGTTGTAATAAAGTTCTTAAAGAACGCCTGATTTGCCCACTAAACACACCCAGACACAGAGACCGAGCACAGAGCAGATGATGGAGTGGCCCGAGTCCAGCCAGATGGAACTTATGCATATGAAGTGTCGAATTCAATACCAGTGGTGGGTGGCACAGTCTGTGGCATCCACACGCTGCGCTGTGTGCTGCAACTGCTGCCCAGATCGACTAAGTGTGTGGACGATGGTCAGTGGCTGCTGCTCGAAAAGTTTTCAGAAATTCGAATCATGTAACAAAATACACGATGGCCAAATTCAAAAGATGGCCGGGCCCGACATGTCCATGCACGTCTATGCGTGTCTGTGAGTGGGCGCAACATGTGTTTATAATTATGTTCATACTGTGTGTGCTCACATTTTTGGGGCACGTGCACCGTCCGTGTGTGCGTGTGTGTGTGTGCATGCAAATTACAGCAAGTGCAACTGCAACAAGAGCAGCTGCAGCTTAAACGGCAACTGCAGCCAGCTCAAGGCCTCAAGCTGCAATTGTCAGTGCTTAATTTGAGGTCAGCTGCTAGCTGCTATCTGCTTTTCGGCCAGAGGCTGCCACACACACACACACACACACACACATACAGTGGGCTATATGGTGCGCGAGTTGAAGTTAAATAAGTTGATTCTTTCAATTTGCGCAGCGGCTGCGACAACAATTTACACGGTTTGCCATACGCAAAATGCTTGTCACTTGCAGTTGCAGCGCCAACAAAGGCTCCGCTGCCCCAAGTGAGGGCAAGTGAGGGGAGGGCAACCCCTACACCGCGCCCCGCCCTGCTCTGCCCATTCAGCGATTTGTGCCAACTGTCGGCGCGGCGCTCGCTGCCTTTGTCTTTTGTGTGCGCGCAGTGACCTGCAAAAATGGCAGACGCTGTTATTTTGGCTCTTGGCCCGCGCGCTTGCACCTGAGGCAACCTCCCACCACTAACCCCCACCCGCCCTCTGCTCGCTCGTCTCACTGGCCTTTTGTTCAGCCAGCAGGCGGGGACGAGATTTCTGTGCTGCGGTCAGTGCATGTTGCATATAATTTCATTCATCACACGGCCACCAAAAAGGAAGCTCGCAAAAAACCGCTCAAATCTAATCGGCAGCAGTTCGGTTGTTCTCTGCCATCTTCCTCTTGGCCCCCCAATCTCTCCCTCTCGCTCTCGCTCTCGCTCTCGCTTTTCCTTGGCGCTGGTAAATGTCTAATCGGGTGTCTTGACTGCAGGCGGCTTTGAGTTTCCCCTACTAAAAAGATAGTTAGACATGCAATAAAGAGGAAGAACAACTAAATAATGCGAATATAATGTAATTACAAAAGTACATGATTTATAACAAAAGTCATTACGCCCGTTTGGTTAGCATATAAGCTCGAAAATCTGCAATCCGCATGCAGACTGCGGATTGAAGCGCGCTGAAAAGTATGATATAGAACATAGCGCCATCTACGCAGCACTTTAAAGAACTCACTTGAAGCATTGCGCTGTGAGATACAGCGCCACCTACGCAGCACTTTAGTGAACTAGTTTGCAGCATTGCTGTGCGCTGAAAAGTATGCTATGGTTTCAAATACAAATACATTACGTTGATGAATCGAGAAGCGTAGTTATTTATTGTCATTTAAATTTGTAATGATAAATACCAAAAGTGTATTAATTTTAAAGTATGTTAATAAACCCTTAAAATGCGTTCTACTAACTACGCTAAATTATATGCATTTGCTTCTGAAATAGTGTATTATTAATTTTGATTGAATTACATAGAATAGAAAGCTGACTTGCACTGTCCTTCCGCAGAGACATTAGCTGCTCTAAGTAGCCAACTAATTGCAATAGTTAGTTGAGCCAATTTAGCTACTCATTTTAATATTTGATTCTTTTTGTACAGGGTAGTTTTGCGTCGTGCCTGCAGCTCTACAATTCAGCAAATTTGAATGCTTTTTCTTTGGGGTTTCTTTCAGAATTTCTGTCGCGTTTGCCATTTGATGCCACTGTAGTTGGGCAGCGCTGCCCCTTCTGCTGTCCCCAGCTTTCTGGCCATCTTATTTCAGTTTTTGTTTGCCGCTGCTGCTGCTGCTGCTGCTGCTGCCACTTGGCCATTCTCATTTTGGCCCACAGTCTGGCTGTCGCAATGTCTGCTGCTGCGCTGCCGACAAGCAAATATTGTCTTTTGCCCAGTCGCATTTTTTAGCTGACATCTTCATCTCCTCTGCCTTCTCCACATCTATTTCCATTTCCATTGCCACTTCCACTTCCACTTGCAACTGCAGCCCTCGTCCCGCTCGATTACTGCAACGTATTTTTGTCATGAATTCAATGAGCGATTTTTAAGCACGACTTTATTACTTTTGCCCTTTGTGCACAGTATTTCAGGCCTTCGTACTTAGCTGCTTGAGCCCAGCCAGCGACTACCCCAAGAAATACTGGTGTCTGCAACAATCGCTATTGACATTAAGCATTAATTTATAGATTTGTTAACTGCATGACTCATGCGCATACAGCGCGCGCTCACTGTAGCCTCGCATATACTCGTATACCAGCATACATATATATTCCTCATATTCATGTACAAGAAAATGCACTTTGCTAATGAATCGCCGCGTTTTCCAATGCGCCAAGATTGCCTACACTCAGCGCAAATTCTGAGTTGATTACACACACACATTTTCTTATAAGCGACGATCAGTAAACAATTAATCACTTCCCTAACTTTAACTTTAAGCATTTTTCTTGTATTTGTTTAATTTATTTATTGCTGCACTTTTTGTTCGAGTGCAGCGCTTGCTTCTGCTTGTGGCAATTACTTTTTTTCGGAAGCTGCTTGCACTTTATTTAGTTGGCAATAATGTGGCTAAGATGCTTTGTTAGCCATTTTATTGGCGTTTTTGCCGTTGCTGTTCGCCTCAGCTGCTTATGAGTCTACGATTGTCTTGGCTTTTGTAATTTCTAATTGTTGCGAGCACAACTCGAAGTCTGCAAGTTGGCGAAATTACGATGGACAAAGAGTGTGTCTAATAATTGGAATGTTTGAGTCGCGCTAGTTCGCGATAACCACTTTTATTTCAAAATAATCCGAGCACAGTCAGCTGGCAATAAAGCGAAAAACTACTTACTTATAGTTTACTTCTTTTTAATACTCCTTGTTGGTAATTTGAAAACAGTAGTGTGTGTAATGATTGCAATATTATGTTGTTAAAATATCGATGATTGTTAGGCTTGATTAGTGTAGCGTAATGCTATCGATAGTGTGTCAGATAGTATGACTTATTTTATTAGAGAAGCGCATAGAGTCGAAATGAATAGAGTTAGGCCAAGTCTTAATTTTAGAGTGCACACAAAGCCATAGCATGATAGCAGACCAACAATAGTGATCAACTATCGGCCTGTGCGATAGTATGTCGATAGGTTTGAGCGGCTTTCTCTAGGGGAAGCGCAGGCAGATTTGTGGGCTGAAAAAAAGAGAAACTGTTGGGCAAGTTCAGTGAGTCATTTGCCTGGCTGCCATTAAGCGTCGATGTTAAGTTATTTTCAGCGTTTTTTTTCTGCTGCTTAGACGAGCGAGGGGGGGGGGGTGAACGTCTGCATTGCAACTAAAATGCGGTGAAAATGCGAGGAGCACAGCGAAGTTCGCTCGCTCGCTCGCTCGCCGAGAGCCCGTCAATAAATCATTGTGCAGACAACGGGCTCCGTTGTTAAAAGCACTCTTTCAATATGTATTGATGTAGCTGCGCACGTATGCAAGTGTGTGTGTGTGTGTGTGTGTAAGAGGGGGATGGAGCATATCAATACTTCGCATAGACGGATTGTATTTTCAATATTTGCGCAGCGTAGATCATGGCGATGCCGTCGTCGTCGTCGTCGTCGACTTGCCACCGCAGCGGCAGTTTGAGGAGTACGCAGCGGCTTTTGTTGGTTTTGTATTGCAATGATTTAGCAGTTTTTCGTCTGTGTTTACGTTGTGGATGAACAACGAGCCGCAGTCTGTGCGAGCGGGGCCGTCATGGCGACGCTGCGGAGCTGCTGAATAAGAAATCAGTAAATTGTTGTGTTTTAATCGAGCCGCCGCGCCAACAGCGGCAGCGGCAGCAACAGACACAATCACAATCGCAGTCGCAGTCGCAATCCCAATCACAATAGCGTGCGCTTCTCCCTGCCACAATTGTCTGCAATAAGCCGCAGCGGGGCGTGCAGGGGGGGGGGGGGAGCTGCTGTTGTGGCCACATCGAACGCTGTGATGCGCCGCCGCTGCCAGGATGCGCCAGGATACGTACGTAGCAGCGAGCAGCCGTCAGCTACTTGTGTAAATAACTGTCAGCCAATTGTTGTTTAATCGCCGGCTTAGTCATGTTGCGGTGCACTTTTGGGGTTAAGTGCCCGCCACTCCGCCGCCCACTGCCCCCCCCCCCCCCCTTCCGCAGCCACGCCCCCGCGCGTTAACAGGCAAACTGCCAACACTCGACAGTCAGCAGTCAACGGCTATCGGCTTCAAAGCCTTAAAGTAAGTGCTCTCTCTCTCGCTGTCGCTGTCGCTGTCGCTCTTCCTCTCTCAGCTAATTAGTTGCACATTTTACATTAATTAATTTTTATAGCATACTTTTTTGCGCGAGATGCAAACTTTTGTCATAAGAAAGAAACGCCCGCATTTCGCCTGCGCCGCCTATCAAAAGCTGCGGCGGTGGCTGCCATTAGCTGCACGTGCCACTGCCATACACACACACACACACACACACACACACACACACACACACACACACACAGAGCATACATAAAGTAGAATAGAAGAAGCAGCAGCTCAGCTTTACTCGCTGCACTTTCGAATCACTAAATTTTGCTGTCTCGCACAACGAGCAGACGCCGCAGACGGCAATTGAGCTAGACTAGCAGACACCCTAGAATTTGCATTTAAGTATATATATATAGATTTATTAGGGTTCACTTTTTTACTGTTGCTTCACAGCATGTTGAATACAAAATTTACTAATCAAATTGTCGGTCATCAGTTTCACTTTTTCAATCATAATTCTGAATAAATAATTTATTGACTTGTAAAATCTACCTAAATCATATAAGCATTTATTGTAAAAATTGATTTATTTATTTCATTTTTCTATATATTTCTTTATATATCATTTTAATTATTTAGTTACGATTTTTTAATGTTTCTTCACAGCATGTTGAATACAAATTTTGTAATCAATTTGTCAGTAATTAATTTTGTTTTCTGCAATATTAATTTCAAATCAATCAATTCATTCAGCATTTCTAAAATCAACTTAAATTTAAGAAGCATTTAGTGTAGCAATAAATTTAAGCAACTTTTCAAAGCGTTATAATATTTCTATATCTAATTTCATCCTTTATTCATTGATTAACTTGATCTATTTATATCACTCTTGTATATACATCTTTATATATACATTGATTTATTTAGCTACAATTTTTTGTTGTGTTTCTTTATAGCATGTTGAATACAAATTTAGTAATCTATTTGGGGTTTCAATAATATTCCCGCATTATTGAATTATATTGTTGTAAAATCAACTTAAATTAAATAAGCATTAATAGTATTAATAAATTGAAACCTTTCTGTTTCTTCTTCTGTTGTACTTCTATCAACCTTAATTATAGAAGCATTTAGAACAATAATAAATTTAAGCGTTTCATCTACTTCTTCTTGACTATTTCTAAAATAAACTTCAATTATATAAACATTGTGTGTACTCGTCTTGTTTATTTCTAAAATCAAATTAAATTAAATAAGCATTTAGAATCTTACTAAATTAAGCACCAGGATATTACTATAAATTATTTGCTCGTTTATACGTTAAGTTAAAGTTTATAAGAGATTTGCTGTTGGTTTATTTAAAGCTCTAATTTGTGAAATCACAAATGTGCTTGTTTATGGAAGATAGTCTATTTATTTGAAGCTAGTCCACAATATGATGATTACATTTTAGGAAGATCAAGAATTGCTCAACTTAACATTCAAGAGACTAGCAAAACTCACTAAGCGAAATTATCTAGAAAGTGTAGAATAATAGGGAACACAAGTATATGTTGTGTTTAAGTAATAATCAGTTTTTTGATGCACACACAACAAAAAGTAAAGAGACTTCAAGCTGCTGGCGATAGTTGTGGGCTTTGCTGGCAAGTGCAACTGCAAGCCGTTGTCGCCTGTTGGAGTAGGGAAAGTACAGGGTATGGGGGAATGGCGAGCAAATTGCTGAAAAATGCTGTAGAGCGGAGTTTGGGAGGAAGTTGGAGTGTCTGCGCTTAAGCAAATTCCGAGCGATGCGGCGTCTTTGATGCTGCTGCTAATGCTGACTAATTGGATTTGGCCTTAGAACTAATAAAAACGCTGGAAAAGTATTTCGTTTTTACTGCAAATTGGCCTAACAATAATTATTTTGCTTGCCGACAACAAAAGCGAAAGCAAAACCTATAGCCTCATAAAAATCGACAACAGGACAACAAAGGAAGAGAGAGAGGCAGAGAGTGTAGTGTGCTGTAAAGCTTGAAAACAAAAATTGGCAACGCATCCTTGGACGCTCAAGGATGTAGCCGAGGAGTTGCTAATGAACTGGCGTCGAGTTCAGGAAGTAAACTCCATGTAACTCAACTGTGTCGCTGCTGTAATTGCATTTGCTTGCTTGGAGTGGGCGTGGGAGCTGTTACAGCGGGCACGCCCAGCCAACGAGGGCACGACACGCTGGACAGGACACAACAGGATGGGACTGGACCTCAGACAGCACTGAGCTGAGCGGGACACAGCTGTCTGGGGGCTGTTGGCACGTCTTATCGACATATATCGATAAAAGAATTAGCTAAATCGTGACTGCCACTTAGAACATGTCGCTGCCATTAATTATGGCTGATGACAGGCCTACACACACACACACGCACACACACACACGCACACACACACGCATACACATGTAGCTGCGCTTTATTGGTGTTGTGTTGCGTTGTGTAATTTTATTAGCTGCCTCGCTTTCGATTAAGGCCCGATCTCAGTTAATTAAAATCGACTTTTTGCCATTAATGCCCCAAAATCAAATTAGCCGCCTTTTCCCACTTCCCCTCCCACCCCCACACACTCCAAAAGCAAAACTTTTGAGCCACATTTGCCACTCGTTGCCACAGCAGCGTTTTTCGGCCCCACGGACACCAATTAATCCCGTGTAGACACTCGTCGAGAAAAAAGAAGAGCAACAGTATGAAAGCATAAAGAAATTGCGAAACCTAATTTCATATTTGAAATCCGATAGCTTCAAGTTGTAGCCAACTTGCAATTTAAAATCAAGTCAATTTCACAAAACAGTTGAGAAATGTACAGAAAATATAACACTATTTCTTACCAGCTTGCAAGTAATTTAATTTGTTCACAAAGTCTTACTAAATATAATTGCGCTAATTTTACAGTCATTTCAGTTGAACAAAAAATGAATCGTCAATATTCATATAACTATATAAAACATGCTATCAAGTTATGAATGTGTTGGCTTTAAGAATTTTTGAGGAATTTCAATTCAAACTGGTGGCAGTTTAATATTAAAACGAAACTAATTTCATTATGACAATTTGCAGTTTTAGATGTGTAAAAGTATTTGCAATTTAATAGAGAATTGAGAATTCTATTGTCATGTTGTAGATTTGCAAGTGATTTAAGCTTAAAGCAATTCAAATGCATAGTAAAATAATGGCTTAAAATACTAATTTTATTTATAAGCCACAGTATAGTTAAGAGTTGAAATTGAGAGTTACTTTGAGCACTAAGCGATTAGCATAACTTTATTTATTTATTTCTTTGAATCAGAGTTAGTTGTCTGCCTCATTATTTAAGCCAGCTTTCATTGCATTCTGAAAGTTGTATATAGAATTTCCGCGTGTGGCAAGTTGTTGGCTCTAAATTAGTGGAAGGAAAAGAAATCTGAGACGCTGTTAGCGCTTGGGGCAATAATGTGGCGGATCTATAAGTGTGATTTGAAATCCAAATAGAAGAAGTGAGCGCAAGTAATAACACTTTTGTTCAAAATATTCACAAGAAGCCGTCAAATTTCATTTACGCGCTGCCCGCTTCGCCCCCCGCGGGCCGCTTGGCCGAAAAGCAAACAAATAAAAGTCAAAGCTACAAATTGACACAAATAGCGGACTACAAGAATGCGTGTGTGTGAGTGTGGGAGTGGGGGAGTGGGGAGGGCAAGGGAGGATTGCGCTCAAGGGCGCTGGGCCGCAGTTTATCATGTCCGCCAGGAATAATTCAACTTTGCTTATTTCACACTTCAATTTCGTAGGTAAACAAAGTTTTTCACTGCACTGCGGGGAGAAGCGGGCACGAGCACGAGACGGACACGAGCACGACGACGAACCTCGGCACGACAACGAAACGAGGCGAATGGAAAAGAAAGCAAAACCCGAGAAAAATAAAAACCCAAGCAGCAGCAGTAGGAGCGTGGCGCGGGCTGCGGGCTGCGGAGTGGGCTGCCGAGTTAAATCAACAAAGTTACACTAAAGCCACAGCCGCAGTGGGTAGGGGTAGGGGAAGGGGACGGGGGCGGGGCGTGCTCGCACACCGGACACCCGGGAGGGCACCTTTGCCAGTGAAGTGAAAGCAAACAAATAAAAATGATGAGCAGCAATACTCGCATTTGTGTGTGTGTGATGCCGGCGAGCGAGTGAAGTCTCCACTCGACTCCTTGGGGCGCATTTTGCTGATGTGTTGTTATTGTTATTGTTGCCTACAGTCACTTTTCTCCCTGCTCGCCCCCTCGTCCCTCTGCCTGCCTCGCGTCTGTTATTGTGGAAAGTTTGAGTCGCTGTGGCTGCCGCAAATTAAGGCGCAAATTGTGGCCAAGTTGTGAAAAATTCGGCAGCAAGTAGCCACCGGGGGCATGCGCCCCCCTTCCCACAAGTGGCCCCATAAGTGGCCCACTCGCAAGTGTCCTTGAGGAGTCGCATAAATATTATTATCGTCGCTGAGTGCATGCTTAGTGTGGGTCTGTTTTGCTTTGACAGCTTAAGGCTGCCTTTTGACCAGGGCATTAATGCAGCTCAGACGGCCAACTCACTCCCTATCTTCCTCGCGCTCTCTCTCTCTGTCTCTCTCTGTCTCGCACTGCGATAGTCGATAGCCTTTGACAAGTGTTCTGCTAATTGGCCAGCGCAACTGGCTTTGTTTTGGCCCATGCAAAAGGCTTTGCACACAACCCAATTAGCTACTCATTACATTTGCCACATATTATGTGTTATAACACATATATTCCAATGGTTCAAAAGTCCTATATAGTCTAGCAGTCAATCGATCCTAGCAAAGCTATTCAAACGCTACAATTCTTCAAATTCTAGTAACAAACTGCGATTGCCAAATATTCAAAATAATTTGCATATTTGTTTAATTTGAAAGTGAGTTTACTTTCAGGAAATATTACAATTATTTTACTAAAAGAAAATATACAAATAATCTCTATATTCTTATATATTTCATTAGCTTCGAGTAAAGTTTATTTGCTGCATTTACTTTCAGTGAATATTACAACTAAAATGTAGCTATTTTTTTCTTCTTATGTATAACATTTAGCTTGAAGTTAATTCATTTGTAGCGTATAAAAACTATTTAGATATATAAAAATATAAAAACTATTTTTCTGCTCTTCCCTTTATTTGTTTAATGTAAAGTAAGTTGTTTCATAGCACTTTCCTTAAGTTAATCTTAAAACTGTTAACTGTATTTGTTTAGTTTAAAATAAATTAACTTTCAACATTTACTATTAGCAAATATTGCAACTATTTTAGTATAAGAAATTATTAAAAATACAATGATCGCTCTGTTCTTATATATATAGTTTAAATTTAGTTTCAAGTAAATTAATTTGAAGCATTTTCTATAAGCAAATATTAAAGCTATTTAACTATTTCAAAATTTATAAACTGTTAATCTGTATTTATGCATATTTTCTTAGTTTAAAGTGAGTTATTCTATAGCACTTACATAACATTAGCTGCTAATATTCAACATTGCTTTTAAAACTATTTTACTAAAACATTCATTACAACTACATTTTTGTCCCAACGTATGTTTGTTTAGTTTGAAGTAAGTTCACGTTATATTTTAACTATTAGCAAATATTACAATTATTTTAGTATATGAAAATAGTTAATAAAAATTAATAGTTTGAAGTAAATTCCTTTGTAGCATTTATAAGACAAAGGTTTTTAATTAAATGAAAATAATTAAACCGTAGTTGTGCTCCTTACTTCAGTTGCAAGTTAGTTAACTTGTAGCACTTACAAAATAACAGCTTCACGTTGCAACTTGATTTATAATACACACTACTATGATCCATCATGTTTCTTAATTTTTTAGTTTAAACTTAGAATAAACACTATAAATTGCATTATATTTAAGAGCTGCCTTGGGTCCGATTACTTAATATTTACATTAAGACTATTGGCTTCATGCTCTGCTTAAGTTCGCCTCATGAATTTAAGTGCAATTCGAATACCAATTGAAGTGAAATAACTTACTTTACTGCTAGACGAGCTATTCGGGAAGTGACTTTTATGGCTTGCCTTGAACTAAATACAGCAATTAAATGATTCGTTAAGCAGCGATATATACTTGCGGATAATTTAAAAGTTGCAATAACTGACATCAATTTACCAACCATAAAATCATTGGTTTCTTTAAATTGAGCGTTTTGTTAATTGACATTTGGCAGAGTGGAAGTGTGGAGGTGTGTGACGGTTGAGCGTGGAGCGAGGAGCGTGCAACACAGTGTTGCGAGTGCGACAAAATAAGTAGGACTAAGTAGGTAACAGAGATTTAAGGGTTGCCATCGCACGTGCAGACAAAACACGCTCGTTTGAGTAAGGCAACCATAAAGTTGACTACAATAAAACACACACATACTTATTAGTACTTTTTATAGGTACAGGCAGTCTGATTTGTAATTCTCAAGGCTCTAAAGTTCGCCCCGGAATGTGGCATGCCCCTGCCCCCCTCCTTCGCACACAGAGTTGCTGCTGAACCCGACAGGGCAACCGAGCAGCTGGGCTCATAAAAAAGCACAATGCCACGCCGCCACGAGTCGTCGACGTGGCCATGCTGAATTTTTAGAGTTGTGCATAAAAACAAAAATAAGAGCAGCCAAAGAATCTACAGGGCAGGAGGTCGTCCTCGTCCTCGTCCTCGTCCTCGTCCTTGTCGTCGTCGCAGTCTCGTGAGACGGTTGAATAGTTGGCACAAAGAGAGCGAGAGCCCGAGTCGAACTTTTGTCCAAAGCAGCTCGTAAAAATGCCCAAGTGAATAATAATAATCAGCAGTGGGTCCGCCTGCCGCCTGCCCCCGCGTCTCATGTGTGTGCCACATGTGTGTAGCGAGCGGCATGTAGCGTGAGTTAAACTGCCCGGGTCCGGCTGCAACTTGGGGCAAGGCGACGACGACGACGACGACGACGACGTCGATGCCGCGTCTCCTTGCAAAGTAACAACAAAAACTAAACGAAACTTTTATTGTCTGTGTGAGCGAGCGAAATTCCTTGCCAACTAGGAAATAATTAAGCGTAATTGAGTTAAGTTATTTCCGCTTGCCACTTGCCACTTGCCACTTGCCGCCTGCCGCCTGCCGCTTACTTACAATTTGCCCCAAGTGCCGCAGCCGCAGTCGCAGTCGCAGTCGCAGTCGCAACTTAGACTCGCTTTAAGCAATTTGTTTAAAACTCTTTAAGTCGCTGGCAGCTGCAAGCCTACAAATTTGGGTTGTTTATTGGCTGCTTCGATCAAGAAATCTTAAGTCAGCAACAACAAGTACTGAGCAACAATTTTGAACTTTTCGGCTAAATTAATTACACGCCACTTTAAGCACAAACAAAGCACTTGCGACAAAGTTTCTTTCAAAATTCAAAACATGTTTGCAAGTGCACTTTAAACTATAACATTTCTATTTATAACCAACTTTTCTATTCCTGCAAGCTGTCAGTTAAATGCGAGTTCCAAGCTGTCAGAATAATATAGTTTAATTTATTGGCGAAGCAATCATAATATACTCACTATTAATCTGTAAATTAGCGCGCTTCTTGTCATCAAATCAAGTCTGTTTCATTTTAAGTAACCACAATAGGAATATGCAGCATATAAGATAAGTTTGCATTTCAAGTTACTATGCATAACAAGAATATACTTATATCAAATATACAATAGTATGTATAGTATATGTCGAGTACGACATGCAAACAAGTCAACAATCATCGGAATGCAACGAGAATTGAAGGCCATTCTGGAATATAGCTTTAAAAAGTGTTTCGATGATTGGATTGTTCGTTGGAAGAAGTGTATTGCCTCAGAAGGGGTCCATTTTGAAAGGAATGTAATAAATTTAGATAGATTGATAAGTTGTTTGTGTTTTATTTCAAATTTCCGGCTACTTATTCGACAGACTGTATACACTTTGTCGCCTCTGCTTGTCAACAGTAACAGCATTTGATCAAACAGCACACATAGTTAACTCCGCTGCTGTACCATGCCCACTGAGCTCATCCGCCCACTTTGATTTCTTGGCTTCACTTGGCATGCACTTCGCTCACTCATTTACACTTGCACGATTCGCTTAACAGGGGTTTAACAGCAGCTTTGCTGCGCTGTTAAGGCCGTGCAGTGCTGCATAAAAGCAACTTAACAAACGCTGTTAATGTAGTGTTGCATAACAGCAGCTTAACAAACGCTGTTAATGCCTTGCAGTACTGCATAACAGCAGCTTAACAGACTCTGTAGTGCTGCATAACAAGCTCAGTTGTAATTGATTTTAATAACATACTCGTAACTTATGTCGCGTGCTCTTACTTTGTTCTCCAAAAAAAAAGAGCTTACGCAAAAAAAAAGATTGAAAAAACAAGGAAATGCAAATTCTGCGTGTTGCCTCTAATGATCCCCAAGTCGCAGTAATCATATTTATAATATATTTACTTAATTACAATGTGAAATTCAGCAAACAAATTTTGTGTGCAGCTTTAGCTTAAATTGGCGTAGTTCAAGCTCTATAAATTGCAGTATGCTTTCAATATGAATTCACTAATTCTCTTAACTACATTTGTGATTCCTTTATAATCTCAAATTGGCGCAGCTGATCAGTCGATGAAGCAAGCAAAAAAGCAGACAGAATGTCAAGTGAAAGAGTGGAACAAGAAGAAGCAGGGGGTTACTACTCAGTGTGTGTGTGTGTGTGAGTGTGTGTGTGAGTGCTCGGCCTAAAATCCGAGCTCGCTGCGCACTTATTAAAAGCTTTTGTTTTGTGCCCGGCGTCGAGTGCTCGCTCTGCGGCTGCAGCAACCACTTCCTCGGCCCGCTGCTCACTGCTCGCTGCTGGCTGCTGGCTGCTGTTGGCCCGCTTCCGCAGTTGCAGCTGTCACATTGTAGTTTCTTCTGCTGATGTCACAACAATAAGTTGAATGCCGCGGCTCGGCGGACGGGCAGCGGAAGTGGAAGTGGAAGCGGCCACAAAGGCGGCAACAGAAAACTTCATTACAGCTCCCAGCCCCACGCCAACTTTTCGTTCCTCCGTCCGTCCGTCTGTGCGTCTGTCCGTCCGTCTGTCTGTCTGTCCGCCGGTTTTGACTGCTTGTAACCAAGCATGGCGCGCTTAACTCGAACCGAAAGCGAACGACTGACACTCAGCGCAGTCCTGGGCATGCATGGCCAAGGAGTTCGTCCTCCGCCATCGAGCGTCGTCGTCGTCGTCGTCGTCGTCGTCGTCGTCGTCGTCATCGTCGTCGTCGTTTGTGCAATTTATTGTTTTTATGCGTTTGTCGTGCACTTTTTAGTTTTGGCATTGGCATTATTAGATTGCCAACTTTCGCACAGCTCGTGCTGATTGGCACACACACACACACACACACACATAGAGACACTGTCCCGCCCCCGCGCTGCTGGCGTCCATATGCTGTTGTCTCTCTGCGGAAGCTGTTTCAATCGTTGGCAGCACTTTAACGGCCCTCGTTGCGACAACCAATTAAAGAAATTAGCCTTCAATGCGCAGCGACTTTGATAGTCGATTGGGCATGGCAGTGCATCGAGATTCGATTGTGGCCAACAGGCAAGTGCCAGCGCGGGGGCGGAGTAATGGGGGGGGGGGGGGGAAGTTCGTCTGTTCACGTGCTGTTTGTCAAATACATCAACGCTTGTCGGTTGCCTGCTTGACTGCCTGCCTACCCGACTGCCTGCCGTCGCATTGACAAGTTGGCTTTAACACAGTCAGCAGTCGACAGTCACTCTGCCTCTCGTCCCCACATGCGACATGCGACTGTCGGTAGTCAACCGACTGACTAACAAGCCAAGCGCCCAGTTGCTCGCCAGCACCTGCCTCCCTCACACTCTCTCTCTCTCTATCTCTGTCTCTGGTCGTCTGTGGCTCGTTCGCTCGTTTCGTCCACTCGCCTGTCAATGCAGTCAATGACTACACAAAAGCTATGCGCGTCCTTCATGTGTGCCCCTCTCCCTCTCTCCACTCTCTCTCTCTCTCTGTGTGTGTGTGTGTGTGTGTGGCAGAAAATCTCTTTTAATTGCCAATCGTGTGGAAAAATGAATTTTCCATCGAATTAGTATTCTGTGGCTGAAATTCATTCATGGAGCACTCATTAGGAAATCCTCTGCTGCTGCTGCTGCTGCTGCTGCTGCCTCTTGTGTCTTCCACTCTTCGACGTTGTTGTTGCCGCTCTTCCACTTCTTTTTTTTTGTTTTTGTGGAGTGCTCGCCCACGCAACCGTCGCTACGGCCCCCCTGCCTGCTGTCTGCCTTTATGTTATGAGTTGAGTCAACATATTTTGCAACACTTACAGGCTGCTTATGTGCCCAGCACCCTCGGCGCCTGCTGCCCCTCCCCTCACCGCCCCGCCCCGTCCGAGCCGCCTTTTGGCAGTACTCAAAATCAAAATCAAGGAAGTGACTATAATTTTGGTGTAGCATGTTGTCGGTACGTGTTTCAATATGTCAGCATCCGGTGATGAGTTTGTACGTACACTTGTTTGCCTTTGGCCTCCCATCGACCAGGCGCCTGAACAGTGAGCGAGAGAGAGAGAGAGGGGGGGGGGGCGTGGCAGGCAGGCAGTCATGTCATACACGTGCACGAACCCACAATGTTGCCCCTCCACCCCCCCCTTTGCAGTGCGCTGCTGATTCTCGTTGAGCACTCTTCAGTTATTTTATTGATGTTGTAAATTTCTGGTAATTGAGCTTAATTTTTATACAGTTGCCACCCGCCTACCCCCCTCCTTCGTGCCACGGTTCACACTTTTGTTTTATGCTGATTGCTTGACCAGCCTTTGAGCTGACTCGCAATCGCCATCGCCATCGCCATTGTGCTGCGATCGATGACCATTGAAATTGTTGCTCGGCATCTGGAAGTGTATCGAGTAGCTGAGAGAAGCGTTGAGAGCATCGAGTGCTTTGTGATTAGATTGAGCAACCTTTTTGCATTGGCTCGAGTTTCGCTTCGCTGGCCATTAGTGTGCTCTCCTGCTGCTGCTGCTGCTGCTGCTGCTGCTGGTGTGTGGACAGTAATTGCCAAATTGCCAAATTGCCATTTTGTAATTGAAATGAAATACTTTGGCTTAGCCCCCAGTCCGAGAGCTGCGTGGCAAGGCAATTTCAATTAGGAACTTTTCACACACACACACACACACACACACAAACAGAGGGGCAGCGTCGCAGATATGAAATTAAAATTATTTGCAAACAGCTGTGTCTGCCCACGCACACACACGCACACCCAGCCAGAGATCTATATGGTGTATAGAGTAGATGTATTTGGAGAACAACTGGACCGCACACAATGGGCGCCGGGACAGCGCTTGCTGCTGTCATTGAAAATGACAACAAGCCGAATTCCGAATGCCGAATGCCAAAAGCTAAAACAGATAAAAAGCAAGCAAATGTGACGCGCTGCTGCCGCCGCTCACCGACTATCACATACACTTACCCACGCGAGCAGCAAAGCTGCCTACACTTTGTGTGCAAGCAACTGCAAACTTGACATTTCAAAACACAAATTTTAGAGATTCTAATTCAAATAACATTTGTTAAACTCAGCAATTCAATGCGCTGCACTTTTGAGTTGCAGAATTTCGAAACAATTGCTTAACTTTAATTCAAAAATTAATTACATTTGTTAAACACTTCTATTCAATTAATTCATTACAGTCTAGCGTTGCAGAATGTAGAACAATTGCTTTACTTTCATACAAAAATTAATGCATTTCTTAAACACTTCTATTCAATTAATTACAGTCTAGAGTTGCAGCATATAATATCTGAGTTTTTTTTATTCAAAAATAAAGTAAATTTGTTAAACACTTCTATTCAATTAATTCATAACAGTCTAGAGTTGCAGAATGTAGAACAATTCCTGAACGTTAATTTAAAAATCAATTGCATTTGTTAAACGCTTATATTCAATTAATTCATTATAGTCTAAAGTTGCAGAATGTAGAACAATTGCACTACTTCTAATCGACAATAAATTGCATTTCTTAAACACTTCTATTCAATGAATTACAGTCTAGAGTTGCAGAATATGTCTGAGTTGCTTTATTTCTATTCCAAAATAAAGTAAATTTGTTAAACACCTTTATTCCCTACAGTCTAGAGTTGCAGAATGTAGAATAATTGCTTTATTTTTATTAACAAATAAATTGTATTTGTTAATCACTTCTATTTAATTTATCACAGTCTAAAGTTGCAGAATCTTTTTGAGTTGCTTTATTTGCATTACAAAATAAAGTGCTTTACTTGGTAAATTTTTAGATGATCTATTGAATTGCCTTTTAGAAATAATTTTGAAATTTGCTAAAAACTTTGGTTATTGCTACTTTGCTGCTGCTAAAAAAGTTGCAGTACTTTTAATTCTAAATAAAACAAACTGACTCAATAAATGTTTATTACAAATTTCATATGTCACATTTCTAAGAATTTAACGACAATTAAACTTACTTTATATTCATATATATATTAGTTTATTGTACGACAATTAAACTTACTTTATGCATATATATATATTAGTTTATTTTACTTAAATTTAGCACTAAACTGACTGCATAAATTTGCCAAAAAGAATTTCTTTGTAAGCTTGCAGAATGCTTGCAAATTGTTAAAATATTTTGACTCCAAATCACAGAATGTGGAATTGTGGAATTAATATATTTAAGATAAAAAAGCCACTAGATGGCCAATTTATGATGTAAGCGAATCAAGTTAGATTCAAATTAAACTGTGTAACCCAATTTTAAGCATTTGCTTCAAATGCTAATTTGATTGCCACACGCAAATTTGTGCTTGCCACAAATTCTCATAAAATTCATGTAAAATTCAATTCTCTCTTGAAAATTGAACAGATTAATTAACTTCTGGAAAATGCCTCACGTAATAAAAAGCGTGTTGAGTGCCAAGAAAACCTATGCATAGTAAAGGGGTCTGGAATAACGATCGTACCCCAGTTTGGAGCTTAGAGTATGCTGCCGACAAGCAGGAAATTATGCAAAAAAAAGGACTTAGAGCTGAAGAGTATTTTGCCAAATGACAAATGAAAAAGGCAAAAACGACCAGCAAAAATAAAAAGAAAAAAAGTGGAAAACGCAGGCGAAAAGTAAAAAAGAAAAATAGATAAAAAGAGGGAAAAAATTGTGCAACTTTTATACGCCCTCGTCCGCAACTTTGGCAATTCCATTTTCACAATCATGCGTTGAACTCTGAACTTTTGCATGTGTAACTCTGACTGTGTGTGTGGGAGCATTTTGGAAAACTGGTTTTTCCAAAATATGCCAACACACTCGTAAAATGCCCCGTGCGGGAGCCAACAAAAACTTTTCTTTCGCTCTCTTTCTCCCTCTCCTTCTCTCTCTCTCTCTCACTCGCTCGCCTCGTCGTGGGCATTGGTCAGCGCCTGGTTCGGTCGGTTGTCGGTCACAGTTGTGTCTGCCACTACTCGTGCTCTCGTCGAGCATCCAGTGTGTCCTCAGACTGCCCAGCTCCTTCTGGCGCTGGCGTTGGCATTTGGCGTTTAGTTGCGGCTATTGAATGTGTAAAAATTATTGTAAACTTTTCAGACACACATCACACATCAATGGTCCCGAGTCCGCTCCAGTTTGAGGGTCACTGTGGGAGGGGGCTGGGACGCTGGGAGGCCCGGCAGCCATTTGCGTGGAAATCAATTAAAAATGCTTGTTGGCCAACTTTGTTTTATGAGGTTTTGTATATTTAATGGCCCAGCGAGAAGAGACAGTCGCACAGACACACACAGACAGACGGACGGACGGACGGACAGACGGACAGACTGAGAGGGAGCTGTGGACTGCTTACTTTCACTTTGGCATTGCAGGCTGCTGATGCACTCAGCGCTTTTAACTTACTCTATATGAATTGTAAATGAAGTGTGCGCTCTTCCTCGCTCTCTGTTTATAACAGACACAACAAAATATCTAGCTCGTAATTGAGTCCATTGTCATGGAAAATAACCGATATCGGCCGCTTCTAGTTCATTTAACCAGCGCATATTTGTGCCGCTGCAAATTCCCCGAAATTGGAAAATCATTTAAAATTGAAAGCAAGAAACAACTACAACTGAAAAATTATTTAAAATTGAAAGCAAGAAACTACTACAACTGGAAAGTTATTTAAAATTGAGAGAAAGAAACAAGTACAACTGGAAAATCATTTAATATTGAAAGTAGAAACAAGTTGAACTACAAAATCATTTAAAATTGAAAGCAATAAACAACTACCACAAGAAAAGTGTCATTTGGTTGATATTCAAAAATATCTTAATGTGAACTCAATATATTTATTGCCTCGCCAAATAATTTCAGCTAGATTGCGAATTTTGTAAATATAGATTATCAAATGCAGTTGCCACTTGCTCGTCGATTGTTGGGGCAAGACTGATTTGCACTTAATACTTTTGCCAAACAAATCACAACTTTCTCTGTTTCAATTTGGCCATTAATCTGATTCCTTTGTCGCTGCTTTCATTCCACCTTCAATTCAGTTCGGTTTGGTTCGGTTTGGTTCGAGCAACAAAATGTGCTTTGTTTATTGTTTTATTGCAAAGTTGATACTTTTGCTTGCCTTGATTTTTTCTTGCCGACCCTTTCACTTCTTTTGTTTTGGCTGATTGCTTTTTGGCCCTGCAGCACATGAGAGTGACACAAGCAAATTTACATACACGACCAGCTCGTTTCAATCAGCCTTAAAGACGTCAGCTCGAAACCATTCTAGGTTTGTGATTTAAAGCTGGCTTGCGAATTTAGCTTAAAATTAAGTGACGCTAATTTGCGATTTGTCAAAGTTCATAGTGCAAGTTGTCATTTGACTTTGATGGACAGACATTTGTGTTATCCTAAGCTAAGCTGCTGTTTTGTTAATTTTGCCCAGCTGACCACATTTAGCTAGCAGACAGACCTTTAAGCATAGTCCTGGCGTGGCGCTATTCGCTTACCGCAGTGCCCCACTGCCAAGGGCTGCATGGGGGGCAGGGGCAGGTTGCACTCGTGCTCACAATGGCCTCATCAGCTAACACGGCGGCTAAACGCGACGACGGCACCTCGCCGACTCGCGCGCATTGAAATTAAAAGTGAAGCACGGACCGCGTCGACACTCAACTCCGCCAGGCCGACTCCCAGCTGCAACCCCAGCTTGCAGCCGCAGCTCGCCACGCAACTCCAAGTGCAACTTCGCACCCCTTCTGTCATTCATGTGCTGCACTTCAGTTCAAGCGTTTTTCATACCCTCGCTAGCCAGAGGCTGGAAGGGTATTCTGCCAGAAGGTAGCACAAAGTACATATGGTATATTGGTAAACAGGCAGTCCGTCTGTCCGTCCGTTTGAACAGCGAGAACTCGGCGACTATAAGAGCGAGAGGCAGCAAACTTGGCGATAAAACTTCTGACTGTCATAAGTACATAAAGTTTATTACAAATCAGTGAATGAAGAAACGATTAGCGAGCGCAATCTTAAAGCTGAAGTCTCATACTTCGTTGCACACAATAACAATAGTTATAGCTATAACAATCGCTAATAGTTTGCTTGCGATCGTTTGAAGAAACTGGAAGCTGTTCGAGAATCGAGGGGAAAATCCATACTTGAGTGTGTTTGGTATATTTAATACTGTGTGAGTTATTTACATACTAGTCAATATACCAACAAATACTAATGCTACTTTTGGGTACACTAGGAGAAAATCCAGTGTGTGTGTAGTATATTTAATACTTATTGAGTTATTTAGATACTAGTCAATATACCAACAAATACTACTAATTAGAAGGTCAACCATTGTGTGTGGTATATTTTATACTCTTAGAGTTATTATATTTATTATAGATACTAAATAACATTTTAGTAACTTGCAACTAAGTAGCGCGTATTTCACAGTCGAGCCTTCGCACTTGCTTTTCTCTTAGCTGTTGCTGATGCCACTTGATGCACCACACACACACACACACACACACACACACACACACACACACACACACAGCGGCGTCCGAAATCCACTTTGAGTTGGCGCTTAAACTTGCCCTTTGCTTTGTTTCTGGGTGCTTAAAGGCGTCGCAAGCAACAAGCGAAAACCGCGCTGAAAGTCAAAGGCAGCAAAAAAGTCGAGAATATACAAACATACATATAGCTCGGAGTGTGTAGCGAAGACAAGCATGCAACAATGTTGCACTAATTGCGCCGGAGGAAGCGCCTCCTTGTCGCCATCGAGTGTGACGCCGTGCTGGAAATTTCTTGCCACGTTTTTCGCTGCTCGCATTGAATTAAGCTAAATTATTTCTTTTGCCTGTTTTTGTGCTGCGCCATTTGGCGGGCTGCCTGCGTGGCACCAACTGCATTTATGCCTGACTATCTGCAACACAACCCACCCCCTCCCACCCAGCTTCGTGCTCTGGCCTTTCATCCGTTGGTCCTTTAGCCGAGTTGCTTTGTAATGTGCGCGTCATAAACCCATTTGCAAGTCCTATGGCATTTCTGCGACAGACGGCCAAAAACATTTATTTAATTGCAGCATTCTTGTTGTTGCCGCTGCCACTGTTGCCTATCCCTAACCCCAGCCCCCCACCCCGCCTCTCTCCTGCTCCCCGCCCTATTTGCACAATAAGCAAATGGGCAAATTGTCAGTTTGTCATTGTTTGCATTTAACCTAATTTGGCGAAAAGCAACAGCAGCGTTTTTGCATGGCGAACACGTTCCCAGCCATAAATCCAGTCGACAGCATATACAATTATTATAATACAACATCGTGCACTACATGTACCCGATACGTATTCTATATAGTCTCGTGCACTGCCAGATTGCGTATATTTCACAGCCAAAGCTGCAGATTGCGATTGTCCACTGGACTCGTTGCGCGCTTGTTGCTAATAACAACCAAAAACTGGTTCACTCGCCATTCAGTTGAGAGCCAACTGACAATATTAATCAATTAACTGATTCGTCACACCAAGAAATAAGAACTACCACTAACTGCACTATTTGCTGCGATGCCAACAAACATTTCTTATGTCAATTACACGATTAGTTGCATTATTTAGTATTGCTCATTTAAATCGCATAAACTATTTAGAGTTGCTAAAAGTAATAAGTTATAAATGAAAAGTTTGTAGTAGCTTAACTGATTCAAAACATAAGTGAAGCCATTAAAAACAAGTAACAATTTTATTGAAAAATCTTATAGTTATTTGCAGCTTTAATAAATCCAAAGTGTTATGCGGGAAAAAAATATTTATTTGTCATGTTTGTATACGAATTTCTTGATCAGCTATTTCTTACAAGCAGTTTTAATTGTTAAAAACATGATGAATTCTATGAAAATCTATAAATTAGCTTTAAATATTGCTAATTTAACTAACAAAAACAATTTAAAGTTTCAAAAATTGATAAGTTATGACTGTTTTAGTTTATAGCAGCTTCAATAAGTGAAGCAATTAATAAAAAGTAACAATTTTATTGAAAAATCTCTTAGTTTTTTGCAGCTTTAATAAATCCATAATGTAATTTTTGTGTACTAATTTCTTGATCATCTATTTCTTAATACTTGTAGTAGCTTTAATTGTTGAAAACATTTGCTACCAAATTACATTCTTTTGTCTTATAGAAATAAGCTTAAATTGTCTGCAACATCAAGCAAGCAAATAGCTACACTATTTTGCCAGATTCTTTACTCTAATTGTTAGTTAAGAGCAACTTTAATTCTGCAATATATCAAACTTGAAGATATAATTTCCTGGAATCAACGTGGAACTAAATTAGTCAAATAATCGAGCATTATTTAAGCAATTACATTGAAAAATACTGCAATTGCAATTAGCATAAGCGCAATAATTTAAATAGCGTTTTGAAAATGCTCACTCGGCTTTGAGTGCGAGTCTGAAATGAACTATATGCGATATTGCTGTAGATATATAAGTACTCTATTTATTGAGCATTCCATGAGCGTCTGCCTTTATCTATCCATCTATCCAGCTAGCTGGCTGTCCTCTCTGTCCATCTGTCCGTCTGTCTGTCTGTCTGTTCCATTGGCTTCATTTGGTCGTCCAGTGTTGGGTTGCGTCGTGTCAAATTGGCTGCCCAATAACAATAAAAAGGGAAAATATAAACTCGCCACAATGCCGCCGCAGAGCGGCCGCCGCTTGCCACTTGCCACTTGCCACTTGCCACTTGCCACAGTGCTGCTTACATTTTATTGCTGTTAATAGAAAATGCTATGCACGGCCTCGGCTTCCGCACCCACCACCCCCCCCCCCCCCTGCTGCCAGCCCCGGCGGCTCGCTTTGCTTTCGTCACTGCGGTTTTAATATGACAATGGAGCAACAACAATAGCAGCACAAACAACAACAACAATAAGCGGGCACCATTAGCTCGTCAGGCGCGTCGGTTTAAATGAGTACGTGCCTCGGTCCTTCTGCCCCCATTTCCCATTGCCATTGGTGGTCCACATCCCTCGCGGGCTGCTGCGGTCCGAGCTTCCCTCAGCGCCAATAAAATGCGTTAAGAAAAATAGTTGTAAAACGCTTGATGCATACTAAAATCAGTTGCAATTGATTTGGACCCGCAGTCTGCTGGGCCATCGTTTGTGTTTTCAATGCGTTTCGCAGCTCATTACACGCTCCCCGCTCCCCGCTGCCCGCTCCCTGCCAACCCCCCCGCTCTCTTTCCCTTCATAATCGCGAGATGGACTTGTTAACTTGTAAGTCTGTTAATCTCGTAATGCAAAACAACGAAAAAAACAATGCAGATATGTAGATGAATTAGAACGCATGGCTCTGAGCGACTTTGCGATACTCTATTTAAATGTGTTATATAGATGCAAGAAAATTCTGTTTGTGTAATCGCACATATATTTATTTTACAGTCTGTTAATTTACAAATATTTATATGTAGATAAGTAGATGAATTAGAAAGCATGGGCCTCAGCGATTTTGCAATACTCTTAAATATAATAATAATATAATAATATATTTAAGATATATATTTAGATGAATGAAAATACCATTTGTGTAATTGCGCACACTCATGTAGTCTTAGAGTCTAATTATGGAACTACGTTCAACATTTAATTCTTACACTCACAATTTTGTCGAATATACAAAATGTACTGAGGGAAATTATTAATTTTAATATATATGGGAAGCATTGTGTCAGAGAAATACACATTTCTTTTTGCCAGTTTTGTTTATAATGTTATAAAAATAATTATAATTAAAATACGAATATCTTATTTCAGTTAATTATATTTCTATGAAGACTATTTTAATGTGTTGGCTCGAGTTTTGTGAGAGTTTCAGAGCAATAGTACTCATACTTTATTTTTAGAGAAATGCTTTTGAAACGCTAAGAAAGTTAGTTAAAAAATAATCTTGCTGGTTTGGTTGTAAGAAGAATGATAACTTTAATACAAATATCTTATTTTAGTTAATTGTATTGCCATGAAAACTATTTGTATTTGTGAGCTTCGCAGCAATAACAATATTGATTCTTTTTTTCCAAAAGTAACTTTGCAGTGCTTTGAAGGTGGTTAGCTTGACAAGAATCTAGTTAACTTATTATTTCTGACTCCATATATCAGTGCAAAATAGAGGTTTAATTGTCTACAGCATGCTGCGAATCTTGCAGGGTATTCAAGTGCGGTGCGTTGTCGTCAACGACGGTTGGCTTATCTTTTACGACTTGGCTAAGGACTCGTCCTTAAGTTGACCAGCGCGGCACCCGAAGGCGCAATTAAAACGACGCCGAGCACAACAAGCGTATCGCTTGCGTTGGCCAAGTTAACCGCAACGGCCGTTAGCCGTGAGCAGCAAAACTGTAAACCGTAAACGCTGTCCATAAACTTCTCAAGTTTGCTGTCTGTTTTTTATTTTCGAAATTTTAATTGCTGTCGAACACGCGCTTCGGCGTGGGAAGTTGACTTAAAGTTGCTTTATTGCAATTAATAAAGTGTCATATTTACGAGAGGCAGCCGCAGCTTAAGGCGCCTCACATGTGATTGCAGCGCGCGTCGCAAGTGTCCAGAGCTGCCGCAGTTGCCGTAATTGCGGCTTCCCCGCGCGGCGCGGCGCGGCGCGGCGCGTGTTGTGCGCAGCCCATAATTGGCATTAAAGAGAAGTAAATTATTGATGGCTTATGTCGGCTGATGGCGGAAGCCGGCAGCCAGAAAAACGTAAATTCATTTTTAAATATGACAAAACAATGCCAACAGCACAGCGCCAGG
Source organism: Drosophila rubida (assembly GCA_035046165.1). Lineage (NCBI taxonomy): Eukaryota > Metazoa > Arthropoda > Insecta > Diptera > Drosophilidae > Drosophila > Drosophila rubida. Next base: position 17,431,567 of record JAWNOF010000023.1, on the reverse strand, counting down.
GGGGCGAGGGGGCGGTGGTTGGGCGGGAATGTTAGGCGGCGGGCGGACTGGGGGGCGGGCAAAAGGACAAGCTGTCGCTTGGGTTTGTGCGCTGCGCTGGCGTCAGTCATTTATGACGAAGCAATGTGCTTGTAATAGTACTTGTACTAATGAGCCACACACACATCCAGACACAGCCACTCCGACACACCCACACACCCACACAGCAACACACGCACACACAGCATTGCGAGGACGAAAGCAGTTCGAAAAGTGGAGCACAAAAACAGACTCCCACAAGGACGTTCACAGCGCACAGTGGCGCAAAGCGATCAAAGCATCGTTCACTTTTAGAGCTACTTGTGAACTACGTTATTGCTGCAACAGCACAACTTAATTTTTAACTAATTTGAATGCGAGTTTGGTCAGGAATGTGCTTCTCTACATAAATCGGTGTGCTTAAGTATATTCAAATACAATTCGATTGTATTTATTGCATAATATTTGACTCGAATCCACTAGATTTTAAACTCATTTGAATGCGAGTTTTGTTCAGAATAATCTTAAATACATGAAGAATAATACATGCTGAAGTATATTCCTATATAGTTCGACAGTACTTTCATTGTAGAAAACTGACTCGAGTCCACTAAATTTTCAACTAATTTGAATGGGAGTTTTGTTAAGCTTGTACTTCTGTACATTAACTAGTGTATTTCAGCATATTCCTATATAATATTTTAAACTAAATAAACAAGTGTGCTTAAGTATATGCCTATATAGTTCGACAGTACTTTCATTGTAGAAAAGTGACTCGAGTCCACTAAATTTTCAACTAATTTGAAAGGGAGTTTTGTTAAGCTTGTACTTCTGTACATTAACTAGTGTATTTCAGCATATTCCTATATAATATTTCAAACTAATTGAAATGTTCATAAACAAGTGTGCTTAAGTGTATTCCTATATAGTTCGACAATACTTTCATTGTAGAAAATTTACTATCGTACACTTTCGTTTGTGTTGTTCAACATTAACAAAATAAGTAACATTTCATTATACTTTACTTACTATCGAAGAGATTTAAAGTTGTCTGCTGTGACATATTTTTTGACAGCGAAGTACGAACTATTTTCGAAAGATTGTGAGCAATGGTAAATTGCTTCCAAATGTGTAAATAAAATTATGGTAGTCTTACTGTGAACTATTATGGAACTACTATGAACTACTAAGAATTATACCAGAGACTTACTAAGTGTTGCCTGGCGCCATCTGACGTTTTCATTGGGAACTTTGACATGTTTTAGCAGAAACGTGCGCAGAACGTTTTGACGTACGGCAATAATTTGTGTTGTTTACAGTGACTTGAAAAAATCGATTTGGCAGAAAATGTAGTAGTAGACTTTGCTGAATTTATAGTCTAGAGGAGCATATCTAAGGCTCAGCTATTATTGGGGTTTTAAAAACGTAGCTGCTTTTAGTTCCAACTAAACTGGCAACAAACTTGCAACTTTGCAATTTAGTAAATGCGGTTTGGTTTGCTTAAACGAATTTATTTGTTCTTCAACTTTCACAAATTTTGGCATTTTTTAGCGTATTTATTATTGATACAAATCTCACTTCAGCATTGCTGCTTTTGCGTGATATTCGAGGCATTTGCGCCACTGTGAGTGGGTCGCTTACTTTATTGCGCTGCACGGGTAAATGGTAAATGGTAGTAGCTTTTGCGTATGAACATTTGAGCACATTCGTTTCAAATTATTTGCGCATTCGAGCAGCTGTAAACGATTACGTACACGCACACTCCGACACATGCTCACACACACGCACACACTCACACACACACACACACACACACACACACACAGAGAGATACGCAGAGACTTGTGTATTGACGGGGCTGTCGCGATTCGGGACGACACAAATACTTATCAGTCCCTCAGAGCGGGTGTGCAAGTGTGCGACTCTGTGTGTGTGTGTGTGTGTGTGGGTCCTTGCCAAAATGTTGCCAATTGCCAGTGTGTGTGTGTGTGTGTTGCACATGTCCAAAGTCTGCCCCTGGCTGGCACATTATTGAGCCGTCTATGCAACACATTGCCCCACACTTTGGGGTTGCCCGTGGCCCCAGCTTGCCATTTTTCGCCTTCTTCCGAGTACGCGCGCATGTGTGTGTATGTGTGTGGTTGTGTGTGGTTGTGTGTGTTGGTGCTTAAGTTCGACAACTCAATAAAATGTGCTTTATGGTGGAAAAAAGCAGCAAAAAATAAGTGAAAACAAAAACAAAAACAAAAACAGGGCAAAAGCAAAAGGCAGACACCATTTGAGCGCTTTTTTTGCGCTCTGCGAGGGGGCAGGCAACTTGGGGCACAACCCATTCCACAATGGGGTAAAAGTAAATGTTTGTTGATACACCAAAAGGTCCTGCGCCCGCTGCCAGCGCACAGCTGGTTCCACTTGCCACTTGCCACTTGCCACTTGCCGCATACAGTCTCGCTGTGTCTCTCTGGCAGCGGGTCTGGTTATGTTTTCTTTACCGCTTTCCCGTGCAGCGGGCAACTCGCAACTGGCAACTGGCAACTGGCAACTGGCAACGGGCAACGGCGCTGCCAATTGATTTGCCATAATTTAAGTTTTCTGCTCGCTTTTTGTTGCTGCGCCCCAAAATGCCGCACGTTCTGGCGAGCCGACGTCAAGGCTACACGGGCCACACGGGCAGCGCTTTGTTTCCATTCGCTTCTAAATGAGAAAATCGTTTTATGATAACGGCTAGCACACTGCCACACTGCCTCATTCTTGCTGCTGCTAATTCCGACTCTGTTGCTGTTGCTGTTTCTGCTTCGGTCTCTGTTTCTTCCACCGCTCGCGGGGCATCTGGTTTCGTTTCATTTTATTTTATTCTACACTCCTTTGCACTTTTCTCCCAGTTTTCCCTTTTTGTTTTTTTTTTTTTTTTTTTTTTGCGGGCCATAATATTTAGCTACATCTTTGCTTTAAATTCAATTACAATTCACTCAGCCTCCGATTGGTCTGTTAAGTCAACAATTTCGCAAATATTTTGCGAATTTCGAGTTTAAACAGCTTGCAACATTGCACTCGGTTGAAGGTGGCAAATTATTTATGGACATGTGTTTCCATGGTTAGCTGCATTAATTATGCATGTTTAAATGTTGTTCCAGTGGGCATTGCCAAGTTGTTTGCTTTTAAATTTGCCGCTTAACGCACAACATTTCACAATTAGTTAAAGTGAGTTCAAACTTGTGGAGCAATTGTAATTGCATCGCTAAAACAAATTGGCAATTAATTGAAGCACAACTGAAAGGGTTTTCACGCCAATGTCAATACGCGATTTAGGATAGTTGGAGTAGGAATTCTTAAGACTATTTTGCAAACTATTTTGCAGCTTAGCTGTCGACATTTGGGCTGTAAGTTGCTTGTTCTCGTATTTCTTATTTAACTACATTTATAAAGAAGAATCTTTATTAAAGCAAACAATTTACAAGTATAGTTAACTGATCATTGCAGTCAACACTGTCAGTCATCAAACGCACAAAGCACAACTTAAACTAACAGATTTGCAACATTGCTCTTTCAAATTGAAAGAGTTTTCATGCCAATTTCAATACGTAATTTAAGATAGTTGAAGTAGGAATTTCGAATACTGTAGATTTATTGTGCAAACTATTTTGCTGCTTAGCTCTTGAGCTGTAACTACATTTATAAGGAACAATCTTCAACAATTTCAGTCATCAAACGCATTTAATCAAGTAGTTATCGTTGCAACTTTAATCAGTTGCTGCTTCTTGCTGGAATGGAATCTAAAGTGTTTAGGTATACAGCGCGCCAACTTTAATTAATTTGGCGCTCTTCAATGGGGTGCTCGCTTTAATGGCCGCAATTTAAGCTGAAATGAGAACTAATCTGTGCTTTTTGTGCTGTGTATTACTTTGTGATTTGGCTGCGTGAAACAATCCCCCATTGAGGCCGGGCGAAAGCGTCAAAACTACAAACTATGCAAATGTTGTGGCAAGCCAAACAAATGCCACACAACTTCCGCCCCCCTAATCCCTCCCCGCCTCTCGCGCCCTCTCTCTCTCTCTCTCTCTCTGGGGGGGAGCAGAGATTGAAACTGGAGTCGCCGCGTCGCGTAATTAAGGATTCGCGGACACTTTTGCCGTGATAAGCGCACAAGTTGCGATTTGGACACGTCTCTGCAAAGGTGTGTCTGTCTCTCTCACTCTCTCTCTCTCTCTCTGTGTGTGTCTGTGTGCGGCTGTCTGTCTATCTGTCTGTCTGTGCGGCAAAAGTGAGCTAAAGTATTTCGATGGGAACGCACAAAAAACTTGCTAGTTTTCGCCGCTGTTCCTTTTTTGCTTGTGGCGGCGATAAGAAAACTTGCAGCGCGTTGTTGAACTTGCACTTAGCTCTTGCCACCTTGACGTGCCACTACATATACATATATATAGTGAGAGAGAGAGAGAGGTAGATGTGTGTGTGATTGCGTCGCTTAAAGTCAACTGCTGCGACGCGCTGGCAATTAATCAAAAGGTGCGTGATTATCGCAAGCTGCCCGCCCGGCGCGATAGACGCGCGTCAAGATTGTTATTGCTACGTGTGGCACACACACACACACACATGGCGCGTGTCTGTGTGCTGGGCTCGAGTGTGAAGAAAGCAAATATTAAAACATATTTTAATCTAGCAAATGCAATGACTCGCTCTCGCTCGCTCGCTGGCTGGCTCAGTGTGTGCTGCTGGTAAATAATAAATTTATCATTTGTCAGCAGTTAAATGCTTTGGCGTAACGTGCAGAGTGCCGTGCGCCCACACACACACACACACACACACACACATTGACACACACGGACCCGGGCGACGAATTAATAATTCATTGCGTATACGACGCGTTGCCCACTAGACGCAGCAAACTGTCATATGCGAGCTCGACACACACACAAAGAGGCGAGCAGACGGACAGACGGACAGACGCCGACACTCACATTCAGGCGCAATAAATCGTCAAGTTTATGTTTGAAGTGTTTATTGAATCCATGATATTCGACGCATTGCTGACTGCACGCTCCCCCCGCGCCCCCCGTCGGCCCCTTGCCACTTACCTCTTTTTGGCCATCGAGCAGTCATTTTGTCATTTGCGCAAATATTTGCACAACGTTTGTTGTTTGCCTCGGCGTTTGGCCTGACGCGCTGCCAACGATCGGTCATTCCATTCACAGCATATTCGTATATATATAACTGCGATATATCTATTTGGTATTGTCGTGTGTGTGTGTGTGTGTGTGTGTGTTTATAGGCCGTCGGCTGAGCGCAAATGTCTTTTGCCAGCGTCGTGTTATTTTTTGTAAATCCTTTCAACGTGTCGTCGGAATGTCGGAAATGTTAAAATATTTGCACACTGCCTGCCGGGCAAACGGTTATGGTCGCCTGCCGGAAGTCACACACTGACACACACACACACAGAGTATACCGCCCCCTCCGCTGGCGCCGCACTGAGCCTCGCCCCGGCCGTGTGCTCATGTCCCAGCCGGCTACGTGGGATTTGTTTGGCATTTGGGCGTGCGTGCGTGCCAGCCAGCACACCGTGTGTGTCTGTGTCTGTGTGTGTGTGTCAGTGTGTGTGTGTGTGTGAGCTGTGATATGTCTTTGGCAAATATTGATACAAGTATCTCACAATACTACACACGCTGTCGACTGCGACAGACAGTTGCGCAAATAGACCAGTCGAACAGACAGACAGACAGACGGACGGACGGACGGACGGACGGACGGACGGACAGACGGAGTCGGCTGCTTAAGTGTCACTGTTATTATTTGCCCAGGCAAGTGATTGCTGTTTGCTACCCCCCCACCCCACCTGCTGCTCGCCCCTAGCGCCGGCATAAGCAACAGTTCAACAGTTATCAAGTGGATTGGCCGATCGCTCAGCCAACAGCAGCAGCTGCGCACCCAGCACAGCTCGCACACTGCTAGAAAAGGCTGCGTGGAAAGCGGGTCCAAGTGCGCTTTTGCATTTGCAATTAGACTGAATGCATACCTTATATATAAGTATATATTTTAGTGCCAGCAAAAGTAGTTTTGTCTTAACTTTAGTTTACTTGTTTCCCAGCTAACAAAATTTGTGCTCAATTAAAGTGCCACGACTTTAGAATTTCGTCACACGACTGAACTTGGTTATAATTGTTTCTCCAAACAAATAGCATTGAACATTATTCAAAGTACTATTAAGTGTTTGCTATTGGCATTTAACATTACAAGAGAAAGTCTTAAGCGGTTGGCCTTTAGGCATTTACTTGATTTCACTTTTACTTTATGTAATTGCATCTACATTACAGCGTGATCTAAATCTGCACTCTGTAGATAAACAGTTGACAGACACACGAGTAGCTAGACCCGCTAGGAGACTCCTACTTGCCAGATCACAGAGGCGCCTGAAGCGTCAAGGTTTCGCCAAAACATTTAGTGAAAAGTGAGCGACAATAAATTAGTCTGTATATAGTTTGTTCAGTATGAAATATTCCCGAAATGAATTGTTATGGTACGATGGTGCTTGTACTGTTTCATTTACTTAATAAATCGAATAATTAATAGAAAAACCCTTTGCAATTTCAAAGTAGTTGATATGCTTCAGTCAGTGTAGTTGTTATTTGTCAGCACAAATTCTCAACAAATCTGCTAGTAAAAGTAATTAAAAATTAAAATGAAATATATATATCGTAAGCATTGATTTTGGACAGTTAAGATTTACTTTACTATTTGCCAAGTGCTTTTTATTGCTCATAACTTGCAATTTACCTGCTTCATTTTGCCGTCTTCATAGTTATTTATTGTTTTACTGTGACCATAAAGCTCTGATTAACTGCAATGATGAATAGAATAATCTATCATGAGCACCGACTACCGCTCATAATGCACATTCCCGCACTGCGAGCAGCTGATTTATTAATTAGCCGCAGCAAATAGTGAGAGCACGATTGCCCTGAAATGTATGCTACACTTTTTGCAGTTGAGGGTTGAGACGATTGAGCAGCTACTTGGGAGCGAACTGCAAGAAGCTGCACTAGCAAAGTGGATTACTGGCTGGTGTTTTTGGGGCAGTGCATGCCGTTGGCTTATTGTGAGCATAAATTGATTGCGAGGTCAGCTGCATATGCAACCACTTCAACACTTTTACTTTCGAGCTCAGTGGCAATGTGTGCGATGCGGTGTGCTAAGCTGCAGTAACTGCGTTCTCTCTGTGTGTGTGTGTGTGTGTGTGTGTGTGTGCTGTGGCGAGTGTCTCTCTGTGTGTGGGTGTGTGGGAGTTGGGCAACCACATAACTGGGCTTAGCTTTGGCAGGGCCGAGAGCCAACATCTTTTGCTGGTCGCGTGCGAGTCCATTAAATGAAACTTACTTCATGTTGTTAGGCCCGGCGCGCGAGTGCTGGCGCAACATTGTTGTTGTTCTTATTGTTTTGTGTTTGCGTAGTAAATTAAATGATTTTTCACGCCAGCTAGCCCAGCCCAGCAGAGTCGCGTCGCGTCGCGTCGAGTCGAGAGCAGAGCAGAGCAGACCACGCCATGCGGTGCGTTGCGTCCGCAACATTTTTATGTGTTTGTTTGCGGCAACAGGAGCCGGGACTCGAGCTGGCACACCGACACTGCCTGGCTGCCTGCCTGGCTGCCTTTTTGGCAATGTTTTAACGTTAATTCATGGTCGTATTTTTTTTTGTTGCACTCGTTGCGCGACGATGCCACGTCGCCTTTATTGGCCCGGCGGCAGCGCTAAAGTGTTTACTAAATAAGCAGATTTCTTTTGTCTCCACAGCAACCGAGGGCGCGGTGAGGGGTTGCTGGATAACGGATCGCAGGTCGCGCTAATGGAATAGCTTTTGTATGGCTTACCTTGGCCCCGAACCATGCGGCCGGTTGACTTATTTAATTAAATCAGTTGCGGCTTTAAAGCGACACGTCAACAACATGTCGCCCCTCCCCACAGCTCGTTACGGGCGAGCTCATCAAGGCCGCTAAGCCGAGCTAAGTAGACGCGGCTGCTCATTGTTCTTAGCCCTAACGACAGTTTGGGCCAAAAGCGAAGCCGTCCCGGCATAAAACTTGCAAATTGCACGGCGAAATTGATGAAACGAAAAGAAACGAAGCGAAATGAAATGAAAAGCGCAATGTTAGACTGCGATAGCCGCCGTTGGCCGTGGCGAGGGAAATGTCACTGTAGCTGTAACTGTGTAACTGCTAACCGAAACGAGCACACGGATGTGGATGTGGCAGACAAAGGACACGCCGACACGGGCCACAGCGGGTGGAGCTGGGGACACATGCTCGTATCACAGATATCATAAAAATGCTGCAAGTTGCAACAGTTGCCGCTCCGTTGACGGTTGCCAAACAACAACAACAACAACAACAACAGCAGCAGCGCCGAGAACTTTTTGCAACGGATACAAGTACGTGGCACACAACTTTGTGTGCCCCATAGAGTTGCACGCGTGCCGTGCAACTCGCGCTGTTGACTCTAAGCAGCACTCGACGCAAGTCCAACTCTCGACAGCTCTATGAAAATAGTTGAAGACCGATGGCAAATATTTTGTGTATTTAGTTCTCAATAATTGTATGTTTCACATTTATTGCTTACATCTTGCAGCTGAATTCAAATGATTACTTTTTTTGTTGCTCTTAATTTGTAGTTATCAACTCAACGTTCTTTCGATCAAGTTGCAAGTGAATGTCATGCGATCTCTTTGCAATTTTCTATTTATTTTGTTTTCATAGTTTTAACAATAGAAATAAGAGTATTTTAATTGCTCAGTTGCGGCTCATCTAAGATATTAAGTATACGCAGCGTGTTTAAAGAAATCTATTATGCTTATACATTTTGGCGGCGCAATCTTGAGAAATACTCCGCAGCGAGCTGAAATTATGCGCGCTAATGAATGACAATAATTCACAGGCACAAAAAAGGACTTGCTCGATAACAAGTTGATGGGTTAGCCCTTCGATTGGGGGCCGCTCGCTGAGCATCTCTGATGCCGCCAGGTTTGGAGTGGGGCAGGCACAATGGGGGAGTGGCAATAACTTAACGATGCCGTGGCGCGGTGGCAGTGGCAACGGCAACGGCAACGGCAACGGCAACGGTCGAGAACTGAACTGTTAACCGAAAGGAGGCTAAAATAAATCTTGCACAATAAGTTTGGCGAACGGCGATGGCGTCAAAACGCTCAAAGCGACCAGCAGCGGCAACAACACGAACAACGAAGCCAAGTGGAACAAGAGCAGCGCAAATGACACGAGAAGGCGGCAGGCGGCAGAAGGAGGTGAAGCGTCGACTGGCGGCTGCCAGGCAAAAATAGCCTTATCAGTTCCTGTTTCCTGTCGAAAGTTTTCATATTTTTGCGCGTGGGTGCAACAACAGCAGCAACAGCAACAGCAACAATAGTAAAAGTAAACAGCGCGCTGACGACAAAGCAACACACGGAAAGTGTTGCCATTTTTTCTGTGTACAGCGTTTGCCTTCGCATTGCTGCTGCTGCTGCTGCTGCTGCTGCTGTTGCTGAACAGCAACCACAATAAAAAGCAGGAAATATTTAAACATTTTTCTTTTAGTTTTTTGCATGGAGCGACGCTGGCAGCGCAACCATTTTCACACTTATTGTCAGATTTCGCTTTGTGTTTTGCCTTCGCCGTTGTCGTTGCTCGTTGTCGTTGCTCGTTGTCGTCACCTCGGCAGCGTCGCTGTTGCTGTTGTTGTTGCTGTTGCTGCTGCTGTGAAATGACGCACAGCCCGAGATAACACGTCGTCGCACTGGCGAAAGCTGCAACAATTTTTATGTTGCAGCTGTAAATGTGGTAGCTGCCGCCATCGCTTGGGCAGCAGCCAAAACCCAACTCGACAGTCAACGAACCACACACGCAGCAACACAGCGAGCAACTGGCAGTGGCTAGGGGAAGAGCGGGGAAGCAGCAGCAGAAGGCTCGCCACCAAGCCATGCGGCACATATGTTGCGCATATGCCTGCCAAACGCTCAATTTGTTTTGCCTTTTGTCTGCCTGCCCCGCTCTCCCTCTCTCTCTCTCTCTCTTTCTCTCTCTCTGTGTGTGTTGATGGCATCCTTAAATTCACAGGATATGTGCATAATTTTGAAGCGCACAATGCGCCTGTCACGTCTGCTTAGTGTCGCTTCTCTTTCTTTTTATTAGCTGGCGATCGTTCAGCTGAAAGTACTTCTGAGTGCTCTCGTGCTGAGCTTATCAGCAGCTTTAATCTTATCGCTGTGGCATCTAAATACGTTTATCGAGCCGCTAAAAATCAATACTCATACTCAGCTAATTAAGCTGTTTCTTCAACTCATTTGCTATTCCAACTAACGCTTTGATTCACTAATAAACATATGTGTTTTTATTATACATTAAATATAATGTACGTAATACAAGATTCACTTTTAGAAAATGTAAGTTTTCTTATTAAATTCTCTTCTAGCTGGCATTCGCCTCAATAATTGCTTTCGTTGCCACACTGATCAATTACTGTATTCTAATTGGTTCTGTTGCTACAGCATATTTAGGTTGTGACGTCATTAATTTTCGCATTCGCCGAGTTTGTGTCGGCAATGCTTGATGCTCGTTTTATTAATAGCCACTGGCTGCGGCGAATTCCGTGGGCCGTGTAGCCTAATGGATAAGGCGTCGGACTTCGGATCCGGAGATTGCGGGTTCGAGTCCCGTCATGGTCGCGATCAACATTTTGCATTTGTTGAAATATTTGTGTTTTTTTTTTTAATATATCAATGCAGTTTTATTACTAATTTAAAGCTCCTTCAAGTCGCACATTGAAATTGTAACTGCTGTGTTTATATTAAAGTCGGACAAGAAGCTGGAAGTAAGAAATGCTGCGATTCAAAATATTTCAAACTGCACTTAAGCAATCATAATTGCACATAGAAATGTGGTTGCTGTGTAAAATGTGCAATTAATCTCAGCTTAAAGATCGATGATGAATTGAGGGGAAATAGAAAGATCTGCTTAGCTTAGACGATGTTTAAAATGGAGTGATAACTGCAGCTCGAACTTGATTTAATTGGCAACGCTCTCTGATTGAATTTCGTTTGGCATTTATTCGAATATTTGGGCAGACAATGCTTTGTGCATTTGTTGTGCTCGCAAGCAACGATTGATATTGTTTTGTTCGTAGCATTTGCCTGGGAAAGTGTCTTTTGTGCTCTCGTGTTTTGCGCACACACAATGTTTGCCTTTTTTTTCTATTCGTTTGTGTTTTTTAAATTGTGGCGTATTGTTTTTGGGCTCTCGGAGACTGTGTCACGTAGGGCCTAAAAGTAATTGTGGCAATATGCACTCGGGTTATTGATATATACGAGTGTGTGAGTGCTGTACACTCGTACGTATGCTCGATGTCTGCTTGCCGTATGAGAGCATTTGACAATAAGTTTCAATTTCTGCCAAGTGCGACTTCAAGTGTGGGGCGACTGTGCGTGTGTGTGTGTGTGTGTACGTGTAATTCGAGTAACACTTATCAAAAGTTTGTTGCTAACACATGCAAATTGAAATGTGTGACTACACACGGCGCCACACCTACACAGCTGCACACACACACACAGGCAGACAGACAGGCATTGGCACATTTGGCACACGTACTGAGTACATGAGCCCGTCGCAGCCATCAAGCGAGCGGCAGGAAGAGGGAGCGAAGCACCTGCAGCAGCCGCCGAGTCGGAGGCGTGGCAGGGGGCTGTAGCAGTACTGCTCGTCTCGTTGGGAGTACATGGCCTCTAACTTCCGCCTGTTTTAACACCTAACAAGCAAAGAAACCAACAACTTGACGCTGTCTCTGCTCTGTGCGTTGTTGCGCATTGTTGTTGTTGCCGCTGCATGCTTATTATAGCTGCAGCATGTGTTGTGCTGTCTCTTCGCTCTTCTTGCCACTTTTTCAAAATCCAAAATTCACCCACAAGCCTTTCCCCCCCTCTGCGTGTGTGTGTGCGTGTGTGTTTACGTGTGCGGATTTCAACATGAGTTTTAGAAACAAAAGTTTTTGATTTCTTTGTTCGCCTGCGTCTAGTTGCCGTTGTTGTGCGTGCTCCTTTTTGTTGTTCTCGTTGTTGTTTTTCGGCAACTTTTTATTTAAAGCATATGCGCAGTTGTCAGCCTCAGTCGCCACCCTCCACCCCCCTCTTCCCTTGCGCTTGTCAGCGATTTTGTAAGCCATAATTGCAGCTTTCGGCTGTCGAAAGTTTTTTCGGGCTGCCGCAGTTTGATTTCTTTCTAGGCCAGCTGCAATTCATTTACGCCACAGCGGCAACAACAACTGGGGCAGTTGCAAGTGGTGTTGCAGGATAATTGCATAATTATGCGGCAAGTGGCGGCGCTGACGCAAACTTGCCGGCGACAGCGTTTAATTGAATTACATTTATTACCAAAAACTCGCAGCTCGCAGCTCGCAGCTCACAGCTCGCAACTTGCCGCTGATCTTTGCGGGTGCCGCAAGCGAGTTGTCGCGACTGTGTGCGTAATTTAATATGACTGACACTCGCCGGAGTCGCTGACAAGCTTAATACCCAGTAAGCCCAGGCAGCGCTGCTGCTGCTGCTGCTGCTGCTGTTGTCGTCTATCGTCTATCGTCTATTGGATAATTAAGCCACTTTGCGACAGGTTTGACAGCCCTACTTTGAATTGTCAGCTCTTGCGGCTGCCGGCAGACGTTGATGGCACCGCTTGTGGCACGTCGCTCGTCGCTCGTCGCACGTCGCACGTCCTGCGCTCAATTTCATTTTGCGACAACTTGAGATTCTCGATTGGGCCGCGGACATGTCTTCTGGCCAGACGAGCGATGACAACGACCAAAAACTTGAAGTTCAATTAAATTGCCGCACAGTTTTGAGTTTTCACTGCTGAGCTCTGCGCTCTGCGCTCTGCGCCCTGCCTCATGCCCCTCGCCACTCCTTCCATTTCCCAGACATTGAAAAATTGCAAAATTGTGCTGCTGCCCCCGCCTGCCCCCGCCTGTCCATCGATATGGATTGCAGTGCTCGTTGTGCGAGCTGTTTTTGTCTTCTGCCTGATTGCAAAATGCAATTCACATTAAAAACTTTCGGCTGGCCCAAGTTGTGGGTGCCGAAGTTTGCGTTCTTTTTGGCCAGCGCTCGGATGATTGACGCCTGGACAGTTGCAAGCTGTGCTGCTGGTGGTGGTGGCGTTGGTGCGGAGGCGGACAGCTGCCCCTGCTGCGATTGCGGCAGTTAATCAACCACTAAATGGCGGGCTTTCAACGCGCACCTTTCGGCCGGCTGATTAGAAGAAGACCATGTGCCCCCTCCCAGAAAAGCATTTTGCCGAAGCGCTTGGCCTGCTGCGTCTCATGAGCTGGCGGCGAGGCCGCAGAGCAACACAGAGCAACAGAGCAACAAAGCAACAAAGCAACGCAGCTGCCGACCGTCGACTGCCGACTACGAGCAGCGTTTTGCCGAGCGGCAGGCGCCCAACCGCGTGGCTGCTTGCCGCAAACCCAAGCCGCCAAATGCCACCACAGCTTGTAGCAATTGTCGTACCATTTGTCAGACGGACGCCACGACACTCCTCCCTCGCTGCGCGCTGCGCATGTGCCGAGCGCCGTTGGCGACGGCCGCCTCGCCGCCCGCATCCACGAGCCTTGCGTTCCACCACGTGCCGGGCGTGTGGATGCCAACGGGCACGTGGTGGATGGCATTCGTTTCGAAAATCCACTTCGACAATTGGCAACGACAAATCGTCGCTCGTGCGTTCGGCTCGCGCGCTCGGCTCGCCGCCAGCCTCCAGCATCCAACGACACGCCGCGTTGCTCTCGTCGACTGCGAGCCGAGTGCACTTCGTGCTCGCACTTCGGCTGCTGCTGCTGCGACCGCTGCTGCTGCGACTGCGACTGCTGCTGGCGTTGTGTGTGGTCTGGCCGTGATGCTGCCTGCCTGCTTTCAGTTGATCATCAACGTCTCCATCGCCTAGTTGGCCAGGCGCTTGACAGCCTTCACACACACACGCACGCACTCGCTGACGCTGACGCACACACAGACGCTCGTTCGCAGTCACAAACACACACACACACACACAGTTTTCGCGCGTGTTTTGAGCGGTTCTGGAAGTGCACTCAGAATATCGAAAACTACGCGGAGTTTGCTAACGACAAATCAGTGCTTCTTTTTTTTTAATGTACTCGATTCTTATCGTACTGTGCTAGCATTGTGTGCCCATATATTCATGTGCTGCCTGCGAGCCCAAATGCCTCAGTGCAGACAAATCATTTGAGAAACTATCGACAAGCAACGAGTATTCAATCGAAAGCCAAAGAAATCTGCTTTAATTGAGTCGACAGGACAACAAATGCGCATTACTTCAAAGCTGCATCTCTATCGTTATTTCCTGCTGCTCATCAATCGACATGACAAAATGCTGATCGTGGTTCTGCTGCTAGTGACGCTCTTCGAAGGTAAAAACCGTTTTCCCCGCAAACTCCACTTTTTTTTTTAAGATTTGTGCATTTAATATTCGTAACTTTGGGCTGCTCTCCTTGAAAGTTGTTTAACACTCTTTGCTGAAAGTTTGTGAGAATTAACATAGTTGCAATAAGGAATATTATTTAGGAGATCGTCAATTTATGGAATATGTTACAGAAAACAATGAATTACTTCTGAAAAATAAATGGAAGCTGCTTCGTAATTATAGAAAATAGTTAAAGAAAATTGCTTATATTTGAATAACTAAATAGCAACAATTTGTTTAAGCTTTAGAATTTTACATGCTTCAATAAAATTATAATATTAAATTTCCACGTCCTGCAAGACGAGTATTTGACTTGGCTACTAAGTTAAACTTTGATTAACTCTAAAGAATTGTTTTTTTTTTTTTTGTATTTTTAATTAAACTAATGTGATTTGGAAATAAACTCTCTTCATGCTTTACAAATCCGTATTTCAGAAGATTAAAAAGTTGTTGAATCAGTCTACGAATTCCTCGTGTGACAACTACTGAATTGATATTAATTGAATATTAAATATTTGTAGTGTTGAATGCGCGCTTAAAGGAAATATGAGTTGAACAAAAATGAGAAAACATTTAAATAGCGACGCATTGAAATGTGGAAACAGTTTTATCCCGAAATCTATTCGGCATTCGCATAAATAATTGCAATTTATGGTAATTATTATCGGATGCCGATTGTTTAACCTGACGATTTAATTTAGTGGTAATTCACACAAGCTACTTATCGAGAAGTCAATGAGAGTGCACATCGATCAATGAAGTGAAATGAATAAAAGGGCGAATTTCAATTGTGAAGTCTTAGTGGAGACGTGTCATGAGTAATGTTAATGCTGATTCAGCCTGTTAAATCGGGCCAGACGTTGACGTCGCCTCAGTGGAGGAAGGGGGTGGAGGGGGCGGGGGGCAATTGGATGTCGCATGTTGCACGCTGGATGCTTAATGCACTCCCATTGTTCAGTTTGTCATTTTGCGCCGTTGCTATTGGCATTACACAGTATAAATAACACATAAATAAATAAATAAAATAAGTTAATGGCAAAAACAGAAGAATCGAAATGAAATTGCAATGTTAACTGCAACTGCAACTGCAACTGCATCTGCAATTTAATTGACCAGAGTTGGACGCTCCTCCTCCTCCTGCTGCTGTTGGCTGGACTAACCGAACGATCCCGACTTATGGGCGTCCCGTCTCTCTGTCTCTCTGTCTCTCTGTCTGTCTGTCCGACTGACTCGCGCTGGTTTTTGCTGCCCCTCGAACACTGCCGACATATGGAGAAGCCAAATTATCTTTTGATTTAATTGCGCAAAAATTCTGTTTTTACCTGATTTTTATTAATGCTTGCGGCTCTGATTCCCCCCCACACTCCCCACCATGCACTCGGCTGCCGTAAAGTACTCGTAATCATAACAAATGAGGTGCCAAATGGTCCGCAGTCCACTGCCTGATTATTATTTTTTGCTATTTGTATTTATTATTCTTGTTTGCCACTGCCGCTGTTTTTTTCGCTGGCAACTCTCTGAGCTCGTGGCGAGCATATTTCTCACATTCATATTTAACTGATTAATTTTTAATATTCTCACTTACCATATATGTAGCACATGCAGTTGCACCACCACTTCGCCACCACTCGCCCATATTTATTTAATTTCGCCTATGTTTACGCGCTTCGAGTTCGCGTTGTCTCTCTAGCAGAGTTTTATAGCCCCGACGAGTCGTAATCAAACAACGCTGTATTCTGATTGCCATTTTTGTTTAAAACAAACTCAATATTTGCGGCGATTTCCATATTCACATTTTAATAAATAAATAAACATCAAAACTTGTAGCTTTCACAGCCGTTTAATGTGCTGCAACATTATCTTGCACAACACCACGTTGTTTAAATGCCATAACGTTGCTTTGTGCTAATATCTAAAGTTATGCATTGAAGCACAATTTACTTCAAAATGCTTCCAAATTCGCAAATATTATTATCGTTAAATATCTTGCAAATGCATTTGCATCACTATTTCGAATACAATTTAGTTGTCGAGCATTCAAATGGTTTATTCATTCAGGAGATCTATGAAATTCATTTTCAAATTATAATTTACTTTGCATTTGTAATTTGCAAATATTGTCGAAATACATGCGCTCAACTTAGAGAAGGTATTTACTATTAGTGCCTATAACTATTTCGAATACAAACTAGTTCTCGAGCATTTAAAGCGTTTATTTATTTTGGATACCTTCTGATAAATATCAAATTAATTTCAGCGCGAATTGTTCTACAATGATAAATATTTGAGATTTTAATTTAATTTGCAAATATAATGGAAATACATTTGTATCACTAGAGAAGGTATTTATTTACCTTTAGTGCCTATAACTATATCGAATACAAACTAGTTCTCGAGCATTTAAGGACTTGCTTATTTAGGAGATCTATTGATAAATATCAACTTAATTTCAGCGCAAATTGTTCCAAAATAATAAAGATTTGATATTGCAAGTAAATAGAATTAAATGGCAGTTATTATGGATATAATTTGTATCACTAAGAGAAAGTATTTAAGTTTAGTGTGTATTTTGGAAAGTTTAGGAAGTTTAGTGCAACTATTTCGGATACAAATTAGTTAGGATACCTGCTGATAAGTGTCAAAGTAATTGCAGCGCGAATTGTTTTAGCATAATAAACATTTGCCTAATTTGAAAGTATAACTTTTTGAGCAGCAACAGGAGCGCTGCTAATTTCAATCAATTTGACAATTTAATCTGCATTAATGGACTGTAATTACAATGATCACAGCCTGTTCTCGAAGTTGAAAGTGTTTTTATTGCGCGCCGAGAATGGGGATGCAATTGATTTGTAGGATTTCAATGGAGCTTATCAGTCGGTATCGCAGTTCCATTGATTGCCTGCGTAAATGCGAATGATGTATTTGAATGTGAACACAACAATTTTAATTATATCTACAGCTTGAAGTGACGTCACTCAAGTAATGCCGTCCTGCAGTTGTTGTTGTCGTCGTGTTGCTGTTGCTGTTGCTGTTGTTGTTGTTGATATTGTTTTCCATATCACTTAACAAAAAGCCATTTAACGCTGTGCACTGTAATCAGCACTTTAATCATGTTCAATTAACTGCTCTTTTAGATATGTATGCACACACACACACAAGCACGAGCACAAACACACTCGCAAAAAAGAGGGAAAATGAATGCGAATGGTGAATAATTGGCAGCTGCATAAAATGCGATGGGGCAGCACATGAATATTGCATGTGTGTGTGCTAGTGTGTGTGTGTGTGTGTGTGTGTGTGTGTGATTGCTGTAAATGATATAAAAAGGGCGCTTAAATCTCGGTAAACAATAATTCCCCAGTGATAAAAACGCATTGCGAGTCGCGAGTTGCGAGTTGCGAGTGGCGAGTGGCGAGTGTGGATGCGAATGCATTAAGCGCGTTCCCGTGCCCCACGGCCATGGTCATTGTCGGTTGCAAGTGGCCAGTTGTGAGTTGCAAGTGCGCCAGTTGCGAGCTGTAATGACCGCTGATAATGATAAGCATAAAAGTGAAAATAATTTTCAATTACAGCAACATTAATAACCGATAATAATCCTAAACAA
This sequence comes from Drosophila rubida, assembly GCA_035046165.1. Classification (NCBI taxonomy): domain Eukaryota; kingdom Metazoa; phylum Arthropoda; class Insecta; order Diptera; family Drosophilidae; genus Drosophila; species Drosophila rubida. Next base: position 17,413,457 of record JAWNOF010000023.1, on the reverse strand, counting down.
ATATTGCGAAACGAGTGCGTGCAGCCCAACGAGTGTGTCTCCCCCCCCCCCCTCTCTCTCTCTCTCTCGCTCACTTTATTGCCAGCGTGTGTGTGTGTGTGCGTGTGTGAGTGTGCATATCAATGAAATGCAAATTAATTGCCCAGCATGTGGCGGCAATTGGAAACGTGAACGGGAGACCATAAATGATAAGCTACTCGCCCACGTGCACACACACACTAACACGCACTAGCACGCACACACACACACACACATGTGTAGTCGACACACACGCACACACTTTAAACAAATACGCAGTGTGCATTCATAAATGTAAGCTAAACCACACGACTGCGCCAGAACGACAGGCGGACATATAGAAAGTCACTTAGGCAGACAGTCGGACATATAGCAAGCCATATAGTCGACATACAGATAGCCATATGGACGGACAGTCGGACACATAGTAAGCCAGACAGCTAGACAGACAGACGGAGAGTTGGAAGCTAAACCTTTGGCACTCTGCGAATTCAATGTATTCGATGCGCTCGTCGTCCCTTGGGTCCTTCTTAATTGATGCAACATGGGTCGTCGTCACGCCCACCGTATGCTTTGCTGACTGTGCGCAACGCCGCAGCGGTTCTTTAGCTTTTAGAGCAGGCGACCACAGCAGCCGCAAGCGGACGCCGCTCCCTTTTCGTCCTTGCATCAGCCGCCGCTGGCCGCACATTCTCAGCTGCGGCAGCCGCCTCGGCTGACCGCCACTTTTGCAACACATGTATTTACGCTACACACACACACACGCGCGCGGCGCGAAAAAAAGTGCAGAGGCGATAAAAAGTTTAGCTGAAAGTGCGCGCTAAGTACTTAACTGCACACAGCACTCAAACGCGCTTGGCTGCATGTGCAAAGTCAACGTGACTTTGATTGCACTTGAGGCGGAACAGCTCGCATTATGTCCGTAGCAACAGCTATTCGCGTCAATTAGCTTGATGGCACTTGATTGAACTAATCTCGCACAACTATTCGCCTTCCGCACAATCAATTCTCCGAGCTCACTTCCATCAACTGCAGCGCGATCTTCGCACTTTGCATGCCAAGCTACACTTACAAAAAAAAAACTGCCCATCGAATGGCAAATTAACGTAATTAACTTATGCGCTATTTACAATAATATGCGCTGGCAAAGTCAAGCCGTAAATGTTTAATTATTTTGCAATTAAAATATTCAATTCCAAGCGCAGCCATATGTGTTAATGTGCATAGTCCTAGGGAATGAGCTGCTCGCGGATTAGATTTATTTTCACTGCATTTCCACTTTCCATGCACAAAGTACTCAATATTTATAGTTTTTATGCACATTTTAATGAAATAACCATATTAAAAAGCCCATTGTGCTGCACTAATTGGCTGCACAGTCAACTGTACTCGCTTTTGAAGTCGACTGATGTCAACACTGCGTATGCTTAACGCAAACCTTTCTCGCTTCCTGCTGCATTTATAGCCCATCAACAACTCGCTCAGTTCCTGATTTCGTTCTGCTTTAATAGTTCTGTCTCTAGGTCAGTCAGAGCAGCGAAGATTTCAATAGCTCGCTAATGAATTGGCGAAAATAACTGCAGTTTCTTGTTGCTCAAAGAATGCAGAGAGAAGTGCCGCATTAACAGCGCATGTTAAGCTGCTGTTAATCGTCTGTTAAAGGCATGGCGTGCGTGTGAGTGAGTAGTGGCGAAAACTGTGATGCAGCTGTGAGAAATACAAAGCAAAGTGAGCAAAGGTTGCCCAAGTGACTTAGCTTTGCATGTGTGAGTGCTGCTGATCTGTGGCAAGCAGATGGAGCTGGTGTTAGCAGTAGGTAGTTGCCAAGTCGCTGTCTGTTAAGTACGCACTAAATATTGTTAGATTGCCGCAAGGAAATTAGCGATTATTGGCAAAAGGAGCATTTAACGTGTGAGCGATTAGAGCAGTTGATAGGCTTGAAGCTGGCCAAATATTTGCCATAAATTCAATTGGCGATTCAAGCTCAATGCCCTGGCATTGACTCTGCGAGGCGGGGAGTGTGCAAAACTTTGGCAATTAAAAGCAACTCGTCGCTCATTTGCAACGCCTGCCCACCAGAAAAAAAGGGCTGCGAACCCATTTCAAAGTGTGAAACAAAAATCAAGACACAATTAATTGCAAGACGTTTGTTAAGGCCCAAGCAAAGCCAGCAACAGCAACAACAGCAACAGCAACAACAACAACAACCACAAAGACAATGGACTTCAATTGAATTTTTCTCTATTTTGTTGTTGTTTCTCATTCATTCTTTTTTCCTGTTTTTGTCTCGCTGGACAGTGTAAATTCAATTGCGAGTGCTACAAGTTGTAGACGACGATTTGTAAAAATGCAAATTCCGCAAAAGTTTCGCTCTCAGTCGCAGTCTCACAGTCTCGCAGTCTCGCAGTCTCGCCTGGCAATTTTGGCCATTCGGCCATTCGGCCAGTTGGCGATTTGGCCATTTGGCCATTTGGCCATTAGGCGCACTTGCCACCAACCGCGGGGCGCCGACCACTCGCAGTCATCATTTGTTATTTTCTATTCTCTATTGCCATTCGGCAGTTTTGGCCACTTTTAGTGAGCTAGTTTGGCAACAGACTAAAGACCGACCTGCCTATTCGATTATATACACATAATGTCCAACTTCATCAGGAAGTTAAATCCTTTATTAATTAAATTTAAATCAAATAAAAATATTTCCAATTACATGTCTAATTGATTTATAATAAGTATAAATATGAACATACTAGCTCATAGATTTCACAGTTGTAAAGATGTTTATATCTAATCTCTGTATATATGTATATAAAACCTGCTTGAGCAACATCATTGATATTTTATGGCAAATAAAGCAAAGCAAATACAATATCAGGAAGTTAAACTATAAACTTAAAGCACAAACAGACTTAATATTCACCTCAATCGTTACAACTTACATGTCTGAAATTATATTCGTGCTCAATGAATTGAATTGAATTTTAAAATATCTTATTGAAGCACTGATTTTTATATTAATATATATATATATATATATATATATATATATATAGTAAATAGGCATAATTATTAATTACATTTATTAATTACATTTATTATTTATTACTTAGAGCTTACTTATTTCTAATTACACTTGTACTCACTCAGCATTCATTTATTATTGAAAACATAGTTTTATTCAAAAGAAAACATATGCTATAATTAAAAATGTGTCTGACTCGATTCTTGACAAAGAATTCAGAATAATTATTAATTACATTTATTACAGCTTACTTATTTCTAATTACACTTGTACTCAGTTAAACAATTTTTAAATATTTTATTCGTGCATCGTTTTATACTCGAAGTCAGTCGTTATTAAATATATAGATTATCGAGTATTCCAATGGCAAGAATATGGCACAATTTAATACTTGCCATGCTCACTTAATGATAAACAATATTCAGAATAAATAGTAATTATACTTATTATAACCACATATTTTATATTACATTTTTGCTCAATGAAATACAGCGATTTTAAAATATATTTTCGTAGAGCATCGCTTAATGATTTAATACTTAAATTTATTCAAGTGGAAAGAATATGGTATAAATCAATACTTGACAGACTCCGTTGTTGACAGACAACATTCACAATAACTATCATCTACATTCATTACAATTCACACATTTCTAATTATAATTTTACGCTAGCAATTTTTATATATAGTTTCTTAGAGCATCGTTTTTTTTTTTTTTTATTAAATATTAAAATTTATTCAAGTCAAGAATTATATCGAGCATTTAATACTAGTCCAACAAATCAGCAGAATTCGCAATTCATAATTTATTAAATCAACTTTCAACTTGCTGCGTGTTAAAATAAGAAAAGAAAAGTTTAGTACTTGAAATTAAATGTATTCGCGACTTCACTTTGTTTGCCTGAGTTGCAATAATAGACAAATTTCGAGAGCACATTTATGATTTATATTGTTTCAGCAGTTTGTCGCAGTTTTAAGAAATTGTCGCAGAGACGTGGCACTCGTTTAATTCAACTGAATTTGGAGAGTCCTTTATTTATTTGGCTGCCCGGGGGAGGTGGGGAGGCGGGAGGACTTTAAGGTCGAGTTGGCCGGAGTTGGCCGTGGCTGTTAATTCAAGTTTGAGTTTGGGCCTCGTGTCGCAGCCGTCTCAAATTTGCCATTATCACCTATCATTGGCGCTTTGGCATCGGATTTGTGTGTGCGGACCATAAAAAAAGGTGCCATGCAGATTGCAGATTGGCATCTTTGTATCATTGTGTTGGTCTACCTACCAGCTGCGACTTGGGGCGCCAACGAGCGCAAGCCGAATCGGGCCAGGCCATATATTTTGTTGTCTCACACACACACATACTGTGGACACTTTATTAACACACACACAGACAGAGATAGAGACACACACACATGTGCACACACACGAGCTTAACTTTTGCCAATGTCCTTAACCATAAATTTGCTTTGGTAAATCCTCATTGTCGTTGTGTGATTTAAACTTTTGGGGCGACATTGCCGCACCTTGCAGTACGTAGTCGCAGGCCAAAGCTCTGCCGAAGTGACAAGCCTGCAGCCAGCTTCAATAAGGATCCGCGGAGCGAGCGAGACGGAGAAGGACTGCGAGCGGCTAAGAAAATTGAAATGAAGCTGCTGGAAAGGCCGTCGTGTCCCAGCGGAGACGCCAAATTTATGATAACGTGCGAAAATGCGAAAAACATCGAGAGAGTGAGAGACAAAGTGAGGGAGACGGGAGGATCCTGGCTGCTGCCGGGTCACTCTGTCTGGGTTAATTGAGTCGGCTGGAAAACGCGACTTGGCGCAACCTCAACGCTTCCGACCGGCAAATGCAAAGTGCTTAGGCGGCGGTGGCGACGACCAGCAATCAGCCGACCAGGGGCCAGGTTCGAACAACAGCAGTGCGACACGAGGCCGGCAGATGCCCGGACGCAACCTTAGGGCCGACGACGACAAGTTCATTGGAATTGGCACAGTGCTGAAGTGTAGTGGAGTCTCCTACTCTCCCTCTCTCTCTCTCTCTCTCTCTCTCTATCTCTCTGTCGCTGTTTGGCATGCAGTTGAACAGATTGACAAACAAGCCGCAGCTCAGCCAAGCAGCAACTACATTTGAATGCAGTTTGTTTGGCCGCCCCTGTCTATGTGTGTGTGTGTGTGTGTGTGGGTGTCCTTTTCGCATGTCTGCAGCTCCTTTTGTCCTGTCTATCGTCGGTGACTTTGCGTGTGCTGCTGTAATTTGCAGCCAAAGATTTGTAGTTGTTGCCTCTGAACTTTTAGATGTTGTTGATTTTGATACGAAATCTCAACACCTCCCCCCGCCCCTCCACTTCCCAAGCCTTGTTAATGAAAAACTCGGGTGAGTCAGTCACTCAGTCACTCCGTCGGTCGGTCGGTCGGTCGGTCGGTCTGGGCTTCAAGAACCGGCCTCGTGCAGCAGCAACGACATTTCTATGCAAATAATTCAGAGCTGCAGCCGCAAACTGGAAAACTCCATTTCGACCTCAGGCTCGGTTCACATATTTATTTCGTTTTAAGCAACTGCAAAATAAATGAAAATCAACTGTTTTGCTGGGAATTAAGTAATATCGGGTTAACCATCTGCAGCTTCATCTGCGCCTGGCATCTCTCCTCTATATATGTTACTCTTCAAATCGGACAACTCTACAGTCGCAGATATTTTATTGCTCAGCTACTTTGTCTCGCAAGCTGCTCAATCAATCACTATTTAAACGATGGCCTGCAAATGGGAGCTGCAAGAAAGAAAATCTTTGAAATGTTTCGGCTTGCGAAATAAGTCAAAGTTATTCATAGTTTACGCTTTTAATTTTTATATTTTGTCATGCTGATTGTTAAGCAAATTGATTTGCAACGAATCTCATTAGCAGCAACGATATGTGGCAGCATTTGTTTTATATACAATTTGGAATTTCTTTGACAATTAATGTGGAACTAATATAAAGCAAATAATTCAAATCTAAGTCCAAATGTCTGCATGAAATTAGTGAAAGTTAATAAAACAAAACGAATCAATTAAAATTGATTTCAATTTTGTAGTTGTTAGGTACACATTTGAGTTGTGTATAGCATTATTTATTTGCACTTTAAAAAGTAGCACCTTAACAACAATGGTTAGCAATTTAAAAATAAAAAATCAAGCCTTTCGCTTTAGTCAAAAGGTTTAGAGAGCTACAATTTCTTCAGCAATATTGGCAAAGAAATGCTTGAGTTGAATTTTCAAATCCAAACGATTATTGAACTACAATTTCGTATACATTATTTGAAGCTAGTATTCAACTTGCATTTAAAAACTCATTCAAGGCATTCAGAACTTATTTTCAATCACAGTTCACAGCGGAAACATTAAAGTACTGCGATTATGCAATTTGATGTAGCTCTCGAGGCAGTGCGCATAATTTGTAGCATACTTTTGGGCGGGAAGTGTAAATCAAATGAACAGTTCATAACTGGCGCGCCAATGATATCGATGTCCTTTCTGCGTGTCTTGTTTTTGCACAATGAAATTGCAAAAGAATTGAAAAGTATGAAATAAATCATGCCCTCGGCCAATTGCGTCAATTCAGCACATTCTTTCACTTACCACTTGCCCCCTGTTGCGGCAGTCTTTAGCCCTGTCAGGTCCCGTTATGCCCGCAGTGGCAAGCAGTACAAGCAGGCTTCAGCCAGTTGCACACAATACGACGCGACGCGACGCGACGCACTTGCCACTGCCGCTGCTGCTGCTGCTGCTGCCAGCGGCACTGTCTATAAATATTTAAATTTCAAGTTTGGCAAAAGTTTTTTGCATGCATTACCACGGCAAGGGCCGCTCCGAGACGAAGGACGAGCGGCTGTTGGGGCACTTTGCTGCTGCTGCTGCTGCTGCTGCTGCGGCAACGGCTGCCATGCTGTTCGTGCGCGGCTGTCTGGCAGCTACCGCCATTCCCTGCCACACGCTTTGCCCCCCGCGTTTCGAGTGTTTTTTTTTGGTTCGGCATGAAAAAGTTTTTTGCAAAACTTGCAAGTGAAATGTTTGATTTTCAATGATTCAATAAATTATTTATATATTTGCGTATGTCGCCCCCACAGCGCTCAACCCGCCGCCCCACCTCCCGCTCGTGGCTCACGAGTGCTGATCTCTTCAATTAGCTCGCGTGCGGCGCGCATTAAAGTGCAACTTGGCGCGTCTCGAGCAGTTGTTGTTGCTGGTTGCAGGTAGTTGGCTTTGCTTTTTGGCAGCGTGCGGCGTCGGGCACATTTAAAAGCGATAAATCACGGAGTTTTTGGCAGGCGCAAGTTGCACTTGCGGCCACTTGCGGTTGCCACACTGCGATATCATTAACTTGCACAACTAACCACACACACACCAACACACACACCAACACACAGGCAGACAGACCGCAAAACGCATTCTAATCTCGACTCTCATTGGTTTCCCTTTTCTCTCTCTCTTTCGGGCTGCTGCTGCTGCTGGCACAGCGATTGGCGCCTTTCAACCGGAGTTTGTGGAGAGCATTTCGAATGTGTCGGTCGCCGTGGGCCGCGACGCCACCTTCACCTGCCACGTGCGTCACCTGGGCGGCTATCGCGTAAGTAAACACACTCCCACACTCACACAAACAACTACTTAATACGCTAAGCACATCACACTTGAGCGGCATTAACGATAACAACGCGCACGGCTAATGAAAGCAGTCGAGATTTCTGTTGCCCATTTAATGCTGCTGCTTGACCTCGTCCACAGGTGGGCTGGCTCAAGGCGGACACGAAGGCCATCCAGGCGATACACGAGAACGTGATCACGCACAATCCGCGGGTCACGGTCAGCCACTTGGACCAGAACACCTGGAACCTGCACATCAAGGCCGTCTCCGAGGAGGATCGCGGCGGCTACATGTGCCAGCTCAACACGGATCCCATGAAGAGTCAGGTGCGTAACATACAAGGAATACATCATTTCTTTTTGCCTTAGTTGTGCATTGAGTTGAGAAACCACAAGTTGGATGCAATAAACATTTTTAGGCCACCTTTGCCACAATTCGACAGTGACTTTTATGTTGAGTCTAACAAAGTAAGCACAGCTCACAAATGTAATTTCCAGCATCTACGATGTCATTGCAGGCCTTTGGCTAAACTTGAAGTTCAACTTAAAGCTAAAATGTGCAGAGCAAACACAAATTTCAAATCCTATTTGATTTCGTCTAAGTATTGATATTAGTATTTTAATATTAGAAATCGACAACAATTCTTGACAGCTTAAAGCTGCAAATTGTTACTATTAAAGTGGCTTGCAAGATTTGTGGAAAAAGTGGGAATATAAGCATATTTTGTTGATTAAACTGAGCAGGCGACAAACTTGGAATTGATCTGCATTTTATTAGCAGTTTTGCGAATAGTAAGCGAGCAGATTGCCTTGCCTCCTTGATGCTAAACTTGCCAGTTTCGTTTGAGTGGCAATAACGAGAACTTACTACAACTATTTGGGCGGGGAACTGAGCGAAGCACTTGCTGGCAGCGAGAGTGTTTGCTGTTGTTGTTGCGGTGCTCATTTAGCATGCAGCCAGTGAGTTGAATCGTGGCGCATGTTTGCGTTGCCAGTTGAGCTGTGTGCGGCGTGAGTGGCACAACGAAAGGTTGCAGGCCCATGAATAATGCTCGCAGCTAAGAAGACAATGAAAATGTTTATAAATATGTTGCTGCTTGAAAGCAATTTCCCAAAGTGTCCAGGAAAATTTCATGCAGCATTTGGCTCGTTATGCTTCTTGTTCTCATTCTCGTTGTTGTTGATGTCCTTGTCGGTCGGGAGCGAAGTAAAAATGGAATGCAACGCACTTGTCGTCGACTGACTGCTCCCCTCTCCCCTTGACAGCTTTGCTGGGCGCCCTTGTCGAGAAAAGTGAAGGAAAGCGCAGCAAATCGAAAGCGAAAACTATGGCAAATAAGGCGAAAACGCACACAAGTGTACTTACACACACACACAAGTATGTGTGCGTGTGTGTGTGGTGGACGCACGTACACTCATGTGTCCAGCCAAGTGAAGTTTATGGCGCCAATAAAATGTATTTCATGCTTCCTTAATTTTTATTTTTACTTTAACGCTTCTCGCAAGGACAACGGGCAGCCGCAGGGCGTGCGATGGCCGCCGAGACGGCAGGGGGGAGGCCAGTTGTCAGTGCAATGCACAGCAGCGAGCGAGAGAGGCAGCGCGAGGGAGCGAGAGGGAGCGAGAGCTACAGCGAGAGCGAGTGCTGCAAACGCAGTCGTAGCCCAATTGTCTTACGCTTTGTTTTCCTTTCGCTCGCCTTTGTTCGGCAAGTGCGTGTGTGTGTTTCCTTGTCTTTTATTTTGTTTCGCTTTCTATTACCGTTGTGCCAGCAGTGCTTGCCTCCGCCCCGCACCCGCTTCGCTGCTTTCGCTGTCGCAGTCCTAAACTATTTAGCGTTATTTCATTTGCTGCCCTGTGTTTGTATGTCGCCTGCCTGCTACCTAGCCAACACCCCCCCCCCACCCCCCTTTGGGGAGGGCGTAAAACGCTGCTCACAGCTACTGGTTTATGACCCCGCCTGCATAATCAGCAAATTTTCGCTGAGTGTATAGTAAATTCAGGCAACCGGCCGCCATTTGCTGATGACTGTTTTATTTGCCATTCGCCCCGTTGTCCCGCTTGTTATATGGCCACATTATACCTGTGTCACGTTGATCTGTGCACATTAGTGTCCGCCTGCCTGCCAATTAGATCAGCAGCCAACTTAGTGTTACTTGCAACTGCCGCGTCTCCGATTATCACCAAAATGTGTTTACACGCACTTGGTCTTCAAAGCGATAGACTCGCACAAATTCATAACTAATCAGCCTGCTTTATTCTCCACTCTTTCAGATTGGCTTCTTGGACGTCGTCATACCGCCAGACTTCATCAGCGAGGACACCTCATCCGATGTCATTGTGCCCGAGGGCAGCTCCGTGCGCTTAACATGTCGGTGAGTGCAACAGTTGCAACAGCGCAGAGGCGTTAAACTTGCCCAACACTCCAATTGTTAACTAAGCAAACATTCGCGAATTAGTGCTTATATATATCTATAACTAACAGCAGAGAGAACGCAACTGGCCTAGAGGCGTCTAGGCTTACTTATTGCTATTCAACTGCCAGGCTGCTTGCAAATTGCGTATACGCAGTGTGAGCCAGTGCTAGGTTTTGTTTTTACACAACGAACGCATTTAATTACAAGTGCTGCGACTTTAAATCGACTTTTGCATTGCCCAACTGGCCTGCGATTTACACGCGACACACAAGAACTATTAGTTGATTTATACAAGACTCGATTTGTGTGTGGTGTGTGTGTGTGTGTGTGTGTGGAGGCTAATGGCGGGGCAGCTGCAGCGGGGCCCTTTTAACTGGCCAACAGCAAATCCGAGAGTGAACTCCACCCGCATCATCATCATCATTTAATAATGTCAGCAAATTAAGCGACACTTCATTTCTCTTGATTTGGGTCGTCGCTCCGTCGCTCCGACGCCCGTCTGCCCGTCTGCCCTTTGCCTGTCGTCGCTCGAGTCCAACAGTTGTCACATAGCCCTCGAGACGCGCACATATGTTCCCATAGACTCGCTTGCTCTCTCTCTCTCTCTCTCTGTGTCAGGGCAGAGATTACAGGGTATCTGTGGGTTGGCTTATCGCGCAGTTTGCTCTCGTTATTTGCAGCGGTTTTTCCTTTTAGCTAACTGCTAACTGCGACAACGACTCGCCGTTGATTTATGAACTTGACCACGGCTCGCTCCACGAAGTAATTTTAACGATTTAACCGCAGAATGATGGAACCAAAGCGATAAACGCACTCTCCTCGCTAGTTTCTCTCCATATACGATTGTGTCTGCGTGTGTGTGTGTGTGTGTGTCTGCGTGAGTGTGTATGTGTGTGTGTGTGTGTGTGTGTGGAAAGCTATTAGAGACATCGTCTGCAATTTTTTTCATTTTAATACCACTTAGGGCGAGTCCCATAAAATGAATTCAACTTTAAGCAGACAACAACAAAACGACAACGCCTGCTCTGGTCACACTTGGCCAAACGACCACATTGTTGCAGTGTTTTTGCTGCTGCTCGGCATTGTTTTCGCTCGGCATCTGGAACCTGCTTCTGCTTCTGCTGCGGTTTCAATGCCAATTTGTTAATTTCATTTGTTAATAGCCCCGCTCACATACACGCATCTGCATATGTGTGCGTGTGTGTGTGTGTGTGTGTGTTGGTGTGTGAGCCATGTGTGTGCTTGCCACCAAATGGAAATTGCTGCCGCCTCTTTAAACGGCGCCTTTCTGAATTCTTTGCTGGCAATAGTGAAATTGCCGCATTACAAATTTGCAATCGATGCGTGAATGGGCTGATGAGTTGAGTAGCTCTTCAAATGGTTTCCTGCATAGCGTTTGCTATTTCCATTATTTTGTGTGGTAATATTTAAAGTGAGTATTGCGAAATTGACATCAATCCACCTCATTTAAGCATGCAACCTTTTGCACAAATTGAAATCAATACACCTCGCTTAAACATGCAACTTTTTGCAGTAACTGCCAGCAAAATCACTAATAACATTTCTAAAGAATATTTTCATTTGTATAGTAAGTAATTTAAGGAGTGCAATTCAACGACTACAATTTCCACAGTATTTCACGTGTATTGTGTTTAACTTTCCACTTACAGATTAGCACTTTAAAGAAGAAGATTAAACAGTTTTCATGTCTTTGAAATATATATATCTATAAATTATATTTAACTACAAATATGAATTTGTATTTGATAAATCTCGTGGAACTTTGTTCAAGTCATTTACTTTGTAAACATATGTGAAACTTGAATTCGATGGCCTGACTTACGCGTCGTATGCTTAATAATGCTTATTAGAAATAGTTAGACGGATAACAAACAGATTTCTTTTGATGCATGTAGCATGTGCAACTGCTAAGTGCTTGTAAAAGCAGCTGCATGCAGCTGTTTTCATGAATAAACATGTTGCATGGAGCAGGAGAGAGATAGCGAAAGAGAGAGAGAGAGACAGAGAGATCGAGAGCGAGATGGGAAGTCAGACAAACAATCAGGCCGACAGTCGTTTAGTTTCGGTCTTAAACCAACTCAGCAACTGCTCGTGACTGGTGCCCAGGCGGTCGCTATTGTGTTGATTCCGCACTCGAGGCGAACTCTGAATGTCTCAGCCTCTATGTGTGTATATCTTTCTATATATCCGACTCTGTGTGTGTGTGTGTGTGTGTGAGACTTTCTTTGGCTTGGCTATTTTGCATCTGTTCGCGGCATCATAAAAATTTACCACACCCGTGTCTGGTGCGCTGTTAAACTGCTGCCTCAACATGCAAGCCACAGACGGTGGCTGTTCAGCGTCCTCCCCGCCCCGCGGCCAAAGACCATTCAGCACAATCTCAGCCACAGACGGCGACTGCTGCACTACAAGAACGTTGGCGTTTTTGGCCAACACAATGGCCAGCAGCCAGCAGCCAGCAGTCGGCAGTCAGCCGCATATTAAATTGAATAGACAAAACTGCGTGCCATTTTCAATTGCCTACTTTTAGGCGGGGGCATTAAAGCGAAACACACTGACAGACACAGACACAGATTTCGATGATGTTACTCGCTGATGTTGCGCGCTGCCTAATTTGCACATTTAAATTAATTATATTTCTATTTGTTTTGCTCTGCACAGCGCACGTGGCTACCCAGAGCCCATTGTCACTTGGCGACGCGAGGACGGCGGCGAAATCGTGCTCAAGGACAGCCAGGGCACCAAGACACTCGGTGAGTACACCACAGCAACTCGATCTGACTATAGTCCATATAGAAAACTATACTAAACTGTCATGTTTCAGTAGCGAACTTCTGCGGAAAACTGAGTAGAGTCTGTCTCCAAAATCAATCTACTTTTTATAGTCAATTATCATGTTTCAATTGCAAACTTTTGTCTCCGAAATTGATTTCCTTTTTATTGTCATTTGAACACTATATTCAATTAGTCGTGTTCTTAATAAATTTCCATCAATTCAAATATTCATTTCGTATTAGATTTACATCGATTGGAGCAAATTAGTCCATATATATTTAACTGTCAGTTAATTTAATAAATATAGTTTTCTTAGAAGTAATAAAAAAGTGCATTATATCAAAGTACGACTCGAAACGAATGTTAGACATGACAACAATATAAAAAAGGTAGACAAAATGTATATACTTTTTTGCAGTTCTCTCCAGAATTCCAGTTAGGATTAGCTCTGATAGGTGCCAGTAGTTTAATATTTTACTAAGCATTGCATCTAATAGAAAATAGTTAAAAACAAACAAATTGTTGTATAAAGATTATGTTGCCGAACTGAATTATTAGCGAATTTGCTTGAAGTATGTGTCTTGCATAGATTATCACTTTTTTAGTGTAGTTCACTTAGGTCAATTACTAATTCACAGCTGAACTGAATTGTGTGCTTTGTGTGTGTTTCCTTTGCAGTCTCCTCGTACCGCGGCGAAGTGCTCAAGCTGACGAAAATCTCACGCAACGAGATGGGCTCGTATCTGTGCATCGCCTCGAACGGAGTGCCCCCATCGGTTTCGAAGCGCATCTCGCTCAGCATACACTGTAAGTAACGCAAGTGGAGGCCAGCCCGCAATCTCGTTGCATTAGGCAACGTTGCATGATGGACATGCAGAGAATGGGTGGCATTAATTAGAGAGCTGTGGCCGGTCAACTTCTCTTCATTTTCCTGTCTTTTTTTCTCTTCTTTTTACGGGTTAGTTGTGATATACACACTTGAGGGTGTGTGTGTGTGCGAGTGAGTGTATACATATCATTAGTCAGTTGCCGCCACAGCTCAGAGGCAACCTCAACCAGAATGCGAACCTCAAACCCAGCTCAGCTCAGCTCGAGCTCAACTCTCAGTTTTGAAGCTGGCCAGCGTCGTGGTGTTTATCTAGTTTAGTGTGCTGGCTGCCAACTGCTCGCCACCCCTCCTTCTCTCTATTGCTGTCTCTGTCTACAGTTTTAGCCACAGTTATCAACTGCACACACACACAGACACACACACACAGAGGCAGCGAGGCGCCCTCAGCTATGCTGCGAAAAAAGGCAAACTGAAAACTCGCAATAGAATGGCGAGTGGAGCAGAGGGACGCTAGTGTTGCAAGGCTGCGGGGGCAGCACGACTTGTGTGTGTGTCTGTGTGTGTGTGTGTGGCGCTAACTCGATTGTCGTTGTCGTTGTTGTAATCCGTTTAAATCCAGTCACTGATACTGGGCATTACCTGCTGCCTCGTGCATTGTGTTGCCGCCTCTCTTTCCCTCGCCACTTTACTCCTCCATTGTTGACGCTGCTGCTGTTGTTCGAGGGGGGAGGGGGGGCCACAGTTTTTTGTCAAACCTGTCTGCAGCACGTGCGGCTCTGCCGCCTGTTGGCTGTTGGCTGTTGGCTGCGCTGCCAGCATGTGGCAGTTCACTCAATCATCACGACATCAGCAGCAACAGCAACAGCAGCAACAGCAGCGGCGGCTTCACTGCGCTTGTTTGCCCACGTTGCAGCTCCGCAGTAGTCTGTAGCATGCTGCCCTTCACCCTTCGCCCCTCCACGACCACGCTTATTTTGTTTGCCTTGCGCTCATTGCAGAGAGCGAGAGTGCGAGCGCCTTGCTCGCCATGCTCATCCATTCCGTTTTTAGGTGGCAGAATCACGCTTTTTAACATTTTGACATTCCGTTAATGTGGCCTTCAAGTGTCGCTCTCTCTCTCTCTCTCTCTCTCGCTTTTGGCCAACAGGCGGCTGCTGCCATTGGCTTAAAGTCACTATCTTCACGTTGCCAGTGGCAGGCACAAACGGGCGTCTTGCCGCTTGCCGCCTGCTGTCTTCTGCAACTTTGTGCGCTGATCACAACTTGAAGGCAGCCTGCGAAAGGCCTGGCACCCCTCTTCCTCTTCTTGTGCGCTTTCCCGCTTCGCCCCGTTTTCCTGTTTTCCCATTTCTGCCCACAATTTGTTGGGCAAATGTTGCGCGTCTGTTGTTGCGCCCCGTTGCTGCAGAGTGCACAGAAAGTTTTCGAGCAGCTTGCGAGTTATGCATATTTTTGCCTGGCCTTGCCTTCCTTCCGTGTGCGTGTGCGTGTGTGCGGCATCTTCAGAACGTGCTGCGTGTTGCACTGTCGCTGCCCGATAAAGCCTGCCTGCACTTGCCACATGCGGCTCCGCAACCGACACCGGCAACGACACCGACACCGACACCGACAACGACAACGACAACGACAGCAACATCGACTTCGACATCGACACCGACAACTAGACAGTGGGACGGACAGAAAGACAGTCAGAGAGACAGCTCGCATCCCCTTGCGTGCTTCCGCGCCATTTGCTGCAGTTTCCTGCCTTGTTAGCCACCTTCCTGCACGGCTAATTAAGAACGCTGAATCGCTGCGCGTAGCAGGAAACCAAACCAGGACGCGCTGCAAACAATTAGGCCACAATTAGCTGATGACTGCTCACTGCTCATTGCTCACTGCTACTTGCTGCTGATTGTTGTTCTTGTTGCTGTATGCTGCACATATCACGTTGTAAACATGCACTCATATTGCCATCTCGCTAATCTGCCAGCTTACAAAAGTTGTGATAATTCAAGGAAATAAATCACATACGCGCATTTAACAAATTCGTTTTCAAAAATCAACTGTTAATAAACATTATCTTCTACTGCGAATATGAATTTTCACATTGACTTCGAGTTAAAAAGCAATTCAAATTGCTATCAATATTAATATACATTATGCAGACCAAATTGTTAAATTTTTATCACAACAATGTTCACTTAACAATGTCATATTTTCTTTCTAAAAAATAAGAGAAATTAAGATCGTTTGCCTTCGCTTTAACTAACTTTTATTTCAATGCTAGCATTTCAAGAGAGCTCAGACTAATACTTTCAATTGTTAGAATATTATTTGCTAGTTCGAGGCAAGAAATGCGAGACTTTCAATTTTGAAATCGTGCTATTTTATCAATCAATTTTACAGAGCACAAAACCAATGCAAATATGAGCGCATATTGCTGGCTTTAATTTGGCAGCCTATTGAAGCCCGAACTGTCGTTGGAATTGAGCCAGAATTAAAGGTGTTCATGGCACAATGCAATGCCTAAGCTCGTTGCCTCGAATATTGCATGTTGCAGTGCACAAATCGAACGCAAATAAATGCGACAAATCGCTAAAAATCACGTACGCCTCAGAGAGAGAGAGCCGGCAGGCCCATATCCAGACCCAACTCAGACCGAACCGAGAACTAAACCCCAGAGTCACCCGAGAGCGAATCAGAGCCCGAAACCGAACCGAAATCACTATCAGAAATGCACAAATGATACAACACAGTGGCATCAATTTTCAATTTTTCATTTTTTCCTTCTCGTTTTTGTCTTTCTCTTTTTTTTTTTTTGGTTTTTGTTTTGCATTGCTTGTGTTTTTTGCTTTGCCCCATATGAATATTGTGCAGTTGCCTTCAATCTGTGTTGAGCTACGGTTCTAAGCCATAACAAAAAGGCGAAGTGCAGGAGAAAAAAACGCAGAGAAAATGAAGGAAAAACAAGGCAAATGGGTGGTTGGACAGGTTGGGTCTATTTGCGATGCCAATGAGGTGAAAAATACACGTCATTGGGTTTTGTGCTGGACTTTTACCTTTAACTCGACGCTCTACAATGGCCGCCCAAATCTGATGAGGTGTCTCTGCCTCTGGCCCCTCTAAACCCCATCCCCCCAGACCCTTCTGCTTCTCTGCTGCCGTCGGTCTGTCGGTGTGCGTTGTAATTGTAGTTGCAGCTGGTGCTGGGCCCATTCATACTGCTGCCATTGCTGCGACGACGTCATTAGTGCATATTTGTGGCTTTGTTTGCCACAAGTGAGTGGAGGGCGCGGCGGGGAGGTGGCGGGCGTGGTTGCTGCCAAGGCACATGCTCGGAATAATCATGGCAAAATTTTAAATCGCAAGCGAAAGTGTTTGCCAGCCCCAGTCCAACGCCCCACTGCCCAAAAACTTACACTGCGTATACGTAATGTGTCCATATGCCAGCACGCGTGTGTGTCGGTGTGTGTGTGTGTGTGTGTGTGCGAGTGTGCGTGTGTCCACATGCAGATTGAAAATAGACGCAGTCAACCAGCACTCGTCCATTGGTCAAGCTGGCTGGCCGTCCGTCCGTCTGCTCGTCCTCTGAGTGCCAGTGACAGGGGAGATTTTTATACTTGAGCGACGGCCGCTCCTGCCTCGCTCCTTGTTGCAACTTCGACTGCTGCTGCTGCTGCTGCAGTTGCCATGTGCGTGACTTACATGTCAATTTACAGCAGCAGTTTCCAAAATGACACCAGCTGCCGAATGTTCTGAGATTAATTAAGCGATTAATCTGTACTTTAAACAGTCGCGTTCAAGTTGCTTCACTTCCATTCAAAATGTGAACAAAAAGTAGCTTAATTTCGTTGTTAAACTTATGCCAGTTACGTTGGTGTTTTTTAATGAGAACTGTTGTTTTCTTCTCACTAATGAGATGCTGTCAATAGCAATACTTGACTGAATTGCAATACACAATGAACATTATATAGCGAGCATCCTAAAAGCATGCACCAAAAAATGTATTATCTGTAAATGTATCAGCACAAAAGTATGCAACAAAATATCGGTTTTAAGCAATCCTCCGCCAATTTTTTGAAAAGGACAGTGTTTAAGCAGTGTTTCCTCCACAGTTATTGATTAGTACTCAATATAACCAAAATCCTTAAAAATATTAAGCAAAATGTTATAATTACAAGGAATTTTAAATACAGAATCCCAGCAAGTCCTGTATGGGCATCCATTTATGCTGTTGAGTTTTACGCGCACCTAAAAGTATGCAACGATTGTTGCGCAGCCAATGTATTGTGATGTGAATGCTAATATGGTACATAAATATTTAATTGATAACGTAGAATACAGTGGACAGTGTGCACTAATTAAATTAGCTAAAATTATTAAACAAGTTAAGCAGAACTTTTGCAGCTCGTGTCGTCGGCTCAGACTCCTTAATTGCGATCGTATGCCTTATGCACATTGGGCTGATCGCTCTTTACACGTGTTTAGCTCGATAGCTGTGTGTGTTGCGACTGTTTGCCCAGCCAAAAGTTGTTTTTGCCAGCAGAAGACAAACACAGGCGAGACGCAGGCCGCTCCCTTCACGTAGTTGAGCTCAAGTCGAGCTGGCTGCAGTGTGTGTGTGTGTGTGAGCAAATAGATAGTTGATAGATAAGACATATGCACTCGGCCATGGAAATCAATTAAAATCCAACGAACTCACAAAACTGCTCTGAGCGAGTGTGCGTATGTGTAATCTGCACATAAACAGACACACCTAAACACACACACGCTCAGGAGATGAGGTCATTGTTGCAACCTGCTGCTGTTGCGACTATCAATGCAGTGTTGTCTCGCACTAACGCTCACGCACACACACACACACAAACGTACATAAATGTAGTGAGAGTAGAAGGGAGGCAGACCTCAGCTGGCTGTGGGGTTAGCCATGTTGCAAGCAACGGCCTGTGGCGGCTTTGGCAGTTTTACAAAACCACCAATTTTGGTTCTAGCTCGGTGGACGTCTGCTAGACACTGCACAGCATGCAGTGCTCCTCACTATCTCACTCTCGCACGCTGTCGCTCTCTCGCTCTAAGTGACAATAAACACGCACATGAATTGCAAAAGAGTTGCCATTGCGCTCCACAGAGAGACGTGCGCTGCATTTGCATTGCATTTTGATGACCGCACCGAGTTATGCTACACCCAATTGGCCCGCTATGTGTGTATGCCACACACACACACACACACACACACTCACACACAGGCGCGCGCTGTTGAGCACACAAGTAGATACTTAATACTGCAACTGCTTTTATTTAAAGTTGCACAATTTGAGCAGCAGTCGCCTGCATTGGCCATTGTTGTCGCACACTCGTTATCCTATTCGCATTCTTTATCAGTTCGTGCAGCGGCGAGTGCGCTGGCTGCATGCAACTGCAGCCAGACCGAACAATTCCAATTGTATGCCACAACAATGGCGCGCAGGCTGAGCATTGATCAAGCACACAGTTACAACAAAGCCAAAGTGTCTCCGCTGCCACAATGGGCGCCACCGCAGCGAGTATCGAAGCACAACAATGCCACTCGCTGCATTCGCGATATCGAAGGCTGCAACGTCGCTCCTGTAAACTGCAAACTAGTCTTATCGACTGCCAAGAATTTGCAAACTCGCTGCTATTGCTTTCACTAATATTGCAAGCTTCTCCAAGAGCTACTCGCCAAAAAGGTTTTCTAGTGTTTCAATAGTTTGCTCACTCCACAAAATATGAATTATATTTGACTGCCAGCACTTTTCTATAGACTGCTTTAGAGTTTTAAGAATCTTATTAATTTTTAGTCAACATCTTCTCGCTGTTTTCGCACTCGCTACATTTACTCGCTGCATCGTCTCGCTATCTTTGTTATCGTTAGTTGGCTTGCTCGGCAGAAGTATGGATAAGCTTGCCGCATTCTCCTATGTGGCTTTATTGAATTAGGCCCTGCACTTTAGTGAGTTGCGCCTCAAGTGAGGGGCTCGACGAGCGATGTGAGGCATGCGGCATGTGTATTAAAAATGGTTTTATAATGTGCTGCACTGCTGCGACAATATACGAGCATTCAATGACTTTCAGCTCTCTCACACTCTCTCTCTCTCTCTCTTTCTCGTTCTTTCTCTCTCTCTCTCTCTCTCTCTCTCTCTCTCTCTGTGTTTCTTTGCAGTCCACCCGGTCATCCAAGTGCCGAATCAATTAGTCGGAGCACCGCTTGGCACTGATGTTCAAATCGAGTGTCACGTTGAGGCCTCGCCCAAATCAATTAACTACTGGATTAAGGATACCGGTGAGTCCTCACACACACACACGCACACGCACACACACAGAGACAGAGACAGAGTATGGGAATTCCACTCGTCTGCAGCTTTGGTCAAGCATCAGCAAAGCATCACGACTTTTACATTTTATAGACATCTGGCAACATACACCATATATCAACCGAGCGCATACATATATATATATGCGTGTGTTTGTGTGTGTGTGTGTGTGTGCATGGCTGCTGTGACATTGTCATTAGTCAGTTCTCGGATCGTCACGTTCACAAGCGGCCCCGTCGCACAGCCCATTGAACGCTGCGCTGCAAAGTAGGCTATCAAAAATTATTCACGCTGACTGCAGCAGTTGCCGAGCAGCATTAGTGAAACAATTCCCAGAATCTGTGCCTCGCTCAAATGCATAGGACTATCTTGAAGTGAACTCGAACACTTTTCTACTCAGTATTGCAATTTATTCGTTGCTTAAGCTACGATTTGCTTAACTTCACTTTGCAGAGCATCGCAAAGTTACGCAAAACTGTTGCGCACCATATGCACAGCAATTGCAAAGCCTCTGCTATTAATAAGAGTAGTTAGTTCTTACTAAATGAACTTTTAAACAGACTAATACAATGACAATAAACTGAAGAACCTTAAGAGCTAGCTACTGGATCATCGAGTAAATTATGTGCTGCATAATTTCCAAAGACATTTTTACAAGTTAAAAAAGAAAAGCAAGTTTTGATATAAATAGCAGTTTACTTCAACAAAAGAATATAGAGTATTTAGCAGTCAATCACGCAATGAAGTCTGAGCTAAGCAGCTGGCACATTCAAAGCCACCGTCGACTGAAGTCTAAGGCGATTGTTGTAGTTGGCCCAGTGTTAATGTCGATTAACAGTGCATTCTTGTTATAAATCTATCACATTTATACACACACACACACACACATATATATTTATATGTATGTATGTATGCATTCACGTGTGTGTAGAGTCATAAACAGTCGCGGCCACTGTAGCTGTTGTTTTCTCAATCATTAAGCATCAAATGTATTGCGTGCTCGCAAGCAGTGACAGTCGCCATCAATGTGCGTCGACAGTGCGCTGCAGAAGTTCACGCACACACATTCGTGTGTGTCTCGGTGGCGCCTCTACGAGTTGAATGAAAGCACCCCGTCTCTGTCCCTCCTCCGTCTGCCAGTCCGTGTCTGTGTCTTGGTGTTAATGTTGCGGTTGTCTTGGCTAGTGTCGCCCTTGCCAGGGATTTTATCGACTGCATTATGCACATTGTGGAGAGGGGGGGGGGGGGGGAGGTTGCTTAATCTGTGCATTGGCACCCTGCCCTGCCCTGCTCCCCGCTCCCTGCCGCCCGCTGTCCATAAATCATATGCAATCCATTGACTTTTGTTAGGGCCCTTTAATATACGTAATGAATTAATTTATAATTGACTTTTGCCATTCAACGAAGCGTTATTCAATTGAATTCTAGCGCATTCCACGCCATTGCGACTTAATTGACCTGCACCTCATAGCGACGGACTTTAGATCGATTCCTATTCTGACTATGGTTATTTTGAGAGACTCATCTGTGAGCGCTCACATGTGAAACATTACATTATAGTCGCTATTAAGCAACAATGAACTGAAGACAATGACATAATATAAAGATAGTTGTTTCATCGAAAATAAAGACTTTTAGTTTTTCCTTTTCTTCGCTAACTTATGAGTTTAATGACGACAGGCTTTAGATCGAATTGTTGTCTGACTACATACATATAAAATATTACATTATACATAGTTGTAATTAAGCAACAATGAATTCATGACAATGAAATACTATTTAGTTTTAGAGTTTCCCTTCTTTCCTTTTTATTTCCATTTCACTAACTTATTAATGAGTTTAATGACTACAGACTTCAGAGCGATTTCTATTCTAACTATATACGTAGGTATATAGTTATTTTGAGACACTCTTCAGAGAGCGCTCACATGTGAAACATTACATTATAGTTGCAATTAAGCAACTATGAACTGAAGACAATGACATAATATAAGGTTTGTTGTTTTATGGAAAATAAAGATATTTAGTTTTTCATTTTCTTTTCTTTTTACTTTTGTTTTGCCAACTTATATATGAGTTTAATGACAACGGACTTTAGATTGATTTCTAGTTAATTTTCTTTTATTTTTATTTCTCTATCACAACTTAAATATGAGTTTAATGACAACGGACTTTAGATAGATTTCTCTTCTGACTATACAGTGATTTTAAGAGTCTCGTCAGTAAGCGTTTATCTGAAAACTATTACATTATTGCATATACAGTTTAATTAAACAATAAATTAATAACAATAAAATACTATATAGGTATAGGTCGTTGTTTCATAGAAAATAAAGATTCTTAGTTTTCCTTTTCTTTCCTCTTTATTTTCATTTCACTAAGTTATTTATGAGTTTAATGACGACGGCTTTAGCTTGATTTCTAGTCTAACTATATTACTGAAAAAATATTACATTAAAGTTATTGCAAATAATGTAATACAAATAATATATATCATGTTTATATTTAGTTTCATAGAATATGTGTATAAGTTTTGTTGCTCTTCAGTTTCTGTTGATGGAAAGGAAGATCTTGGGATTTTCTTTTCTTTTCGTGGAAACAAATGAAAGTCAAGGGCTGATGTAATGTATTTATTTTGTCAGACCTTGCTTAGTCTGCAGCGTTCACTTTTGCTTTTTGCGCTCGAGAACTTGGCTTTAAGGGCTTGGCTGAGAGCGAGTGTGGCCTGAAGATTTGGGCGCTTGATTGCGGATATTTACAACGCTGCTTGTGCTTGTCCATCAACAGGTGAGATGATTGTCTCCTCCAACAAGTACTACGTGCAGGAGAACTCGCAGTCCATGTACGAGACGAAGATGTCGATGTTTGTGCGCAAATTCCAGAAGGACGACGTCGGCTCCTACCGCTGCATAGCGAAAAACTCGCTCGGCGAAGTCGACAGCAGCATCCGGCTGTACGGTAAGTCGGGCGGGGTGATGGGGGGTGGGGGGTAGGTCGTGTTTTATGGCCAGTAAACGCGACACATATACGTGCAACTCTTTTTTTCGGTGTGGCACGAGGCGAGTGCGGGAATGAAGTGCTGGGGTATTTGCGCCTTTGTTTCAATTACTGTTACCGTTACCCGTTGCCGTTAGCGTAACCGTTACATTTCCGCCGTTTCTCGTTCACGACAGAAATCCCCGGACCAAATCGTAAAACTCCCGCCAACGCCAAGGGAGGCAGCGGCGGCGGCGGCGGAGGTGGCGGCGACACGGATGCCAATGACATTTTAAAAGTGAAACAACAAGTCAAAGTTACGTACCAGCCGGACGACGAGGAGCTCTACGGTTCAGCGGAGGATTTCGAGGATGGCGAGTTCGCCGGCCTGCCGCCCTTATCGCCGCACCATTACTACACCAGCGGCGGCAATAAGCCGCCCACACATAAGCCGGGCAGCGGGGGCAACGGTGGCGGCGGCGGCGGCGGCGGCGGCGGCCATCAGCACCAGCAGCATCAGCACCAGCACCACCATCATCCGCAGCAGAACCAGGTGGGCGGTGGTGCTGCCGGACCCAATGGCGGTGCAGGTGCGGGTGCGGCAGGTGCCAACGGCAACGGCAACAGCAACAGCAACAGCAACGGCGGCGGCGGCGGCGGCAACATCGAGCTGGCCTTCGGCAATGGGATGGCGAGCGGCGCCGGCGGCAATACGCGTAAGCCGCCCTACTACGGCGGCAGCGGCATGTCGGGCAACACGGAAGTGCGCGGCCCCATGGACAACAACGAGCTGAGCGGGGGCGGGCGGGCGACGACGGCGCGGACGGCGCAGCGCCAACAACAGTGCTTGTGGCTCGCGCTCTGCGCGCTCTGCCACAGTCGCCGACAGCCGCTCTTAATGGGCTTGTCCGGCTTAGTCGCCGCGCTCGCACTGTTATAATAGATGCTGGCAGCAGTGCACTAGGCACACACACACACACACGGAGACACACACACACACACACACAGACTAGCACACAGGGAGACAGACAAGTGGACACTGAGCGTAGGTGCGAATGTTGAATGGTTTTTGTTTTTTTTTTTGGTTTTGGTTTAACAAATTACACGGAGCGCGCGCAGGCGAGCAGCTTGTGGCATGCCGCAGCGACGCACGACAGCTGTGTGGCACTTGCCACACTCCCGACTCCGACTTCGAATCCGAATCCGAATCCGAATCTGAATCCGAATTAATCCCCCTGTTCTTTGTATTTTACTGTACCAAATTGAGAGTTCTTTAACTAACTGTAAGCGCCTGATTTGTAACTATATATACTATACACATATATACACACACATATATATCGGTATATGTGTGCAGCTGCATTAAGTTTACAGAATTTATAAGAGCCGGACAAAAAAAGAAAAACAGAAAACGTATAATACTAATAATAACAGTTGTAATTCGATATACACACACATCTATATATGCATATATGGAGGATATAAAGTGCGCTAGCTGTATACTTCAAATACATGTATATGTACACGCATACATACATATGCACATGTATATACCCGTATGTATATGCATTCACCTAACTGTAAGCGATTCACGGCGACTCACGAATCCCAAGTATATTACAAATCGTCTTCATGTCGCGATCTGGGTTGTTTTTTTTTTTTTTTTTTTCGATTGCGTCTCGGAAGGCCTCAACGAACTTTAGATTAAGACTAGTTACACAATGTATTCATGGTCTTGTTAATACTAGCTTAGAGTGTTTACAATGTATAATCGTTTGGAATTTAACGCAAAACTGGATAATAAACGAATGATTGAATTAACTAACACACATACGAAATAGCAAAAGTTCTTAGCATTCACATTCATCAAGCCGAAGAGTTAAGATTCGATCCACCAAAAACCAAAAAAAAAATAAAATGAGAACAGCATATTCTAGATAATCAGTTGATTACTTGCATTATTAATGACATTTCTCTGCGCTTGATTTGAGTCCAAATTAGACCAAGTCATCAAAAGGCATCCATCATTTTCATTTGCACCTTTTCATTTGTTTTGGCCTTTCCACTTTCCATTACAATTGTCAATGCCATAAAGTTAATTTCCTAACTCGATTTGTTTTTATGTTAAACCTCAAGGACTCAAGAAAAAACACAACAAGAAAACAGAAAGCTGAAAGGAAAACACGAGAAAAAGGGAAAGTCAATTAATAGAAAAGTGTCGAAACTTTTGATTTGCTTTCGTTGTGCACTTTTTCATTTCGGACTTGATTGACATCAATCCAAGCGTCTGGACTTTAAGGTTTAATGACGAACGGAAACAAACATCGCGCGCTACAAAGCGGATTTACTTCCTCAAATTCTCCGAAAACGGATTTCAACTTTAGCAACGCTAAAAGAATATTGGACAAACGCGCATAATTTATGCAAATTAAATGTCATATTTCTGCAGCACACACACATACAGTTGCTTGTACTTCGCAGTCAAGCCCCTTTCTTCTTTGTTGCTGTTGCTTGCTCGCTTTCGCTGCCCCTTTATCCCGCACTCACTCACACCAGCTCTTTCGCTCACACTCTCTGCTCTCGCTCGCTCGCTGGCTGCTTATCTTGTTTTGGCGTCGCGTCGCTGCAGATCTGCCGTTAGCCGGCTGCAGCTCATTTTTCAGCGAAGCGGACAGCTCAAGCAACTAGTGTGCGTGTGTACGTACGTGTGTGCGTGTGTAAGCTCAAGAAGCTTTCATCATGCCTGCAAGCAAGCAGGCAGCAGACGTTGAGCGCAGGCACGGGCACAAGCCAAAAGCACGCTTCAACAACTTGAGCCATTTACTCGCGCTGCCCGTTTACCCGTTTCGCCCGTTTCGCCCACTTCGTCCGTTTCGTCCGCTTCGTTCGCTGTGCCGGCGCATGCATATGCAAAAGGTTAAAAACTTTGCCCAAAATGCAGTTGGCAGAGCTGGTAAACTGAGAACTGAGCACTGAGCGCTGTCTGGCCGGCAACGGGTAGACGCAGGCGGTGGGAGGGAGGTGGCGAACATCTTTTGGCAGTTTTTGTTGCGGCTACGGCTAGAACTTGCAGCATGATAAAGCCAAAGGCACAACATAAGCAAGCACTGGCGACTGCTGCTTGCTTTCATAGAGCTGTCAGTCCGTTAGTTTTGCCTTGGCACAAGATCTCACACACACAGCCTCACACTCATACGTGTATGTGTGTGTGTGTGTGTGGTGACTGAATTTGGTTTGATGAATTGCTTGGCTGCCAGTAAACGACACGCACACACACACGCAGACACTTTTTAATGAAATAAAAACTTTTTGGCAAAGTGAATTTTACTGTTTCGTCGACAAGACGCCCGATGACAACACAACTTGCAACTACTAACTCTCACTCTGCCGCAGCTGTTTGTGTTATGTCAGTCGTCAGCAGGCGGCAGGCGACTACAACAACAACATTGCCACTTGTACTTGTACTTCCACATACGCACGCGTGTGCCTGTGTGTGTGTGTGTATGCATGCAAAACCGCCGAAAGCTGCCACTGATGATGATAATAAGACGCTGACAACCGCAGCAACAACATCAAAACATGCGAGTTTTCTTGAATCTTTGCGAGGGGGTAGCACAGGCAGGGCACCGCACAACAACAACAACAACAACAACACGCACACATTGACACAAGTGTTTCAAATTACAAGCAACACCCAGGCAGGCGTCCGTCAACAACAACTACTCGCCGTGTGTAGTGCAGCTTTCATCCCCTGCCTAAAAGTATGCAACACTTTTTGTAGCTCCCACTGCTGCTCGTCTGCTGCCACTTTGCTGCTTGTAAACGCGCCTCTTTTGTCATCTTTGTGTGCGTGTGGGCGTGCGAGCGTGGGGCAAAGCACAAATATAATATGTGAATAGGTTTGCATACATGTGCGAGCGTACACAATGCCATGCAAGTGCCTGTCTGTGGTTCTACTTATGATTGTGCCTGGGCGGTTGCTTAAGTTGTTCCGGTTTTGTAATGAAGTTTGCTTGTGTTGACTACTCACTGCTTTTTGCCATTTATACGCCCTGCTCACGCATGTGAGCGATGTGTGTGTGTGTGTGTGTGTGTGTGTGTGTGCTGTAAGAAAAGGCCGCTTAATTGCTCTATTTGGTACTTTTAAATTGTGTTTTAATTTCGAATTTCCTTGCCAC
This sequence comes from Drosophila rubida, assembly GCA_035046165.1. Lineage (NCBI taxonomy): Eukaryota > Metazoa > Arthropoda > Insecta > Diptera > Drosophilidae > Drosophila > Drosophila rubida. The sequence goes on along the minus strand of JAWNOF010000023.1, from coordinate 17,386,300 downwards.
AAACACATACAAACTCACTCACACACAGACAGACTGGCATTTTTGCGCCTTGTCTTGCCTTCAACTTGGTGTCTTTCTTTTTTGAGTGTTCTGCTCCGTCGCTGTTGTTTCTACTTTTTTTTGTTAAATTACTGCGGTTTATTGTTTTATGCGCTCACAAACTTGTATCTATTTAAATTTTGGTGTGTGGCAACATGTTTATTTTATAACCTTAAGGCAACAGTAGCAGCAGCAGCAGCAGCAGCAGCAGCAGCAGCAACAGCAGCAGGCGGCTGAATGACAGCGCTGGCTGGCTGGGGGTAACTGGAAGCGGTGGCCAACAAGCGGCATGCGGCAAGCATCATGTTTGGCGGAAGTTTAATTGAATGCGTCACTTGCTGCCGCTCAATCTTGTATGTGTTAAGCAAGTGAGTGTGCTGCTGTGTATGCTGTGTGTGTGTGCGTGGTGTCCGCTTGTTATGTGCAGCCAGTTAGCCGCATAACATTTGCCGCACACTTACAGAGTTCGCTTAAAACAAATGGCAATCAACTTGAATTGTAGCTCACACACACACACACACAGAGGGGGGGGGGGGGTGTGGAGGGGAGCGCACAACCCGTCGGCTGGCATTTTGCATATTTGTTTGTGAAATTCACTCAAGTTTTTTGATTTCATAATAAAATATACTTTCTGTGTGTGTCGCCTTCAAAGTTTTGCCCTCAACAAAGAAAGCAGAAAAAACAGAAAACAAGCTGAGCGTGGCGGAGAAGCAGTCGTGGAGGGGAAAAGCAGGGGGGGAGCAGGAGTTGCACAAAAACTTGCTGCCAGTTGCAGGGCAGAGCAGAGCAGCGGGAGCAGCGCAGAGCAGTGCAGAGAGTTGTAATCTTATCGTCAGCTTGCTTGCCACAACATGCAGACTATAAAAATTAAATAAAGACATATAAAATTACAAGCAGCTCAACAAAATCTCGACACAAATTTTAACTCAAATTCAAATTCAATTACGCCTGCTTCTTCAGGTTTTGCTTTTGTGGCAATATGTTGCAGCCTGCACGCACAGCAGCAGTCGCATTTAATTGTCCAGCTGCACATCCCTCTTCCCTCTCGTCTCACTCAATGTTTGTGTGTGTGCTTGTGTCGCAACTTGACATTTGAGACAGAGCTGTGTCAGTTGTGATGTCACCTCGTTGAACAATTCTCGAGCCATTTTCAGCGAATTTCTCTAGAGCATGTCTCAATAGAATTTAATTTCATTTCAATTTCATTTGCAAACTATAAATGATTTTAACGCAAATATTTTCTATCGCACTTGCCACACTTCAGCTTCACAATGCCAGCTTGTCTCTCTCTCTCTCTGTGTGTGTGTGGGTGTTTATTTACTTATTTACATCTTGCTGCATTTCAATTAAGAACTTCTTTGTTTTGTCGGCTGTAACAATAAACAGCAAGCGCTAGAGAAATTTGGTCATGTTCTCAAGTTCGCAGCTAGAACATTTCTTAAGGCGCAGCAAAGAGAAGCGCCCCAAAGTATGCTGCAATTATTTGTTTTTCATTTTTGAACCGCAAGGAAACTCGTAGACGCATTTAGAACACTTGAATTGCTGATGCAATTCGATCGCAAAGAGTTTGTAAAAAAGCTACTATTAACCATAAACAATAAAGCAAAATAGTTCAAGTAAACAAAATATATTAACGAGGTTGTTCAAAGAAAATGTTAAACGGTTTGTACACCAAAACTTAAGCTAACTTGTCAAATGCTTCAATGTATGTATGCGAGTGTGCCAGAGAGTGTGTGAGAGTGTAAATTTTTTTTTTTCGTTGTTCGTTGTTAGTGACAATGACTAAGCGAATGCGTTTGCACTGTCTAAGCACAGGCGGGCATTCTAAGCTAAGCATAAACAATTATATACACGAATATATACTATATATATATACATACTTTAAGGAGTTGCCAAACAATAATATTATGTGCCATTATTAGCAGACAAACGACGAATCACGCGACGTTCGGCCAATGCCGAATATTGCATACGCTTGCCGAGAGTAATCGAAATTCGATTAACGAATTTCTTAACAAAGATCTTCGGAACTCCAGCGGCAAGCGTAGCGCTAAGCAGAGACAAAGATAATGTATCGAAGCTATGGAAATGGAAACTAAAATGTATACATGATGTATGTATGTATGTATCTAGCTAAATTGAGAACTATCTGGTCAAAGATGCAGATACCTATCTATAGATGTGTATGCTCTAAGTATATAATGTATGTGAAATCAAACGATTTGAATGTTACGCGTCGCATTATCGAACTATGTTATAAAAATACAATATATATATATATATGAGAATTGAAATTGAAAAGTGTAAACTGGTTAAAACGAACGCTAAAGCGAAGTGCTTCAAGTACTTTAAAGCCCAACTGAGAGAAGCAGCAGAGAAGAAACGAGTCCCGATTGGGGGACATAGTTTTGGGGTCATCCAGCTTAATCAAAATTTAATTTGTATATAGGCAATCAAGAGAAAGTTCGACGCAATATATAGCGAATGCGGAAACTAACAATAACGATGATGCAAAGTATTAAAATAATATATATTTATGTATGTATATAAAAAGGGCGTATTCAATTAATTACTATATATAAAAGAAATACTTCTAGCATAAGCAAATGTATTCGGCAGTTGCAGTTGCGAGAACAGAGCGGAAAAAATCAATTGCGAGTTCAACAAAAGAACATAAAACAACATATAAACAACGGGCATTATAAAAAATGATGCGATTACACACACACACACACACGCGCGAGAACAATACACAAATTACATGCGAAGAGAGAGAGAGAGAGCGAACAAAGAGTTAGCGAGATACGAGAGAGTAAGTACAGAGAATAATATACATGTATTAAATCAAATATATCTTATATATATACATACTTACATACATAGTTATATACGAGCATATATACAGACATATACCATAATAACGAAGGTACGACAAACAACAACAACAACAACAACACAACAACGGCGCATAAGAAATTCTACAAATAAAGGACAAATATATTTATTACATTTAATTGCATTAATTATTTGCCAAAAGGTGGACAGCGCCGCCGAATGATTGATAAGCTGGCACTGCCGCCGCTTTCCAGGCCATATTTATGATATCAATCAATTAAATTTTCAATTATTAAGTATTTTTCCTGCAGCTCCTTGAGAGGGAGCCAAAGATTCCTCTGCAGCTTTTGTAGACAATTTTCAACTATGCCAAATCTTATCTACTTTTAAATTATGGGAATATCCACTTAATAATTATAGAAGCAAAAACATGTTCATTTGATTGGAAATGAAATGGAAACCTTTGCGATGTCGCGTTGTTTTCCGTAGCTTTTCGACTGACACTTTGAAAGTTGGACAATGCATAAAGTGCAGCTTGCAGAAACTGCCGCGGTTCGCTGGGTAAGTAAATATGCAAAAGTCGAACTTAACAAAACGTAACACGAACCAAGCAACAGCAGAAGAAACAAGCTTAAAAATATCAAAATCTGTGCCCTAGTCCGACTGTCAGCGGGCCAAATGCAACTCTGTGTGGCATGTGGGCCACTGGGTGTTGCAAGGGCCGCAGACCCGTTAGCCGTCGCTGCGTCGCTCCGTTGCTGCGTTGCTTGGTTGGCGAGCTAGTCCAAGCAGCTGCGCAAATTTAGCTCTCAAACACAACAGGATGTCCGCTGCTGAGCAAAGCGGAAACTGTTCTGAAAATAACACAGCAAATAACTTCTGCAACCGCATTCAGCACACTTGTCTGCTCACACCAACACACACACACACACACACACTGCGACCCGAAAGTCCCTCACCACACACACATAGGCACTGCTATGGCGACGCAATCACAGTTACAACTGGCAGATATGGGAGCAACTTGTGCCTGGCCAAAGTTATAAATACTTGCACTCAAAGCAGATTGCACTAATAAGCGGAATTAAGAGACAGACAGAGGCAGGTATTGGCAGCTTTGTTGCATCTACTGCATATTGCTCTTTGAAGCGCACTGACAGCTATTTCAAAATCACCAAAATAGAGTACGATCCAGCGCTCCTGGAGCTGGTCAGACAACTTACTTTGTGAGCTATACCAATACAAAATTGATTACTATTCGAAAATAAAATGTCCTCTTAAAGTAAACAGAATATGAGTACAAACAAAACACATAAAGTGACAAGAAAATGTTGTTTCTGGTAATCAATTTTCGACTAAGCTGGCGTCGTTTGCTCGTTGAGAAAAGTAATACTAAAAAGCTATTAATTTAAAAAATACGATTTTTCTAATAACTAGCTTTTGATTAACCTAGCGTCGTTTGCTTGTAAAGAAGAATAGTAGTAAAATGCCTGTATATAGTATTATATGCCACAGTTTGTCCGCTCTTTTAAGGCTTACTTGAGCAGCTCTAAATTTGAAAAGTGTTTTTTCTAATAACTAATTTTCAACTAACGACGCTTGCTTGTTAATAAATAAAATCGGAAATTGCCTGAAAATATAATTAAATGCGATAGTTTGTCCTCTGACCTAAGCACTGCTTGAAGTATTAAATGGCACTTAAGGCATTTGAGACTTTAGAGGCTTGAATTTAAACTGCACTTTGCTTTTTCTGTAGTCAAAACGATAGAGGTCGAAAATGCTTGAACTAAAGCAGTGGCTTAGTGAACTAAATACTTCAAACCATCTTTAGCTTTGACTGGGAGCGTTAACCATTTGCGCGGAAAATAAGACAAGTGCTCGCTGAGTTTAGGCCATAATTATGCAGAGTTTAAAGGCGGCGGAAGACGTGAAGCAAACAAAAAAACAAGAACAAAAAAGAAAACAACAGACAGCTCGGCTAACTCAATCATCATATTTAAAAGCCGAGTCTGGCTGAGGACGGCATCAACTTGTCTGTCGGCTGGCTCAAATCAGCGTACTTAGTTTCACTTTCAATCAGCGGCCGGAAGCCGCATGACCCTTGGCAGCCGTTGCCGCTGCCGCTGCCGTTGCCGTTGCCGTAACCGTTAACAGTTAGCCGTGCAATGGGCCATGGCCAACAACAGCATCTGCCAATACAAAATTATGCGGCATACCGTGAAGTGGCGCCCCACCGCTCGGCGTGCCGCGGGCCGTGGCGAAAGGGTTGCGAGTGCGGCCGTCTTGTGCCTGCCAGAAATTGACTTTTAATGAAAACAATTGAAAATTCTGGCGCCGTCGCTTGACTGCGCCGCAGCAGCTCCGATGCCGGCGAGCTCAACTGGCTGCGGTTATTAATTTCAATTAAAGCATTTAACCGGCAAGCACAAACAGCCCGGCAATATCCTTTTTATTTGGGGCTTCTGTTTACACAACCGCCAAGAAAGCAGCGCATAATTTGGGCCACCCATCCAACCGACCACCGGCGCCCCCCCAAACGCCCCCCGGCGTCCGTCCACCTGCCGCACGCTCAATTGCCTGCCCCAGTGCCACATGAATTAAGGCGTGAAATATTCGCGCCAAACTTTGGCATTTGTTCGCGGTTGCTCAGTTTAAAGTTTTGCTTGCGCTTTAACAAATTTGATTAAACAGACAGTGCGCTCTATGGAGACAACCTGATGGAATTAATTAAGGCGGCTTCAGTTCCGCCAATTGCTGATGATGTCGTAAATTATGATATTTAACATAAAATAAAAGAAACTAAGTAGAGAGCGAGAGCGACAATAATGACTGCAATTTGTTGTTAGATTTGCTGTCTGCAATGCAAATGCATACAAAATGCGCTGCACACAACGACCAAGGAGGCAAGGCCACTTAAGACCCAGCGCTGTGTGTGTGTGTATGTGTGTGTGTGTGTGTGTGGGGCACAGTCTCGACAGCAGCAGCGAGGATATTTATGCGACTCGAGCCGTTGCCTGGCAATTTTATCGGCCAGCCGTTAACTTCTTAAACGAGTATTTCAATTTCGTTTGCCCCGCCGGCTGCGCTCTTCGACATACCCAGCAGAAATCGACACGAACGGGTATGCTCGACTGCACTTCACTTAAATACTTGGCCTGAAATTCAGTTGCTTTTCATTTATTGTTTGAAACACTCACTTCTTGTTTAGTTCATAGACACAGTGCGCAACACAAAGTGTATTTAATACATTAGCATTTACTAAACCAGAGATCACTTTATATATTTCTATTAAAAAGTACACACAATTTGGACATGCGGCGAACAAAAACACATGGAGACAACTTTTCAATTTGCTACAAGAGCAACCAACGAAGACAACCTTTATGCAGTTTATATAAATATTATTTAAAAAAAAAACAAACATAATTTACACCTGCATTTCTATAGTAAACTATACGAGCAAATGAAGACAGCTTCTCAATAGTTGGTACACATTCATATTTAAAAACACGCTTGAAAATACACGTATACGTTTTTGAAGGCAAACTCTTGGATTCAACTATGGAAGACAGACTTTAAACAGTTCATAAATTACTTAAACATTATTAGCAAGTAGAACCGATTAAGAAAACGCTCAACTAGTTTATATTTGCATTTAAAAATACACATAATTAACACCTGCATTTCTATAGTGAACTATTCGATACAAGAAGAACAAATGAAAACAACTTATTAACAGTTCACATATAAAAAAAAACCTAGTTACGTTAATGTTTTTAAGGCAAACTGCTAGATTCCAGAAGAAAAAATGCAGACAAGTTGTAAGCAGTCCATTATTTTGAATTATTTTTGAAAAATACACATCATTTACACATGCATCTTGAAGAAAACTTTTAACTAGTTCATTTAATTTACACCTGTTCCATTCAAGAAGATCAAATTCAGACAACTTTTGAACTGCATTTAAATAGAGTCAGCCATCAGTTGGAGCACTTGTTGAATTCTGCACTACTTGCCACAATAATCAACTACATTGTTGCAGCAATTTGGACTTGCAGCTCAGGCGGCCACTAGACCCGCTGTGAACTGACGACAGGGTCGCGCCGCATCGCTCCGCTGACGCCTGTTGATGATGATGGAGCATAAGTCTCGGCGCTGCAGCTGGCACTGCTAAGTACTGCTCGCCCGAGCACTCGACTGTGGCGGGTGGGGAGCGGAGTGGAGCGGAGGGGCAATCGCAGTAGACTTTAAATGATTTGCCAGGCGTTGTTTGCCGTACATATTCAAAATTCACACTTTCCACACACAACGATTGAACAGTTGAACTAAACACGAGAAACGACAACAATTCGTTGACTGCAGCTCGGTTGCTTGGCATTCGAGGAACTCGTTGAGGCAAGCAGCTGACACAGCCGGCTGGCAACGCGCCCGGTAGCCACAGGCAACCGACGCACCGGCCAGCGGCTTAATCAATACCGCGCCGTGCGGCAAGCAACGTGTCAACAATAACAAACAGAGTATAGACGGAGCAGCAGCGAGCGAGGAGCGAACCCGAGAGGAATCGTCATAAACATATACCAGCACAATGGTGAGTCTTGTCGAGGATCTCTGCGCATCGTCGGGATCTGCAGCATAAGCATAAGCAGCTTAAGCTGCTGTTGCGGCAGTGGCAGTGGCAGTGGCGAGTGGCAGCGGCGAGTGGCAGCGGCAGCTGCTGTTGCAATAAAGCTGGGCGGGCAGCAGCATCTTTCACATTGTCGCTTGCGATAAGCAACCTAACTGGACGCCAGACCCTTGCCACTTGCCACTTGGCAGTCACCAGTCGCCAGTCGTGGCCTCTTGCAACAGCCCCTGCCCTGGACGCTGCATCGGCACATTCAATTTTTCATGCCACGCCAGGCTGTTGTTGTGCAGCATGCTGCCTGTGTGTGTGTGTGTGTTTGTGTGTATATATTTACATTTATAGGTATATGCTTATGTGTCGCGATGCAGCGTGCCGCGTGCGGCGTGCCCCACGCCCCCACCACCTACTCTTGTTAAATTGCAAAAGAATTGTGCAGCGCGTTAAAAACTCGCAAAAACACCGAGCTCTCCTCCTTCCCCCCGTTGTTGTTGTCCGTTTTCGACAATTTGTACACGCACAAACACACACACACATTTACTACACACAGTCTATATATATATATATATATATATACTATTATTATTTATGAAAATTTTACGCCTTTTGCCGAGACACATTGGCTGGGCGAGACCGGCGACCGGCGAACGGCGACCGGCGACGGGAGAGTGGCGAGAAGCGCTCAACGCGCCGCGGCTTCGAAAATTTTTGAATAATTTGCAGTCATAAAATATGCAATAAGCCAACAGCTGTTGTGAAATTGTTTTGAAAGCCGCGCCATCACATTATTTAAAACGGGCAGCGGCAACAGCAACGGCAGCATCGTTGTTGCCACAGCCATCGTCGTCTCCAACTCTGCCTTTATCGCGGGCTCAGACACAGCACAACAGACGCTCCAACTGCGACTCCGACTCCGACTCCGACTCCAACTGCGACTGCGACTCGGAGTTGCCCTTTTGCGCGAATGCATTTCGCTGTGAAAAACTGCTGCTTCAGCTCGCAATCGAATTAAGCCCGCGGCATGCAGTCGAGGTTGCCAGCAATTCTACATGTCCATGCCTGCCATAATTATGCGTGTCTCGAGGAGAACATTGCGATCGACGCAGATGTTATTGTTTGACTAATGCTGCTTTCACTTTTACAGCCGCCAAAGGGTAAAAAGGGCAAGAAGGGCAAAAAGCTGCCAGGTGAGTAACACAAGCCATCACTAATGATTCAGAAGCCGCAGCAGGGCATGGAAAGTGTCCTCCTACTAATTGATTGCAAATAGTTGCTACTTCAACTGACTAGTTTAGTGACTAAGTACATGACTTAACACTGCATTCCTTTTACACACTCACAACTAGCTGAATTATCATTCTTAAAATCGACAAAACTAACTGATGATTTGAGCAACTCATATTTAAAATAGTTGAGCAAATTGACTGAACTATTTTGTGCTAAGTTCAGCGACGAACGCACTTGCTTATATATGTTTGTAGTGAGTGACTAGCTGACTTGGCTAATGATGTTGGGTTCAGAAATTGACTAACTGACTTTGATGTTGGGTTCAGAGATTGACTATTTAAGTGAAGCTGGGTTCAGTGACTGACTAACTCTGCTTAAAATTGCAATCTGTAAAGTTAAACTTTGCACTGCAGTAGTAAGTGAACACAAGTCGCAAACAGCGATAATTATGATTTGTGACACAAATAGTTTTTTGGGGGGCCAAGCCAGATTGAGCTAATTATTCAAATTGTCAACTAATCGATTATTTGTGGCACTGCGGCGAACATGGAAGCGGCCAGTTTGAGTGGAAGAGAAGTTAAGACAGTGTTTAATTAGTAATTATTTTATGGACAGCACGCAATTAATGTGTGTGGCAAGTGGGGCCCAAGAAGTGCCACTGAAGTTCGTGTAATGCTCGATAGGTCTGTCTGTCAGTTGGTTAGCAAAACAATTTGTCAAATAATGATAATCTGAGGCTTGGTCAGCACTGGTGGCGCAAGGACACTGCCAAGTTGGCCGGCGTTGCAAGCTGCCGGGCCACATGCGCTCTCGCATACAGTTTAATTGTGCAACGAACAGTCTGCGGCACCGGGGGCAAGCTGCAGCAGGCGGCAGCAAAAAATGTCCACTTAATTTCCACGAGCTCGGCCTCTAACGCACATAATTGTTTCTAGCAGGGCCAGTCGCCGCTATAAAAGCCGGGGCCGTGTATGGCAGGGAGGGGGTGGTGGGTGGGGGAGGGGTTGCCAATTACACAAACCAATTACAGCCAGAGGCGCACATATGCGGACTGCACTCGTGCCAAAGTCCTAGGGCACACAAACAGGGGCACAGTTCTTATTAAATTCGCATAATGGCACTGGCGGGCAGCAAGTTAAAGTGGCTCCGTTGCAGTGCTCATCGATGGCGTGGACACCTCGTCGATGACGCGCGACCAGCTCGAGGCGTTCGCGCTGCGCCTCAAAGCGGAAATGGATCGCGAGCGGGAGGAGCGCAACTACTTCCAGCTGGAGCGCGACAAGATACGCACCTTCTGGGAGATCACGCGCCAGCAGCTGGGTAAGTGGTGCACAACACTAATCGTTACTTATCGTTAATCTACACATCGTTGTGTAGAGGAGTCGAAGTATGAGCTGCAGCAGAAGGACAAGGAGATCGAGGCGACGCAGGACCTGGCGGACATCGACACCAAGCACATCATGCAGCAGATGAAGCACCTGCAGTTCGAGAACCACAGCAAGCTGGGCGAGGTGCGCGCCGAGGCGATGACCCAGCTGAAGGTCGCCCAGGAGCACCATGTGCTGCAGGAGATGGAGCTGCAGAACGACAAGCGCCAGCTGCGGCGCATTGTGCGCGAGCGCATCGAGATGAGCGACATGCAGCACCGCCAGCTCGAGGCGCACTTCAACCAGCAGCTGCTGTAAGTAGACGCCCACCGATCTGTGTTCTGTGCTCTGACCTCGTCTGTTGCAGGGAGCAGCGACTGCTGTTCGAGAGCGAGCGCAAGGACAACGATCGCCTGCACGAGGAGAAGATGAAGGAGCAGCGCACCAAGCTGGAGCTGTTCTTCAACTCGCAGATGTTCGAGGTGGAGGAGCGCAAGAACCAGCAGATCAAGGACCTGCAGGACCACCACGACCTCGCCTTCAACGACATGAAGAACTACTACAACGACATCACGCTGAACAACCTGGCGCTCATTGGCAGCATGAAGGAGCAGATCGAACAGCTGCGCCGCCAGGCCGACCGCAGCGATCGCATCGCCGCCGAGGCCAGCGCCGAGACGCGCCGCCTCAAGGAGCCGCTCGAGCAGGCCAAGACCCAGATGAAGGAGCTGCAGCGCAAGCTGGAGTTCTACGAGCGCGACAAGCTGCAGCTGAGCCGCCTGAAGAAGAGCAACACGTCGCTGGAGAAGAAGGTGAAGAGCCTGATGTGGGAGTCCGAGACGCTACTGCTGCGCAACGACGCCCTCGTCAGCGAGCGCGCCACGCTCAAGTCCCGCTTCAACGAGGTCATCGTTGAGCTGCAGCAGAAGACGGGCCTCAAGAACGTGCTGCTCGAGCGCAAGATCGCGGCGCTGATGCGCGAGGACGAGAAGCGCAGCATTGTGCTGCGCAAGACGATCGCCGCCTGTGCGCCCGAGTTCGCCAGCAAGCTGGAGGACGTCGAGAAGACGGTCAGCGATGTGGTCGACACCAAGAACCAGACCATCATCGATCTGCGCTACGAGCTCTCCAAGGCGTGGAAGGCCCACGACGACCTCCTCGAGACGTACGAGGGCAAGCTCAAGCAGTACGGCATCCCCACCGACGAGCTCGGCTTCGATCCGATACGCGAGCGGGACAACCAGCAGCTCTACATCTGCGGTCCCGCCGGCATTGTTACCCAGAACAAATAAGAATGTGTGTGTGTGTGCACGTGCGTGTGTGTGTTTCGTTTGGAATTCATTTCAGTTTATTCAATTTGATGTCGTGTATAAGAAGTATGTACACCATACGTATAAATCTCGATGCATATCCGTCCACACAGATATGTATACAATAAAAAAAAGAAAGCGTATTCAAAACACATTCAAAACTCTTCTTCTTCTTCTTCTTCCTGTTTCTTTGCTGCTGCTACTTCGAAAACTTCAATTTCGCGCCCTAAATCATTTCAGTTAACTGGCGTTCAATTGAACAGAACATGCTGATAACATTCGGCAGCTTTCATGTGCTAAGTACTTGCAGTTTAGTTCTCAAATAAACATTATACTATATACTCGTAATGTGCTTGGTAACAAATGTAGTTGTAGTAGTCTCGAAACTGAAGAGAGTGTATTCAATTGATCGGTGCAATTGTTTATGTTTGCGATTCGTGGCTGCAACGATTTCTTTTCTAATTTCTCCTACATCATGAATTAGTTTATTTTTGTTTAGTTTTGCTGTGTTTTCTGCTTGTTTTCGTTTTCACTTATTTTTCAAATAGATATCACAAAGTTTTGCTTCTTGTTTTTTGCTGCTGCTGCGGATTTTCGTTTTAGGTTTAGGTTTAGTTTATGTTTTCGGTTACAAAACATTCTTTGAGCCTGTTTTCATTTGTAATTCGAATTCAATTCTTAACAGTTCCTATCTTTTTTCTCAGTAGATGAATTCGTGCGTTTGACGTTTGAGTTAAATAACGAATGAAGTAATTGCTTTACGGTTTTCCAGCTACATAAGAGTATTTACATTATATGTAGTTAATACTATAAGAATACATGTGTGTGTTTGCATGACAATGGTAGATGTGGTGTGTGTGTGTGTGTGTGTGTGTTTTCTTTAACTGTTGCGCTTGAGAGTGAAAGAGAGAGAGAGAGAGATTTGTGTTTCGTGTTCGAATTTTGCTCTTGAGTCTAGGTACTTTTTGGTTACGCTTCTCGTTTATACTTATTTCATTTGTTATTCGAAATGATTTGCTTTTTAGTCGAACTTATAATTAATTAAATGTTTATCAGTTGCTTTTGAGTTTGCTCTAATTGTATTTTATCATTTTTTGTTTCACATTGAAAACAAAGAATTCAAAGCGATCACAACGGTTTACTTCAAAGATCACAGAAAAACTGCCCCTAGAAATATTTTCTTTTTTGTTTTTAGTATTCATATATGTTTCCCCCTCTTTTTTTTTGTTTTTTTGTTTGTTTGTTTGTTTTGTTTTTTTGCTTAGTTTGCTTTTGGATTTACATTTTGTTCAAATTTCATTCGGTTTCCAAATTGTTCGATTTGTTTTGTATATAAAATTTAAACATACTTAATTGAGTGTCTGTCACTTAATTAATGTAGTCGAATTCGCTCCAGTTTGCTGCTGTTATTATTGTTCGGTTTATAATCTTATTTGTATACGTCTGGCTGTGAGAGTCAAGAGTCTGTCTATGTTCTGCTTTCGGGTATGTGTGTGTGTGTGAGTCTGAGTGTGTCTGCTTATGGCACATTGGAGGAGTTCTTAGCCGTAAAAATGTATGTATTGCTTGCAAATATATTTTCCCTTTCGCGTCGCGTTTTGTTTTTGCTTCAGTTTTCAAAATGTCACAGTTGTTTTTGGGCAGTTTTCACTTGAATATGTTTCAACACAAAACTTAAACATTAAACGTAATAATATTTTGATGTCGTTTCGTGTGTTAACTTATCATTAGTTTGGACTATTTGTGTTTTTGTTTTTTTTTTTTTTTTGTTTTTCATTTTCTTCATTTCGTATTGATTTTATTTCCTCTCACATAGTTTTCTATTTGAAATATATTTATCTAAATGCGTTGCGTTGCTTTGCTTTTGCTTTTGTTTTAGTTTTGTTGTCTCAGTACATTTCCGACCAAATTCCTTGTGTGTCGCTTATGTCTTCATATTGTTTTTTGTTTAGTTTTTCATTTTTTTGTTTGATTCATTCATTCTATGTTAAAGTTAAAATTAGGGATTGACTAACATTTTGTTTGTAAGGCAATTCATGAGTTATGTTATCAGATTTCACTTGGTATTGTTTTTCATCCAAATTTAATTTAGATTCAGTTCGTTCGTTTTTGTATTCGTTTGCGTTTTCGTTATCTAAATGAAGTTGCAAATAAATATATATTACCTACGTTTAATACCAATTCAATTCAATTCAATTAAATTCAATTCAAAGGCGTACAAATATGGTACAGATCAATTACAGTGCATCACTGCGCTTCAACAAAAGTCAGTTGAAATGTGATTATTAATACTTAAATATGTGTTCTCCATGAACTTGTTTGTGTTCTCCATGAACTTGTGTTTATGAAACTTGTGTGTGAATATGTGTAATGCTTACTTGTTAGTTTAGGTAAATTGTGTGTCTATAATTATTAAGCATCATTGGCGCTAGACGCACGAGCACCAATCAATGTGAGAGAGAAAGAAAGCTAGCATGGTTGAGAAAGAGAGGCTGCTAAGCTGCCGTCGCGCCATTGCCACCAACAACCTTCTTTGGCTTGACTGCGTCGCCTAGACGAACTTGCCAGTGGCAAAAGCATTGATCACCTGCGGCATGTGCTCGCACAGTCCGTACAGCTCCAAAATGTGCTCCTTGCGCTCCTTGGAGTATGCCATGGAGGCCGAAGTCCGACGCAGACTGATTATGATAAATCTGCGAAGAGTAACAAATGAGCAACATGCAAGATAAACAGTTCGGACATCGTGAAATACTTGGCATTGGGATTGCGCTTCTCGCGATACTCCTCGAGACGACGGGACAGCTCGTCGGATTTGTTTTGCGGATTTCCACGTGTGGCACACGGCACGACCACCAGAAATACATCGTACACGTTGTCTATGTCCAGCTCTGCATCGTCGATGATGTCAGTCAGCGTCTGCTTGATTTTGGCCACCTGCAAGCGAGTTCGGGTTCGAATTGAAAATGTGACAGCGTGTGTGTGAGTGGGCAACAGTTCATACCTTTTGCGCTTCGCAGCAGCGTCTGGCGTCGTCGGATGTCATGGAAGCATTCCAGGGCAAAGACTTGAGCTCGCCGCTCTTATCGAACCACATGCGCATATTCACCTGCGACTCGCTCTTGTAGTAGGCAAATGTGAGCGCCACAACAGCCTCCAGATATCTGATCGAACGCCAGCGTCCATTCAGATATTCTGAAAGTAAATATGCAATTTGAGTAGGAGAACAGCGACACATGAACGCGGCGAAGTTGACTCACTGTCTATGTAGCACTTCTCGAGATTGAGAGTGATGTGAAAGCGGCAGTCGATAGCTTTGTTCTTGCCGAACGAATGCTTGTAGAGCTTCACCATGAACGTCGGCGGCTTGATGTGGATGACGCCCTTGCGCAGCTGTGTGTGGAAAGCGTTGCATGATTATGATGCAATTACTACTATTTACTATTTGCAGGGGACTCACGTATTTCTTGCGCTTGACAATGCGCACCTCTTGCAGCAGCAGACGCAGCGGCGCCACATTGGCGGCATTCAACTTGGACTCCAGGAAGAACTGGTCGGTGTAGTTGCGCAGATCCTTGAGGTGCACCTGGAACACGTTGAGAAAACGCGGCCAGCTCTGCAGCAGCTGCTCGAAGTCCATCTTGGGCAGCAGCATATTGATCAGCACCGGCTCCGTCATCAGCTGACGCGGTATCTGCTCGAATGGTATCTTGAAGTGCCTGACTATGGGTATGACCTCCTCGGGCTTGGTGGACAGACGCACTTTGGCCAGGCCCAGCACATAGTCCTTGACCAGATTCAGGGGCTGCAGATAGTCGGGCCAGGTGAGCACCTCGATGGGCGGCGTGAAGACCAAGCGCAGCGCGGCCATAATGTCCTCGTCGAACTTCTCGTCGGTGTAGTGGCAATGGTACATCAGATCGCGGTGTGTGCACCACTCGCAGCCGTTCTGGAACCACATCTGCAGCAGACGATCGATGGGCTGTATCTTGTACCACTCGATGACCGCCTTGCGAACGGTGCGATTGAAGGGTGTCTTCTGATTTAAGATCTGCTGCACACGCTTGGCGTACTTGCTCAGCTGCAGCAGATCGGCGTCCTTGGTGATCATCATGGGGAACACGCCGCGTGCCGCGGTGCGCTGGCGCTCGTCCTTGCACGTGGACAGATAGACGGTCAGCACGAGCAGCGCCTCGTCGCGGCGCGGCAAGTAGTCGGCGTTGCTGTGGTGCAGCACTGTGGTGAGGCAATCGGTCAGCTCCTTGGGCTTCACCTGATCGCAGAGCTTCTGCAGGGCGACCACATATTCCTCGGCGATCAGGTCCAGAGTGGTGCGCGAGAAGATGGGCTCATCGATGGAGCCAATGTAGCAGAAGCGCTCAAGTTTCTGAACTGTTATGCGCAGAAAAAATAATTCATTTTTTTTTTTTTGGAAATATTCAAATTGAAACAGTAAAATAATCGACTTAAAGAAAGTGCAACTTACGTGCGCTGATAGCATTTGGAATATTTGGCACCGTTGCATTCACATTCGAAGTAGCGGCAGTGACTTCATTTAAATTAACTTTAGCCTCTTCTGCATCGGTATGCGTTGCTGTTGTTGCTGTTGTAGCTGTAGCTGCTGATACTTGTGCTTCTGCTTCTGTTGTTGTTGCAGTTGACATTTTGTTGCAAGCTCCAGAGCTTCGGCTCTGGTGTGTGCGTTTAAATGCTGAATCGAAATGAAATGTGCTTGCGCGAACGTTGAACAAATGTGCTGCACTCTTGCTGGGCGCGTCTCCTGCGAATCACTTAAACAATTAGCAAATGCAATTTGCTATGTGAAAACAATTTAACAATTTGTATTTGGTGCAAGAGTTGTGAACTGCACCTATCATCGCTGCTGACCATACAACTCACTGCTGTGGTCACACTATCGATATGCGCCAGCGACTCGCTGCGATATTTCGATTATTGCGTTCTGCACAGCACATGCGCGAGCCAAGTGGCGATGAATAAGAAGAAGACGAGCACGTGTTGCCGCCATATTTTTATTTCAAAACTGTAGCGAACAGTGTGTGCACAATATTTGTGCATATGCCGAAATATACCATAAAGCTTGTAATAATTACTTGCATAGTTGAGCATAATTGTAAAACGTAGTCTCGGCTATATAAAACAATAAATTATGCTGCCCAAGAATATATGCAACTCAACGCAAAATGTGCCACATTGCACAATTATGTTTTTATAGTATTTTAGCTAAGTGCAAATTGCATTTGCACACGGAAGATGATGTTTACGTAATACGTATTATACGTATCATAAGCGTCGCTATGTTGAGTATTTACAGAGTATCTGGAATCCCCCGAAACACACTTACCGTCGCAAACAATTGTGATACCGCATAGACGAAAATCATGAGACTTTTTTGATTGAAAGATAAGAGTTTGTATTTTTATATAAGTTCTCAGAATTTGAGCTGTGTTATTGCCGTTCTTGTTATAACCATTTCTGGGCTTTAGAATTATTAATATTAAATGTATTTTAAAGTGAAGTGTAAACGATTTGCTCTTGCTTAATTATGCATTACCATCGCCATTATTATAAAGCAAATATATGTAGATTTTTCAATAGCAACCGATTCATACGTATATAAAGTTGCTTATTTTCTTCGTTTTTGTTTTTTTTTTTGTTTTGTTTGTTGCTGTTTTTTGTTTTTCATTTTAATATAGTTGTTGTTGGTGTAATAAAGTAACAAAACAATGTTGTGATTACATCAGTTTACTTTGTTTTCGCAATTGGTTACATTCTTTGAAATTATGTCCATTACTTGGAAAGTATTCTGGCTTAGCGTTTAAGCATGTCACATGCCTGATGGTCAGACCCGCCAAATTCACATTATCTACGTTTATGCATACCATTATTAAAGATTTCGATCCATAGCGGATACCCTTGAAGTTTTTAGTTGCGTTTTCATTTTGGTTTCTTTTTTGATTTTCGTGTTCTGTGTGTGTATGTGTTGTGTGTTTTTCTTTATAATTATTATCGAAATGACTGCAAGTGTGTGAGCTTGTGTGTGTGTGTGTGTGTTGTGTTTGAGTGTTGCTGTTATATATTAATTATTATTATAAAGTATTATTATGTTAAGAGGCGTATGCAAATATTTATTGCTAGAATTATTATTGCCAGGTTCGATAAGAAAATAACTTTTTAGATACTCGTACTTATTAATCGATTTCTTCAATTATTGGCGTTACGTTTTCTTATATATCCTTTGATTTATTAATTGTTTTATTCCATTTCCATATACATTATATAATTGATGTATGCTTTTCATTGTTATACCTAATTATTTATTGATTTATTGTTATGCTTGAATATTTTAACATTCTGTTGTGTAAAGTAAAATTTGTTGACTAGATTATTCACTAGCGCTTTCTTGTCCTTTTGTTATTGGTATTTATTATTAAGTAATTCATTTTTTTTATATTATTTGATTTCAATCTGCCGCACATGTTTGCTTCTGTTCTCCCCATTTGGTTTCGTTAATACTTTTTGTTTCTTTGCTTGAACATGCTACAATTGGCATTTTTATAAACGTTTTTCATTTGATTTCTTTTGTTATTCATTATAATAATTATACTAGCTACAGGTTAATAATAACAACTGACAAAAAATAACATTTACAATGCACTTGCTAATTTATCTGTGTTGATTTGTATGTTTTTTGTTTTTTTCTTTGTTTGTTTGTTTGTTGTTGTTTCGTTATTGCTTAATCTTTTACGAATTAGTTGAACTTTGCACCGACCCTTGCTATCGCTTGTTATTGCTTTCTTCCATTGGCATCAATCCATATCGACCTACTACGATGTCTATCCTATGTGTATGGGGAACCCTGCACCCACGGACTAAGATGAAGAGTGAGGGGAGACTAACAGTTAAAATATAACAATATTATATATATAGTTCAGCATCGAGAGTGAGTCAGAGTCACATAAACTATAAGAGTTACAGTCAGCTGGATCAATTTGACTAATGTCACGGGGCAACGGGGTGCAGGGTGTTTCAATTGAAGTGGTTCCTTTCTTAGCTAGCTGCATTCTGTTATACACGCATGTATATGTTATACAGATCTTGGAACGGGCCTCGTTGTTTGCAGTACCTTCTGTTTGTGTTTTGTTTTTGTTTTTGTTTTGTTTTTCGCAGAAATAGACGTATCAGGCTCCATATTTTGAATTATGTTTGTATTGATCGGCTTACTTATATACTTATTTTGAGTCCATAAAGCTATTTCCGTCTATCCCATCGCCAGTCTAATTGCAATTGTTATTATTTTGTTTGCTTAGCTTCTCTAAATTGTCTTTAATAAAATGTCGTGTCTTTAATCTATTTTATATGCTCTTCTTTTCTCTTCGTTACTTCTTTTTTTTTTGTATATAATTTATAATCATAATATATTTGAATGCACTACGTGTGTGTGTGTGTGTGTTTGTATGTGTGTTCGTATATTATAATTTGTTGTTACTTTGGGCTTTAAATAGTATGTTTTTTTGTTTGTTAATATTACGCCATACTACGAACTTTGAAGCTGCTGCTGATTGGGTAATCGAATTTGCTTAAATTTTGCTTGGGATACAGGGAGTTACAATAGTCGAGAATTCTCGACTATTTGGCGAACGCACTTCCTAACTGTTGGCCGTTAACGAGGACGGATTAACTACAAAAAAATGCAAATGTTATTCTTAAGGTAAGTTCCAAAAAAAAAAAGACGTGTGTCTGTGTGTATCATTATGCTTGCTTGTTGAACTAATTTCAATTATCATACATATGATGTTGCAAATGCGATAGTGTTGCACGTCTTGCATTATTACTATTGTAGGCACGATTTCTCAAGCACCAGTTAGCTCTAAGAAAGTACAGATGTAGTGACTGAGACGGAGCACTAAAGGAGAGAGCGAGAGCGATAGTTTGAAAAGAAATTTACAGTATGTATAAAGAGAGAGAGAGAGAAAGAGAGAGAGAGAGAGAGCGGGGAGAGTGAGCGAGAGAATCAGGCAACAGCTCAATCGTCATTCAATCGTAACTGAAGATTGAGGAAACCGGCCTGATCTAGCTATGAATGAACAGTGTTGCACACTGTTATACGTACTGTAATAACCGTTAAACTGTTATACATATGCAAGTGCCAAGTTTATAAGTAGTACATTATGTCATATGGTTTTTTTTAAGGCAAACGCAAACGCATTTTAATTGTGAATACATAAGTGACCGTCGTGTTGTGCACTTTCCTGCCGACTTCCTGGTCTACAAAACGTCGGAGCTCCGTTGGACACGCACTTGCTATGCACGATATGATATGCTTCTACATCATACCATATCGTATCAATCATGGATGTGAGTAGCCAACGCGTGCTCCCAACTGAATGTTTAACATTACACTTGTATGCTCATTAAGTTATTATTAATTCTTATCGAGTTTAAGTTAATTTAAGTTATCTTTAAATATATATGTATATATATTTATATGTATATTTTACTTTACGTGAAATCACAGTCCGTATGTGAAAAGACTTTATGTACTTGAATGATAAAACATATACATATCATGCCGTACATCTGCTGTACACTTGTATATGTATGCATGGATTTGTTGTATATACTATATATATATATATATATGTGTGTGTGTGTGTGTGTGTATGTTCGTTTGTAAATATGCACGTGTTGTATACGTATACAACCATGCTAAATACTTTAGCACATATCCGCATCTAAGTGTCTACGTATATGTCTAGTTAATATTATTATTTCTTGTATCGCTATTATTATAATATATGCATAAGTATCTCAAGGCTGACTGAAAAATCTGTTAACAAAATTGTGTGTCTGTGTGTGTGTGTGTGTTTGAGCGATGTACACGTGTCTGTGTGTGTGAGTGAGGCAATTATGTATTTTTTTTTCGTTTTTCTTTCGTTTTTTTGCATATATGTAAATTGCTGCATTTTATGTTTAACAATCCAATTTCGTATTATTACTTGTTACGCATGTATTTAAAATATATAAACTTTATTTCTCATTTTCATGTTGTTGTTGTTGTTGTTGTTGTTGTTGTTAATAAAAGGCATTTGTTTCTTAGAAAAAAAAACATTCTTAATTTTTTTTTTTTGTCTTTTGCTTAATTTTTTTGTTTTGTTAAGTTCAAATTGATTTTTAACTACATAATAATGTTGTATGTCCTATATAAGATTTGATTCAAATTGTTCATTGTTCGTTAGCTAAAATTGTTGTTATTTGATGAATTTTGTTGTCGCTGTTCGGCCGCTAAGCTTAATATTAATTTTATATTTATCAATTATATTTAGCTAATTTAATAAAAAAGCTTCGTTTCAAGTTTTCGTTTTCCTTATATTTGTTCTTCTTTTTGTTTTGTTTTGTTTTTGTTGTTGTCTTGCTTGTTGTATTTGCTTTTTGTTAAGTTGATATGAGCATTCACATAAGGTTTATGTTTTCAATATAATTTTCAAATGTTTCGCGTTGCATTAATTCTTTGATAATCGTGCAAGTGTGCGTGTGTCTCTGTGTGTGTGTGTGTGTGTGTGTGTGTGAGTGTAAAGCATATAGCGAAAGCACATTCGAAACGAGTCAAATCAAATGTGGCTGAGTTGTTAGGATCTAATATTGTCATCAAAATGGTAGGGAGACAGCGAAAGGGATAGCGAGAGACCAAAGACTAGCGTACCGGGTAAGTGAGGCTTGGGAGAGAGCGAGACGAGACGACTGCACCGTCGCCTCGCCGTCTGTTTGATCAGTGTTCGAAAGTGTTGCACAACAAAACGAGTCTTACTCACTGCCGTTGCTGCTGCTGCTTGTTAGTTTGTGTGTGTACGTGAGAGTTGTTCATAAGCGCCATGGTGTGGGCCTAGAAGGCCATGCTGGTGCGTCGACCGCCCATGCAGCCGCCCGCGCCACCGCCGCCGCTGCCGCCGCCCATGCCGCGCATCGCGCTGTGCGACACGCTGCGACCCATGCGCGCCTCGCTGCCGCGCCGCTCGCGCGCCCGCCGCAGCAGGTCCGAGGTGCTGGGCCGCCGACTGTTGCTGGCGCTGGCCGTCGAGCCGCGTCTGCGGCACGCCACAATGTCCGAGGTGGAGGAGCGCCGTATGCTCGCGCCGCCGTCCTCGCCGGCCGTCACGCCGCCAGCGCCTGCCGCTCCAGCCGCCGCCGCCGCAGCGCCGCCGCCCAGCGCCATGTGCGGCGACAGAAAGTAGGGCGACAGCTGCGAGCCGGAGCCGCGATTGATCGGCAGCAGCTGGGTACTCGAGTTGCGGCGCGGCGTGTACGGCGACTGCGTGTAGTCGAGCAGCAGGTTCATCGATTCCGGGTCCGGGTCCGGGTCCGGCTCCGTGTCGACGCCTTCGATGCGCAGGTGCGGCGGAATGCGGCGCGCAGTCGCCGGCGCGCCCCTCGCCGCCACGTCCAGTGACGAGGAGCGCGACTGGGAGTGCGAGGCGGAGACGGAGGCGGCGACGGAGACGGAGGCCGACTTGTGGCCCGTGGCGCGCAGGCCGCTGTACAGCGACTTGATGTGAAAGTCGAAGGACTTGAAGTTGAGCAGCGAGCGTCGCTTGAGCACCTTGGTCTGCTGTTGTTGCGAGAGCGGAGTCGCTGCCGTTGTTGTGGGGCTGGCGTTGTTGTGGGCAGTGTCGGGGGTGTCCGTGCTGGAGGCGGTGGCAATGGCGGTGACCGTGACCGTGGCAATGTCATTGTTGTTAAGCGTATCGAACTGTAGCTGCTGTTGATCAGTGGTTGTTGCTGCGGCTGCGGCTGCTGTTGTTACCGTTGCAGGTGGCTGCTGCACTTGCAACTGCTGCTGCTGCACGTCAGGCTTGCTTATTGTTGTTGTCATAGTATTGCTACTTAGGCTAGTTTTACTGCTAATCACTTTCAAAAATTTATTATCATTATCTAAGGACTCCTTTCGTCACTGAATAACGCAGAAACCCTGCTTGGCCGCCTCCTTGGCATCCGCCTCCTCGATGAACGCCTCCTCCTCGTGCTTGGGCGAGTCGGCGCCGCAGGGTCCGCCGCCGCTCAGGCTGAGCGGTCCCTGCGGGCAGGCTGATTGTCACCGAAGCGCCAGCGTCGATATCATTGGCGGACGCACTGGTTTATTCTCCAGTATGCGCTCCAGCTCCAGCATCACGCTCGACGATAGACGCGGCAACAGCTGCAACCCATGCGAGTCATAACCTAATCCCATACTCGATATACTCGATATATTGTTGTGCTCACCTGCAGCGACTGTAGACTCTGGTGCAGTTGCTCCGCCGATGTGGCGCCCAGCAGAAGGCACTGAACGGGCTCGTGCTTCAGCGACCAGGCAATGCTCAGCTGCGTGGGGCTGCAGCCCAGCTTCTCGGCCAGCGCGGCCAGGTCGCGCAACCGATCACAGTGCCTCCGACCCTCCTCGATGCGATCCTTGCCCCAGCTGCCCTGCGGCGACAACGCAGCCTGCAAATCAAATCGAAAATTAGTCATAGGCAAAGGCACGACTCTAGTGGGCAGACGTACGTTGCGATTGATCTCGTCCTCCGTCCACGAGAAGCTCTTCGTCTTGAAGGAGCCCTTGGGCAGGAAGAGCTTGTCGCCGTTCTGCGTGTCGCTCAGCGCCATCGAGAGCGGGCCCCAGGCCATGAGGCCGACGCCGATCTTGTTGTACATCTCCGGCAAGTAGAGCTCGCACTTCTCGCGACAGAACATGTGGTACTCGGACTGCTCCACGATCGGCGTGATGCAGTTGAACTGCCGACAGTTGGTGTACGCCTCCATGATCTCCACCTGCGACCAGCGCGCCGTGCCCCAGTACATAGCCCAGCCCTGCTGGATCACGTAGCTCATGGCGCGCACCACTTCTGCAAGCCATCCAAGGGCACGAGCGGTGTGAGAAATAGGCACAATCAATGCAAGTTACAGACGACAAAAGCTCGAAGACTTAAGCAGCATCGATGCTTTCAAATATGGCCACACATTGAGTAGAGAATCTAACTGGGCATCAAGCATTCCGCAATGGACTAAGAACCCCAAGCTTGCAGTACTTGGCTTTCAAAATTGTTTATTATCTACATCTAAATACGGTATTCAAGTCTTGTTCTGCAATTGCTCTGGTTATAATGCAGAAAGTGCTATCTGCTTACTACATTTAAAAATACGAGTTATAAGGAAAGCATTTAGCAATAGCCAAAGAACCTCAAGCTACTACATGCTCTCTCAATATTGTTGATTATTATCTACAGCTAAATACGGTATTCAAGTCTTGTTCTGCAATTGCTCTAGTTATAATCCAGAAAGTACTATCTGCTCTTATTTTGCACTCTTTGCATACTACTTGGATGTTTTTCACTATTTCTTTTTGGTCTACGCTTACTACATTTCAAAGTGCGAGGTATAAAGCATTCAGCAATAGCCAAAGAACCTCAAGCATGTAGTATCTCACTCTCAATATTGTTCATTATTATCTAAATCTAAATTTCGTATTCAAGTCTTGTTCTACAATTGCTCTGGCTATAATGCAGCAAGTGCTATCTGCTCTTATATTGCTGCTCATTGAATTTGCACTCTTTGCTTACTATACTTGAATACTTTTTACTTGTTGTTTTTAGTATACTCTTATTCCAATTCAAAATACTTAAGCCTAAAAGTACTTGACTTTCATTATAGTTTATTATTATGTAAAGCTATCTATAGTATGCAACTCTTGCTCCACAATTGCTACGGCCTTAATCCTGAAAGTGATACCTGCTCTTCATATGCTGCTCATTGAATTTGCACTCTTTACTTACTACTCGGATGCTTTTTGTTATTTGTTTCTAGTCTATTATCACTCCACTAGAACTTCCCTTTCAATATTGTTTATTTAGTGTCTAAATCAAAATATTGTATTCAGGTCTTGCTTCACAATTGCTCTAGGCTTTATCCAGAAATTGCTGTCTAAATTTATCTTCTATTATTGCTTATTGAACTATCTATCCACTCTTCACTTACTACAGTACTTGAATGCTTCTTAACCACAAGCAAGTAGAATCTCACTTTAACTATTGTTCATTATTATCTATCTAAATATTGTAGTCAAGTCTTGTTGCTCCGGAAAGTGATTCTTGCTATTTGCCCAGCTTGCAAAATTGATTAGTATTTTCTAAACCTACATTTTCAAGTCTTGTTTCAGAAAGAGCTGCCCGCTCTTCTTTTATTGCCCATTGAATTTGCGCTCTTTGCTTACGACTTCTTACTTTTGCTTTTTAGTCTACTCCAATTAAACATATGCATATGCTTGCAAATGCTGAAAGCAAATTAAGATTTCTGAAGAGTCGCTTAAAGCAGCGGACTTAACAGCAAATGCTCTTTGCTTGACTCTCAAATTGAGCTGTATAGGCAAGCAAATCATTAAGGGATGTTTTGCAGACGAAATGTATTAATCGCGATCGTGAACGAAGACCGTTTGCGTTGAGTTTGTCTCTCGATGTGCGAGCGTTTCTCGTTGCGCTCTTTACGCACTGCTCATTGAAAGAGCGACATACAAACAGCTCAACGAAAAGTGCTCAACAGAAAACATTAATGAAGAGAGCAAAAGTCTCTTGCTCAGAGCTTTTTCGGTTGACGGTCGACAGTTATTTGCGAGCTCTGCTCTCAATGCTTCTAAGTTGTTGCTTATTCAATATGACTGCATGCAGATTATCATTATCGAATGACTTTTGCTTATGTCTTGTAGGCAACTAACTGAAGTCGATAAGCCAGAAGCTAGTCACACTGGCTGAGGCTTGTCTCACTAGCTAGCTGCAACTAGGAATTGATGTACGCACCTTCCATGGGGCACATGGGGTCCGCCTTGTGGATGATCACGATGTCGATGTAGTTCAGCTGCAGGCGCTGCAGACTGGCGCGCACACACTCGATGATGTGCTTGCGGGAGAGACCGCGCTCCTCCGACCTGTGGGAGGGAGACGAGTGTGTGGATGCTAACGGCGGCGCAATGCAATCGAGGCGTACTCACTTGGTGCTCCAGTAGACCTTCGTGGTGATCACGTAGGTGGTGCGCTTCCAGCCGGTGCGCTGCAGTATCTTGCCGATCTCGGTCTCGGAGTGCGCCTCCGAGATGTCGAACAAGTTGATGCCGCTGTCGATGGCCAGCTTGAGTATGGCCTCCGCCTGGTCGTCGCTGACGCCCGGCGAGAACACCGGCCAGGTGCCCAGGCCCACGTTCGAGATGCGCAGTCCGCTCTTCCCCAGGTTCTTGTACCGCAGTCCCGGCGTCGGCGTCGCGCCGTGCCGCAGCGGCAGCGCCGGGTTCGAGCCGAGGCTAATCGAGCGGCCTGCGGGCAGCGGGCGGCGGGCAGCGGGCGGGCAGCGGGCGGGCAGCGGGCGGGCAAACGACAGTCCAACACAATTGATATCAATCAGGTACGTCAGGGTTGGGTTCGATATTCGTTTCCATTTTAGTCATATTTTCGTTTTCGTTTTTTTTTTTTTGTTTTTAGCATTTTCATTTTTGTCGGTTTGTTTTGTTGGAGTTTCGGTTAGCATGCAATCGGGAAACAATTATTGAGTTCTTTTGTTAGCGATTTCATTGACCAAAACTAAGTGTTTTCTGCTCCCATTCCGGTCACAAGAACGTGCAATAACCAGCAAACAACAAACCCAAAAGAATAATCGAACAAAGGAACTACGGCGAGCATACTAAATATAACACAATTGAATGAAAGATAAATGAATGGCTCACAGTTGAATTGAAATATTAATTACTTTGAAATTCGGATCAACTTTATGTTGGAACTGTTCAAGAGAAATGAAAAGTCCACAATTGAAATATTAAATACTTTGTTCTACTTTAGTTTGTAATTGTTTGGAACGAGCTAAATTTAAAAGACGTTTGTTTAAACGATTTAGTGGAGTTTTTGATTGGAATGGCTTGGCAAACTAATAGCTGTAAGTTCTCGTATTGGCATGCGACATGCAGGAAAGCATTAGATGTTTCGAACTTCCAGATCGCGAGATCGTGTGACGTTGGCTTTTGGAAATTCGTGTGGGGTGAGTCGAGAGCGTCGTTCAATGATGGTGCGTTCGAGTACGAGTTCTTCTTCGACATGTATGTGTGATCTAAGGTATGATATGGAATGTGTGTATGTGTGTGTGTGTGTATAGATAACAAGCCAAGCAATCGAAGAGTATCAACTAAAAGAACAAAAAATGATAAGGTTATATAATAGTGAGAAATTCGATACCGAAATCAAGATGACCGCCCGTACCACTGAACTCCTCCATGCAGTCGAGTGACGCTATCGGAGCCCGGCACCTGCAACGAGACAAATCGCTGGATTAGACTAGAGTTGTGGCACACGTAAAGGGTTAGCAGAATATGTGAAAGAAGTCAGCAGGCCAAAAGCAGCAGCTGCTGTTACTATCGATAGCCATTTCGAACTATCGATGGATATCATTTGTGTTGTTGCAGCAATGAGCTGAACCATTTTTGTCTAAAACAAGCTAAACTTGATGCCAAAGAGGAGCTAAATTGCAGCTGTCCGTTGAACGCAATAGTTAATCGATACACATTCTGTACTATCGATAGTTTTGCAGAGTTTCACTATTTAGCTAAACCATAAATATATTTTATTTTTCATTTGCACATCGTTGACAACAGCAAAAGCTTGATGGCAAAGAGGAGCTGAAACGGTCTGTCGATTGCGATAGTCTATCGATAACCATTCTGTACAGTGTCGCAGCAACTAGCTGAATCATAAATGTTTTTCATTTGTACGTAGTCGATACCAAGCCAAAGCTTGTTACGCGCGCATCCCAAAGAGAAGGGGGACAAACTGTCCGTCGCAGTAATAGCAAATCGATAGACGTTCCGTACTATCGATAGTGTGCATTTGCAGTGTAGCAGCAATTAGCTGAACCATAACTATATGTCATTTTTAATTTGCACGTTGTTGACACCAAGCAAAAGCTTGCATCCCAAAGAGAAGGAGGACAAATTGTTCGTCGCAGCGATAGCAAATCGATAGACGTTCCGTACTATCGATAGTGTGCATTTGCAGTGTAGCAGCAATTAGCTGAACCATAAGTATATGTCATTTTTCATTTGCACGTTGTTGACACCAAGCAAAAGCTTGCATCCCAAAGATAAGGAGGACAAATTGTTCGTCGAAGCGATAGTAAATCGATGAACGATTCGTGATAACGATCGCTGTAAAGTGTCTGCGTAAATCGTAAATCAATTCATGTGTCACCACGAGAAGAGTTCGTTGAGCAGTGCCGCGCGTTACCTGTAAATTGTCACCGGGTTGGAGTCGTCGCTCGCATTGTCCATGTTGTTGTTGGTGTCGTTGGCGTTGGCGTTCGCGTGCGTCGAGGCAGCCGCCGCTTGGGCCGCGACGCCGCCAACGAGCACGTTGTTGGTCACCGTGGCGCCCATGACGAAGTTAAGGCCGCCCGGCAGTCCCAGCGCCCCATCTGCTGCGACGGCAGCTGTGGATGCCGTTGGCGCCTCGGCTGCATTGCTCGGATAGTTGGCGCTGCTGCCGGGCAACAGCGGCAGCGGCAGCACTGCAACGCCCACGGCGCTGCTGGCGTCGCCCGGCAGCGAGGGCAGACCCAGCATCGACTCGTGGCCGAGCAGCAGCGGCGTGCTGGCGTTCGGGGCATCAGCGCCGCTCTGCTGCTCGTGGCTGGCTGCGGTCGTGGCTGAGGCTGGGGCTGCGGCTGTGGCTGAGGCTGAGGCTGTGTGTGTGGCAGTGGCGGTGGCTGTGGCGGTGGCAGTGGCAGTGGCAGCTGAATTGGGCGTTGCACTGGCGGCGGCTGCCTGGCTGCCATCGCTGTTGAGGCTGCAGACCATGGACATCGTTGAGCAGCGGGTTGCAACTTGCAGGACTTGCAGGACGTGGTGAGTGGCGCTCAGGCGCTTGCTGGCATCATCGATGCGCTGCTTCGTGCTAGTTGCTTTAGGCTAGTTGCATTACAGGCTACAGTTGCGTTGCGTTGCGTTGAGTTTTTGCTTTGGTTCGTTACACTACAATTTGACTAAGAATCACAATTTGAATGTTGTTCACAGCTCGCTTTCAGCTAGAGCTGCTACTTTAAGGCAAGTCCAGTCGACGATTTGTTGCTTGGGATACTGCAATGCATTACATTATACTCGTATGTTGCACACTCTTCAACACCGACACACTCACACACACACACACACACAGACACGCACGCACTGTCTGTGTGTGCATTTTTAATTGGTTTATTTGTGCGCGCAGAGTTTGTGGCAGCGATTGAGTTGTCGTCGCTCCAGTCGGCCCACAGCGATTGCGAGTGTGGCACGTGCCGCACGGCGGGGCACAATCAATTCACACAATTGTGTGCGCACTGCGACAGTGCAAACAAACAAACAAACAAACAAACGGGAAAAGCACAAAATCACAATATCAATGCATACCCTGCACTGCACAGGGTATGCCATACTAGCCAGAGTTACACCAGCTGGGGCCTAGGGTATGCAGCTAGTCGGTGTGTATGTAGTTGTGGGCGCCGTAATTGTGGCGTGGCGAGGGCAAAACAATGGGCAACTGTAAACAGCCGCAACCACATCCAGGAACAACACAACTTGGGCTCCAACAAAGGCGTTCTTCGCGTAATGGGGTCAAAGGTCACACAATGTGCCACAATGTGCCCGAGACGTGCGTCAAGTGAGCAGCGAATGGGTGTATCAAACATTTGAATTACACACTCCAGCAAACAAATCAAACTAATTAGATTAAGTAGTCGAAACGCAGCCAAATATGAGCACATATACTATATTATATATATATGCTATAATGTGTAGTATATGCTGACTGGAGTAAAGTGTTTTATTTCCTCTTCCGCCCCCGGATGTTTTTTTTTGTGTTTTAGGCAACGTGGCAAACGTGACCTGAAAGCGAAAGATTAGCAGTGCTCGGGGCGACTAAAAAAGCGAGCAGCACAAAAAACATATAGAAGAGCGAAAGAAAAAGGGAGCTCAGGGTTAGCCATATGCCACCTCAAACTCACGTGGCACGTTGGTCACGCAACACAAACAGTCACAGCCACAGCCACAGCAATGGCAGCGCCAAAACAGGCCCAAATGCAAATTATTGTGTGCCCGGCAAGCACAGCATTATATGACCCGGGTCGGGCGGGGTCGGGCGGGGTCGGGCGCAGCATTGACTTTGGCTAAAATCCAATGACTACAATTTTGTTGCGGCTGCCGAGAGGGAGACGGGCATGACCTTCGACCGGGCTGGCCAGGCCCAAACTCTAAAACGTGCTGGCAACACGAAGCAAGCGGCACATGCCACACAACACAACCACTGGCCCGATATTGCCCGCATTACGCGCTGCTTATCGATTTTGGCGCAGTGGGCGCCGTGGCAGGAAGTGCATTAACTTTGTCCGCACGCTGGCTTCTGATCGTCGATAAGTTCATTATACAAAATCACAACCATTTCGCTTGACCCTTGACGCGCGCGCAGCTGCCGCTGTGGCATGGCTTGAACTCTGCCTCGGGATTGTGTCGAGCCTCAAAGTTGAGGGAAATTAGGCGAGCGAGTAATTAACTAGAGACTAGCTCAACTTTTGGAATACAATATAGTTTGAAACCTAGCTGAACTGCTTTAGCAACTAGTTGCACTTTGCAACACTGTCACAGCTTGTGCTCGGCATTTCACATCACAAATTGCTGAAACTTTCGTTGGGCTTACTCAACTCTACAACACTCAAAATAGAATGCTTTCAAGCTGAGCTGCTCTAGCGAGTAGTTGTGTCAACCTTGATCCTTAATCCTTGACAAAGTCGCAGCTGCCGTTAGCTTGAACTCTGTTTGAGCTCACAGCTTCACAACACTCTAAATAGAATGGGAAATTAGGCGAACAGGTAACTAACAGGTAACCAGCGATTAACAAAACTTTCCAAGTGTCATATAGTTTAAAACCAACTTGAAAGCTGCCCTCTTGGCAACTAGCTGCACAACAACACTTTGCAACACTGTCACAGCTCGGTATTTCACGTAGCAAGTGTAACTGCAATTGGCTTGCAGCTGGAGTGTCGTGCATCGCTAAACCTTCAACGAGTTTGCAGCTGCCGCTTGGCTTTGCTTGCACTCTAGTTGGACTTAGTCAACTTTACAACACTCTAAATGAAATGGGAAATTAGGTAAACCAGTAATCAACTAGCGTTTAATTGAAGTTTCGAAGTGTAATATAGTTTGAAACCTACTTTAAAGCTGAACTGCTCTAGCAACTAATTGTGTCAACAGCACTTTGCAACACTGCCGCAGCTTCTGCTCGGCATTTCACGTCGCAAATTGCTTTAGCTCTGACTGAGCTTAGTCAACTTTAAAGCACTCCAAATAGAAGCCTTTAACGATGCGTTGTTCTAGCAACTAGTTGTGTCAACAGCACTTTGCAACACTGCCACAACTTGAGCAACTGCAGTGACGTGCATTAGACAACACTGGCTAAAGAAGAGAGTGCTGGAAACTTAGTTTGCTTGCTTTGCCTGGTGTCTGCTTTCAGTTGAGCCAACAACAACAGCAATGTGCTGCAAACTTGAGCGTGCTGCATTATACAACACTGGCGGGCAAACCCAATTTGCATACATCAACTCTTCGCAACTCAACATACACATATATATATATATATATATGTATATAGAGAATATATGCCATTGAAATATGTTTTTGCTGCGAAACACATAAAACCCATTGAGTCGTTCCCCCATTTGATGTGGCGAACACGCCTGCTACGACTTTTATTGCAGTTAAGCAAACTGCCGACCACTTTTGTGTTTTGTGTGCACCCAGCACCCAGCACCCAGCGGCACTTTAAAATAATCACAACAATAAATATGCTCACATCTATCCACATAATGTGTGTGCATGTTATTGAGCACACTCGTAGGCGACTTGCACTCGCACTTGTTGTGAAAGGGTTCGGCAAAGTTAATAAATTGCCCCGAAATGTATAGTTTATGGGCCGTGTCAACAGCTCGGGCGCCAAATCTGTGATACGCGCGCTCTGCAGTGTAAGTAATTATGCGCTGTCGGCCTGTCAACTGTAATAAATGCCCCCGACGCACAAGCCACAAGCCACGGCGGCATGGGGCATGTGGCACGGTGCACGGTACACAAGGCTGTGCGTACGTAATATGTATAATTTATAGATTAGCTGCATTGTGTAATTTGTCCATTATATGCAATTATTTTCAGATTAAATCCGTTCGCAGTGTGCCCCAAAAAGTGTGCTATGATTTTTTTTCACAGTGCCCTCAAAATCGCAAATGACCGATTAACGATTAACGATGAACGATTCCCGATTGCCAGATTTCTCGTGTGCTTGTGTGTGCGACTCAATTGAGACAAGTTCAGTTATTGATTTTGTTTAGCACTTAAATTGTCTCATTGGCGATTATCTGTTTAGCTGCGACCTTAAATGCACATTCGTCTCTGTGTGAGTCGCCCTCTGTGTGTCGGTGTGTGTGTGTGTGTGTGTGTGTGTGGGGCTGGGGGAAAGAGCATGCTGTTTTTGTTTGTTTGCCTGCCTTATTACAACTGACCCGCAAAAGTCCGCTGAATTACATAAATGCCACTGCCGCTGCTCGCGCTGCCCGCGGCCCTTGATCTTAATAACAAGTACGTAGCCCGCTCCCCCCGCGCCTGCAGCTGGGCCGCAGCTGCTGCCAGGCTGCCAGGCTGCCACTGTTATCCTTGCAGCCTAAAAACAACAAATAAATGCAATTTTATGTCTATGCACTTCGTTGCAGCTGCCACGGAAGCACTCTCTCTCTCTCTCACACTCGCTCTTGCTCTAGCTCTCACTGTCGCTGTTGCTGTTGCTGTTGCCTTGACTGGATGCTGTAAATAGCACATACTCACACTACAGCGCACACAACTGGTATGTGTGTGTGTGTGCTTAAGTACTACGTACGCCGTATTACGACACTCTTAAAGTCGCGCATTCCGCGCCCACTCCTCGCCATTTGACGCTTTGTCGCGCTGCTGGCGAAGATGGCAACAGCATGCAGCATGCGAATTGCCAGCATTAATTGTGCTGCAGCAGAGATTGTGAAGCCACTGCAGCACTTCCCCTGTAGCATATGCCCAGCTGTCCCCCGGGAGAGCGAGGGAGTTAGTTGGAGCAGCACGTAGCAGGCAAGCCTAGCATAAATAATAAAATAAATACCCAACACACACACACACACACACGTGTCGCTGCTTACTGTTGACGTTAACGGGCTGGTCGATATGCCGCATTTGCCTATTTATTGGGCTGACCAACAGCCACACATTCGCTCGCCAGCCGACAGCCCTGAACTTGTCAGCGCTTGGTCGAGTGAGTTGTCAGCGCCGCAGCGTCGAGTGGACAGCGCTGCAGCTACAAATCTAACGAGCATTTCATAACAGTTGCACTTATGTAAAGCAACTATTTGCAGAGAGTGGGCAGCGCCACGTCGCGACGAGTTGGCAGTGCGAGTGGCGTGATCGCAATTAGGATGCAATTACTTGCAACGCGCAATCGAATATTCATTCAATCGATACCCAAAGCCTTCGACGGCCTTCTGCGCTGCAGCTGTGTGCGTTTACATGAGGTACAATCCCACCCCCCCCCCATGGAATTGTGTTGTGTTGTCGATCGCGACACGCATATGGACCAGCAGCGAGTTTAATAGTCGCGACTTGTCGTGGCGGCGCCGTTCGCTGTCGTGTGGCATGCAACGTTGGCAACATTCAAACGCTTGTCATGCCTGCCGAGTATGACCAAAAGGATCGAATAGCACGCGCCCCAGCGCACGAACGGCAGACAGACACACGGCACACGGCACACGGCGCAATAAAACAAGAACTGAATGGAACTGAAGTCATTATAAACTCGATTATGAATGTGGCATGTAACTACTCGCATATAATCAAACTAATCCGATTCAGCGCGATTCGATACACGAATCCCTCGACCCATTCAATGCCAATGCCACAACACACACAATACCCCTTAAGCATATAAGTGTGGGGAGTATCGGGGAAAACTTGCAGCGCAGCAAGTAAGGTCAACGCAGGGCGAGTTGAGGCCAAAGCAAAACAACAGTTTCTGCTCGTATCAGATAGCCGAAAATAAAAACCTAATAAGTTTTTAAATAGCTCGTGTACAAAGCACACCGACTATATGCTTACAAATCCGACAATCCGACAAATTGCCGAGCAAAGTTTGAAGCCGCTGTTGTCACAAAAAACAGGAGCAGGAAGTGGACTGGACTGGAGTGGAGGGGAGTGGAGTGGAGTGGCGTGGAGCTAAGCCGGCTTACGCTTGGCTGAAGTTTATGTAATAAGTTGAAGACATTTGAATACGGGGCGAATGCTTGGCGAATACTTGGGGAATACTTGTGAGTGCCATTTGAATAATTGAATGAATACACAAGTTGTCGCCGAGACTGAAGCAGCGGCGGCGGCGGCGGCGGCGGCGGCGGCAGCGGAATGAAAATAAACATAAACATAAATAAGAGGCGAATGCTGCTGCAGAATGTGTGTGACAACAAAACGACGTGCAACGACGTGTGCAACGTGCCACATGCGGCACAGGCGCATAGCCGCCGAGGAAACACTACAAAAATACGTAATTCTTGCGCTTTGTTTTCGTTTGCCACTCAAACTGGGTGCCAAGAAAAAATCACACTCAAAAAAAGCAACAAAAAAACACTGCGCATTGATTTTCGTTGCGCTCCTCGCCAGGATCACGTCGAGGCGTGGCGAGACGAGGCGCGGCGAGGCGAGGCGAGGATATGCCCGGTTGAGCGGCCGGTGAACGATTAGACGAGCAGCGAGCGCGACAGATCGCAGCCATGTGACAAATGGCCGCACTTATATAGTAGAGGGGGTGAGATATATGTATGTGGATATCGGTGCGCTATCAAATAGAGGTCACAATGTACGCACATCTCGCCGTGATTTATTATGAATGAAATATGCTGCATTGTGCAGGCAGTGTGTGAATAAATGAGCAGCCACTCAATCAGCTGCGACACATTTATGGCAGTGCAAGTGTGCTGGACTTCTCTCTATACAATATACTATATAGCTTCGATTCGAGCGATGCGCCACTATTTACATACATAACACATCGATGCGTGTGTGTGTGTGTGGGTGTGTGGGTGTTGAGCACTATGCTGCGATTTACGATTTATGAATTGTTGTTGCGCTGTTAAAATTAGTATTTTATGTGTTCAGTTTGCTCTGGATTATAATAATTCTGAATGTTCGTTTGTAGTTGCTGCTGCCGCTTCTGCTGTCGTTGTTGTTGTTGTTGTCGTTGTTGTTGTTATTGCCGCGTTTTGCCGCGCACCGTGACACCGTCCGTTTGCTTGAGCGCTGCGTCTGACACGCGAAACACGTAACACCGCAATGAAGTCGACAGACGAAAGACAAAATATTTTGGCCCGCAAGCCGAAAACAGCAAAAGCGAAAATCGCAAAATACGCTGGCAGCGACAGCGACGGCGACGGCGACAGCGGCAGCGGCAGCAGCGCTTCGACAAAGGCCAGAAAGCAGAAAGCAGAACTCTTGGCGAGACCTGGCCACGCACACACACACTGGCACACACATGGAGACAGCGCCAAGGGAAACACCGTTAGTGCAAAAAAGAAGAAAAGAAGCAGGCAAGAAGAACGAGGCAACTGTAAAAACGGCGGCATCGCTCTCAGCGTCGACGAAATGCACGTGTTATTTGTGCCAAAAGAGAAGCACAAAATAAATAAATAAAACGGGAAGCGAGATGGCGAGATGGCCAGACGCCGCAACGGCCAGCGGCGCACGCGAGCGACAGAGAGCGGCCGATGGGCGCTCGTGTGCCAGAGCACACAGGCGCAACTGCAGTCGGGCAGTCGGTCAGCGCGAAAGAGCGAGAGAGCGCGCTCGCCTAAGAGCGCGAACGAATGCACGACGAACGAGCGAACGAACGAACGACGAACGACGAACGAAGGAGAGAGCGACGAGCTTTTGCAGCTCTCTGTTTTTGTGGTGAACTTTGAGTGGCACACACGTGTTCCACTTTTCAAGCGCACCGACAAGAACAAGAACAACAGCAGCAGCAGCAGCAAACCGCAGTGCAAGCCAACAACACACAGCTCCTGCCAACCAAGCACACACACACCCCTCCCCTCCCCACCCTGAAGCGACCCCCTGCCGCCTGGCAAATTCCCAGCTCTGCTCGGCAGTTGTACTAAAGTACAACTGTGCGGCTGTTGTTTCTATGTTTTGCCCCAAAATGTGCCTTCATAAGGGAAATGGAAAACACACACTCACACACACACACACACACTGGCACACACAGCGGCAGCACATGTGTGTGCATATGTATTTATGTCTGTTCATACACAATTTGTGTCGAGCGCAAGTGGCCACAGTTTTTCTTTCATTCCTCTCCCCAGCTCGTCTTTTTTCCTTCTATTTCTTTTCGTCTCCTTTTTTTCAGCTGGTTTTTATTGTTGCCTCGTGTGCGCTGCTTTCTGGCCAACAACACACACGGCACAGCGAGACACTGCAGCATGACACACATGGCAGGATATGCGTATCAAATTGCGGATGGCTTCGCATCCTGCCTAAAAATAGCAAAATCTCGCACTTGCCCGCGATCGCGCAGCGCTCAAAGCTGCCAAACCTTGCGGAAACGTCAAAGATGCGCTCGAGTTTCCGCTGTCAAAGCTGGCAAATTCATCAAACGTTTCCGCGAATTCTGATGCAAATACAAAGCACAATACAATGTTGTGGCACACGGCGTATGCGTAATATACGTGATGAGTTCACGCGCTCACTTAATTGCTCTTGCACGCCACACGTCGATTCATACAAGTACAAGTATTACGAGCTTCGTCTCGACTCCAACTTACGTATGCGTAATATTTGTGATGCGAACTGAATTCGTCAACGTTTCCAGCCACTTCTCGCTCGCTCACTGAACAACAAACTTCTGTTGCATTTCACAGGCAGCGACGATTGGCAAATTCACACATTACTAATTGCGGGGCGTGGGAAACAAACAGATTGGCGTGCCTCAACAATGCATAAACTAACATATCAAGCGTGACACAAAAACTGCGTCATAAGTTGCGAAAAACTTTGCGAAGCACTCCTCAGACACTTTCTAACGCTAGAACGTTCGAGTTGTACAACAGACTATGCAATTAATTGCTTAGACTGCTAAGTTAATCGAATAGAAGTTAAGATGTTGTGCACTCAACTTTTGCATCTAAATGCTTGGCATATATTGGGCGACATTTCTTTTTCCATTTGTCATTCTAAATTGCACAAACAACTTTTAGCTATAAAGAGCGCTCATACGTTTGATAGAATATAGTTCGATCGGTAGACAGCATATATATATATATATATATATATAAACATTTTCTGTTAAGAGCACAGCTTTAGCACAAATAAAATATGGCAAGATTGTCATCACTGACAAGTGTAAATGTCTCGAAGAGTGCCCAACTTCTGAGTCGCCGCTTTGCAATAGTTATGACTCAAGATTCCCCTCAAGCGCTGCCAGCACCTGGTATAGTCCACGCAGCCACGTAGCTGTATGTTGCTAATGGCCAACAGAGGCTACACAACAAAGAATTCGATTGTAATAAACATTCTTTTAGTTGCATTCAGTTGCTCTTGAGTTTGACTTTTAAAACTTTTTGTGCGTTAACAATGCTACTTCAATGAACACCTTGAAATGACCCCTCTTCTGTCATTATTAATATTTTTCAATATGTGAAATGGTTGCTAAGTTACTAAAAATTGAATATATTAAGATGTTGCAAATCGATTTTGTGCAACAATAGTGATTTATATAGCAAGTGTTCAAT
This sequence comes from Drosophila rubida, assembly GCA_035046165.1. NCBI lineage: Eukaryota > Metazoa > Arthropoda > Insecta > Diptera > Drosophilidae > Drosophila > Drosophila rubida. Next base: position 17,349,026 of record JAWNOF010000023.1, on the reverse strand, counting down.
CTCAAACCTGCAGCTAGCAAGCACTGCAATTAACACAGTCAGCAAATATAGATGAAATCAAAGCAATTTGTATTTGAAAAGCAGTTAATTTGAACTATATGCAATAACATTTATTGTGAAGAAGCTGCTTTAGACCCTAGGCAATGTTTGATTCGACGTTGATACTGAATTCTTTGCAAGTTTCTTCTGTTCCTCAGCTGCCTTTGAGCGCAAGTTCACAGAACTACACACAAATACACAAGTAGACTGTGCAGCTCTTCTGCCTGACCATGCCCACTTGGCTGATCCGCCCACATTGTTTTTTTTTGGTGCGCCGTCTAGTCGCACAATGCCCAAATTTTGCCACTCACACGAGTCGCTTAAAAGAAACTTAATAACAGCTTGACAGCCACTTAACAGCCGCTTAACAGAGGCTTAACAACAGCTTAGCAGAGGTTCAACAAACTCTAAACTTAACGTAACTAACAACTTAACAGACGCTTAACGGCTGCTTAACAGAGACTTACCAGCCGCTTAACAACATCTTAATAACAGCTTGACAGACACTTAACAGACGCTTAATAACAGCCATTGACAGCCATTTAACAGCTGTTTAACAATAGTTTAACAGCCGCTTAAAAACAGCTTAACAGCAGCTAAGCAGAGGCTCAACAGTCTCTAAACGACAGCTTAACAGCGGTTTAACTGCAACTGAACAGCCGCTTAACAGAGACTAAACAGCCGCTTAGCAACAGCATAGCAGAGGCTCAGCGTCAGCTTAACAGGAGCCTAACATGCGCTGTTAACGCACTGCAGCGCTGCAGATCCGTCTGCATAGCAAGTTAAGTTCTTCGAAGCAAACAGTTTGATAGTGCAACGAGTTGCAAGCTTCGCTAGTTGTTGGTTGTTGCTTTCGTTCTCTCTTTGCATGCAAGAAGTGCTGCATTGCAGGCTAGATGTGGCATTGGCAAGTGCAGCCGTGAATCAAGCGGCAAATACGAGTTGATGCTAAGTGCAAACAGAAGCTCGCCACTCGTCCGTCTATTTGCATTGTGTGTGGCGTGCGATTTGAGGTGCATGTCTCGGCTAATTACGCATACGCGCCGTATGCCGTTTGCCGTTTGTCGTTCGTCGTTTGCCGTTTGTCGTTTGCCGTTCGTCGTTTGCCGTTTGTCGTTGGCTGTTTGCCGTTGCCGCAAGCCTTTGCACACATGCCGTCGAATGGTGGCGGAGACCACAGTAAAAAGCTGGCTGACCGAAAGCTTCGCACGGACACACGCCCCATTCAAATGACGCAGTCGACGAAAAGCTCTCACACACACACACAGATAGAGAGAGATGGCGAGCTCTTGCTCGGCGTTTGCGCGTCCACTTTCGGCGCGGCGCAAAAACTTAAGAGAAAAGCCAAAAGTTGGCGCTGTGTTCTCGATTAATTTATGCTCCTGTGTGCCATTAAGAATTTTATGTGTTTTCTTAGGCGACGCGCGGTGAGGCGACACGGAGCGACGATGCCGCTAATGATTCGCGCATTGACGACGCTGCTCCCCGCGGAGCCTATAAATAAATGAGAAGCAGCGCCACGAGTTCGCACGGCTGCCAAGTGGATATCGAATTTTATCGGAGATCTTCATAAATACTTGTACTACGCCTGTCGATGCGCTGCCAAATGGCCGCACTCGACGAGCACATTAAAGCTGCAAGTGCCACTTGGGGCGCCCCCCACAAATTGCGCATTCAGCTGCAACATTGCCAGCGACTTTAAGCAGCTGATAACGCTTTCAGCAGCAACAAAAGTAATGACCCAATTAACTGTCCTTCACTCCCATAGATATTTAATCAGTACATGGTTTTAATCAGTTTCAGTCGGAATCGCAGTGACTTGCATGCTTGCTTACATAGATATTTAATCAGCACATGGTTTTAATCAGTTTCAGTCGGAATCGCAGTGACTTGACGTGACGACAATTAGCCGTGTTTGTTTGCAGCAATGTTTGGCGCAAAAAACAATCGCTAAACACACACAGAGTTCGTCGGCTGATTGCGGCTGGTGTCATTGGCAAGTTTTTCATATTTGGCTGATTGAAAAGTGCAGCGGGCTTTTGGGCAATAAAAATGCAAATAGCGCCGTTGTACACGCCTGCGTATACGTAATATCGATTGGTGTTCCGTGTCTGTTTTGTTTTGGTGAAAGGGAGGCTACTCACATGATGCGCTGGTAGGCATCCGACTGGGTGGGGGCACATGTCACGGACTGCTCGGACTCCGTGGAATCATCGCGCAGCGTCGCAACGCCGAGCGGTAGTATGGGTATGATGGCAGCTGTCGCAGCCGCCGCTGTTGCCGGGGGTCCCGCCAATGTCGCCGTGTATGCTCCCGCTGCTCCCGCTGCTGCTGCTGACGACGTCGGCGTGCCGTTCACGTGCTGCTGTGGCGATGGTGTTGTGCTTAAGGCCTCCTGCGTGCATGCGTGTGTGAAGAACGAGAGCAGTTTAGTGGTTGGTAGTAAGCTAGCTAGTATCACACTGCCACTGATACTGACACTGAAACTGAGAGAGACAGAGAGTGAGACAGAGAGTGAGAGAGAAAAACACCTTGAATTCGGCGGACTCCTGCACCGAGAATCGCTTGCGCTCGTAGTGGATTTCGCGCTCGATCGAGCGACTGCGGAACGCCGGCGGCAGCGAGCGGTCCGGCGGCGTCTGCAACTTGGGCGTGTCCGGCGTGTGCACTCGCCCCCCGCCGCTCGACTGTGCAACGCTCTGCTGCAGCTGCAGCTGTTGCCGCTGCTGCTGCTGCTGCTGCTGCTGCTGTTGCGAGTGCGACGAAGTTGTCGGCGGACTCTTTTCGTTCTGCTGCTGCTGCTGTTGCTGCTGTTGCTGCTGCTGCTGCTGCTGTTGTTGTTGCTGCTGCTGTTGGTGGTGCTGGTGCAGTTGCTGCTGCTGCTGACGCTGCTGGTTCTGCTCCTCGCGCTTTTGCTGGCGCCGTATCTCGAAGTCCAGCAAACGCGCCTCTCGTTGCTCCTTGTCGCGCTGTTTACATGCAATTGTTGCAAAGTGCATTTTAACTATAAATTCGGGAGCTCAACGGCCATTATTTACTTCAGCTTAATTACGATATCATATATGCAGTATACTTATGCAGTTTGTCATCTGTTTGCTTTTTCTTTTGTTTGCTTTTGTTTGTTACGCGTTCGCTTCAATTGAGTGGCGTTTTTTTTGATTAGATGCTCGGCATTGGCTTTGTGTGCTTCGCCGATTTCGATGCGTCTGCTTGCACACACACACACGCACACACAAGCACGCACACACTGATCACTGATCACTGATCACTGGACACTGGACACTGGTCACTGCACTCGTGGCTGTGGTGGAAGACCGCACACTGACTCACTCACCTTGTAATTGATGGCGTCCTGCTCTTCCTTTTTGGCCTCACGCTCGTTGCGCTGTCGATCGCGTTGCTTTTCCTCGTCGGTTTGCGATGTTTTGCTGTCTGCCAGTGCACCAAAGAGACAAAAGAGAGACAGAAAGAGAGAGAGAGAGAGAGAAACGTTGCCCCCAAGTGCGTGATTAATGCCGGATAGTTGCGCTTCGTTTACTTAATCGTTTCAATCTCGGCATGCGGCGAAAACAAATGTCGAAAGCAAGAGAAACCGTTCGGAAATCATAAAACATATCATAGATATCAAAAGTACGAGAAGAACATTCGGATAGTTAATGCACAACTAGGCGACTTGCTCGCCGTGGTATCGAAGACAGTTCGGCATGCAGAACTCGCAGCATTCGATGCTCAATGCGCAGGCAGGAACAGGAACAGGAAATGAAACCAACACAACAAACGACTAACAACAGAACCGATAACGGAAACCAAAACGTCAAGTATAAGACTAAATGTGCTACGTTCTAAACCAAATCAGGAACAACACAAGAACAGAGGCCTGCCACAGTTGCTTGCCACTTGCCTAGCCAGAGATCTACAACTTTGTATCATTGTCAGTTTATTCTCATTCGATTTGCAGTCCCTGGACAGTTGCACTTACTCTGTAATATCACGCATACGCACTGTAGTTTAATTGAATGCACTTTGTGTTCAAGCCTTATCGATATTCTATAACTAAATTAGCGTGTAGCAAGGCGAAGCTTTTAGCTCTTAGTTTGCCACAAACCCCCCGACAACTTGCAAGCGTGTAAACTTACTTTAGGCATGCAGCTTTAAGCTCTTTTTCAATTGCACTGCAGTGCTGCTAAAGCGCATGAAAGCTCTAACAAATTAAAGTGCTATCTAGTCTGTAAATGATCTCAGAGTTCTATAAAGTATTTCCCCTTAACTGTCTATCATCAGTTTATGTTTTTTTCCAGCAATTCTCATTCGATTTGCAGTCCCTGGACAGTTACACTTACTTCGTAATATTACGCATACGCACTGTAGTTTAATTGAATGAATGCAGAGTTTGTTTGTAGTTTGTGGCGCACTAACTGATAACTTACAAGCTTGTGGTTGGTTGCCTAAGCAGCTTAACACTTACTATGGAAAGCTCTTCTTAAGTTGCCCCACAGTGCTGCAAAAGCGCATGAAAGCTGCTAACTAATTTGTCGTCTGGTGTGTGAAGAACTCTTTGACAACTTGTGCTACATTAATGAGCTCAGAGACCTATAAAGTATTTGCCTTTAACTGTGTATCATCATCAGTTTGTCTTTTGCACTTACTCTCTAATACTACGAATGAATGCACTTTGTGTTTAAGTGCAACGAAAGCTTGTTGTACACTCGCTTCTATAACTAAATTAGCGTGTTGCAAGGCGTAGCTTTTAGGCTAAGAGAGTTTGTTTGTAGTTTGTGGCGAACTAACAGGAAACTTACTTGAGTGTGGTGAGCAAAGCAGGCGCGGCAAACAGCTTAAAGCTTACTAGGGAAAGCTCTTTTGCTGCAAAAGCGCATGAAAGCTCTGCGCTTCACTAATTTGTCAGCTGAAGAACTCTTGGAGTGGCAAATAATGTAGTGCAATAGACTGTGAAGAATACTTTCAGAAATTGCGCTACATAAATGATCTCGCGCTACTTTGAAGCTTCATGGCTGTTAGCTATCAGTGCCAAATAGTGCAGTGTAGTGACTCGTTATTGGATTGCACACTTGCGGGTCTTGAAAGCTCTCGAGCCGAGCTCGATAAGTGGCGTCAGACAGCTTTAAGCTGCCAGTCGAGAGCAGACACTCGACAGTCTTTCAGCCAGTGTCATTGCAGTGCAATTAGCAGCGAGCTGCAAAAATAAGGTGACAGCCTTTGACTGTGTGTGTCATAATTGTATTAAGCACACACACAACTACATGTGTAGAGGGGGTGAGTGAGTGAGGGGTGGTGAGTGGGAAGGCGGACACGTTATTCTACTTATGGACTTGTGTTGCTTGTGTTGTTTTGGGTGCTTACAACTTGTGGCTGGGCGGGGAGGGGTGGCGAGAAAGCAAAAGAGGAGAACCAAGGGGGAAGAACCGAGAGCGCCTTTTTACAGGCGCACAACGGAACCATCTAATATATATTTAATAGAATCATAATCATAATAATAATCATAAAAAACAATAAACTATGCGATAAATATCAAGTGCAAGCAGCTACCAGAGCAAGACAGCAGGCGCAAGCGAGCGAGCGAGCGAGACAGACACAGGCGAGCGAGCGAGCGAGCGAGCGAGAGACAGACAGAGAGAGATAGAGAGAGAGAGAGTAGAAGAGCGAGCGAGAGCGAAAGTGAGTGAGACAGACTTACTCCTTACCTCTAGATGTGTCAGTTGGTTTTGTTGTTGTACTTTGATGTTGTTGTAGATGTTGTTGTTGTTATAGTAGGAGATGTTGTTGTTGATGTAGTTGGCAATACTTGATGATGTTGTTGTTGTTGTTGTTGTTGTTGTTGTGGGTGTGTCGATTGTATGATATTTGAGCATTTAAATTTTGCAACCTTTCAAGTGCGTGTGTTGCGTGTGGCCAAGCAGACGAAACTTTTCTTTCTTTTTCTTCGCTTCTCCTTTCTTACACCTTTACTTTCGTTTGTTTTTTTCTCGGGTTTTTTGTCGGTTTCTTTGGGGTTTCTCGTTTGCGTTTTTATGTTTGTTTTGCTTTTGCTTTTATTATTTATTTATGCTTCCGCTTCTGCTTTGCATTTGCTGTTTCTTTCATTCAGTCATTTGAGCTGCTTTTTCTCAGTGTTTGTTTTTGTTTCTCTTTCAACAGCGGCGACGGCGTTTAACGGCGAAATTAGCAGCGTGTGTGTGCGGGTGTGTGTGTGTGTGGGTGTGTGGGTGTGGGTGGGTGGCGAATAAATGGCCCCTGTGGCATGTGCAACGACTGCCTCGAGGTCGAGCAAACACTCAATACACAAATTCCTCTTGCAGCGTGTAACTGTTTTCTCCTTATGCGACTATGTGTGTGTGTGTGTGTGTGTGTGTGAGTGTCACTGTGCGTGTGTGCGATGGGCATGTGTGTGTGCGTGTCGCTGGCTACGATTCATGTTCAGAGTGAGGCACTTGAAGCACATACACACATATATACAGATATGAGTGAGCGAACGTTATACTCGATCTTGATCTAGCGCCGATTCAAATATATATATGTCTGTCTGTCTGTCTGTCTGTCTGTGTGTGTGTGTGTGTGGATGTGTGTGTGTGTGTGTAGATTAGAGCTTTAGCTGAGCTGTGGCGTTACGTGGTCGGTGGTCGGTGGTCGGTGGGCGTGGTTGGTGGGCGTGATGTCGGGAAAAACGTGGTTAAACGATAAAAGATAAGAAACAACGAAATTGCGAATGATTATTAATAAATTCCATTTTTTTTTTTTTTGTTTTTGCTTTTTTCTTAATGTTTCGCTTAAGTTTTGTTCAATTGCAACTAGTTAAGTAAATGAATGAACTCAATACAATTTGTTCAACTCGTTTTTCTCTTTCATACGCTTGCAGAGTGGTTGGAAGTTTTCATCGAACACATCACAAAAAGATTACTACAAAATTTGAGGTTAAATAGAAGATCTTCAGCATTAGCAGTTTCTTGCATTCAGCAGACTTGTGACTAGATATAATATATAGTGGAGGAGAACCCTCTGCAAGGGCATCAAATAGTCGGCGAGCCGAGCGAGATGCTGTCGATACTGTCGAATTAACGTAGCTTAGTAGATACCAACTAGAAGATAAATGAATGCAGTTAGGAGGGAGTTGGAGGGAGCTCAAGAACGAAACGAGGAAACGCAAAACGAAAAACGTAAAACGTGAAACGTAAAACGAGAGCCTAACTGTTCCTTGTACGATCCGTTGGCATACCTGATCGCGTCTTCTCGCCAAACATTGGTCTGCAAAGTTCGTTAGCTACGTACATACATACAACATACTTAATCCGACATATAAGTATACAATATATAATATATATACCTAGGGGATCAGGGTTGCGATTCCATCTCACTTTCTGTTCATATCAAAATCATAATTTGTGTTCACACGCACACACACACACACACACACACAAGAGTTGGAGATACTTTTGGAGAATACATAGTTAATATTTAAGATACATACATACATTGTATAATTAGAGTATATATATAATATATAGAGTATAGTAATTGTACATCTATATACGGAGGTTGAGTTTTAGTTACATCTTACGTACATACGTATACAAAACGCAAGAATAGTTATAGTATTAATCGAACTGTAAACAGAGCAAGAGACTGGGTACATTTAGAGACTTGCCGTTAGAAGAAAGGACAACATAACGTTACGGAACCAAGGTGGAACGAAACCAAACCAAACGAAACGAAACGAAACTAAACGAAACGAGACGGAGAAACGAGGAGAACTGAGAGGCGAAATCAAGTGAACAGAGGAATAAAAAGAAATAAGAAATAAGGAATGTACATATACATATATATATGGATATATATATAGAGCTTCTTATACAAGTGGAAGAAAAGAAAGAGAGCAATGTTTGCAACACCCAAAACCCGTACATGCAACTCACTTGAGGAACCGCCGCCAGCGCCAGGTGGCGGATAGGAAAACCAAAATTGATGTGCCAGTTTGAAGTGGCCCAAAGATGGGCTTGCTGCAGTCCAAAAGAAGCGCCAGCCAGCCGCCATAGAGAGGGAGAGAGACAGAGAATAAATGAAAGTGAGAGAGAGAGAGAGAGAGTGAAATGAGCAACACTCTAGGGCAGGCAAATAGAAATACTTAAGCGTACACTCAACCCCCGCTTACTCCTGCCACACTTGCTCTTCCTCTTGACCTGCTCGTCGACTTCCTTTCGCTTTCATGCAGTCTCCCCAACCTTAGATAACTTGCAAGACTGCGGAACTAAATAATACTCGCCTCGGCTGCAAACAAACAATTCACTCGACTGTCCTCGCCTTTGTCTTCCTTGTCGTCGTCGTCGTCGTCGTGGTCTTTGATGTGCCTTCTGATTTTCCTAAATATTTTCAAAGTGCTCAACTATTTCAGAGATTTCTCGTTTCAATTGTGCGCCAGCTGAAACGCATTTGTTGCAAATATTTGGCAAATTGTTTCGCGAGGCAGCCATAAACAAAAGAATTTCACACAATTGAATAATTTTTGAATGAACACACAAATTACAAGTGCGCCTTGTAAACACAAGTTTTACGATACGATTTCATTTGCGATGTTGCAAATCGAATACGAACATATTTCTATATAAATTTACCCTCACTTATTATTAATCACAATTCGAATACGAATATGTTTCTATATAACTTTGTTTAAGTCTGTTATCTACAACTCTGCTGCTTTATTTTCGAAACTTTCCGCTTTCAAATTTTTGCAACTTTTTTTAATTATGTTGGGGCAATTTGCTGGGAAACTGATTGCAGCGGAAACAGGTTTTGACTTGCAGGAAATTTGATAATGCGAATTAGCTATTAAAAGTTGGCCGAGCACTGTGCGTAAGTTTTGGCAAACTGCATTTAATGACAGTCCAATTACAACGCTCGCAACCAAAGAAGTTTTTAAGAGACGACCGGAAATGGAAACTGAACTGCTTCGCGCTGATATGCTGAGATGATAGCTGGGGCATGGCACGTGACACGTTATAGACCGGCATCTGGGGAAGTCGGGTGGAGCACGGAGACGAGTCTACTCACCAATAGGCCAAGAGCGTGTATTTGTTTAGCAGCTTTTTGTTTTGCAACTTTTGTTGCAAGGTCTCGTTCGCCTTGCTGGTTATTTAAATTTTTCTTTGATTAAAACTTTTCTGCTGAGCTTATTGGAACGGATCGAAGTTATGCATGACAGTGTGCGTGTGTGCGAGCGAGACAGAGTGCGTGTGTGTGTGAGCGTTACACACATACAATTGCAACTTTGCGTTGATTATAAAAGTTGAAATTGTTTGAGCAAGAATTACACACACACACACACAGCTGCAAAGTGCAACTAAGCTAATTAAAAGCACACACTCACACACACACGGACACACGGGCACACGCAGAGCCTATGCAATTGATAAGGAAGCATTTACCGAGCTTTCTTTTCGCAAGTTTTTTCCTTGCACTTTAATTGATGAGCGCACAAAAGTGTCGAAATGAGATTTGCAGCAGTGCTTTTTTCGCCAGCGCGTGAAGCTGGTGAGTGGAGAAAGTGTCAAATGCGTGTAATTTAATATGAATATATTGTAGCTGCGATATGGAATTGAAATTGGAATACGAGAATACACGAGACACTGACACTGACTCTGAGAGGGCAGCGCACACAACACACACAGCAAGCAAGCCAGCAGCCGTTAGCCGTTTATCGCGCGACTCGAGGAGGGCTCTGCAAGTTACCGAAGCCAAAGTATCATACGCCGACGACGCCGACGCCGACGCCAACGCCGACAGCGACGGCGACGGCGACGTCAGCCACGATAGCGGCAGCATCAGCAGTGTTTGTCGTCGTCGTTGTCGGCGGCCTTCGCCAAATGCAAAAAGCGACGACGCGTCGTCACATCGCAGCCGCAGTCGCGTCGCAGTCGGGGGCTATTCGGCTGCCTGACAACTGACAAAAGTTCTTGCTCTGCCGCTGCCGCTGCCACTGCTGCTGCTGCTTTCGTATTTTGTTACACTGCATGCAGTTTGCACCAGCAGCGCACGAGAGCAGTAGTTGGTGCTCTCGCACTTATTCACTCTCCAAGCGCTCATCAGGCTCGCTCTCCCACCACACTCTCTTTGGCGCTCGCTCGCTGGCTCGCTCTGTCGGCGTTATTAACGTCGCTTTGCTTTCATTTGGCATTAACGATACGAAACCAAAATAATAAGGTGCAAAACTCGCACACACACACACACACACACGCACGCACGCTCAAAAATGCTAAAAGATGGGGAGATGGACAAGGAGACGTAGGCGTAGGCGGCGACATGACAACTACAACTAATTGCACATTACATAGACTACATATAATACACACTCTATGCACATTTGTTTATCCATTTACACTGCCCAGCAAGAATGAAAAAAAAAACAAAAAAAAACACGCAACATATTGCTGACATCACCATCAACATCATCATTGGACTGTGGAGAATTCCCATCCAATTCCCCAAAGAACAGTTAAAAAAATGGTCCTGCACGCATGTTGTGTGACTGCAGATCTTCAAAAGCTCAGCACTTAGTATATACTAGATTGATTTGCAGGCATTGGTCACTTCGAAACTGCATTTGAATTTAAATTGGGACATTTGCTGATATTGTATTTCTTCGCTTTAATTGTTTGTTATATAAGATTTGTCGCATTAACTGTACAGAGTTTAATGAATACAATTTTGTTGGCTAATTCCGACAACACTTTTAGTTGAGCCGATTTTATTGTTAGACTTGAACTGAGGAATTCTCATGCACATTTCTGCAGGCCAATTGCAATTAAAAATCCTTCGATTGTGCAGTTAGCCATGATATAAAACTATTTATTCAAGGACTCACGCCTCTCACAACTGGCAACAACCGACACACATACGCTGCATATATACACATATATATACTACACACATATATGGCATATATATACTTGTACTGTATAGATAGGCACATTGTATCTGATTAGCGCATTTGCATGTGAATTTTGCAGCGCTCATCGAATAAAGTGTGGCCTATCTATGTGCTGAACTTGTGGTACTTTCATTATATATAGACAAGGCAATATGAACAATAATAAAACGTGACACAGTCCATTAGTAGAGCACTTGATTGTTGGAATTTCGGAGTCGAGCACAGAAAAGAATTTCTTAGAAAAATAGACACTGTTTTACGTTAATTTTCGTAGATTTCTTTCTTTTTTTTTTTTGAACTGCCGTTGAAATGCGATTTTGTGATAGATAGATAGATATATATATAAATATCCGTGTGGCATTAGATTAGGCATTACCATGGGCTACACACGAGTAGCCAGAACCGGAACAAGCTAAACCAGGGCACGTTTTGGATGCGTGTGAAGTGAGACTTGTTGTCGGGGACTTGCAATGTGTGTGACGACTGTGGCTGCTGGACTTGATTGCGCGACTGGTGCGCTCCCACATCGCCTCGTTGCTGCCACAAGCTACTACATACATATGTACGTATATATGCAGCACATTGTCTCATAATGGATGCCTGATTACAACCGAGAACGAGCGCCAACAACAACACATGGTTAAAACTCTAACGAGCCACGAAGGAGCAGAGCAGCCACATTGACTCTCTCTCCCTAGCCCTGCTTTCGCTTCCCGAACAGATAGAACGACACGCTGCGAAAGAGAACGACAACGAGCGCGAGACCGACAGAGAGAGAGAGAGAGAGAGAGAGAGAGAGAGCGCGGCCTCTCAGCACGGCTGCGTGAGAAAAAGGGAATTTGGCGATTGACCCAGCAGGAAATGTGAAATGTGCTTGAATCCTGGTCGGGTTTGCTCCCATTTCGCAATTCGCATCTTTAATATTGCCGGTTGAATGTCGAAAGTGTCGGCAAATGCATTAAACTCCACCATATTACCTCAATTTATTGGCATGCTTGATTCATTATTTGATAGGATCGTTTCGAGACACAGAATATAGCAGCTAACTGCAAGTTTGTCTCTCGACTTCACGTTTTTGTGAGGCGCCAAAATGAAATTTTAAATTCATTGCAAGTTCCCTTTTTCAATTGTCAACTATCAAGCGTTGTTTTCTGCAACTTGTCATTTTATATTATTATTCCGAGCTGGCAATTATGCGTTATTTTCTTTAAAAAGCAGTTAGTTTAAGTAACATTGAAATTGAAAACAAAAATATGCATATCGATATGGTTGCGTATGAGTAATGAGCATTGCAAACCGATATATCGAAAGCACAAATTTCACGCTTAGCCACAGTGTGCGCATATCGATACTTGTTATCGTTCTACCACCACTTTTCAACAGCTGTAGATGCCAGCAACAAAATAATGGCAAGCTCCGTTGTGCTTGTTTTGTTTGTGCATTAAGGTCGTACTTATATTTCAGCTCATGCTTCACGCATTAGCTTTATATTTAACTGACACCATTTTGTGAAATAAACGCTACATTTAAAATATTGTAAGGAAACTTTGTTAGAAGCCCTACACTACGTGCTGCAATAACGTCCCGACTGCAGTCGCTGCGCCGTCGCTGTCGTAACGGTACAAAGCCTGCCATCTTGGCATGTGCTCTCACTCGCCCACGCCCTGCCAAATGCACCTGTATTTTACTCTTAAGCTCTCTGCAGAGCATGTCCAGCCAACAAGATCTCAACGCAAAGCTCTCTGCCGAGCAACAAAAATAAACTGTAGACAATAGATGTCTTACATAACTTGCGTTTGCGGATACGTTCTTGTATTTAAATGAGAAGCAGGAAATAATAACCGACAAACTTAGTATGCGTATCGCATAAGAGAAACGTCAATTGATTTTATTAGATAAACGCAAGGTTGGAAAGGAGCAGTAAAATTATTTACTAGATTGTAGAAGACTAACAAAAATCCGGGATAGTCTTTATAGATTATGTAATGTAATAGATTATTCGTAAATATAGTTATGTTTTTTTTTAATTAAAAGATTAGTTTTAATAAATTTAATAAGTTTTAGACGATAACACATTTATATCAGCAGCACTTCAATAATAGTTATTTATGATTTTAATTCTCCTCAAAAATATTTAATGCTTATTTATACTATTGATTACAACCCAGTGACTCTAAATAAATAAATTTCTGTATTTATAAATAATATTTGTGGTTAAATAATAGACTAAAGTGTGTATAAATATACAAAGAAGCAATTGTTGTTGTGTTTGCATTTGACAGTCAAGTGCGAAGTGTGCGTCCAATGAATTAATGTTAATACATATTTAACTATCCAAAAAATGCGCGCCCAAAATAAACAACACTGTGTGTGTGTGTGTGCGAGAGCTTTGCACGTACACACATGTATCTAACTCACTCTCTCTTTATGTGTGCGTGTGTGTGGAATAACAAAGCCAGCCTAGATTATTAACTAGCAAAGCCCCCAGCGAAGAGAGCGCGACGTGGAGAGGAGAACAGCTTAAACAGCAGCAGCAACAGCAGCGGGCAAGCCTCCAACGAGCCGCAGTAACCGCCGCCCCTCCCCTCTCTTCGCTACTGTGCAAAATTAAAAAAAAAAACGATGTGTGAGAATTTGAGTCAGTTTTTAGTTGAAGTCTGAACGAAAAAAATAAATAAAAAGAAAAAAAGAAAACAGTCGCTTGCGCACAGTGAAACGCGAAACAAGCGCTGCCAACGTCGTCTCGTCTCGACTCGTCTCGTCTCGTCTCGTTCTCGTGTCCGTTTTTAATTATTGTTTTTTTTTTTTATTATTTAGTCGTCAGCGCCGTCAACGTGTTTGCGCCGCGACCGTTACACGAAGAAACCACAGCAAAATAGCGAAAATAATCAAAAACAAAAAAATAATCATAAAGAGAAATAAAGCTGCGCGGCCTAAAGGCAGAATAAAGAGTTAAAATGTAATTTGCATGTGTTTTTAAACAGCTGCTCACACACACACGCACGCACACACACACACACACACACACACACACACACTAATACACAGAGACCGATTGACAGACATTCAAGTGTTTAAGCTTTTGCAATTGATCAATGTCAGCAGCAGCAGCAGCGCACATGGGAAAATGCACTAAATGAAACCACCAGGGCTGCAACACACTTAACAAAATGCTGTTGCCCAAATGCCAATTGAATTGTATAATTTTGCGGCGCTTTGTTTTCGTCTGCGTGCCAACCCTAGAAGCAACGATAATACGGCGCGTGCGTGCGTCGACGACGGCAACGACATCGACATCGACGTCGACGTCTGCGCCTGCGCGAGAGAGAGCTGGCAATAGCAAGAATATTGGCAATAATAATTGTTGCCAATAATGCCAAAGCGAAAAGTGTGAAAATTATGGCACACGTGCCCCGCCCCTGCTTTAAGCTTTTTGCGAGCTTTAAATTGAAAGTTTTGCTCAACCAGTTGAGTATTTCGGTCACTGGGCCACTGTGCAAATCGAGCGCAACCCAGAGAGCGGGGAGTGTGTGTGTGCAAGCTTAAGAGAAAGAAGCGAAGAGAGAGTGCAAAAAAGAGAGAGAGCGTAAGTGTGAAGTGACTTGCAATGAATTGCAGATTATCCTTCAGTTTGCCAGTTCATCAATTGCATTGACGTAATGCAATCGCTGTTTAAACAACAAAAAGCACACACACACACACACAGATACGTACATACGAAGAATTTAGTGTCTGTTGCAGGTGTGTAGCCTAAAGTGGTTTCAATTTCGCGATTAGTTGAGAGGAGAGGACGCTTGAGTGGAGAGGGGGGCGTGCGCGATCAACCGCTTAACGTCATATCAGCGTCAGTAGCGACGTCAGTGCCAGCGCACCTTTAGTCAGTCAGTCAAAAATTGCATTTTTTTTGTATGCGTCTTTATTTTTTAATTATTGTTTGTTATTTATGCCGCTTGATGGGCGGTAATTTTGCTGTCAGCCAACCGTCGCTGCCAACGTCGTCGGCGACGGCGACGTCGACGCCAACGCCGCCCCCAGCTTGCATGACTGATCGCGTCGACATACAAACAGACAAACAAACATATGTAGATACGTGTGTACGTAGATCTCGCTCTCGCTATCTCGCTCTCTCTCTCTCTCTCTCTCTCTCTGTCCGTCGTCTGCGTTGCTGGCCACTGGCCGCTGTTGCGTCTGCGTCTGACAATATTACGCGCGTCATGCTGTCGACGTCGCGTCGCGTCGCGTCGCCCAGCGGCCACTGACGTCATAGCGACAATGGCGCGAACAAAGTGCGATGCCGTCGCCTTCGTTGCTGCACATTGGTCCAACGGATCGTAAATATCATGTGAAATTGATATTGAATTGACATTACCTGTCCACTCGCATCGCATCGCATCGCATCGCAACGTAATCAATCATTGTCAACGCACGCGATTGCTCATCGAGCATTTTGATGGGAATCGGGATTGAAATTTCATGATATCCTATTTGTTTTGCCATGACAAATTGCACAGCTAGCGTTACAAACAGAAACAAAAAGCATAAAAACAAAACAAAAAATGAAACAGAAAACAGGCGAACTTGTCTGTTGATTCATTGCCTGCGACCACATTTCAAAAACAGACATCTTAATCACAATCGTTCTCAATAACTGCAATTTTAAGTGGAACTTATGTGAAAGCATCTGGGATAAGTGCAAATATGCGCTTTCAATATGTAAATATAAATGATTTAAATACATTGACGTCAGCAGCGAGCAGCGAGCAGCGAGCCGTATTACTTAAATTTGTATTTTCGTTCATATGACTGGTACAATATTTATTTTGAAGCTAGAAATTCTGGAAACTATAAAAGTTAAGATCACTATCACACAAAAGCGAACGCACGAATAATCTACAATACAGTTGCCACATAAACTTCTGCTGCACTTTGGCGTAGAAAGGCAAATAACGATGACATATGCAAATTGTAAGTGAAACAATCGAAAATAGAATGATAAAGGCAAGTGCAAATTCCACAGAACTCCAGCATGAAATATCCATAATTTATGCACTTTCGACTGACTATTCGAGAAACTTAATGAATATTTAAATGCACTTTTTGCTAATAAGCTCACAGTGACGAGCAATATGTGTGCTTGAAAGCCTCTCGAAAAGATAAAAGCTACACAATTAGTTCTGAAGTATCTGGGCAGTGGATTGATTGCAGCGTCGCAACAAGGAATCAAATGAATGTACTTTTACGTATTTTACTCTCCCGCTTATCGCGGGCAAAGCATAGGGTCCAAAAAGTGCGCAGCTTTTGCTTTTACGTTACTCACCTGAAAGCACACACTTGACGAAAGCACTTGCAATAATGTGTGTAATTCGATTAAATGCAATTTTATTTGGCTTATCGCGATTAAGCAGTGGGCCAAGAGTGGCACCCCCGCGCCCCCCAAAAGTTTGCTGTGCCACTTAATAAATAATCTGATTAATTAAAAGTAGAAATACCAAAAATTTCGTCCGCTGATTAATATCAATAAATAAGGTAGCTAATTAATGCGAAAAACAAAAACAAAAGAAAAACAAAAACAAAAACAAAAGTATTGTCGTGCGCATGACGAAATGACGTAACTGTGTGCGGGGAGACGAGCAATCAGTTTGCTCCACTGTGCGGCCAGCATACGACTACATGACGTCTGTCAGTCTGTCAGCCGCGCTCTCTCTCTCTCTCACTCTCTCTGCGTGTGTGTGTGCTTTTTGTGCTTAAATGCAATTACGCGCTCAAGTTAAGAAAAACTAGCAAAGCAATTGGAGCGCAGCTACAAAAACGAAATACGAGTATAAATAAATAAATAACAAGCATGTGCGTGTGTTAGTTAGTGACAGTGTGCGTGCCTTTGTGTGTGTGTGTGTGCGTGCGTGTGTGTGTGTGTGCGTGTACGTGCGGGATCATTGCACATTGCGTCAACGTTTCAAGATCACACACAATTCCAATTTCAATTCCAATTCCAATTTTCAATTCCACAATTCTGCTGACGCTTCCAGTCCGCAGTCAGCAGCGGCAGCCGCATCAAAGAATAAAAGAAAACGCAAAAAAAAAAGAAGCAGAGAGCCGCAGCGGTCGCGGTCGCGTAAGCGGGCAATGAGCAATTACGAAAATTCAATAGAGCGGGGTAAACACCACCAGCAGCAGCAGCCACAGCAACAACAACAAAACCAGCGCCACCTTCACCACCACAAACAACAACAGCACCAACAAGAACAGCAGCATCAGTCAGAGCAGCACGCTGCTAGCGTCGCGGTTGCCGTTGGCGTCGTCGTCGTCGTCGTCGTCGCCGTCGCCGTCGCAGTTGGAGACCGAGTTTACAGCCAAAGCGACAGTTCAGCGACGGCAGCGGCAGGTGTCATTTGAATTGTGAAAAGTGCGCGGACGCCGTTGAAACACGGCGAAAAACCGTTTCGAGTTTCGAGTTGTGAACGCCGCGACGACGTCGACGGCGACGTCGACAGCGATGAGTGCGCGCCGCGATCGACGCGAACAGAACGACGACGATGCTGCCGCCGCCGCCGCCGCCGCCACCGCCACCGCCACCGCCATCGCCATCGCGTACGAAAAAAAAGCAGAAGCCGCCGCAAGCGAAACAGAAAAGAGCAACAGCAACGTAAACGTAAGCGAAACTGATTTCATGCTCAAGATAATGACAGCGACGCCGGCGTCGCCAGCGCCAGCAGCAGCAGCAACAGCAGCGACGTCGGCGGCGACAACGGTTAACGCTCAAAATAAATGGGCGACGGCAGCGCCAACGACGTTTAGTTATCAGAGAGCAGCGAAGCGTTGCGCACGCCTCGAACAAGAGACAACAAGAAGAGAAGCGAACGGCGAAGCGACAACGACAATAACTGCAACGGTAACAAAAGCGCTGGCAGAGCACAAGGCGCAACTGCGCGCCGCCTTCTTTAAGGATTTCAACGAGCTAGCCGCAGCGCAGCCCAGAAACGAACCCCAACCCAAAGCTTACGACGCCACGCACACAAGCATCCAACAGCTGATTGCAAAGTTCCAAACCATGATTGTGCAGTCGCAGTCGCAGTCGCAGTCACAGCAGCAGCCGCAGCAGCAGCAAACGAGCGTCGTCGTCGCGGCAGAGCAGGCTCAACAGCTGCAGCCAAGCACAACAACCATAGCGATGGGCAGCGCTGCCAACTCAGACGAGGGCTGCAACGCTGGCGGCCTGAGTCCCTGCAGCAGCGACAACGAATGCGACCCCCTGACGCTGATCGGGCGACGCAAGCCGAAGGTGACACGCTGCGCCAGCAGCGACTCGGCCCTGGGCCTCGAGGTGGACGACGTCAACATGGAGGCGCTGCCCGCAGCGCCGCCGCAGCGACGCATGACGCTGACGGTGACCGATCTGCCGCTGCGGCCAGCGCTGCTGCCGCTCGCCGAGCCCACAGCGCTGCCCGACTCGCCGCTAACGTCGCCCACGCACCCCACGGCGACCACGACGGGCTCGGCGGTGGGCTCAATGGTCAGCCTGCCGGGCAGCGGCGGCGTGCCGAGCAAGGTGCTGCTCGAGGAGCGCGTCGTGGCAGCGCTGTCGGCGCCGTCGAGTTCGCGCCGCGAATCGACGCAGAGCTGCGTCAGCGAGCTGGGCAGCCTGAGCGGCGGCATGGCCGGGGTGCGGTACGTGCGCACGCCGTCGGTGGTCGTCTCCGACTACTCGGACGACATCACGGCCTGCGGCATCAGCATGGAGGAGATGGAGTACTTTCGCCTGCAGCGCGCACGCTGCCAGCGTCGCTGTTCGCTGGAAGCGAGTGCCGCTGCCGCTGGCGTCGGCGGCGGCGGAGGCGGAGGCGGAGGCGCCAAGGATGAAGCTCAGTCGGATGTGAGCGCGGCGAGCAGCTGCAGCAATCTGTACTACTGCGGCTCCACAATCTCAGCGCTCGACGGCGGCGAGTGCATTGTGAACGGCGTGCGCGTCGCGCTCGCCCGCAAGTCCAGTCACAGCAGCAGCGGCGGCGACCTCAGCGCCGCCGACGACGACGACGTCGACGTCGACGACGAGGAGGAGCTGGACGGCGAGTTGGAGGAGGAGTCGGTGGAGGTGGAGGTGGAGGTGCAGGTGGCGGTGGCGCAGCAGCGGGAGCGACAACTGCAGCTGGAGCGCGAGAAGGAGCGGCAGCTGAGCGAGCTTTTGGCTGCCACGCAGCTCAGCGAGGGCTTTAAGAAGGTAGGCAGCAGCAGCACAAGCACAAGCACCAGCAGCAGCATCATCAACAGCAGCAGCGACGTCAGCAGCGGCGTCAGCAGCGACGGCGGCGGCGGCGGCAGCAAGTCACAGTTATAGGAAATCTCAATTAAGCTTAGACACAAGACAAGAGACAGCGAGAGCGCTGTGTGTATTATTACAATTACTATTATGATTAAATACGTATTCCTTTTTTTTTTGTTTTTTTTTTGCGTATGCGTTGTTGTTTAAATTAACTACTCTAGATTATACAAGTACTATATGCCTTCTATATACAGATACAGATATATACACATACCTACTACATACCTGCTATATTCTTCCCCTTTATTTCGGTTGGAATGATGAACGAGCTGCGGCGCGAGTGCAAGGAAGTGTGTGCTGCGAGGGTAATTAATTTGCCGCTTATCTTATCGCCCAACGAGATTCCGTTATGCCGCGGAACGCACCCCCCCACCCCTCCCCCCTCGCTGCCGTTGTCGTTTGTATCTTATGACTCGGCGCCGACAAATGATGATGTGGAAATTGGGTGTGCTGATAAAAAAGCGTTGTGCCACAGACTGCGTTATCACACACACACACACACACACACACACACACGTAGTCGGGCCGGGCTTATCTCAGTGATTAAGAGTATATTGTATTATAGATATATATACTATATAGCACGCTCAATATCGCAGCAGACAGAGCAGACCACAACAAAGTCGACTAGCACATAAACGAGTATAGAGTCGTGCACATACAGTGAGCACTCTCTGCAATAAAATCAGGCCATCAATACTTGTATGTATATATCGCATATAAGTGCAATACATCTGTAGCTGTATCGTGTATGTAATGCCCCCAGATCCCGGCGCTACGTGCATAAACAGCGCCTCGCAAATTTCGCGTTACGCACGAAACTTGCTTAGGAATTCCAGAGCAGTGCACTTTATGTCCCACTCAGTTCACATATAACACTATATAACTGCCAACTATTTATCGATCTACAGAGCTCGACTCGATTTGGCTAGAAGTCAATTTGCCCGCTTTATCGCGCCGCTCACTTCATTAGCTAATGCAGTGCAGACTTTACTCCGACTCTAGTAGAAGTCGCGTGGCCAAAGCCCCTTGCAAAGTCGGCGTCATTAGACGCCTTTGATATATGGCAGCTCGCCAGAGAGCACATTGTATATACGACACTTTTTATCGTGTTCAAGTTGAGCAACAACACATATCTAGAGCAAACAAACACACAATGTTTTTGTTGCCCGCAATTCTTGCAGTGCTCTAAGCTTTGTTTTGCAATTTCACTATATATACAGCTATATATATAGATCTATATGATATCTAGCAATTCTTGCAATGCTCTAAGCTTTCTTCAACAATTTTACTATATTGATAGATAGCTATGTATGATGTCTAGCAAGTCCAGTGTTTGGTTTTATCGTTTCCAAAAATTCTTGCAATGCTCTAAGCTTTTTTTTTTTACAATTTCACTATATATATGTAGTTCTATATGATGTCTAGTGAGCCCAACGTTCTGTTTTATTATTGCCAGCAGTTCTTGCAATGCTCTAAGCTTTGTTTTGTAATTATACAATATATATGTATAGAGCTCTATATGATGTCTAGTGAGCCCAGCGTTTCCAAGCAACTCTTGCAATACTCTAAGCTTTATTAAACAATTTCACTATAAATATATATAGCTCTATATGATGTATATTAAGCCTAGCGTTTGGTTTTATTGTTTCTCACAAATTCTTGCAATGCTCTAAGCTTTCTTTTGCAATTATTCTATATATATATATAAAGCTCTATAATCCTATAATCTATCTAGCAAGTCCAGCGTGTTTTTAAGTTGTGTAATTGGGACGAGCTCTGCCCAAAACTTCACAATTGCCTCAGGCTTCGATTTATTGTGCAGTCTCGTAGCACAATTAGTTCAAGCGAAGTACTCTATATAGTATATATGGTATACCCTGCACTTCCGCCTCTTGCTTTTCGGCGCTGGCGATTTCATCATGCTCGCGAGTTAGAACTTTGACACGTCTGCCGCAGCGCTGCGTGTCGCTGGCTTAGAAAGCAAATCTATTTCGAAGCGCATTCCTCCAGCTACACATACTCGTATAGAGCAGTAACATATAGTAGTGCATATACTTGTATGTGGTACTTATATTGGCGTACTAAAGCGCTGAGGCGTCTTTGCGACAGAGCCGAGTGAACCAGTTGCGCTTATCACGCAGACAACGTCATATATTATATCTTTGCTTGGGCCCGCCTCGGGAATCCATTTGCCACATAGAGGGCGGGACGGGCGAGTGCTGGGCGGTTGTTATGCTTAAGGGTTTATCTCGCGGCGGCGGCGGCGGCGGCGGCGATAAGATAAATGCGAAAAAGAGTTTTTCCCGCTAAATGGAAACGGAAAATTTGCACCGTCGACTTTAGCGCGAAACTCTTGATTGTTTTTATCGTGATCATCTGTTGTTTACGATCTCATCAAGTGGCCTGATTTATGGCCAACGATATCACCGCCTGCTTCTTTCATTTCCTGGTATCCAACGCCCGTCACAACTCAAGCGGGTGGCGGGAGGGGGAGATGATCGCGCAGCTCTTTGGAGATGCTGTCCGCATAGAGAACTTAAGATAACGCCTGTCGCCCCTCCCACTCTCACCCTCCCGGTTTGCTGTTGTGTGGGCGTTGGAGGCAACGACGAGCGCGCTGTGACGTCACTGGAGCGCGGTCATTAATAATGCCAAATCTTGGGTCTGACTTGCCGGGCCCAAGGCCATAAAAGTTTACAACAACACGCCGCATAAAAATAGCAAGCAACAAAACAAAAACAAATAACCAGCGCTCCAACACAATCGCAACTCACACCACGAAGCGCAAATATTCTGCAGCTCGAACTTATAGCTTACATTTCACTCCGATCTGTATTCTACTTGGACCAAGACTCCACTTTATCTGCTATGCGAAAATATTCGTGTGTTGCTTTGAACTTTGCAGAAGCTGTGTTTTGATATGGCCGAGTTTGCGAAGTCGACTGCTATCAGTTGATAAGCAAATAATTGCGTGTGTGCTTAGTTGAGGTATCAAACAAAGCTGATGCTGCACATCTGCGAATTACGAAACCGTATCTTAGAATACTTAAACGCTAACATATTTACAGACCAACTTTGGAAACAAAATACCAAACATAAATACTATTTATGCTATACTTATACTATTTATGCCAACCGCAATACTTTGCAAACTTAATACCAAACATAAATACTTTTTATACTAGACTTATACTTTTTCTGCCATCAACTCAAGAATACCAGCAACCAACTATATAGTTTTAGGTGTGTTATAGATAAATGCAATTTATACTATACTTATACTATTATACTATATACTATACTAATACTATTTATGTCAACCGCATTACTTTGCAAACTTAATACCAAACATAAATACTTTTTATACTAGACTTATACTTTTTCTGCCATCAACTTAAGAATACCAGCAACCAACTATATAGTTTTGGGCGTATAATAGATAAATACTATTTATGCTATACTTATACTATCATATTTATGCCTTCAAGTTAAGCAATACTACAAACAACTATATAGTTTTGGAGCTAGATTTAGCTGCTCGCTGTTGACTAATTTCATTTTAGTTTATCGGGAACTAGTTTATAAGTTAAGCGCATTGCTAAGTTGTGATTTCATTGTAATACTGCTGAATCTCTCTAGCGAAGAGCAGCACTATAGTCTTCAAACTTGCACTAGATCTGTGCCAAATCACATGTAATTTGGCGGAAATACGGCTATATCTAGCACGGCATAGCATAGCTGCATGATTTGCTGCATGATCGCTGGCCATGATTCGCATAATGCTCGCAGCATTACGCGTATTATGATTGAGTGTTGTGCTGTCTGCTCGTTGTCGTCGTCGTTGTTGTTGTCGTTGTTGTTGTTGTTGTTGTTGCTTCGTTTATATGGCACTTTGTCGCGGACATTCGTCAGCTTGAGCAGCCCACAGTTGTGACAGCCGCTGTCGCGTCTCGTTTCGTCTCGTCGCGTCGCGTCTCGTTTCGTCTCCTCGCTTTGCTCGCTCGTTCATATCTAATCAACGCCGACAGCGCTGCTTCGTCGCTGTCGCTAACGCTGTCGCTGTCACTGCCGCTGCCAGCCGCGCAGTCGACGCCGCTGTCTGCTGGCTTGGGGGTGGCTGCCCGGCTGGACTTGTGACGCCCGCTAATTGTGCGAGAAATCGATCAAGTCGCATGGATCAGACGCCACTGTGTGCGCGCTCTCTCTCGCTCTCTCCCTCGCACTCTTTTTCTGGCCTAGGCGCGGCTTTGGCGGCGTCGCTGTCGACGGCGACGACGACGCTGGCGTCTTCGTTGGCGTTGGCGTTGGCGTTGGCGTCGGCGGTGACTTCCGTTGACGTCATGCGGCCCATCAACGGCCACCGTGCGATCGTCAAAGTAATTACATGATCGAGCGGGCGTCGCTTGTAAGCCGCGAAAAGCAACAGCAACAACAGCAACAACAACAGCAACAAAGCCAAACAAAAACACAAAAATATAAATATAAAAAATGATAAAAGTAAATAACAGCAAAAACCGCAAGTCGAGAGCAGCATAAGGCAAACAGCAACAACAACAACAACAACAAGAGTCGTAGGAAAAAAGAAAGAACTGTGTTGGGTATTCACGACGCGCAATTTGCGTCATTTGCTCTTGTCGCTTTGCTGTTGTCGCTGTCGCTGTCGCTGTTGCTGTTGTTGTTGTTGTTGTTGCTGTTGTTGCGATACCCAGCCTCCCGAGCATCGCGACTAAGTCGTGCAGCATGTGCTGAAAACTCCGCTGACCCTTCCACAGCACATTCAGCAACAAGCGTGGCTCAAACTATTTGTGTCTCGTCGGGCGTTTACTTATTTTTTGCTTGAAATTATTTGCACCATTTTTATTGATTAAGTTTATGTAAATATTGACACTTCACTTAGCGCTTTAATGCAATATATTTTCGCTATAAATATCTAGTGTTTGTGTAATTTTAATGAGTTTATTTATTGATAGCTGCTTTTGTGCATTGTTGTACTTTAAGCTGACTCAACTTACGTGTTTTCTTCAGATTTCGTAGAAGTAACTTTTATTCAGCTGACTCGCCAGCTGCCCAGGGAAGGCAAGAAGTCAGCTAGCTGAAGTTTCAATGCTTTGCTTCATTGTTTCTGTGTATATCAACGACATTGTTATTGTTGTGTGTAATTGAGAGCATTTTGTCGCCAGCGCGACGCAGCTCGAAGTTTGTTGTTGCCATCCAATATACAGTAAATCAAAGCCGAGTGGCTGCTGCTGCACTTGTGCGAGTGGCAGTGGCAGCTGCAGTGGCTGCCGTTGCTGCCGTTGCTGCCGCCGGCAGATCAAATGCAATCCGAGTGCTAAACGCGGAGTGGAGTTGTTTTGTGGCATGGCATCGTCTGCCCCATCGGGAGTTTGCGTGCCGCGATTGCGGCCAGCATATTTGTCATTCTTGCAGCCAGCAGAGTGGCAAAGTGGCAAAGTGGCAGTGGCAGTGGCAGTGGCAGAGTGGCAAACTGTGCCACGCCTGCAGCTGCTGCCGTTGTTGCGACTGCACTCGCTGCTCCGATTGCCTTAAAGGTTATGTCGCCTGTCGTGCGACACCCAAACACGACTACAACTCGGCACACACGGCACTGCGGCACTAAGGTGCATGCAACACGGCCCGCAATCTGCCATACACTGCAAACAGTTGCAGCCGCACTTCAACAACCACAGCAGTAATTGTTGGCGGAAGTAACTGCTACTCGAGTGACTGCTGAAGGAGAAACCATCTCAGAAGTCACCGTTTGATTAGCAATTAGATCGAGCAACTGCAAATTGCAGAAACAGTTTTCAGTTGTAATTGTTACAGTCGTAATTGTTGCAGAAGTAGTTGTTAAAAGAGTAACCATTGCATCAGTAACTGTTACAGAAGTAGCTAGCCAATAATGAAGTAACTATTAGAGGAGCAACTATTAGAGAAATGTAACCAATAGAGGAGTAACTGCTGACTAAACGGTGACTAACTTTCAGTTGTAATTGTTGCAGAAGTAGTTGCTAAAAGAGCAACTATTACATTAGTAACTGCTACAGAAGTAGCTAGTTTACCTACAACTAATAGAAGGGTAACTATTAGAGAAGTAACTATTAGAGAAGTAACTAATAGAGGAGTAACTAATAGAGGAGTTACTAATAGAGGCTGACTGAATAGTTACTAACTTTGAGATGTAATTGTTACAGTTCTAATTGTTGCAGAAGTAGTTGTTAAAATATTAACTATTACATTAGTAACTGTTACAGAAGTAGCTAGTACAACTACAACCAATAGTGGAGTAACTATTAGAGAAGTGACTAATAGAGGAGTAACTGCTGACTAAGTTGTGGCTTTGAAAGCTGAAGTTATTGGAATAAAATAGTTAACAGCTTAGTAAATCAGCAAATGCTAAAAGTAGGAATATCACCACAAGTAACTAGCAAAGAAAGTAGATTACACTAAAGTAACTGTTATAAGAGTTACTACATAGTATAACTGCAAGCCTGAGAGTAACTATTGTAGTATAAATAATATAGTATAAATCACTAGTTCTTGGAATAAAACACTGAACAATTTCGTAAACTAGCAAAGCACTGAAAGAAGAAATATCAATAAGTATATTATACAATAGTAACTGTTACAATTCTAAATGCAACTACTAGAGGAGTAACTATATTAGTAATAACTGCCCCTTTGGCAGTAGTTATTGCAATAAATTATTAGTCATAATGCAAATGAAAATAGAAATACCACACAAGTAACAATTAACCAAAGAAAGTAGAAGTAACTGTTACAGAAGTAACTACATATTAGAGGAGTAACTATTCGAGCAGTAACTGCTGCATAACTAACTTCAAAAACTGTAGTTACTGAAATAAAACAACAATAGCAAATTAGTGAATTAGCAAATATTCTAAAAAGCAATATCAATTGGGAGATTACACAGAAGTAACTGTTACAAAACTAGCTATTATAACTGTAACTACTAGAGGAGCAACAATTATAGTAGTAACTGTAGTTACTAGCTAGTAGTTATTAGCAGTAGTTATTAGAATAAAACATTGAACAGATAAGCAAATTAGCAAATGCTGAAAGCGAAAATAACACACAAGTAACTTGAAGAAAGTGGATTACTCAGCAGTAACTGTTACTGAAGTAGCTTGTATAACGAGAACTTCTAGGGAAGGAACTTCTAGGAACTATCATTTGCAATCATTGGAAGTTCTTAGAATACGACAGTTAACAGATTAGTTAATAGAAACTATATCATAGAAGAAGGGAAATTTCTGACAGAAGTAACTGCTATCTGGAGTAAAGTGAAGGAGTAACTACTAATGAATGGCAAGAGAAGGGAGTCCCACAAGTGTTTTACTTTTCCTGAAGATTTGCAACGTACTTCTTTAGACTGGCAGTGGGTTAATATAGCTATCAGTCTTACAATGATTGATATTCCTTCCCACAACTAGGTACAACCGTAAAGTAGCGATAAAATACTCGTGTGTGTGTGTGTGCAACTGTCGCCCACTGTCAATGTTGTTTATGCCTCAACTCCACAGAAGCCATCAAGTGAGCTGTGCGACCCATAAAACACAGTGATTGATCTCTGATCGTTGGCTGAACAAAAGCAAAAGCAGTTGCTCGTTGCGACTGCCATATCGAGTGTCGAGTGTCGAGTGACTGGTTTTTCTTGCAGTGTAGACGGCGAAATTATGGCGACAACATTTTGTGGCATGTCACAAGCCGCCGACACTGCCGCAGACACGAGGCGGAAGGGGGCATAATGCAACACAGGAAATGCAACGTGTTCCACAGTCCGACAGATCTCTGGCCAGTTGGGCGCCAGCTCACCAAAGACTGTCCTGGCCCACACTGCCAAAGATTTGCCCGAATCTATTTTGAATACTCTCTCTTTCTTCGAAGTACACTAAAGTTTACCCAGCTCTTGCTTGACATAATTCTATTTTGGCTGCCAGTTCAAAGCACTTACTAAACATCTCGTTAAATATTTGCTTAACATTTATAAATTAACTTTACATATATATAACAAATTTCGCAGGTTTAATATTGCTGCAACTATCAAATTTATCTACACACATATTTGAAAAAACAAGAAAATTATTTTTCTTTTAAATTGTGATCTTTGTAACATTTAAGATAGTTTTGCAAAAAAGGGCTATTAAATCGGATCTTTATTTATTTATTTATACTTATTTGTATTTGCTAGAATTGCTTAAATATTTTGTTATTGTTGAGCTAATAGAGAGTTGCAGCAGAACTTGCTAGAAAATCAGAACTGTGCTGTACAATTTAAACAGTTTTTCCCAAATTTATAAAATCATTTAGGTCTATTTTGAAGTGTAGACAAAATTAAAAGAAAACATAGTTTAGTTTAGCATTTAAAGAATTTTTTAATCTATGGAATCGTTCTTTTTTAGTCTATCCAACACGTTTTTCCATAACATTTAAATAGTTTTTTAGTCTTGCAATATTGTTTTTTTTTTTTGTTTAACATTTAAATGGTATTTTAGTCTATCGAATGGTTATTTTTGTTAACAGTTTTGTAGTCTATCGAAAACGTATTTCATATAACATTTAAACAGTTTTTCGAAATCGTTTTTTTAACATTTAAACAGTTTTTTTTAAGTCTAATTAAGACTTCAAATATTTTGCAATTCATCAGGAGATACTAAACTTATGATTTCTAGCATTTTTCAATACAATTGAATTAGTAGTAGACAGACCTATAAAAGATATTGATTTTGTAGAAAAATATACTTTTGTGAAGTGTGATAAAGTAAGGCGGGGAAGAAAGAGTATTCGACGGGAGGCTGTGGTGACTGCTGTGCTAGGCCCCTTCGTGCCTAGGCATAGTTTTGCGGCTTGGCCTCGCTGGCTTCGGCTGGAAAGTGGAAGAGACGCAGTATAATTTGATAGAACAGATAATTGAGAAGCCTTGTACGCGTGTGTATGAAACACGTAATGTTGTGCTGTGGGGGGGAGGGGAGCAAGTTCAGAAATAGCCCCGAAACACACAAAGAACAAAAATGGCATCAAAGTGCTGGCGATAAGATAGCAAACGTATCCGATTCGTGCGGAGAACAAGAACGCGCCACAGCCAATATGTGTTTATCTATTGGTAATAGATCAATTTCGCTGCAGTATCATTTCACTGTTTTTTCCTTTGCGAAACGTATCCGAGTGGACAGTCGACGGGCGACGGGCGACGGGCGACGGTCGATATCTATGACAGCTATGAGCTATGTGCCCCAAACACACTCACACACACTCACACACACTCACACACACACAGACAGAGAGACGCGGCCGCAGTGTGCTCAGTGGTCGCTGTGTCTGTGCCGCTTATCGGGCTGCCCCATCTGCCTGACTTCATAAAACACTTAAACGCAGGCTGTGCCACGGGCCAGACACCGTGCCACAGGCAGACTGAGGCCAGGCGTCAAGTGGGCAATTAATAGCGTACAAATATTGTGACAGCCGCCAGAGCCTGTCATAAACTTGCCGGCCAAGCTCGGCCCGCAGCCGCAGTCAATTTGCATTCGCAGTTCGGAACTGTATCTCTGGGCCTATCGCTGCAGTGTCTGCCTGTCTGCCTGTCTATCTGTCTATCTGTCTGTCTGTCACTGGGGGACTCTCTCGCCGTGACCATTATGCAAATCAAATGCAGGCCGGCAATTTGCTGTCGCAATTAGCAGCCTTGTTTGAGGATCGAACGGCCCAGGATCGCGCTGCACAGTTTTGTCGCTCGCCTGTTTCATGTTTCAATCAGCGCCATTATTCCATCATGTTGTCGTCGTCGTCGTCGTCGTCGTGGCTGCTGATTTATGCTGCGATCTGTGGCTAGGATTAACGGCAGCGCAGCGCAGCGTCGTCGTTAAAAGCAAACAAAAGTCAACGGCAGAAGCAAACGCAAAGCAAAACAAACAAAAACACACAGCAAACGCAAAACAAGCAACAGGCATTGAACGAAGCGCGTCGCTTCGGCTTGGGCTACGACAACGTCTTCGTGTTCGTGTTCGCCTTCGTGTTCGTCTGCGGCGACGACTCCTCGGCACTTTGGGCGGCGGCGTTCGGCTGCGCGAAGAGCATGAAGCTTTGCTTGTCACCGTCGGCGCCGCGCGTTGTTCAGTCGATCGTGCGCTGTGCCAGAGTCAACAAGCAGCGTTCGGCTGGATTCGCGAGCGCGTCGTCGTCGTTCTTCTTGTTCTCCTCGTTGTTGTTGTTGTTGTTGTTGTGGTTGTCCGGGCCCCTTTTCCCCATAGACGCAAACGCGTGCAGCTGCATAGAAAACAATTCGTTATTAATAATATTAGGCGCTTTAGTTGTATAGTTTTATTTTTTTTACTGTGCTCCCGCAGCATAATTGTTGCTTAGTGTGAAATTAAAACGCGGGCAGCGGCAGCAGCAACAGCAGCAGCAGCAGCTAGAGCACAACAGCCACAGCGTCAGCGTCAGCAAACAGCTCCCAAACAGTGAGTACCAAAAATAAACAGTCACTCAGTGCCACAGTTATCGGCGAAGTTTTGTTTTGCTTGTTTGGTTTCCATTGCGTTGCGGCACCAAATTGATTTTGTTGATTTTGCGACGCCGCTTGTTAATTAAAACTTACTATATCTTTTTTCTTCTTCTTCTTCTACTTCTGCTACGCTCATTTCTGTTTGTTGTTGTTGCTGGTGGAGCGCAAAACGCCGATACTTTTTCACATCCATTAGATACTCTGTCAAACAGGCCGAGATACTTTTTACGGCCATCTATTACTTGGCATTCAAAAGACGCATTTTATTGCATTCATTGCCTTTTTTTTTTCTTTGCTGCCACTGGTTGTTTTGTTGTTCGCTGTTAGCTTTTTAAGTGCACTGGCGAGTCGATAAAACAGTTTTATATGCAAAAGATACTTCACGCAGCGCCTGCAATTACACTGCATAAAACTAACAGTTGCACTTAAACGCTTTCCATATGGCAAATCGCCACTTGTGCATGCCAAAGATGCTTCGACGCCCGCCACATCAGCAGCTTAATGGCACTGCCCCAGCACTCGTTATAGCACTCGATCCATAACGCTCGACAGATTAGCTGGGCAGTTAAGAATCGCAGAGCATGTGACTCTCTAACTCGCAGATACTTCTCACCAATTGTTGCTGGCATCCTTTCGTTTACTCCGAGACTGGAGGCAGTTAAACTAGCGTTGCTTAAAGATACTTTTTAGCTAAGCAAATTATTTGAAAGTTTGCATTTGTACATGTCTTAAAACACTTGCAAAATAGTTTGCAATAACTCCGATTATTTGTATATTTCTACGACAAAAGCATCTGCTTCTGTTTTACTTTATTCAACAGCATAAAGTTACTTTGTTATTGGCACAATCTGCCTCACTTTATCATTGCAACAATCTTGCAAGTCCTACGTTCTCTCTTATTATTATATTTTTTTCTACTCTCTGTCTACACTTCTGTGTACAACTTATTTACTTGATTTACTTTGTAGTCTTCGTAGTCACTGTTTTAGGCTTTAATGACTGCAACTTATTTGCATGCATCTTTATTTTTAGTCTATGAAAGCAACGCACAATTTGCTCTTCTCGACACATTATGTATTTGTTTTTCTTTACTTTTGTAGTCACTGTTTTAGGCTCTAAGATAGTAGCTTTGTCTTGCCAATCAATCGCTTAATTACTAGCCTGAAACTGTCTTTCTAATTAGTCATTAATGACTGCAACTTATTTGCATGCATCTTTTTTTTTTAGTCTACGAATGCCACACACAATCAACTTAATTTGCTCTTCTCGACAACTTATTATTTATTTGTTTTTCTTTACTTTTGTAGTCACTGTTTTAGGATCTCAAATAGTCACTGTTTTAGACTTTAAGATCGTTGCTTTGCCTCGCCAATCAATCACTTAATTACTAGCCGAAATTGTCTTTCTAATTAGTCGTTAATGACTGCAACTTATTTGCATTCATCTTTATTTTTAGTCTATGAAAGCAACGCACAATTCACAGTTCTTCTCGACACCTTATTTTATATTTGTTTTTATTAACTTTGTAGTCACTGTTATAGGCTCTAAGATAGTAGCTTTGTCTCGACAATCAGTCGTTGAACAACACTCTTTATCAAGTTAATTTGCTCTTCTCAACACCTTATTTTGCATTAGTATTTCTGTACTTTTGTAGTCACTGTTTAAGGCTCTAAGTTAGTACCTTTGTCTCGACAAACACTCGATGAATTAGTAGCCTAAAATTGTATTTTTTGTTATGTTATTAAGGGTCTTTAATTACAACACTCTTTATCAAGTTAATTTGCACTTCTTGACACCTTATTTTGCATTAGCATACATACTTTCGTAGTCACTGTTTTAGGCTCTAAGATAGTTGCATTGCCTCAACAATCAATCTCTTACTTACTAGACTGAAACAGTCCTTCTAATAAAATATTTTGTATTTGTTAGGCTTTGCCTCGTCAATCAATCGCTTAATTACTATTATGAAATTGTCATGAATGACTGCCGAATACTTTCTTTTGGTCAACGAATGCAACTCGCAATTTCAAGTTAATTTGTTCTTCCTCACTTTGCATTTATTCGATATTCTATATAACAGTTTTCAAGATGCTTTCGTCAGTTCGATTGAGTTGCGGTGTAGTCGACTTCTCTACGAGTTGCACTCGCTTTTCAGCTGCGTGTGGCAGATGCAATCTTGTAGCTTATAGCTCAATTGCGGCATGTGGCATGGGGCATGTGCGTCTGTGTGTCGCAGTGTCTTGGTGTGTGTGTGGCTGGCTGTGTCGAAATAAGATACATTTCTAAGTGAAAGATACAGGTTTGCGACGATGTAGCTGGCTTTTTGTGCCACGCAAACGTTTTGACCCTTGCCAACTTGCAACTGGCCGCAACTACCATAAACAGGCAGTTGCTGTTGCAGTGGCTGTTGCGCATTTGTGGCCAGCAGCGGGGCAAGCTCTAGCGCAACAGTGGGCAGCAGTGGCGACTGCGCTTGCCACATTAATCATCGCGGGCCGGCGATAAACTTTGACATGGCTGCGTGCAACGCGGCGACAACAGCTGGCAGGCGGCTGGCGGCAGTTGCAAGTCGCGACGCCAAATGAAGCGATCTTCATAAATCAAAATGCAAAAAGTGCGGTGGCCACACGAAGCAGCTGAAGCAGCAACTGCAAGTAGGAGTCGATGGAGGTGGACTCGCCTAGAGCGGATGATGCACCGAGCCTGTGGGTTGCCCCAAGCTGTGTGCCGCCTGTGGCATGCCTACTGCAACTGCCTGCTGCTGGCGGCGTCATTTGATTTATCGGCCTGGCCAGCGCTCGCCAACAAGTTAATTGAAAACGAGGCGTGACAGTGAAATTTGCCGCCAGCAAGGGGGGCGGGGTGGGGCAAGGCGAGGCGATGTGAGGCGATGTGAGGCGATGTGAGGCGAGGCGTCTGCACTTTACTGGTTACCCGTTCAATTTTCCCCATTTTCCAAATGCGCCACTAAACTGACAGATTTGGCCATAATAAAAAACGAAAAATCGCCCCGAACGCAGACGCAGACGCAGACGCGAACGCGGCCGGGAAAATAAGTTGCCAACTTTAATTTATTGTGACATAACGGTATAATCTGACATAAATTATTGATAAGACGACCGACCATAAAAGTACAAGACAGTTGGCTTAACCAGCCACCAACAATAACAACAACTGCAGCCAGCCAGCCAAGCCAAGCCAAACCTCAAATTTATGGCCAAAGCCGACTGCGCGTTGCTCTTCCGATCACTTGATCATAAATACATTTAGCTCAGTTCAAGATTTGCAGCTCGCCTTTGAATAGCAATAGCATTCCTATTGTATGATTATCAATAATGAAATCAAAATCATTCTAGAGTGTTGAGCACATAAATCAATCACAATCTCAGCAAACTGAGGATCACTGAAGTTGGTTTCCCGTGCGCCATGGAGCAAATTAGATTAATTGCGAGATCGCTTGAAGATCGGCGCGAGCGAATGATTTGTGAGCTGGCTGAGAGACGTGCGCGATCGTAACGAGATGCAATTATGCAAAGCGCGATCAGCAACAATAAGCGGCGACTGCAATTACGATCGACTCGACTCGTATTCGATCTGTTTGCGTCAGGGATCCGATGGCAGTTGTGCGATCGGGGGGCGCGCGATCGAATTGTGTGGTTCATCTTATGGTCAGAGTATGAGAGCAACAACAATGTTCCCAGTTCACTTATAAATCATTCGCCTAACAACAACAACAACTGCCGCAACGAGTTGCGCTGCTGGCAAAGTATCTTTTGGATCTATTATTTGACTTTTATGTGCGCATAAATGCGGCGATATGACGACGACTGCGAACGCTGCCAACATGCAGCATGCAGCATGCAACAGTCGGCAGTCAGCATTCAGCATTGGCCACAAACAAAAAACGCCTGGCTCCTTGGCCAGGCAGCAGCCAGTTTGGTTGCCAGCTTGGACGAGTTTTTGCAGCTTGCAACTGGCAATTGCAACTGGATACGGTCAACTGTTGCAACTGCAACTGCGACTCCGACTGCGACTCCGACTGAGGACTTCGCATTGCACTTTCATGTTAATTAACAAGCAACTTTTATCAGTCGCGATTACTCGCGTATGCCACACATCCCATGTCCCCACTATATATATATATATATATACATATAAATGTGTATATGCGATAGATATATAATCCCCACGCTCCGTTAGCGATAAGATGCGACAGACAACAAATTGTGGGCCATCAATCTGAGGCAGTTTAACGAGATGACAGTCCTACTGATAGATGCTGAGATCGCGATAAAAATGCAGCCAGCCAGCGATGAGAAAACGTGAAACCGAGACAGAGAGAGAGAGAGAGAGAGTGGCGGGAGAGGAAGATAGAAGGATAACATCGTAAAGACGCTAGCCATCGTCTAGTTGTTTCAAAAAGAAACTAGCAAAAGCTTCGACTCGTATGCTTTTAAAGCTTGCCGCACGGAAGCTTCTTTGAACTTGCCAACACTTTGCATGTGAGCTTTCATTAGAACGATCGGAACTTGATATTCTTCTATATTATGATTTAGAGTTTTATTAAATAGAAACTGCAAATTTGTTCATCAAATCTTTAAATTGAATTTTTAATATAGTTAGACAATTTTTAATGGCATTCTACATTTAGATAAACTGCGTTTTTTATATCATTTGACAATTTTTATTATTTTAATCTCATTCGCCTTTCACATATACTGAATTATTGTAACCCAAACTGAATAATTTAGAGTTTATTTATATTTGAAATGTTTCAAATATCCTAAAAAAACCTCAGCTTATAAAAATAACGCACGAATTTCGGACACAAAATGAATATAAAGCTCATTTGCACACCTCGTAGTTTTAGTTAAGATAGTTCATAATGCTTAATTTATGTTTGCTAATTTCAGTAACTTATTTAAATACATATAAATTATTAGTCTCATTGAAGTTTATTGTTAGCACCTGCAGCTAAGACTAGAATCTATTTTGAACGTAGCGCACTTGTTAGTCGCGTCGCTGTCGCTGGCAAAGCTTTTTCACGCTGCGCTTTTTGAGCTTTTGGCGTTGTCTCCGCTGCGATAACAATACTAATGCTATGCATCTCTTTCTCTCCTTACAGGTATGTTGCAATTCCGCGGGTCGTTTGAGTGAATAAGAATACGAAAGATAAACAATACAAAAGACTTAAGCTAAAAACTTGACGCAGTGGTCCGTTATAGTTTGAGCTTTTTCCTGCCGTCAATCGAAACGTGAGGGAGAGAGAGAGAGAGCGATGGCATTGTTCCCCTCCTCGTCGCGTCCGCGCACGCTCATGGAGCAGCTGTTGGCACGCAAAATTGAGGCAGCCGCCGCCGCCGGTGGCAGCAGCGCAACTGCTGCTTCCGCTTCCGGTGCGACTGCAGCTGCAGGCAGCAGTGCGCTGGGCACACTGGTCGCGGCGAGCACAACTATCGCTGCCGGCGGCGCTGCCTCGATTGTGAGTCGACTGCGACGCACCGATTCGCTGGACTCGACAAGCAGTCTCGGCTCGCTGGCCTTTGGCGAGGATGTCTGTCGCTGCGACGACTGTCTGCTGGGTATTGTCGATCTGTACGTGATAAGCGCAGCCGAAGCGGCCAAAAAGAAGGTAGGTGCAAAGAGAGACGACGAAAAGCTCGCGCGCATGGTTCGCAACTCGACTAAATCGATCAACGCGTCGCGCAGAGCTTTTTTATTTTTGTTAGTGACGACAGCGACGCGACGCAACGTAGAGATAGCAGGCCAAGTCTGCTGTGGTCTCGGCTTCAACTTGAGCGTCGCCGTCGTCGCGCCGCTGTTGTCGCATTGAATTATTGGACTGTTGGACCGGTCCGAAAGCTGCTGTAGCTGTTGCTGTTGCTGTTGCTGTTGGCGCTGCCATTGACGTCACAGGCGTTATGATGCGACGCGACGTTGACGCGCTTGGCCTTACCTGCCAAAGACAGCGAGAGAGCGACAGAGAAAGAGAGAGAGAGAGAGAGAGCGCGCGCAAGAGCAGCTCATGCGTGAAGTGATAAAAAAAAATACATATATTGTGTACGATGATGATGCTGCAAGGGAAAGTTCTGATCCACTTAGAGAGTCGCAGATGCAGCAACGAGGAGCAGAGCCAGATAATACGCGAATCATTAAAAGTGATTAATAGACCACTTACGGAGCGCGATAAAAAGCTTGCGATAAATCGCTGCCTGCAGCTGCGCTCAGCTTCCCACATTCCACTAGAACATTCCTGAGTGCGCACAAGTCGCAGCACAGCCACAGCTGGCTCTCTTTCTCTCGCGCGCTCTCACTCGCACGCTTCATCCTTAAGCGCGTGCTCTCACACGCACAGCAGGCATACATACATACGTCACAGGTCCAGACAGAATGAGCTTTGCCCAGCAGAAGCAGCAACAACAGCGCTGTTAATGGAAGCTTCCCATGCCCATTGTCTGCTTGTGTCTGGCACTTGCCCTTCCATCTAATACACGAGCGCGCTCTCGCTCTCGCTCTCGCTCTCGCTTTGACGCGCAGCGCACACTTACGCTCTCTCGCATGTCAGCTCTCTGGCTCTGCGCTTGAGTGGGGCGCCGTTATCAGCTAGACTCTATCGCATTGTTGTAGTTAGTAGGACTCCAATACAACAAAAACTGCTGTCGCTTCGCTGGCCATTGACGACTGCGCTGTCGCTGTCGTAGTCGGCACTGTTGCTATTGTTGTTGTTGCTTTTGCTGTTGTTCTTGTCGTTGCTGCTCATCGCGGACGACGCGTCGTCGCGTGGCGCTGGCGCTGGCGCTGCCAGTGGCTCTGAGCACTGTGTGTCTGTGTCCCCCCAGACCAGTTGAGCTTTCGCAGCGATCGCGTGCGGCTGGGCTCTGTCTCAGTCTCCGTCTACGTCGCAGTCAACGGTTTAGTTCATTATTGTATTGTATTTTTTGTTGTTGTTGTTGTTGTTGCTTTTTTTGTGAATTCTCCTGTCAAGCCAATGCCAGGCACGCGTAGCCGCCAACAACAGCTGCAGCAAAACTGGAAAAAAACGAAACTGAAACTGAAATTAAAACCGTAACCGAAACAGAAACAGAAACAGAAACAGTAAACATAACAATAACAATAACGAGAACATCAACAAACAAGAATAACATTAAGCAGACTGAGAAGCTGTTTCAACTCGTTCGACGTTTTCCAAAAAACCAAAAAACCAAAAAAAAAAGAAGCAGAAAAAAGTTTTTAATTAAATTTCGCTTGTGACTCTCGCGTTTTTTGTGTGTATTTTCATTTTGTCTGCTTATTTTAATTATTGTTTTTGCGTGTGCAGCACTTGTGTTTGTGTATGTAAAAAAGAAGCAAAATAACAAAAGCCCCGCTCCAAAAACAAAAAAAAAAAAAAAAAACAAATTACTGTACATAAGTATTTGTTGTTTGACATGAAAGCTCGATGACAATTTCTACTCAGTTTCGAGCTGAGCGTTGCAAGTTGCTGCTGCTGCTGCTGCTGCTGCTGCTGTGTAAAAAGTGTTAATTGAAGCACGCGCCGACGCGACGCATGCAAAAACACCGACCAAAAAAAAAACAAAAAAAGAGTAAAACACACAGAAAAAGGGCAGAGTGGGCGTTTAAGCAGCGCGGCGAGCAGGCGAGGGGCTCTGTCGCTGTCGCTGTCGCTGTCGCTGCTGACGTCGTCGTCGCCGTCGCAGTCGCTGCTTCCTCTGCAACTGAAATTGAATTCAAGTTTATGTAAACATTTTAACGTCGACGTCAATGGAGAATGCTACGCACTTTGCAAGCGCCCACAGAAGCGCGCCTCTCTGCCTGTCTCTCTCTCTCTCTCGCTCTGTACTGCTGCGCGTTGTTCAAGGGGAGCGTGTGTGGAGGGGGGGAGGTTATATAATAGTTTTGTTTGACGACGCTTCGCATGTTTTATTAAACAATTTCGTTTGCATCAATTCGGCAATTGAGGCTCATTTAGCGCCAACGTCCCAAAAATGGCAACCCAATGCTCACCACCACCCCCCCCCCCCCCCACCACTCCTCGGCAATCTCGCGCACTGTTTGCGCCATAATTGGCATCAATCGTTCAATACACATCCGTTGTGGCCGCTCCATGCCACCACCCACCCAACGTCCGACGACCAACGACGGCCGCCCTCAATGGCGATCCATCTCTCTCCGTTCTCCCCGCTCCATCTTCCTCACCAATACCACGACCCCCCGCCTCCCCCCTCGCTGACCATTCTAGCGCAATTTGTGCGTCAATGGCAACCAAAATAGCGAAAAAAAAGTGTTTACTTTATTAATTTTAAGCTTTCGGCAGTTAAGAAACAAAAAAAACACACACACACAACGTTGCTACTTTTTTTTTGCGCTGTTCATTGTTATGCGGCGTGAATGCCGCACATTAAGCGCAGTCCGGCGAGCAAGAAGAAGAAGAAGCAGCAGTGGTGGGGGAGGAGGCGTTAGGGGATCGCGGGATCGTTAGAGTTAGCTTGAGCGTCAGCATTACGTATCCCGCCCCACACCCAACTACGATAGCCACAGATACATAGCTATGCAGTATCTATATCTCTATCTACATGTCTATATCCGTGTATCTATAGCTACGCTACACACGTATCAAGGCGTCTATCGTGTTTCTTTTTTTTATCGTCGTCGTCGTCGTCGTCGTCGAAGATTCTACAAAATTGTTTTTATTAGATAACGAAACGAGCAAATTGGTTTTTAAGCGAACCCAGCGCGAATGTCGTGAATTGCGGGGGAGTGAAATTGGTTGACTAGTAGAAGGATTATTGCACAAGGAGGAAGGGTTAGCTACTCAATAAGAGCAGATCAATCTTTGTGGACAACGACAAGGCGAAAAATTAACTGCAGAGCAAAGAGCAGAAGAGTGCTTGAAGAAGTAGGAACATTTGTTGGAGTTGAATAATAATAAAGAAGGAAAAGGAGAAGAAGTCAAGGACAAAATGGGAAAGCAGTCAGCTAGGGAGCTGTGGTTGAATAAGAAGCAGTTTTATCTTTCCAGCTTACATTTCCTAGTGCCATTAGGTAAAGGGAATAGATCTAATGAGAGAGCATAGACAAGAAGCAATGGAAATGCGAAGAATGGGGAAACAAGGATAAGCGAAGTCGATTGGGGAAGTCGAAGAGAACAGGAAATTGGATAAACAATGCACACGGATATATGAGGAAATTCTGGAAGAATTAAGACAGATAGACCAGAGAGAGAGAGAGAGAGAGAGCGAGTGTGTGATATACAGATAGTAAAGATAATGCAAATGAATATAATTAGAGGGAACATCAACGATGCTGTAGTTATAACAAAAAGCATAAAAGCCTGCACATAGAGTCAAAGTAGAAGAGCAGGATGATGAAGAACAGATAGAGAACACAGTAATAGAAGTAAGTGATTAAAAAGAGAGAGAGAGAGAGAGAGAGAGAGAGAGAGAGTGGGATAGATAAAAACACAGCAAATGAATATAACTAAAGGGAACATCAAGGATACTGTAAGGATTTGCTTTGACTCTACAAAGTAGATAAGCATGAAGGTGAAGAAACGATAGAGAAGGCAGTAAAAGAATGAAGTGCTTAAGAAGAACGAGAGCGGAAGAGAGAGAGAAAGCGAGTGAAATAGAGGGGGAAGATATGAAGCACACATTCAGATATAATCTAGTGAGATGCCGACTTAAGTGTGGCAGGCAAATAAGTTGATACGAGTAAGAAGTAGGCGAAGAAGGGGAGTCAATGAAGAGTCGAGGACTTGCAAAGGAATAGAGATAGCGAAAGACAGACGACTCTATATCGGAATAGGGAGACAGATGTGGTATAGAATGAGAGCAGGCGAAGCTGAGAGCTGAGCGAGAGCTCAGAGCGCGTCCCTTTATCAGTTTGCAGTGCACACGCCTCAGTTGCGATCGCAGCGCTACGCGACGGCAGTCGGACTAGACTACTATATGTGCTATATACAGCTATATAGAGTATATATATATGCATATATATACGTGTGTGTACATGTGTGTATATGTGCCTAAAAATACGGCTAATCTGCAGGCACGTCAGTGTTTATGCGGATGCGATTATCTGCTCCCCCTCTCTCTCTCTCTCGCAGTCTGCGTGCGGCTATTGCTGTCTCGCTCGCTGCATCTCCTGCTGTCCGCTGCTTCACTGCGCTCGCGAGGCGATTGCAGCTGCAGCTGCTTTGTATCTGCTCGCTCCCATATCGATCGGCCTACTTATAGTCGCCATACGCTGCCCTATATGCGGCCACACAAAGGTGTGTGTGCGTCTGCGTGTGTGCGTGTGTGTGTGTGTGTGTGTGTGTGTAGCGTTGACGTTCCAAGGTTCCCAGGTTGCCGTTGCCGTTGTTGTTGTTGTTGTTGTTGTTGTGTCGTTATCGCACAGCGCAACTTTTGCCAATGACGTCAAATGTTTCGCGGCGAAGAAGAGCAACCACACTGAGTGCGCGAGCGGGCGAGAGCGAGACGGCGCGAGCGGTAGCGAGAGCGAGAGGGAGAGAGGAAGAGGTGTAACTGGATAGCACGCTTGCCATTCTTGATACCTCTCTAGCGTCGTCGTCGTCGTTGTCGTTGTTGTCGTCGTCGTTGTTCTGGTTGTTGTCATTACCATTTCCATTATTATCATAATGCGGTTGTTCGCTCGATTGTTGTTTTGGACTCAGTTCGCTTGCCGTTCGCGTTTGCGTTTGCCTTCGCCTTTACCCCCTCCCCACTCCGCACTCCGCACTCCCCGCCACAGTCTCGTTGTGAATTCAAATCCAATCGCTGCTTGCGGTCGCTTCCACGACACATGCGAAGAGTCCACATCGAATGTAGTTAGTTATCTACGGCCGGCGGTTTTGTGTCAACCAAGCGAGCGCACCGAGCGAAGGCGTTGTTGCTCCACTCTCGCGCCACGAGTCGCCCAGCCACCCCTCACCACTGGCCCTCCCCTCACCACTGCCCTCGTGCCGTACCGTGCCTTGTCTCGTTTGGCCGCAGATGGAGCTGCCAAGATGCCAACACGCTCCAACAATGCCTACTTAGATGCGTGCGCTTGCTTTTGGTTTCGTTGTTCGTTTTCCATTAAATTTAATCAATTTTGATTGATGTCTGCGCCAAGCAACGACAACGGCAACGGCAGCAAGCTGCAACAGCCCCAAAACAAAACAAGTTGCAGTTGCCTCAGCGCTGTTGCAATTGGGCAACAACGAACTGCTGATGTCCTCATCGACAGTCTTGCCAAACCACGCGCCGCTCTACAGACAATTCTCAGTTTGCCACTCGAAAAGGCTAAAGGAGGCAATAAGTATGAAGGGGCAGAGAGGGAGACCAAGAGAAGAAGCTGTGTGGAGAAGGCTAGAAAATCTGCTCATTAACTACATTTTGTTAAGAACTGCTTTAATCACATTAAAGCTAGAAAAGCTTCTCATTAACTTAATCTTGTTACGAACTGTTTTAATCACAATTAACTCAATGCAGGAATTTGACATAAATTGACTTTACAAGCAGAAAACAAACTTCTTACCGAATGAATGCGTCACTAAATTTAATAGAGAAACCCTTATAGAAAACCCTTTAAAGTAGAGTCTTGAACGCACAGCACTTTATAACAACAGAAATGCTAGCTGGACACAATCCAACAATTGCAAGTCCTTCTGCCAAGCGATCTGCTGAAGCGTCTCCATTTCACTTTAACTATATTTTAAAGAAATATATTTCATTTGTGTTTTGAGGAAAATAAAACTTTAAGAACATACTGCAGCAAAGCAGTTCACGCTAAGACAAACTTCTAATAAGCAGATTTATGAAAAGAAGATTCCCTTATTCAAGTGGAAACCTCTCTATGTATCCCACTTAAAGAGCTACCGAAGATTCTCCCGATCAAGTGCAATCCTCTGTACCTCTGTACAAAGAGCTATCGAAGATTCTCTCGGTCTCAAAGAGCTACTAAAGATTCTCCTCACCAAGTGCATTCCTTTATATGTCCTTCTCAAAAAGCTACTGAAGATTCTCCCCATTCAAGTGCAACCCTCCCTGTGTATACTTCCCAAAGAAAGCTTCCGAAGATTCTCCCTATCAAGTGCATTCCTCTGTGTAGCCCTCTATAAGTGCTACTGTAGATTCTCCCCATCAAGCGCATCCTTCTCTATGTATCCTACTTAAAGTGCCACTGACGATTCTCTCCATCAAGTACAATCCTCCGTATGTCCTCAAAGAGCTACTGAAGATTCGCCCGATCAAGTGCAATCTTTTAAGGGTCCTTCTCAAAGAGCTACTAAAGATTCTCCCGATCAAGTGCAACCCTCTGTACCCCCTCAAAGAGCTACTGAAGATTCTCTCGATCAAGTGTATCCCTCTCTGCGTATCTCTCTCAAAGTGCTACTGTAGATTCTCCCCATCAAGCGCAACCTTCTCCATGTATCCTACTTAAAGTGCTACTGAAGTTTCTCTCGATCAAGTACAATCCTCCGTATGCCCTCAAAGAGCTACTGAAGATTCTCCCGATCAAGTGCAATCTTTTAAGGGTCCTTCTCAAAGAGCTACTAAAGATTCTCCCAATCAAGTGCAACCCTCTGTACCCCCTCAAAGAGCTACTGAAGATTCGCCCTACCGAACGAGCGAAGTTGTAGAGCTCGTTTAAAGCTGAACTCTCATTTCAGAAAGTTTGATGAACATTTAGTGCTTGTGTCGTGCAACTTATATGAATCAGAGTTCTCGCGAACAGCAGCAGCTGAAACGCGAATTGAAAGTGCGAAAACGGCTAGAATTGCAGGGTAGTCGACGAGTCGGTGTGGTCAGCTGACGTCGCGCTGCGATTGAGACGTCAAACGGTTTTGGTGGATCGCTCGCTGCTGCTCAATTGTGGCTTAGGCGCGAACGAGTTCGCAAATGCGCAGAAATCAATCAAAGATCGAATGCAGCAACAACGACAGCATTGAAAGTGACAGCGACTAGTGGCAACTGGCAACTGGCAACTTGCAACAGTGGCAGCAGCTAGGCAGTGCGTCTAAGCGGACGTCGCGTGTCCGCCCCTCACATGTCCTGTAAAATGTCCGTGTGCGCTCTCACACAGCCGCCCGCGCCACGTGCCACACGAACCGCCAACGCAAGCACCACAGCATCGGAGTCTCAGGCAGCCGCAACGCCGCCAGCAACGCCGCCAACCACGCCGCCGACGCCGCCGCCGTCGCCACAGGTGCGCATCTACGAGGACTTCGACAGGATGAGCGCCAAGGAGGTGTACTACAACGAGGCCGGCAAGAAGGTCACCGTCAAGCTGCTGCACTTCCCCGACCTCCTGCCCGAGGACATTGCCAAGCTGCGCTTCGACGACGCCGACGCCGACGACGACAGCGACAGTGTGCGCGACGAGCACGACGCCGGCAAGACGGCCCACGTCGACAGCGAGGACGCCGGCAGCGAGGCCGAGTCCGCGGCCCGCGACGGCGCCAGCGGCGGCTCCAACAGCGGCGGCGGCAGCGGTGGCGGCAGCGGCGGCGGCAAGAAGCTCTTTCGCCGCAAGCTCTCGGGCAACAACATGCAGCCGCGCAAGTGCAGCCTCGCCTTCGCCCAGGCGCACGGCATCAAGCAGCGTGCGGAGAAGAAGCTCTCGATGCCCACCATCAGCATCACGGCCAACGCCGGCGAGCACCACAGCCTCGCCGGCTCGCTGTCCGGCCGCAAGCTGTCGCAGCAGCTGTCGCAGCCGCTGTCCGCGATGGCGACGCCGCCGCGGCGCTCGCACTCGCCGCTGGGCCAGAGCCTATGTCCCGGCTACATTCAGTACTCGAAGTCGCTGCTGGAGGTGCCGATGCCGCGCGACTACGGCTACGCGAGCAGCGACGATCTGAGCTCCGAGTGGGACTCGGACGTGTCCACGTCGGCGGCCACGACGTCGTCCGGTGCGGTGGCCGGCGGCGCGGCCTCCTCCACCAGCAGCACGAAGAAGGTAAGACGCAGCTGCTATCCACTCTGTGTGCGGTCGTGTTGCTTGCTGCTTATCCGGTGGCACCACAGCAGCTGCTAGCCCTTGTAATGCGGTTAGACTAGCGGTTGTCAGTGCGCTCGAGTGTCAGCCAGCTTGCAGATCGATTCAGCAACTGCCAGCTTGCAGTATTATGTGTTATCCGGAAGTGATGCGCACGGTATTCGCGTTAT
This sequence comes from Drosophila rubida, assembly GCA_035046165.1. Classification (NCBI taxonomy): domain Eukaryota; kingdom Metazoa; phylum Arthropoda; class Insecta; order Diptera; family Drosophilidae; genus Drosophila; species Drosophila rubida. Next base: position 17,305,059 of record JAWNOF010000023.1, on the reverse strand, counting down.
CCGGGTGCAGCTCTAAGTGTACTACTAAGAACTTCAAACTTATACATGATAGCAAGCGGAGCCTTCTCCGACTCTATCTTGTGGGGTCTCCAATGTTATCCGACGCTAAGCAAAGTTATCCGGTGCCACCTCAAAGTGTAATAGCTACTAAGAACTACAAACTGACACAATCGTAGCCGCCTTCGACATTATAATATGGGATAATAAATGTTATCCAGCCATAAACAGAATTATCCGGTAATGCATCTTGACAAAATGATACTCGATAGCAAACGGAGCCTTCTCCGGCATTAACTTGTGAAGTATAAAATGTTATCCGGCAATAAACAGAGTTATCCGGCAGCACCTCTAATGGTTGAATCTACTTAGAACGACAAACTGATACTTAATAGTAGGCGGAGTAGCTTTCGTTATTATCCTATGAGCTATTAAATGTTATCCGGCAATAAAAAGAGTTATCCGGTAGTACCCTCTGGAGAAGTAATTGGTTAATCTACTTAGAACTGCAAACTGTTACTCGATGGTAAACTGAGCCTTCTCCGGCATTAACTTGTGGGGTATAAAATATTATCCGGCAATTAACAGGGCTATCCGGCAGCACCTCTAAAGGTTGAATCTACTTAGAATAATAAACTGATACTTAATAGTAGGCGGAGTCGCTTTCGTTATTATCCTATGAGCTATTAAATGTTATCCGGCAATAAAGAGAGTTATCCGTTAGCACCTCTAAATGTTAAATCTACTCAGAACTGCAAACTGCTACTCTAGACTAGTAGGCTCCACTATTCCGATTCCATGTTGTGGAGTTTCTAATTTTAATCGGCAGAAACGCGCACGGCAATAGTTGTATCCGGTAGTACCTCATGCAGGGCGTGACTGCCGAAGCTTCTGCGAACTGCCTTGAAGTTCGATATGCGGAGTGTCTCAGGAGACTCAGTGAACACATAATAATCAGAGTTCTACGAAGCTACACTCTGTATGGTTGGTAACCAATGACGTCGACAGCTGTGCGAGGCCACAACGCATGTATCCAGTGCTCTACAACGTCAGCGCAGAGGCCGCTGAAGTGATTCTTGATGCTAACCGGTGCTAATCGGCTTTAATGCCGCCGTCGTCGTCGTCGTCGTTCGGCACTTTCCCAGATCCAGACGCTGAAGCTGATAAGGCGTTGACGTCACACAGCGCTCGCTCGATCTCGTAGCCATTAAAACTTAATAGTCTTGTATATTTTTAATGGGCCCTGACGGGAGACTATGCGGCAAACTCGCCGTGACCTCAAACGGCGTCGCCGCTTCAATTAATTTTAATTAATTTTACATAAAGTGGATTATTTACTATTGCAAAGTTGAGCTGCAGCCGCGGCTAATTTGACGAGTGACAATTGTCGCCTTGCTAATGATCTGCCTCAATTAACAGCCTCTCTCTCTCTCTCACACACAGAGCTCTGGCTGGCGCAAGATCCGCAACATTGTGCAGTGGACGCCCTTCTTTCAGACGTACAAGAAGCAGCGTTATCCGTGGGTCCAGCTAGCCGGGCATCAGGGCAACTTCAAGGCGGGTCCCGAGCCGGGCACCGTGCTCAAGAAGCTCTGTCCCAAGGAGGAGGAGTGCTTCCAGGTGCTCATGCAGGACGTTCTGCGTCCCTACGTGCCCGTCTACAAGGGCCAAGTAACCAGCGAGGATGGCGAACGTAAGTAGCGCACACTACAGCGCTCTCGAGCAATCGATAGTCGCGTCCAATTGCTGCTAAAACATCAACAATTCCCGACTTCCCAAACTCCTCTTCAATTTGCATGAAGATTCACTTTAAGAACGATTTAACTTTAAGGAACAGTTGCCTCTAACGTAAGCCGGTTAATAGTGGATAGTTTTTGGAAAACGCGGATAATTAATTATAACTATTAATTCGCTACATTTTAAAGATCAGTTGCCACAAATTCTACACAACTTGAAGCTGCTTGATTGTGAATAGTTTTTGGCAAACCGCGGATAATTAGGCAGAGTACAGAAGTCTACAAAAATTGCTATTAATTCGATAAATTTTGAAGATTTTCCCGAAATTCTACACAACTTGAAGCTGGTTAATTGTGAATAGTTTTTGGCAAACCGCGGATAATTTAGCAGAGTACAGAAGTCTACAAATATCGCTATTAATTCAATGAAATTTAAAGATCAATTGCCACAAATTCCACACAACTTGAAGCTGCTTGATTGTGAATAGTTTTTGGCAAACCGCGGATAATTAGGCAGAGTACAGAAGTCTACAAAAATTGCTATTAATTCGATAAATTTTGAAGATTTTCCCGAAATTCTACACAACTTGAAGCTGGTTAATTGTGAATAGTTTTTGGCAAACCACGGATAATTGAGCAGATTACAGAAGTCTACAAAAATCGCTATTTTAGTCACAATTTAAATAGTGAGCGATTTCACGGGTATAACTTATAGCTCAATAGCTTTCGAATTGCTTAAAGTATAGCATTTAGACAAATCTGCCGAACTGCAAAACACAATTTTTAAGGCTAAACAGAATGTTTATTTTGCTGGTATTTCATTGGCTTAGTTATTATAATTCTGCCAGCAATTTTGACATGCAACTTCAACTGCTGCTGCTCTGAAACTTTGTCTTGCTGCAGAAACAGTAGATGTGGATTAAGCCTTTCAATATTAGTTTTAACAATTGGTAGCTGCAACAATTGTTTGGTCCTTTAAGGGAAATGCGCAATTTGCATTTGAATAGAATACTTTTGATGTTCAAACGAACTTGTTGAAGAACAGCACTCAATCTTAACTTGCCTCATCAAAAGTACGTTTGTTGTTTATCAAAAGCCACTTCTTTGACTTAACATTTCATGCTTTGCTGCACACTTGCCTGCAGTGTACTTGCAGCTGCAGGATCTGCTGAGCGACTACGTGCAGCCGTGCGTGATGGACTGCAAGGTGGGCGTGCGCACCTACCTGGAGGAGGAGCTGTCGAAGGCCAAGGAGAAGCCGAAGCTGCGCAAGGACATGTACGACAAAATGATACAGATCGATGCACTCGCCCCCAACGCCGAGGAGCACGCCGCCAAGGCGGTGACCAAGCCCCGCTACATGGTCTGGCGCGAGACCATCTCCAGCACAGCCACGCTGGGCTTTCGCATTGAGGTGGGGCACGCTCACGTTGCTCACGGCAGCTGTTTGTTGGGCTAATCTAATCAAGCGACTCCGCTTCTGTTGCAGGGCATCAAGAAGAGCGACGGCACCAGTTCCAAAGATTTCAAAACGACCAAGTCACGCGAACAAATCAAGTTGGCCTTCTCCGAGTTCCTCAGCGGCCATCCACATATTCTGGTGAGTTGCACTCTATGGTCGCTATATAGACGCTATTTGCAATATATTCTGATCAGTTGCACTCCTATAAATACGCAAGCTCAAACGGTGTTGTACTTCCCAGAAATATTTCTAATGAATTCCGAATACTTTTATAGAATATGAAAAGTATATGAATAAAAGAGAAAGTCCTTTAACGTTTGACTAATGAAATAATGAATTCCGAATACTTTTATAGTATATTAAAAGTATTGGAACAAAAGAAGAATTCCTTTAACGTTTGACTGTAATTTCCCAGAAATATTTCTAATAAATCGCAAGTGCTTTAATAGTATATGAAAAGTATTTAAATAAAAGAAGTAGTCCTTTAACGTTTGACTGCAATTTCCCAGAAATATTTTGAATGAATTCCGAATACTTTTATAGTATATGAAAAGTATATGAATAAAAGAAGAATTCCTTTAACATTTGACTGCAATTTCCCAGTAATATTTCTAATGAATTCCGAATACTTCAATGGTATATGAAAAGTAAATAAATAAAAGAAGAATTCCTTTAACATTTGACTGCAATTTCCCAGAAATATTTTGAATGAATTCCGAATACTTTTATAGTATATGAAAAGTATATGAATAAAAGAAAAAGTCCTTTAACGTTTGACTAATGAAATAATGAATTCCGAATACTTTTATAGTATATTAAAAGTATTGGAACAAAAGAAGAATTCCTTTAACGTTTGACTGCAATTACCCAGAAATATTTTGAATGAATTCCGAATACTTTTATAGTATATGAAAAGTATATGAATAAAACAAGTATTCCTTTAACGTTTGACTGCAATTTGTGTGCTCAAAAAGAAGATTTTTGGTAATTTAAAATACAAATTAGTTCTGTTGTCGACCAGATTAAGATTGAAGATTTGAATGCAACTGAACCACGCTTGCTTTATTGACTATTCTGGATTCTTTTCATTCAACTTAAATAATAAGTTGCTTTTTTAATTTGGGTAGACATAGAAAATATGTTAGCTGTATACATTGTGTTTCCTTTAATTTTGTTTTATCAATACTCTAGTGCAATATTATGTGTATTAGCTAATAATTGCTATGAGCTACAACTGATATTGAACTGCAAACTGTCAGAAGTCGTGAATGCTGTCGAGTTTACGATCATTTCACCCAAGTGATCTTTGAGTGCATTTTTGTGGTATGCTTCATATTAATGTGCGGTACTTTGCTTGCAGCCACGTTACATACAGCGACTGCGCGCCATTCGCGCCACTCTGGCGGTGTCGGAGTTCTTCCAGACGCACGAGGTGATCGGCAGCTCGCTGCTGTTTGTGCACGATCAGACGCACGCGAGCGTTTGGCTGATTGATTTCGCGAAGACGGTGGCGTTGCCCGAGCAGCTGCACATCGATCACTACTCGGCCTGGAAGGTGGGCAACCATGAGGACGGCTATTTGATTGGCATCAACAATCTCATTGACATATTCGTCGAGCTGCAGGCGGCCATCGAATCGGAGCCATCGACAACGCCATCGGGCTCCACATCAGGTTCGGGATCGGCATCGGGTTCCGGATCGGTGTCGCCAGCGCCAGCTTTCAGTGGCCAGGAGGAGGAGGCCACCAAATTGTGAAGTGAAATAATACTATGATTTACCATACCATATATACACACATACATACATAGAGATATACATAAAGAAAAACGATTATACTGAAACGTTCCAGGGGGCTGCGCCCCACAACGGACATTTCCTAGCACATTCCCCAAATTCCCAGCTCCCGTTAAACACCTAACCCATCGCCTGCCCCGCCCAGCATCACGGCAACATGCATAAGTGCAGAAAGCACATGAATTATTCAGTTTTCCCCCAAAACTTAGTCTAGTAGTTGGCATACATACATTTTTTTTTTGTTTTTTTTTCTCTTAACTGCATACTTTTAACCCGTTAAGTTTAAAATCAAAGACTGAACAACAATATGCGTATACCCTATATAGTTATATATAGCATATATATACAACATACATATATAGTTAATTTTGATGTGCTGTTGCATTGCTGTTGTAGTGTAATTTATTTATGCAAATTTTTTCCAACATTTTACGCTGCACAAAGAAAAAACATTGTGAAGAAAGAAAAACCACGACAAATTGATTAACAAATTCAAAGGCGCAGCAAACGCAATTTCTGTTTGCATGCGCAACACGAACTACTTATAAATAATGTTATTAATTTTATGTTTATTTTGATTATCTACTAATAACAATATACTAATAATGTGCACTATTAAACTCATGTAAAACCGTTCAACAAACCCACCAAAGTCTTTTCATTTCCTCAAATTTTGAAAATACGCGCGCTTATGGCAGCCCTAAAAGCAGGCAACACAAATAAATGGAACGCTTGCCCTCATTTTGTGTAGCATTCTTTTGTGCGCAGTCATACAAAATACCTCACAGTTGGTATATTTATGGTAGATTGATGGACAGCACATACACGCATTTAGTGCGTTTTGCGCAGAGCCGAGCACCGGTCACACTGCTGGTTAATTTAGTTAATGTTTGTTGTTGCGCGCGGTTGGTACGTCGCGCGTCTGAACGCGCACGCATCAAAGCTGTTATTTTTGTTTTTTTTTTTAAATGTTTGTTGTTGCATTTCTCAACGTCGTCAACGTCGCGCGCTCATGTTGATGTGCATTTCAAACTCGTGTTCTTGATTTCTTTTCGCTGGTTTTTTGAAACTGTGTCTATATATGCAACGTATTTTTTTGTCGGGTATGTGTATTGCCAGTGTGCAAGAGATTGTGTGTGTGATGTTTTGGTTTGTTGCTGGAGTATATCTTTAAAAATAAAATACACCCAAAAACGCATACAGCAACAAACGCGCCTGCAGTATATAAGTGTCTGTGTGAGCTTGCGTGTGTGGTTGTGTGTGTGTGTATGAATAGCAGCGGCGTCTGAGACTGCTAAAAAGTTTCTGGTTTCGTTGCTGCGACACCAACAACAACACAGCAACAACAGCAACAATAAATAAAACTTCAATATGCGCCGACCGGCCTTCGGCGCAGAATATTAACAATATATCTATGCATGTAGTATACACATACATATATATGTATTCGTGCATGTGTGTGTACCACAATAACAACAGCAGCAACTGTCACGCATCGTCTGCTGGGCGGGGGGAGTCGAAATAAGCATCACTCTCTTTCTCTCTCTCGAATCGCCTCCGGCCTGCGCTCAGCTGTTAAGAGCGCCAACAACAAGAACAGCAACAACGAGAAGAGCAAAGGCTAAAATAGCTAAAATAATCACGCGTGAGAGCGTGTGCGAGGGCGGAGGGGTACAGCAATACAGAGAGGGGGGAGCAGAGAAGCATCATTGGAGCTTGGAGACGTGCGTAAAGAAAAAACCAACAACAACTAAAACAAAAGCAGCAAATCAAATAAAACGAAAATCGCTTTTTTTTTTGCTTTTTTCTCCTTCATCTTCATTATCTGCTTCTTCTGTTTTGAACGTTTTGCTCTTGAAACGCGCTTTTGTAGTTGTTGCTGTTGCTGCTGCCAAGCTTTTAATCGATGCCAAAACCGAAAGGGTGCAACAACAACAACAACAGCAACAGCAACAACAAGAAGAGCAGCAACAAAACGAATTAAAACTGAGACGCAGATTTTGATTTGTTTTGTGTTAATCGGTTTTTCAAGACAAGTGCAATAAAAACAAATTCGTTAACTTGGCCAGCAGCAATAATAGCAACGCAAACGGATTCAACAAAATCAATATTCAAATTAAGTCGAAAGCAACAACAACGACAACTACAACTACAACAAGAAGAACTACAAGCAACAACAACAACGCAGCAGCAGCAGCAGCAGCTATTCGACAACTTGTCGATAAGCCGATAGATAACGAGCAGCAGCAGGCGGCAAAACCTAGCTGAAGAGCGAGAAGAGAGCGCGCAGAGCGTCTGGAATAGAGCGAGAGCGAGCGGGCAGCCAGCGTGTGAGAGAGCGGGCCCAGCAGCAGCATCCCGAAGGGCGCACAAACCACCCCAGCCCCACCCACAGCTGAACAAAATTGAAAGATGGGACGACGCACGTATCTGAATCGCGCCTATGCAATTTCCTACCCCAGTCGCGTCGAGGGCTGGCTGGATGTCTGTGGTGAGTGTGTGTGCGAAAGCAAAGCTTCTCTTGTATCCGAGTTTATCCAGCAATCCCTCAAACAGCATACAAATAATGGTGAACAATAAATAAATAGCCCTTGATGGATCGTTACTGCAGCTTAAGCTGAAAAAGTAGCAAACTAAATATGTGCACTTCGCATTTATACGATTCCCACTCTCCCAGATTATGTTTGCCTTAACAGATCTATATTTTAATCATCAAAAACGAATATATAAATAGAATAGTAGTAGTAGTAGTAGTTTCCCTCTCCCCTCAATGTGTTTGCTTTATGCTGAATAATTATTCGTGGAAAAGGTCAAAGAAACGTACTCTTTAATCATTTGAATTCTGCGAAACTCGCCACATATTTGAAGTTATTGGAATAGCAAACTCTTGACATATTCCAAATACAATTTATTTCGAATCAACAGACAGCTAATTTACAAGGTAAAACAATCTCTCACCTCATACAAGTTGCGCTTATCAATTGTGACCCAATTTCGTAGTACCATCGAATTCATATACACTGTGCGCATTGAAGCTCTCTCAATAAATGGCATTATCACACTGCAAGCACTCAGTCAGCCAAGCAATCCTGAGATCTACTACATATCGCTCTTAAAATCAAGTTTCGTCATCACCAGAAATTTGTTGTGTAGACTTTCTATCGCGTTTCAAGTTTAACGACTAGACGTGCATATAAAGAGAGACTATAACTGGCAGAATACACAAACTGACCTATATAAGTATCCTGAGTAAACTAGTTTGCCAAAAACTGTCAACAACTCGCTAATCAACGCAGTTTGATTGAAATTAGAAAGGGAACTCGCAAGATTTTGAACGCGCGACAAGAAGAAGACTTGAAGATTATTCTCAAGTTTACGAAATGATAAAGTTCACTTCTTTTTCTACTTATACTCGTATCTTTGTCGTAGTTATGCCACTTTTATCGAAGCTTCCTTCAAGCAACCCTAGTCACCTTGCTCTCAATGTGTATACATACTTATCGCTGTAGCTGTGTGTGTTTGTGTGTGTGTATTGAGAGGGTGGCTGGGCACACAGCTGACGCTGAGGCTGATGATGCTGCGGATGCGGATGCGGATGCGGATGCTGCGATGACCCGTCTCGCTTCCCACCTGTGCAAATGCCGGTTTTCGGCCTGGGAAAACTCGACAGGGTTGCCTCGCAGTAACGTGCAGCAACTTTGGGCAGGTTGTCGTTGTCGTTGTTTGTTTTGTTGTTGCCGTCTCTGATGGCCGTTTTCCGTTATCTACACGTATTAGCATTTTTACCTGTCGCTCATCCGTTTCATTTTTAGTGTAGTGCAGTTGTCGTTGTCGTTGTTGTCGTTGTAGTTGTAGTTTCGAGGGGTTGTTCGTTGCCCGCCAGGCAAAAGATATGTAAACAGACAGACACACAAAGAGAGAGACACACACACACTCGCACACACGTAGAGACGACAAACCCACTGCGTGACAGGCGACAAAAGCAACGCTAACGAAATTGTCTAATGACCTGCGAGTTGCGCTCCTCGCATCTTTACGAGAACCTTTAGCAATTAGCCGGTTTTACGATCACTAAAAAGACGACTCTAATACTCGTACGTGTAATATTCATAGGTGCTCAACGTTGTTATATCATTGAATTTATTTGTTTTCACAAATAAATAAGTTGAAATGTTTGCTCAGCATTCGAGATCCGTAATTTGCATCTGTTAATGGCTTCTTTTCATAGAAATTGAATGTATTTTTATTTGGGAATTCGCTCAGCAACTTGTTTTTTTGGCCACAGCAACAAAATCAGTCTATTGATGGATGGACGCTTCTAACTCGCACAGTTAAATAGCAGCAAGAATTAGGAAAGTATGACAACAGTTTACATAATATTTTAGGCAGATATCAGTGGATGAAGCATAAAATAATAGATACTTTCGGCTGCTCAAGTACGGCGTCTAAAAATACTGTAGAGATTAATTTTAAATGTATGGGAAGGGGAAGCAATAGCACGACGGCCTTTTTCAAATGCTATATACACATAAACCATCTGAACAATCTTGTTGAAATTTTGAGAATTTGAAGAGAACACACAACCTGCATACATTTGTTGGCTAAATTTAAATTCGATACATTGCCGAGCAGCAGGAAGAAATTGGCTTCCAATATGCTCGGCGAATAAACATGGTTTCGGCTTCGCTGAATCACATTTCAATTAATTAGTGAGCACTAGAAAGCCCTAATATTGATTAATCGCCCGACGACTGCGGCGATTAAGATTGATTGCTGAACATTCGTCGCCTGGCCGCAGTCGCAGTCGCAGTCGCAGTCGCAGAGTCGTGTGGTGTCGTGACGCGCTGCTGGAACCAAAGGCTTCAAGGCAGCGCCAGCGAAGTCCAAGTCCAAGCAAATGGCAAATGGCAACGAGTCGAAGCCCTCTTATGGCCATATTCGCATATCATTCGTTTTGTTCGTTATGGCATTAACTTTATTGTTGTTGCTCGCAGCGGAAGGAAGGTGTGTTTATCGCAGTCTCTCTCCCTCTCTCTCTGAGTGTGTGTGTCTGCAGGTTGGTGTGTCAAGGTCATTTGTGACATTCTAACAGCCTTTTCGCTTAGCCTTGCCTTCTGCCACCTACACGCACTGAGCAGAGCAGCGCACAGGTTTCGGCCATTTGGCCAATGGCCCCTGCTGAGCAGCTGCTGCTGCTGCTTCTGCTGTTCGTGTTGAATGCCCGCTGGCTTGACATCATTTCTGTCATGTTGCTGCTTTCGCTTTGCATGTCACTTGACCGTCTTGGCCAACACACACACACACACTTACACACGTCTTCGCGTTGCTTTTGGTCTTGGCTTAGCCCCCGACTCGGCTTGATTTGGTTCTTGCTTCTTGGGCTTTCAGGCCGCTTGCCATTTGCGCCTACCCTAAGCAGACTGCGCTGATAGCGGGTTGAATCAATCGTTCGCTTTAGATTCGGTCAAAGTCAACATCTGTTTTTAGGCAACGATTTCCGGAGTTTTCTTTGGAATTTTAATTAAAATATTTTCACTTTCAATTAAAAGTTGAGCGCTTGATTAAACATTTGGCAATTTACATTTTAAATGTTATCAGGCGATGAATAAACATAAAACTTAACAAATACCACTTATATAACTAAGATAAATTATTATTCAAATTATCAACAACTAGCTAATGAATCAATTAACGTGAAAAGCACATTCGAAAACTTTAGGCAGCCGGTTAAGTCGGTGACTCAAAGAAGACTGTTTACAGGGTATGTGCGCGACGCAGCCAATCAACGAGACAGATCAATTCTAACTTGTTTTTACTTCATTTTTTTCCAAGCCCCTCGCAAACCTAGCCAAATGCGCGTTAAAGGAAGACAGCGAGAGCGAGGCGGAGAGACAGCTGTGAAGAGTTAGCGAGAGCGAGAAATCGTAAATCCGAGCGAAGCGTCGATTGGCGATGGCGTCATTAACGACGCGTCGTCGCCGCCGTCGTCGTCGTCGTCGTCGTCGTTGTCGTGGCACAGTTTGGCCAGCAAACTGCAGCACACTCGGTTTGCGCTTTTGTTACCGTTTGTTTTATGCGCTGTGTACGATTCTGTGTTTTTGTTTATGGGTTAAACGGCAGGCGGCACCAGCAGCGTAGCAGCGCCACCTGTCGGTAGAAAGTTCAATGCGCTCTTTGAGGTTAAAGAGCGCAAAAGCTTCTTTATCTCACTTTGCGTCTGCGACTGCTGCGCACTTCGATTGATCGGCCTGAGCATCGTTGTGGATGCAGTTGCGCGCTAGAAAGTGAAACAGAAACTAAAGCGTTGCAGAATTCGGACACAAACACACACGCACACACACACACACACTTGTTGTTGGTGCCGCTTTCTGTTGCTGTTGTTGTTTGTTGTATTTTCTATTTTCAAGTATCGGCAACGGCCCGCGCCCCATCGCAAATGTTGCCCAGCAACTTTCTATGAAAAAATTCACTTTTTCCCCGAGTGGTGGGGACGTTGCAATGCGACGCGGCAACTCAACGCGGCGAGCCAGCAAAGCAGGCTTTTGTGGTTAAGCCTATTTCCTTGGCCCTCCTACCGCCCGACCGCCCCCCGTTGTCCCCCCTCCCCCGGTGGCAAGTCGAACCTCGGAATGGATTAACACGTTGCCGCCTTGTCTGCGTCGCACGCTTTTCCTGCGCATTGCAAAGAAAAAGGAAATTTGTGTAAAGCAATATGCAAAAAACCAGTTGAGCATTGAAATTATAGCCGCCATATGCCAAACAAGATCTGCCAGCCGCCAAAGAAAGCAAGAGCGCGCAGTGTGAGATCGGAAGCGGGTGTTGACCGGTACTCGTATAACGAGCAAGTGCATTACCACACAGCCACACATCCACAGCGATAAGTCTAGTGATCTGTAGATCTGCAGATCCGCAGATCTGCACATTGAAAACTGAAAGTCACCGCAAGTATGCGATGCAATCGCTCGCCTCGCTCTCAGGCCAAATAATCGATCCGATCTCGACTGGGAAACTGGAAATACAAGCACAAGTGTGTAAATTATATTCACTCGATTGACAGATACGCCACAAATGCAGCATTGCCGAGTGCATAGATCAAAAGAAAACAGACTTGTCCAAGTGCCAACCGCATTTCGAACTAGGGCTATAATTTCTGACTTCTGATTTACACTCTTTGCAAGTCGTTGTACATTGACTTAAAATGCACTTAAGTGATTTAAATAAAAACAAAATTAAGTTAACTACAAGAAGTAGTAGCTAATTTAGATCTTTTCGAAATAACAGCATAGGGAAGTAGGACTAATTTCTGTCTTCCAATTTACAGTCTTTCCAAATTGTAAGGATTTGAAATACATGAAAATTAAGTAAAGAAAGAAGGCGACTTCTCTATAAAATAACTGCATAGAGAAGGAGAGCTAATTATAAGCTATAATTTCAGACTTCTTTCAAAGTTGTGGTACATTAAAGTGACTCAAAGTACATTTTAAGAAGTCGCAACCACAATCGATCTTTTTTCAATAACAGCATTTCGAAGTAGAACCAATTATAAGCTATAACTTCTGACTTCTTTCAAAGTCTACATTCAATCAATTGCACTAAAGTGACATAAATTAAATTTGCAGAATTCCCAACTAATATACATAGATCTTTTAGAAATAACAGCATAGAGAATAAGGGCTAATTACAGGCTATGATTTTAGAATTAGACTTAAAGTAAACAAGAAGAATTCACAACCAATATACATAGATCTTTTCGAAGTAACAGCCTAGAGAAGAAGGGTTAACTATAAGCTATAATTTCGGGAAGTTGTGGAACATTAATGTTCATGGCACTAAAGTAATTTAAAGTAAATTTGAAGTCGCAAACAAAATGGATATTTTGGGAATAACAATTGTGTGGCAATTGGACGAAAATCTGAAGTGTAGCCAGCAAGTTTATCGCTCTAGAGCTGTGGCAGATAATGCGACGAGAATCGCGAGAATCGCCGATGAGCAGCATAGATTTTATCGTTCGAATGTTTAACAGGTCTCAAGAGTCCAAATTTCTTATCTGCACCACTAATTAGGCAGGCCCGATAAGACAACACGAACTACAAATGGAAAATGGGCAGCATAACGCAATGTTTCCAATAGAGAGATTGCAGCTCGGCTTGGTTTCACTTGGCTCAGAAACATTGGCAAACCTTTAGCTGCTAGCAGAAGATGCTAACGGCAGTACCTATGGTAGTACTGCTCCAACTGAAAGAACGAGCACATTGCTTGATGTATTCTTATGGCCGGGCTGTGTTCTCAATGTGCAGATTTCTTGTTTACTCTATGACAGACAGCATTGGCCAACATTGTGATTGCATATGCGCAGCTAATAATAAAATATTCGAATAACTCTGCCTAAGTAGTTCACACAAATTGCGGATTGCGGATTGCATTCGACGACTACTGCGCATTTGCGTGTCTTCTGGGAAACGTTGCAAAACTGCATTGCGTATACGCCCTGGATAACAGCAAATGAGCAACGCCGCTGTACAAAAGACACAAAAAATGCTAAAAACTTCACACACACACACACACATGTGCGTAGTCTGCTGCATTTTGCAATAGTCAGACAACAAAAAACTTGGAGAAAAAAGTGGAGTAAGAGTTGTTATGTCTGCAGGCTCGCAAGAATGCGATTGGCGAGCAGTTATGCTGTGATTGCTGTGATTGCCTAATAGATCACAGTTTGGGCAGCATTCAGGGAACGTTTGGATGAAGTAGAGTCAAGTGATTGCTATTGTCGAATGCATAATTTAGCAAATACTTCTCTTATCTTCGCGTCAAGCAAACTCTGTGTGCCCAAACTTAGGCACAGGGTATGCATGAAACGTCAGAGCGAGCAAATAAATCTATAAATGAATTGACAAATAAAATGCGGCCCGGCCTGCCCCGCCACGCCCCAAACTGCTCTGCCGCCGTCTTGGCCCGGTTTGTTGTTTGCCGTTGACTGTTCACTGTTGCTTTGCCTTGCTTCGAGTCTAAGCTTATTACATGATGCGAAATTCGAGTTATGCTATAATTCTGCATTGTTTGTCTTGAAAGCGGAGCAGCGACGACAGCAGACGGCGAAAGAGGAGACACAGAGCGGACAGGGAGATAGAGAGGAGAGAGGAGAGAGGAGAGATCGACTGGAGTTTGAGTTTGTTTTGAATTGTTTGTGCTTTGTTTGTTTGTTTAGTATTTGCGCTGATTTGTTGGCGTTGTCGTTGTTGTTGTTGTTGTTGCTGTTGTTGTGCCGCATTACGTTTCGCATATTTCCCATAAACCTAATTAAATGCGTCGCTCGCGTTGTTGCTGTAATTATGGCAGTTGTTGTTGCCGTTGTTGCCGTTGTTGCTGCATTTACGCAACTATTTGTGTTCGCTTGCATGTTTATGCATGTAGCGACAAGCGGACGGGCCGCCGGACTGCGCGACATATGTTTGTGCTTACACGTCGATCTGCAGCTGGCCCGAATCCCACCCCCTCCCCAGCTCAGCATCTCCCCCCGCCATTCGCGCTCTCTCCCGCTCGCTGCTCGTCTGTCAATTTTCGAGTTTCACCCACACACAAAGCACAAGCTGTTGCTGATCGTGTCTATGGGGCTTTATGCTCAATTGGGTGGTGTTTGCCTCTGCCTTCCCCTGCCCTGCCCCGCCCCGTCTCGCCTTGGCGTTTTTGGGCATTGTGTCTGGGGCAGCTGGCGATGCGGAAGTAGCTGCTGCAGCGCAGTGGCCACCATTGTTGTCGCGCTGCGTGTTTGCCGCCTTGTTGCGCCTCTTGTTGGCGCCTGCGACAACAAACTGAAACACATCTCTCGACAGCCGATCGCCTTCGCTACCACAAGCTGCCTGCAATTGCAAACGCTGCTGCACTTTTGCCGAACTAGTCGAGTTCAACAATTCGAAAAGTCTCTAGAGGCATCACAAACTTGCAGTTGCATTATACCTTGTTGCAATCAGTTTATCATGTTAATTTGTCAACTAAAGCAAAGCACTCTTTAGCTAGTAGTTATTCAAATAAAATTGAACAAAGTTTGGACAGCATGAGATATTCCCGAAATGTGTTGTTGTGGCACTATAGTTCTTGTATTCAGCTACTTAATAACACTATAAAAATCGAAATCTAAAAACAAAATTTAATAATGTTGAATATTGAATATTGAATTTATTTCAAAGTTAGCTTTAATGAATATACTAGAATATAGAAATATTTAAATCTAAATCTAAAAAGAAACAAAGTTATGAACATCAAGGCACAATTTTGAGCATTCATTTTTGATTTTTTAATTTATTTTCAAATGAGCTTTACTGAAGTTATAGGAATAGATAAATTTGAATCTAAATCTGAATCTAAAACAAAAACAAAATGTTGAGCATTCATTTTTGAATTTATTTTCAAATTAGCTTTAATGAAGTTTTAGGAATAGATAAATCTAAATCTAAATCTAAATCTAAAAAAAAAAAACAAAATTAAACAAAGTTAAGAAAATCAAAGCGCAATTTTGAGCATTCATTTTTGAATTTATTTTTCAAATTAGCTTTAATGAAGTTTTAGGAATAGATAAATCTAAATTTAAATCTAAAAAAAAAAACAGAATTAAACAAAGTTAAGGAAATCAAGGCGCAATTTTGTGCATTTATTTTCGAATATTGAATTTATTTCAAATGTAGCTTTAATGAAGATAATAGAATATATAAATATTAAAAGAAAAAATTAAACAAAGTTAAGGAAATCAAGGCGCAATTTTGTCATTCATTTTCGTTTCTTCAATTTATTTCCAAGTTAGATTTAATGAAGATTCTGTAATATAGGAAAATATAAATCTATATATCAAAATCAAAAAACTAAATAAATAAACTAAACTAAGGAAATCAAGACGCAATTTTGTGCATTCATTTTGGATTGTGGAATTGATTGCCAAGTTAGCTTTAATGACGTTATAGGAATATATAAATCTAAAGCGAAAGTATTTAAAAAGTTAGCGAAATCAAGGGGCATTCATTTTTGATTTTTGAACTTATTTAACTTGAACTTAGTTCAGAGCATAGGGCATCAAAGCGACGGCTTTCTGCGGCAAAGTAGTTCTAGTCATTGTTTCTGTGTCTCCACATTTTTCTTTTTTTGGCTTGGTTTTGTATGACAAGCAAATAAAAACAGCTTGGCCGAAGCACGGCCAGCGCTGCGGTGTGGTGCGGTGTGGTGCGGTGTGGTGCGGTGTGGTGCGGTGTGGTGTGGTGCGGACAATCAGAAGAGCGTGAAACAAGCGAGGAAAGCAGACGAAAGAAGAGAAAAGAACCCAGCTGAACTGAACAAACTTTGCGCGTCGATCGTCACTACAAATGCTCCACTCGCCCCCGTCCCCGTCCCCGTCCCCCTCCCCATTCCTCTCCCGGTCTGTCCCCAAGACTGGCAATGCCACTATGTAGCACTAGCATTGCCACTGCCACCGCTTGCCGTCAACCGCAACAGGGCCACACGCACACTTACACACTTACACACTTACAGACTGCCAGACCCTCCCACACACTCTGCACACTCTACACACCCACACACACACGCACACTCAGGCAGTCGAACACATGACGCATCGCATAAATTATTTTAAATTACTTTTAATTGGCAATGTTTATTTTCTGTGCGCTGCTTTTGGGTGCCTTAACATTTAATAATTTGAGTTTCGGGGTCGCGGCTCTCTTTCAATGCATCCTGAAGAAGTCGCCAATTGATCGTGGAAATAGATCGAATTGGAAGTTATAGATAAACTTAGAATAGAAACACGTTATATATGGCAACAATGATTGTGAAGATTAGAAGACAGATGAAGATCATAGAATAGTTAGAGAAGTCACGTGCAAGTGGGAAATCGCAATAGTAAGTTTAAATAGAATTGCTGCAAGAATCTGAAAACCCGTGATAAGTACGATCTATTAGAGAAGATTACGGCGGAGATTTGTGAACCGTAAATGTTTGTTGATATTGAACTGTTGCCCTTTAGAGGCGCAGCATAATTATAGAAACGTGCTAAAGTCGGAGAATCCGATTTATTTTTAAGCTTTTGACAGCCCATAAAACGAACAATATATTTCCAAGCCATAAATCGTTCTTCTCTGAAAACCTGAACACTAGTCAAGCACGCGACAATGCCTATTTATTGTTTTGATATTCCCAAGTTTGCTGGCAATCATTAGTAATTGATAGTGTCGAGGGCTTTGCAGTTGCTATCCGTAGTTCGAAGGTACGTTCAATTAGCATTGAGGCAACGTTTTAATCAATTAAAGCGCATGCAAAGCACGGAATGCGCGAACACGACACGAGCTCGAGTCGACTCATCGATTCGCGCTCGCAATCCTCATCGTCATCGTCATCGTAATCGCAATCGTAATCGCACTCGTCTCAGCTCTATCGAATTGCAGTTTCAAGAGTAACTCAAATTCCTATAAATAGACTGCAGGCGTATCCAATTTGCAGTGCTTACATAACAACTGACTACAATGATTCTTAAAGTTGCACAAAATTTGTTTATATTACAAGTATATGCAGATATAGGAAAATGGGGAGAACCGCTGGCAAACAATGCTCAACCACTGTACGTTTTTTACAGGGTATGTGAGTGGGTCGATAGCATTTTGGTGCGCTGTTCCGCACTGTGCGCTGGTAACCGATCTCAGTTCTTTGCCCCGTTGCAACGGCAATAAATAATCGCGCGAATTGTTCAAATTCTCACGAAGCAGCCTCCGGCCTTATCTGCCTTGAGCGATTGCAGCCGCGCGCTGTGCTGCAGCTGAAACGTCTCGGAGCGTGGAGACGCGCAATCGATAAGTGATCGAATTGGGGGACATCCTGGTGCATATCGAGTGACGTAACAAACAGCTGTCGTCAGCGACGGCGGCGCGACAGCATGTCGAACAAGAAGTGTGCAGCGCCGCCGCTTGGCAGGTGGGCAAACTACTGCGACTGCAGAGCACCGCTTTTTTGCAGCAGCAGCTGAAGCAGAAGCAGAAGTGCGGCGAGGCATTAAAAAGCGCTGACAAAGTGCATTGAACTCGAAAGCGAGAAATTCTTATGCAAAAACAACAACAACAACAACAACAGCTACAAAAAACGGCCAACGAACATTTCAAAATTAACGCAAAGTTGCTGAGCCACGATGCCCGCTGCCAGAAGTCGACGTCAGCGCTGGCATTCAACGTCAGTGACAGAGGCAGCGGCAGAGACAGCGACAGCGACAGCGACAGCGACAGCGTCACGTTGTGGTCGCTCTTCACAATTACATACAATATTTATATGTTAAATGGCCAGACGGGCGCCGGGCTTAAACACTCGTCGTCGTCGTCGTCGTCGTCGTCGTCGTAGTACGATGATAGAGCAAGCATTCAACAAGTGCCCGTCCCCTCGCTTGCGCGCTCCCCCTCAACGTTGGGTTAAGTTTGGATCTTTTTTTTCGTATTTAAAGTTTAGTTTTTTGTTGCCTTTTCGGGGTCGTGTTGGGTCGACGTCTCATAACATCTCTCTCATCATGTGTACATCATCAAATTAAAACAGTCTTCTTTTCTTTTCCTTTTTTTTTTTTGAGTTGTGTTGTGTTTCTTCTTATTTATTTATTTATTTATCTTGTTGTTGTTACTGTAGCGCTTCACATTGTTATCGCATACGTTGACGACGACGCCGACAGCGGCAGCGACGCAGACGGAGCCGAAGTGAAACGAACTTTGAGAATTTTGCCGGGGCACGCAATGCAGTGCAAGGCGATGGGATTAAATTATTGAATCAGATGCGGGCAGCAGCTGCACACGAAGTGGGGTGAGGTGCGGTGTGCATTGCAGTGGGGAGGAGGGGGCAGCGCGAGAAGTAGCAGTTACTTAGTTCAACTTGGCTGCCCATTGTTATATCTGCTACTGTTGCTTCTACTTCTTGCTCGTTTTCATCTGCGTTTCCATCTTGTGCTTCTAATGCATACCATTTCCATTTCCACATTTGCACAAACGGCAAACGCCATTTGACGTTGCAGACTCTTATCCCGCGTGTAGCTGGCTGAATGCATTTCTTATTTCTTTTTTTTTTTGGCCGTTAGAGAACGTTCAACTCTTAATTAGCAACACGCATGCCTGCTCGTGCTTTTGCAATTCTTGCAAACATCGATTTCCTATGGCAAACATCAATCTTGCTTTGCAGCCAAAAATTAAATATTAGTAAACCAAGTTTAATTTCAGTCATGTTTTACTTAAAGCATTTCGTTGAAGCTGTTTTGTTTACCACCTGTATGGGTGTGACCGCAAGTAAAAATTCGAAAATATACCAACCGTAATAGTGCCCACCTGGTTACACTGCATATGGTATATTGGTATATTTCTGAAGCGCCTATAAATAGGCGCGCCCTTGTCAGTTTTATTTTTGCAAAATCAGTATAAAAATGTATGTGCCCACTAGTTAGACTACAGTAAAAAATATATATTATTTAAAAGCGAAGTAGATTGGCTGGAGAGTACTGAAATGATTCGTTTGAGTTTCTAGACGCTTTGCGCGCGCGCTCTTATTGTATTTTCAAGGTGCCGCCTAAAAGCATGCAATAAATTTTTACGAAAGCACGTTCGCTTAGCTGCTGCTGTGTATGGCTAGATGGCGCCAGCTGCACTTGAAATTGCAGTGGCCAAACCAAATGAAAATGCTAGAATTGTAATTAGGTTGGAGTTAGAACATTACTTTGAAAACAACTGTTAAGTAAATCAATTTATGTGATAAATACTAATTGGCTTTAAATGTGCTTTGCAGAAACTGAAGGCGAATTGACACGTCTAATCAAAACACTGCCTTGGGGGCCACTGTACTGTGTGCTGCAGCAGGATGATCAAACATTTACCGCCTACTGCAGCGAAGAGATATCGGTGAGTAACGCGAGCTTAAGCTCGACTAAAAGCGCTAATACTAAGAAAGAGAGAGAGCTGAAAGCTTTCAAAAACACACTCTCATGCTCATTGTAAACGTAAATGTGCTGTCTCTGTTTTGTCTGTCTTTTTCTCACACACCCACACACACTAATGCACCCACTAATAAAATGGATTCTAACTTAAACGAAAAACAAAAAACAAAAAAAACTCACTCGCTACTAAACAATAGATATTCCCGGCAACGCCGAAAAAGGAGCTAGAGGTAGGTAATGTGCTAACCAATCCTAATCGTAGAGCTTAACGTCTTTTGTTTGCTTCAACATGAAACTATCGTAGACTGTGCAAACTTTCCCCTTAATCGCGCTCTCTCTCTCGGTAGCTCGGCGATGTGTGCTACGAGGATATACCGCGCGTGCGCCTGGACCGCGTGCGCCGTCCGGCCAAAGCGCTGTGGGACGGTCCGCCGACGCTGGCGGAGGAGAACGAGGACTCGGACACGTGTCTGGGCAGCGGCATGATGGGCCTCAACGACATCGTGCTGAACACCACACTCTACAATGATCTAGGTGAGTGCAACATAATTTGTTTTGCTTTTAATTGCGTTGACCTACGAGCTCAGCGCATCGCATCGCATTGGTAATTGCACTTCGTGTGCTATTTGTTGTTAATGCCACTTTTGGGGCCGACGACGATCACAGCATGTATGTAACGTATGTGTGTGTGTGTGTGTGTGTTGGTGTGACTGCCCTTTGCCGTCGCACCCGCCGCAGTGCCCGCTCGTTGGCTACTGTGAGAAGTCACTCAGGAAATTTGTTTGTATCGTCGTCACGCATGCCAGCACATTGGGCACAATAGCAGCACAGCTCAGACAACGAACGAGCGACTGGCGGGATGGGGGGCGGTAGGAGTGTAGGCAGTGACTCTGGCGGAAGAGCAGCGCGCTACTCCACACACAATACACCATTCAACGGCCCAGTACTCGCAGACCCGAGCTCGTACTCATGGAGCAACAGCAACAACAACAGCAGTAACAACAACAACAACAGCGCACCCGACACACGACAACAATGGCGAACTCGTTAATGACAATCTACGCGCGATTGAACAAGAGTGAAGTGCAGCGAACGCGCTGGAACAAAGGCAGCTTCCCAATCGATATCATTGTTTATCGATTAGGCATTTCATGTGCACGCTTCTTGCCCTTTCAAGTGGCCCCATTGTCTGCGCTAATTGACTATCGATTATTTATCGATTAGGCGTGCGAAATAACTGCAACTCTAGCAGTAGCTTACTGTACTTGAAGCCGTACTGTCGACTAGTCTGTTTCTATCCATCACTTCGCACAACTTTAGCTTTAACCACTTGCAAACACAACTCTAACTGCACATCCAGCTTTCAAATGGCTGCCTTGGCGAGAACCTATCGTTATCGATCGTGATTATCGCTTCGTGTTGTTTCGCAATGCCCTCTGTGTTTGTTTCGTTGCATTTTACACAAAGTTTCCTTGTTAGCTTGTTTCATTCATTCAATTATTGGCCACTGATTCGATGGTAGTCGTCGTCGTCGTCGTCGTCGTTGTTGTTGTTGTGCGTGCATGTTGCCTGATTTTGATGTTGCTGTTAATGTTGTTAATGGCTGCGTATCAAGGCTGCCTTTGGACCAGAGCCAGGCCGAGCCGCGTTAAGCCGATTCAAAGCTAAATAATCACTGAAGCGAACACTGCGCAGGCGTCGCTGCTCGACACCAAAACTAAAATGCAATTAAAACAGCGATTAGCTCAACTTGCTGCTTCTGCTTCTGCTTCTACTTCTGCTTCTGTTTCTTCCTCTGCTGCGCTGCTTGGTGCAACAAATGTAAACAAGACGACGCAAAACACTTGCAACGCTTCATGCGTCGCCTTTTCGGCGTGCTTTGTTCCGACTTCCAAACTGTTCCATCAATGAACCGAGAATCCACACTCAACTCACACACACAAGCGAGAGCGAGCGCGACAGCAATACTGCCAGCGAGCGAGAATAAGAATGAGAATGAGCGGACGAGGCGAGAGCAAGAGAGCGCAACGTGTCTCATTCCGTTGCGTTTCATTTGCTTGCAAGTCATTGCACCGTGGAGCAAACACGAGAAACCAGACTATCATGGTCATGACTTCTATTTACATTTGGAAGCGTCATCTTATATCTTTTATTTGCCAGCAGTTGCCCTGTACGTAAAGTATTGAGTAGTGCCTAGTGCTGGCAACACATTTTTGTCTCCCAACTTTATATATCAATGATAATTGCACTAATTGCCTGCTAATTTGAGCCCGTACATTGAATAGACAGTTTAGGCTTTTACAAACTTCGTTGCACAAAAGGATCAAGTTATAGTCTTTGAATTTTATGATTCAATAACGCCAAAGTGCTCTATAGAGCTGCATTCTATTACAAAGTGATTATCTAGACTGCTTGTCTAAATTTAGGTTTCTAATAAGCGCAAAAGTGCTCTACCGCACTTCATTCTATTACGAATTGATTTTGCAGACATTCCAGACTTTTTGTCTGCACATGCCTACAATTGGAATGCTATTAAATATATTCTGGTTAGTATGCATATAAATTTGCCTAGTTTCGTAAAAAAGTAACCCGAAAATAGCAGAACATTTCTGTACAATAACAGTTGAATTTCAACTGATTTAAAATGCACTTCTGTTAATATTTGAAGCAAGCCAACAATTGCCAACTTGTCGCCCGCTTGAGTTTTGTGCGGCGTGGCAATCGAGTGTGCACCACTGTGCGAGCACTGCGAGCAGCTTTGTCGCTGGCTGTTGTTGCGTTTCGGTTCGGTTCGATTCGTTTCAGTCCACTTTAAGCTTCCGGCGCAGGCGGTTGGGTTCGGGTTCGTTTTGCTCGTTCGTTAGCACTCGCGCTTCGGTACGTTTTCCTCCACATGCAAATGGATTTTCTTGTTTTTTTTTTTCAAGTTTTCCTTTTCAATTTTTTTTCTTTTTGTTTTGTCAAAAAAAAATGTGTGTTTTATGTGCTTTTTGAGTTGTTGTGTCGCGTTTACAGCTGAGTGGCGGCTGGCTGGTTGGCGAGTGTGTGTGTGTGTGTGTGTTGCAAGTGCGTGTGTGTCTTGTTATTGTTTGTGCGCTTTTCAGACGACGGCTTTATGCAAAATAAGTACAATTATTGTGCTGCCCAGATAGATAGATGGATGGATAGAGATGTTCGTGAAGTGAATGAAAAATCATCAAGTGAAAATATTTTGTAAAACTATGCGCACCGTTGAGCGCTGCGAATGCGAAATGAAAAAATGTTCTATAAATAATTGCGAAAACATCGCGCACAACAACCACAACAACAAGTACAAATGAACGGACGACGCACAACGCACACACACCAACACACACACACACACACAGGCCGAAAGTAGAGAAATAAAACGGAGAAAAATTCAAGCAAAAATCGGCCGTTAAAACTGGGCAACTACAACGCGATACATAATCATAATCGTGATCATCATCGTGATCTGGGCTATAAACTGAGCGCAAAAAAAAGAAGCAGCAGCAGCAGTAAAGAAAGAAAAACGAATCGTGTTCTGTTTCAGTTTCGCCGCCACAAAGGAAAACGCATTCGTAATGTCTAAAAACGCCCACAAAACACGCACGAGACGCTAAGAGCTGTGCGCGTTTCAGGCGCGTTTCGTGCGCGTTTTTGCTTCACTGCGATCGCCGTGGAAGTGAAAGAAAGGCAAACTGCAAAACATCTGACGCTGGAAGTGGGAAACGAAAGAAATGTAAACTGAATTAGGGAAATGAGCGCTTGACACCAATTCCAGCGCAGGGCCAAAAAGGTTTAGCTTAGCCACAAGGGGGATTGTGGGGATTGGGGGGGGGGGGGTGGCCAAAAGGCGGCCAAGAGACACCGGAAAGTGGACGTTGCTTGTTATTATTGTGGTGGCTGTTATTACTGTAAACCGTTTACGGCCATAATCGCATCCGGATCGGCTTTTGGTTAAAGTGGGGGGGGGGAGGAGGGGAGGGGGGTGCACCATCTATGGCCGATGTAAATCAGAATTGAACTGCGTGTTGCGCGAACTGTGTCAGTCGCATTTGGCCAAGTTAGCAGCGCCAAAGCAAACACGAGTGAAAACCTACGAAAAGCAAACAAAAAACACAAACACAAACACAAACAGAGGCGGGCGGGCAGGCAAATAAAGCGACGCTGCAAATGCCGCCAATTGACACCAATTAAATAATTTGATGCACATGACCCACATTTTATTTATATTAAGCGCCGAGAAGCACAAGCAGCAGGCAACTCGAGCGACGGCGACAACGAAAACGCTGCTAAAAATCTAAATATACATATTTCTCAAAATCAAAGTGCAGCAGTGCGCAATGCGGCTGGGAAAACTTTCTTTTTGAAACAGTTGCTTGCCACATTTGAAGAGCAGCGCAGCCATGCCGCCGACCCTGCGACGACCAAACACTTGCCAAGGAGTTAGTCAGGCGATGCTCTAAATAGGCTCAGCACTTGGTGAACCTCAGGCTTTGTTCAGCTGCGGTTGCAGCTGAAGTGTTGCTATAAGTGGCAGCTCTGTGTGGCTGCCGATAAGGTTGCGCCTCCCTCAGTCGAGTGCCCCGACAAACCTTTCGCCGATTTCCATTTCGATTTCGGCCATAACTCAGCGCGTGTCGCAAAATATGCAGACTGGGGCGAAGCTCTATTGTCCAGCCGTAGCTTGTAGATTTCGCTCGATGGCCGCAGCGACAAAGTGATGCTCTATTTGTCTAATCTGCTGCAATCAATCAGCGGCGAGCGCCAACTGCGGCACACAGTCGCAATGTCCGTCGCGAAATACTCTTCGTTTTGCGTGCGGCTTGCTGCTGTTGCTTGTTGCTTGTTTTACAATGCCAAGCGAAACAATAGACGCTCCCTCTGTTGCGGGCTGTTGCGGGGTGCTGCCATTGTGCATGATGAATGCCATTGTGGCAGCCGCCTTGTTGTGGGTGAAATTGTGAGCCCGAAAAACGCGTTTGCTGAGCTGGCATTGTTTGCTCGCTGTCGCAGTCTATTAGCTAATTTTATGCACAGGCGAAACTGAAATGCAGTCGCCAGTCGCCAGTCAACCTCGAGCGACTCGAGACTGGCCCGCTGCGATCTTCACGCCAACAGGTGCAGTCTGAGCTGCAGATAGTTGCACACTCTGTATGTCTGTCTGCAACTGTTTGCAGTTGATTAAAAGTGAATTTCCTCCGTTGTATCCGCTACTTTGAAGTCGTCGTCGTTGTTGTTCAATTGAGGCAGCGACAGCGACAACAATTAACAGCAACAACACATTCAGTAACTCATATGTCATAAATATCTGTCAGTCACTCGACAGTTCACGCTCCGCACATTTGCATGCGAGTGTACGCGTATATATCTATTTGTGTGTTTGTAGATTGCCCCTTCGCACTTTGCACAAAAACTGCGCGATGTCGTCATCGACGTCGGCATCATTGCCAACATTGCCTTCATCATCATCGTCGAGCGTCTTGCGGCCCCTGTGGAGCGCAGTCGATCTACATATGGCAATTGTTTCCACTTCCAATTTGAGCTGGCCAATTATATAATAGACACACACGGCGTATACTTACTCGCTCTCACTCGCGCGCTCAGCTCAAAGAAAGTGTAAAGGCACTTCAACTAGTTGCCAGCTAGACGCAGTTAGACTACGCCTCCAATTAAGCGTAGGAAATGATGAATAATAATAACCCATAGCCCAGTCACTGCTCACGCGATCTGCTCTAAGCAGATCACTCGACAGATCCTCAGGCTGCTGCTCGCCATGACGCACTTCGATTACATCACGCCCAAAAGGATTAGGCTGATGGCATGATCTGCATGTGCTTGCTACATTCCAGCAGCCAATTAATTGCCCGTCAACGTTGACAGCAAAACTATATAGGCAAACGAGTTCGATTAATTGAATACAGCGCGCAAAGGAATGTGCCCAACATATGCACAACTTGTGAATTGATCTATTTCTGAGTTTGCACATGAAGCTTAGCAATGCTATTGCTACTCAAAGAAAGCTTTCATTAGTGTCTTGAAGCACTGCAGTAATGATCAATTGAATTGATGACGTTGCTGACTGGAGGCAGTCTCTATAGCATTTTCTTTTGATTGTTTTAGTCCAATCGTTACCCTGCTGTAGTTATAGATCGTTTTGATGCGTTTTACTCGATCAGATGTGGCAGCTGGAGCAATTGAGTGGCAACAGCGGTGGCAACTCGTGCCCTTAGCCGCCTGTCTGTGAGCGGTGTAAACACGTCGATGGTGTGGTCGTTGTTTATGTAGAATGCCGACGTCGAATTGCGCTACAATTGCGCCCTGGAGGGGGAGGGGGAGGGGGAGGGTGAGGACTGGCCATGGCCACTAACATATTTAGTTGTGTGATTTGTTTACACGAGTGTTTATCGCACCTTGAGGTGCGTTTGAAATCATTTCCAAAAATAAAAATCTCTGAAAATCGAACGCAGTTCGCCGTTTGCCTATTTGCCCATTTGCCCATTTGCCGTGCGCTGCTCGTATAAATTTAGCGAAAACAAAATGAAAAATCAGGGAAAATAATCGCGTAAACAAGGCGAGCTATAAAAACAACAACAATCATTTCACACACACAGACACAGCGAAAGAGAAGCAAGCAGAAAGCAGTTAAATTGCTTTATGTGCCCATTTCAACATCTGAAGACCCCGTTGGGCGCTACTTAGGGGCCGGCTAAGACCTGGTAGTCTAGTAGTTTTTTGCCCTGCTAAATAATTTACATAATATGCAACACATGTTGACACGAATAACGAGCCAAAAGTGGGCGGCCCCCCCGCCCCGCCCCGCCTCTGCTTGCGAAAGAAGATAGTAAGAAGACGACGGCAACTAACAGTCGACGTCTTGCTCCTCGTCTTCTCTTGCTCTCCTCGCCTTGCTGCCAGCGTGTGAAAAATTGCGTTGCGTTGGCCAAGTGTTGAGTTTGAGTGGAAAGTGCGGCTCATTTCCAGTCGCTCGCTGATAATGAGGCAGCAGCAGCAAGCGACCCAAGCCACTTAATTGGGGAAGAGTTCGCGCCGTCGCGCAGACCTCGCAATGAGGTGAACAACACGCGAGCAGCGCTGGGAAGGCCGCCAGCCTGCAAATGGGCAACAGATGAGACAGATCCTACTACGGTCAAGTTGATAGGACACAGAGAAACAATTAGAGAGAGAGAGAGATGGGACAGACAGTCATATAGTACTACTCTCTGCTAGTTACACACTAGAAGTCAAAGACTGGGGCGTAGATCAGGAGAAAGTGAGCAAGCTGAAGATTCAGAGAATGAGTCTGAATGAGTCTACATATGTGTGCAAGATAATAGCAATAAACTCTGCTTTCAAATCGATGGGCAGCTTAATCGACAGCGAAATCGTTTACGACTATGTTATATTGTGCTCCGATCGCATAAAAACGTAAACGTATCTGCATGTGGCGATCGTTAAATCGTGAGGGAAGACGGCCAATTTCTGCGGTTCAGCAGTCGCAGAACAGAACACAAAGTCAACTGTGAAACCGATTAAACTGAATCTGCATCTGTATCTGTATCTGTAGCTGTATCTCTACTTGTATCTGTAGCGCTGTCGCCGTGGCTGTCAATGTACGCGTCGCTGTATCTTCGGGCTTAAGCGACTGGCAACTGCTTAAAGATTAGAGAGCTGCCTGAGATGATGACGAGGCGATCAGCGACAGCGCGAAGTTCTCAAGAGTTATTGCGATTATCGCCAGCCCATTGAAATTCACGGCCCGTTCACGTTGTGAAAGAAGCGACAATTGGAGGGAATTCTCTCTCTAAATGGGCTGTCCCCGAAAAGAACCGCAAATATCCGTCGAGAAAAGACGGAGACGGAGACGGAGACGGGGAGAAGCAACAACAACAACAACAGCAACAGCTGGCGGACCGGACGAACTACAACAATAAACAACAATTTTCACTTTTTATTGTTGTTGTCGTTTGCTTGCCGCGCTCGTTGTTAATTTAATTTGACTGTGGCCAACGGACGATCAACGACCACAACAATTGTGTGCTCCCCTCCCCCTCCCCCTCGCCCGCCCACTGCCACGCCCCGTGCAGTCGAAAGCGCTGCCTGCTTAGTTTTTCAGTTGACGTTTCGAGCTGTCGTTGTTTGCATTGTTCTGAATGAATCAGACAAAAGGCAACACGTTTATGGCCATCTGCCCCCCCCCCTCCCTCTCTCTCTCTCTCTGTTGACTGATTCGTTCACGTACTTTAGCTGTACATGGCCAAGTACACACACGAGCGACTCGCTGTGTCTCTGTATCGCTTTCTGGCCATTCATTCCCCATTCTCGCTGGCTGACTCTTTATGTGTGTCGCAATTATCGCCGCAATCATCGTGGTCCATTTTGATCATCGCCAGCGTCAATTACCCTGCCGGGGTTGCCTGGGAGCAGCTCGCCAATAAACTGGGCACAGCATATCGCATCGCATCGCATCGCATTGCATCGCTTCGCTTTCGCATATAATAGAAATCTCTCCGTCCGTCGCGCTGTCCGCTGCGATCTGCACGCTTCACTCATTCTGGCTGTGGCGCCGCCGCCGCTGCTGCCACCGCTGCTGCTGCTGCCACAGTGCCAACGACCCCAGGGAGGCCCCGAGACGCCTCGGGCAGCCACCCGGGAGCTCAGAGCCAGAGACCCTGCGACTGTGCTTGCATAACGCTCATCAGACTCGACTCAAATGGCCAATTGTTTTGCGGCTGCCACTAACTGCGACGCCAACTGCGACGGCGACTGCGACGCCAACTGCGACGGCGACTGCGACGGCGACTGCGACTGCGCGTCGTCCGCTTTTTGCAGCGTTTTTGTTCTATGCGACAATACGGAATACGGACAAAATTTCCCACGTCCACTGCGAAGAAAGCCGCGAATGCGAAAGCGCAATGCTTGAATGCCCACAGCGAGGGTCACTCCTAAAGTCTATGAAACACGGCATACTACTATATTATACTATATACAGCAGCAGTTGCTCCCATCTACTCTTAAACTGTCCCAGAGACTTGGGGTATGCGACATGTTTTGCTGGCACTAACTTGAATAACACGATTGTTATGGTACGATGATCTAGAGATGTGTTTTGCAGTCACTATCTCGAATAACAAAATTGTTATAGTACGACGATCTAGAGACTTAAGCAGGCGACATGTTTTGCTGGCACTAACTTGAATAACACGATTGTTATAGTACGTCGATCTTTCGTCTATTTGATTTGCTGATTATATTTGTATGACGTGCTCTCTCAGCTCACAATGTAGTTATGTTTGATTGAACTTTGAGACGTAGAGCTGTAAAGCTGCTGCAAGTGAATCGCTGAGCAAGCTGCTGAAAGCTCAACAACTTGTTTGTGGCATCATAATGTACTTTAAGGCTGCAAAGAGTTTATACTGTAGTGATGTACTTTAGCGCTGTTTGCTAATCATTGAGCCATAGAGCGCATAGCTTTAACAAGCTTCTACAAGGGAATCGCTGAGCAAGCTGCTGAAAGCTCAACAACTTGTTTGTGGTACCATAATGTGCTTTAAGGCTGTAAAGAGTTTATACTGAAGTGTTGTACTTATGTTTGATTGAACTTGAGGTTCGATTTGCCTTTCGAGCTGTTCGCTGACCGCTTAGCGCAAGAGCTTTAACAAGTGAATCGCTGGGCAAGCTGCTGAAAGCTCAACAACTGTAAAGAGTTTATACTGAAGTGTTGTACTTATGTTTGATTGAACTTGAGGTTCGATTTGCCTTTTGAGCTGTTCGCTGATCGCTTAGCGCAAGTGAATCGCTGAGCAAGCTGCTGAAAGCTCAAGTCAACAGCTAGTTTGCTCACAATTTGGCATCAAATTGCACTGTGCCACAATGGAACGCGCTGTTGAAGCGTGTGGCGAGTAACTATTTATTGTTAATGGCAAAGATAAACAAAAGATTATCGCATGTTGAGCCGCAATTCAGGCGTTGCCGCCAAGTGGCAACGCTGTGTAAATACTCAGCGGCAGCATCGCAGTTGAAGCTCATTAGCAGCCAATCTGCGGCTGTAGCTGTGGCCACTCGACGAACTCACGCAGTTTCGCATTAGCCGGTCAATCAGCGTGTAATTACAATTATCTTTACCGTATAAACATTGTTTGTTTGATGGTTTCCTTGATTACGCTCGCATTACGACGCCGCGTCGCGTCCAGAATTAACTCGAAATTCGGCTGAAAGCTCAACAAAAAAAAAGCAGGCAAAAGAAATCAGAAATGCGCAAAAGCACAAGATGATGATTAACCTACAACGGTGAATTCGCGGCAATTAGCACGTGTGAACTCTGGAATCTTTGTGCGTAATCCTGATCGTGCTTAGATGGAGATCAGTTCATGCATTTGTCAACTCCACTCGAAAGTGCGCGATCTGGGAAGCCAGCAAAATGTTTTCGTACTGCCAACTGATTTTCCAAACTAAAGTTACAGAATTTCTAAGAAGTTTTACGTTTGCAGTGAACTACAGTTTATTTGATTGCAAACAGGCTAATGCAGAACTTCAATATATCTATGCATTGCTTTCTGCATTGTTTTTGACATTAACATTTTGAGAAACTTTTGACTTTGCTCAAGAATTCAATTCGGCAATAGAAGATAGCATTTTCAAAGATTTATAATGATCTGAAGTTTATTTGATTGCAAATAGACAAATGCAAAACTTCAAAATATCACTGCATTCTATTCTACATTGTTTTTGATTGACATTAACATTTTGAGAAACTTGACACATTCCCAAACAATTCAATTGCGATCAAATTTCCAAATTTTCACGTTTATAATGAACTGAAGTTTATTTGATTGCAAAGGAAACACAAAAAGACAAATGTAGATCTTAAAAATATCTATGCATTGCATTCAACTCCAAAAATTTCAAGAAAATTTAAGGCTTATAAACGATTCAGTTTATTTGATGCAAAGCCATTGCAAATAGGCATTATTTTTCATTGATATACACATTTTGATAAACTTCACACTTTCCCAAACAATTCAATTGCGCAATAGAAGATCGAATTTTCAACTTTCGTTGCACGATTCTATTATGTTCAAAGCTTACATGCTGCAGCAAAAACTACACGCTTTTTATGTGTGTTTCTTTTCTATAAGGGTGTCAGGTATATTATATTATATTATATTATATTATATTATATTATATTATATTATATTATATTATATTATATTATATTATATTATATTATATTATATTATATTATATTATATTATATTATATTATATTATATTATATTATATTATATTATATTATATTATATTATATTATATTATATTATATTATATTATATTATATTATATTATATTATATTATATTATATTATATTATATTATATTATATTATATTATATATTCAATATTATACGAGCAATATTATACATCTCTTATATAATATTTTCCATGAGTTTTCGTGAACTTTTGCACAGTCCTTTAAGCACAGTGATCTCTCTGCCCTAGATGCTGTGAAGTTTCGCAGCTGCCCTCGCTATAACTTAGTACGCTGGGATCCCATGCATGAGTTGTTGCTGTCTGCAGCAGCGGCGACGTCGCGACGCCGGCGAATTTGATGCGATGCGACGCGACGCGACGCCGCGACGTGCAAAAATGCAGCGCTGCCAAATTATGCATTACATGGCGGCCCACGCGGATGCGAAACAGTTGATCCCCGTCTCTGCACTTATTGTTGTTGTAGCTGTTGTTGTTGCAGTTGCAGTTGTTGTGTTGCTGGCATATTGCTGCATTAATCAGCATTAAGTTGGCTGCAACTCGATGCGGCGTTGTAGCTTTATTTGGCGCATCCGCCGCTGCAGTCGGCGTCGCTTTGTTCTTCTCCTGCTGCTTCCTCTTCTTCCCTCTCTCACACACACACACACACACTGGCACACACAGACACAGACAGAGTCGAGCCATATGCGCACGCATATCAAATTCTGCCCATTTGTGGGCATTGGCTCGCACTTCCGCTCGCTCGCTCGCAAGTCCTGCCAGCAGCGCTTACAGCTTACAGGTGCGCCGCTGTCGCTGCCAACGCAGGCAGCGACGTCGCCGTCGACTGCGACGCCGTTACGCTCGGCTGCGCTGGGCGACAGCGGCCGCAAAGACTGAGAACAGCTGCGTGCAGTGGAGAAAGTAAAGCGACTGCGACGGCGACGGCGAAATTTATGTTTATCGCCACAACTAACATATATAGCCATAACCATATGCATACACACACACACACACACACACACGTGTGTGTGACGTCGTCGCTGCCAGCGGTTTTCTTTTCTTCTTTGTGTTTTCGGGCTCACGCAGCTGAAACAGCTGAAAACGCGGAGAGAAGAAAAACTGAAAATGATGATGGAAAAGTGTTTTCATGGCAAAACGCACGCAACTTGGAAAATTCATTAGCCACAACGACAATGGAAAAGCCACAGCCGCAGCCGCAGTCGCAGTCGCAGTCGCCGTGGAAAACGCGCATAATTTTATGCGTGAAAGCACCCCCAATAAATTGTGCATAATGAGGCCAGATCCAAAGCTAGATTGCCCATCGAATGCTTTCGCAGTTTTGTCTATGCTATTAAGGATCGAAAGCGATTAGTTCCATAATGACGCAGTTGAAGAACAATCGACGTCAAATACAGACTCTACAGACTCTATTGCAATACATTTAGTGTTTCTCTTTCAAATAATCGAACAACATCCAACAAGAGTGCGTTATTGCAACTTGTCAAATCAATATACGATTACTGTTGGTGTTACTCAGTATTGAAAGCAATTAGTTCGATACATTCGAAGACTAACTGAGAAGAACTCTACAAGTTGCCTCTGTTTCTATATTTGTGTGCAAATGAAGACTATAGTCTTTAAGATTATTGTTAGTTTCACTAAGGATTGCATGCGAATAGTGCACATTTCCACACAAATTAATGCCGAGAAGTTAACTCTATTTGAATACTTTTAGTTTGTCTCTTTCAAATAATCGATTGACAGCAAACAGAGTGCGTTAGGGCAGTTTTTCTATTACTTTTAAGAAGTTCGCATGAGGACAATATGTTAGTGTTACAATTACTTCGATGTTGACACATTTGAACACTAATTGATGCCAAATACTGAAGTCTAGAAGTTGACTTCATGTCTCTAAATAATCGATTTGCAAATTGCTTTTAAGAAGTTTACATGAAGACAATGTATTGATATTGATATATTTTCATTGTACATTTCCAGACAAATTAATGTCTACAAGATTACTCCACTTTAATTCTTTTAGTGGCTCTTGTAAATAATCGATCGATAGTAAGCAAAGTGCTTTAGTGCAGTTTGCAAATTGCTTTTCAGAAGTTCACATGAAGACAATGTATTGATATTGATATATTGATTGTACATTTCCAGACAAATTAATGTCTAGAAGATTACTCCACTTTAATTCTTTTAGTGGCTCTTTTAAATAACCTATCGATAGTAAGCAAAGTGCTTTAGTGCAGTTTGCAAATTGCTTTTCAGAAGTTCACATGAAGACAATGTATTGATATTGATATATTTTCATTGTACATTTCCAGACAAATTAATGTCTAGAAGTTTACTCCACTTTAATTCTTTTAGTGGCTCTTGTAAATAATCGATCGATAGTAAGCAAAGTGCAGTTTGCAAATTACTTTGAGAAGTTCACAGCAGACATAATTATTACTGTTAGTACTACTAAAGACAATTGGTTCTATAATTTTACATTTGCAGACAAATTGCTACCACATGCTGCAGACTCGTATTTCAATACTTTTAGTTTATCTTCGTCTAATAATCGATCGCTAGTCAGCAAAGTGTGTTTAGTCAGTTTGCAAATTACTTTTGAAAAGTTGACTTAAAGACAATACAAGATTATTGTTAGTATTGCCAAGTATTGGAAGCCATAAGTTATGCTAGCAAGATGTTTCGATAATTTTACAATTCTAGATGTCTACTGCAGTCTAGAAGTTGAGTCTTTTCTCATTTTCTTGGTGTGTCTCTTGCAAATAGTCGATCGATAGTAAGCAAAGTGCGTTAACACAGTTTGCAAATTACTTTTGAAGAGTTCACATGAAGACAACATGCGACGATTCATGGTCGAGTCGACGCTTGTGGTGTTTCACACGTTTGCCAATTGCCAATTGCAAATTGCCAATGGCCAACTGCCCGTTAGCCAATTGCCCGTTAGCCAATTTGACATTTCACTGCTCGCAGAGCGAATCGCAATCGATGCGGCATCGAGCAGCGTCGCTAATTCCAACAACAACAACAACAACGAGAGCAAGAACGAGGTGTCGCGCAACGCTGAGGACTGTTTCGTTTCATTACCATGCCGTTCCGTTCCGTTTCGTTTCCTTGCGCCAGCAGCCAACGAGCGTAAAATTGTGGAAGTTAAAAGGAAAATTGTTTAAACAACGATGACGCTCGCTACTTGTCTTCAAGCGGCAGGCGCGCAGACGCTGCGCAGTCGCGTGAATAAAATAGCTGCCAGAATTAGTTAATAATTTACCACAGCTAGATTTTAAAGAACGGTATTGTGCGCGGGCGGAGAAAAGGTGTGTGCACCCGAGAGGCCAAGGGGCCAAGGGGCCAAGGGGCCATAGGGGTGGCAGTTGTGTTTGAAGTTTTCGGCTCTTAGGGACGGTGACAGCGCGTCAGGGTCAAACCCTAGGGCAACCAGCACGCCATGACCATAAATCTTAATTGTCGGCGCAGGCAAGCGAAACAGTCGTCGACGTCGACGTCGACGTCGCAGTCGCTGTCGACGGCGTCTTTTTGGGCGGCAGTCAGGCAGTCAGGCAGTTAGTCAGCCAGTTGGCCACTCGGTCGCTTGGACGACGGGTGTCGCGCTTTCAAACCCACTCGCTGTTCGCCACTCGCTGTTCGCCACTCGCTGCTCGCTGCTCGTTACTCGCTGCTCGTTACTCGCCACTCGTTCGGGACTAAAGCGCTTAGTACGTTTCTTGCAGAGCAAGTGTATGGAAAACATGCCGTGAACTTTGAGTAGACACGCAACAAACACCAAATATATCAACAAAAAACATACTACAAAAAAAAACACTAAACAAAAACAAACTTACAAAATACCAAAAAACACCACCAAAAACCAACAGCAACTACAACAAAACAAAACAAAAAGTAAAAACAGAAACAGAAACAGAAACAAGAAAAAGTGTGAAACAAAAAAGAGGAAAGCAAAAACAGTGAGCTAAACATGAACTGCGGTGCACTGCGCACAGTCAACGACGACGCGCAGCTGCCGACGTCGCAGCAGCAGCGCAGCAAGCAGCAACGCCTGCAGCAGCAGCAGCAGCAGGAGCAACTGCAGCTGGAAGCGCAGCGCAAGATGAACTCCATGCCACGCACTCCAACACAACAGCAGCTGCAGGCGACGGCGACGGCGACGACGCCGACGCAGTGTCGCGCCGTCGCCCTGGAGCAGCAGCCGCTGCGACGCAGCACGATGCCGCGTGGGCGTGGCCTCGCCTCCTGTCTGCGCGGCGAGCGCGACGACGCCCCCACGCCGCCCATACACGACGTCCACTGCGAGCTGCAGCAGCTGCAGTTGCTCCAGCAACAACAAAAACAACAGCAGCAGCAGCAGCAACAACAGCTGCTCCTCCAGCTGCAACTGCAACAGCAGCAGCAACAGCAGCAGGATCAGCTGCAGCTCGGCAGCGGCGGCAGCAGCAACGGCAGCGCCATCATGTCTGCCACAGCAGCACTCGACGCAGCGGGCGGCAGGAGTAAGTTGATTGTTGATCAAGGGGCAGCAATTCTTCAAGAGCAGCTACACTTCCTATCTTACTTCAAATTGCATTTAGACTGCACTACTACTTAACTTGAAACTGACTGTAAGCAGTGTCCCCAAACTTGTTCTAAATACACAACTAGCTGATGGGAATCATGAATGAAATCATAACAAATTTGCTTGCAGCGCATGCAATATTTGAAGTGATCATAAGGGCAAACTTAAAAGAGGCAGCAAGCGATCAGCTTAGCTTCTACTTGAATGTTCTTATTGTTCACAGATTGCAATTGAGTCAGTTGGGAAATAATTTGCATTCCAGTTCAAAGCACTAACTGAATACAGGCAAATAAATGTCTTAGGAATGGTTCAGAAAAATTCATATATTTTAGTTAATAGAACTAAAATCAAACTGCATTTTGACTGCAGGGAAATAAATGCCTTAGCAGTGATTCAGAAAAATTCATATTTTTTAATTAATAGTACTAAAATCAACGTGAATTTTAACTGCAGGAATATATAAATGACTTAGCAATAGTTTAGAAAAATAAATATTTTGAATCGAACAGAAATCAAAGTGCATTTTTACTGCAATGATATAAATGCCTTAGCAATAGCTCAGAGAAATTATTATTCAGAATTGATAGAACAGAAATGAGAGTGTACTTTTACTGCAGGAATAGAAATGCCTTAGCAATAGTCGAGAAAAATAAATATTTTTAATTGCACCAACATCAAAATGAGTTTTTACAGCAGGCATATATTCATATTAATATTTTTGAATCAATAGAACTGAAATCAAACTGCATTTTGACTGTAGGGATATAAATGCCTTAACGATAGTTCAGAAAAACCATAATTTAGAATCGATAGAAGACAAAACGAATTGAATTTGTAATTCAGAGATAAAAATGCCTTAGCAATGGTCCGAAAAAATAAATATTTTGAATTGATGGATCGCATGGAAACGTAAATTTTTACTGCAGTGATATAAATGACTTAGCAATGGTTCAGAAAAATAAATATTTTGAATCGATAAAGCAGAAATCTACTTGGATTTTTATTGCAGGGATATAAATGCCTTAGCAATGGTCCAGGAAAAAAATATTATAAATTAGTATAACTGCAATCAAATCGAATTTGTATTTCAGGGTTATAAATGTCTTAGCAATGGTCCAGAAGAATTAATAGTTGGTATTGATGGAACAGAAAGAAAAGTGAATTTTTACTGTTGTATGAAAATCAAAGCAAATTTATTGGCTTTGGAATTCTCAGAAAAGCAGTTTATAAGTATAAGTTGAAATGATCACACATAGATTAGAGTGCAAAGTGCGTGGCAAGTAGTGCATAGTGCACATCGAGTGAGGTAGCGAAGAGTTCTTTAACTATATTCTTGCCAGTGGTATCAATTTAACGAAAAATATATAAACTAAACTTGCAGAATGCCGATTCCACGAATATATACATATTAAGGCATATATTTTAGAATCGACAGTAACTCAGGCATGTCGCGTTGCGGAGATAAGCAAATTCTTATCGATTTAGCATCGCGGGAACTCAATATTCCCACTAAAGATAAAAACACGAAGAGGAAGTTAGGAGCGAGGGGAAATATGTATGTGAATGTGGAAGCAAAGAACTGGCAAAGTCGGGTTCGGTAATGCATCATATGCGATGATACGCACTTCATGATGCCAATGACATCATCAGCTACGAAGAGGAAGAGCTGCCGAAGGGGGCAAGCGGGGCTGGGAGTGGGGGCAATATTGCTTTGATGTCATTAGCGAGGCCTCGACGAGTTTACAGTTTAGCAGAGCTGCGTCGCCTGCCCTTTTGGCTGGCAGCGATGCGACGCTGGCTGCTTAACGGTAACCGTGATGCGCTGACGTTGCAGCATTTGGCGGCAAGCATAATCCGTTGCAACCTGTGCGCAGCGCAGCGAAATGAGGAAAAGCGATTGAGCATGGGCAGGAAAATGATCATCACAGCGCAATAAGTCTGTGGACACATTCTGAGTGACGAATTGTGCGAGCGATTGTGAGTGTGAGTTGTGTGCAAACCGGTTTTCCGGCCTCACGAAACCCTTTCACTCACACGCTTCTACTGCTGCTGCAGGCAGCTTCCTCAACAATGGAGCTCGTCCCATTCTATGTGAAGGCTGTTCAATGTGCGTTCACACGTGCCGTCAGTTGCCCCGTATCTTCATCTGTAAACGTAGATGTATCTGTATCTGTAGCTGTCGTTGTCGTTGTCGTTGTCGTTGTCGCTGTCGTTGTTGTAGCTGCAGCTGAGCGAGGCGTCTTTGTCATTTGACGACGACACAATTTTATGCTTTGCCGCTGAATTGGCGCATTTCGCCTCGCCGCTTTCCATATTTTTGTTTTGCATTAATTGAAGTGAATTCATAACAAGTTGCGCTAGCACAAAGGTCAAGCGAGCACATGTAAATGGGTCGGGTTATTGTTATTGCCAGTGTTATTGTTAGTGTTGTTTGGACGGCCACAATTGCCAATTGTCATGCACTACTGATAGCGCTCGCCACACTATACACACACACACACACACACACATACACGTATAGCCATCACTTTGTAGCACAACGACTAACGCTCTCTTTCCATTCCACTCTCTCTCTCATTGCAGGTGAGTACAAATCGAAGACATTGCCTCGCATACACTTTGATACGGCGCTAAACGATACGTCATTAAATGAAGGTAAACAAAACGCACACACAAGAGAGTTTCTCAGTTGAGAAACCTTGCACAAACACTGATTATTGCCACAGCAGTTCATTATCTACGAACATAATCCCCGAAATGGGTCTGGGCTATATTGCAAAATACGCTAAAATAAATATCGGTAGTTAGTTTGGAGCCATGTCCCATATCAGCTGACAACCTTGTCAATTGTGGCAACATAATAGCTAGTGTTGTACATAGTTACAGATCACGAAACGCTGTTCAACATACACATGATAGCAACGCCACAGGTCTCACTTCAACTGCTCCCAGACATATAAGTAAATTGGAGAAGTTTATGGCATGCAACTCGTCATGTGGCTGTCTATTGCAGTAATTGCAAAACTGTCGCTTTTTGTGCGACAATAGCAAATTAAAAGCTGTAGAACACTGAGTCTAGACGTGTGCGGCGACAATGTGTGAAATCAATTATATTTAATACGCGATCTCTACATCTGTAATTAGCTGCACTTAAATCAGCAACTAACGATTTTGCTACCACGTTTACACTTGGAGATGATTCTATGAACAATTTCCTATCATTGTATTTTGCAAAGTTTAAAATTATAAATCAAATACGTTCCCAGCGGCAACTGCAATAAATGCACTAAGTTCTCACTCGCGACTCCAAAGCCTCTCTAAGCTGAACTTTCTGTTGCATACTTTTAAGCGCGCATGCAAAAAATTCCCATTGCATACTTTTAAGCTGATGGAGTTGTCACGTATGGCTTGAATAATGTTAAAGCAACTCTGATGTGATTAAGAACTGTTTAAAGTGCTCGAAAAAACACTGCTACTCATCTTTCAATTTTGTGAAGTGAAGAAAAACCAGCTGACACCCGTCGTTAGGTATATTTACCTGCAGTTAAAGCGCGTGTTTTGGCAACTTTGCTTGTGGTCAGACCGACGCAGGTGTTACAACTTTGAAAATATCTGTCGTGAAAGCAAATCATTCAATAATAAATGAATGTAATAATACATCGATGCTTCTCCACCTCTAGCTGCTGCCATACTCAAAATGCAAATGCGAATGGAATTGAAATTGAAATTGGAAATGGAAATGTGCTGTCCAAGCTTCATAAATAAGTCGCACAGTTCCGCAAAAGGCAGCGCTAAGGGATTGCCAAGGCAGAGACGGGCATGTGGGGAGGGTGAGGGGTGGCTAGCGAAACGTGTGCGGTGAGCGACACACACGTAAAACGCAAAAGTCACGCACTTCCGCTGAGCAGAGCAGCAAACAAGCAGCTGGAGTTGGGGGAGTCGCTTGGTTAATGTGTGTATGCCTCTAATTTGCTTATTATGCGCTGCCTCTCTGTACTTAAGTCCGAACACCACAAAACACAATGTATACTCCAAAGTGTGCATGTCTGCATGTATGTGTATGTGTTTGTATGTGTGTGTGTACCTGCGCTCAATTAGATCAATTACGAGCCACATTGCCACTCACGCCCTTACGCCTTATGGCTCTTGGCTGTGGCTGTGGCTGCGCGTCTCGTTCGGCGTCTCTCCTTCGCCACTTTGCATTCTTCCACTTGTACTACTTGTTCTTGTTGCTATTCTCCTTCATCTACTTCTCCTACGTCTTCCTCTGTTCTTGCTGTCGCCTTGCTTTCGATTCGCTTGCTTACGATGCGCTGCGCTTCGAATAATCGGGCATATGTATTGTTTTACCGTTGATACATTTGATTTGACACGCCATGTTTGCCGATATTCTTTTGTCAAGTCTGTGCATGTCGTTGTCTGTCGCACTCGCTAATTTCATGAACACGTACAAACATGCATGAACTAAATTGTCAGACCTAAACAATACAATAGACCGCCTCCCGGAGAGTTGACAAAGTCGAGATAATGTTCCGCCATTGAGCCGTAGACCTGCTAGAAATTGGAAGCGTATCGTGACGGTTCGTGTGTGTTCATGAAAGCACAACAGTACGCCGGAAAATATCTGCCTATGTATGTATGTATATATTTCACATGTATATACGTTTAATATTATTATGTTCTGGACGTAATATCAAATGAAAAGCGCGCGGTGATCGCACCTAGAAGGAATGCAGACATTGTCTAGACGAATTTTCAAATATTTTAAAACATTTTAATCGCTGTGAACAACATCACAGAATTATCTACAAATATTTTAGATGCATACATTGTTAATGCACTTTATCAACTGCAGTGCATTTATTTGTTTGCTTGGCTCAATCGTGACTCGAGGCTCTTGCTCTCCTTCGCTCTCGCACATACACTGATACACTCTCACTGGTCGGGCAATTCGGTTGCTTTGTCAACGCGCATGGGCAGCACTGTTTTCTATTCGGCAGCACAGCTTGACTGCAATGCATATTCTCTCACTCAAATGGACAGGGCTGCAGCTTCTGCATAGTAAATGTTTACAGTTTTATTTACTACTCTAATAATTTAAAACAAAACGTAGTTGACTGCGATAAACAACAAATAAAAAATTATTCAGCAACACAAAAAGGTTATTTTGGATTGTCTCCGCTCGTCGAATGGCTCAACTTTGAGCTGCTTTGCAACCCTCGTTAAGCTGGCGTCGATCGCAAATGCGCTCAGTCGCTTGCTGCCTCTCTCATTCTCTTGCTTACTCTCTCATTCTGTTTATCTTGGTCGTGTGATGCCGTAGTAACGGCTGCGTCGGCGGCAGCAGCGTCAGTTGAGTGAGGAACGCGTTAGTGAGTGGAAGTGAAGCGGGAAGAATACGGCGAATACTACGCGACCACGAAGAAGAAGAAAAACGCTTGTTCTCATTGCGTTTTTCTGTTTTATGTGTGTTTTTTTTTACATTTTGTTATTGCGTTTGTGTGGTTTAGATTTCGATATTGTTACTCTATCTTCCTCTTCCGTTTGTCGCGTACCTATTTTTTAAACTGTTCCTGCGTGTGCAAAATATTGTTTTAATGTGTTTACAATTTTTTTTAACGCAATTTGAAGTTGAAATGCGTGAAATGCTTTGAAAATTGTGCCCCGAAAGTTGGTCGGGAAATGAATAAGTGTGTATGTGTGCGCGCATAACTATACAAACACATACACACACACATGCATGCTGGAATAGTATTGCTCACAGTTGCATGCATCGAAACGCAGCGAATGTGATGCAAAGTCGCGATAAAATA
This sequence comes from Drosophila rubida, assembly GCA_035046165.1. Taxonomy (NCBI): domain Eukaryota; kingdom Metazoa; phylum Arthropoda; class Insecta; order Diptera; family Drosophilidae; genus Drosophila; species Drosophila rubida. The sequence continues at coordinate 17,263,493 of JAWNOF010000023.1, read as the reverse complement.
ACTGCAAACAACAACTGCAAATGCAACTGGCGACAACGACGCGTGAAAAAACTAAGAAAACAGAAGAAATAAAATAAAACGTTGGCTCGCAAACGCGGAAATGCACTTGAGCGCATAATTTTTATAAGCCAAGCGACACCAGAAGAAACAGCAGTAGCAACAACGACAACAACAACAATAAAAACAAAAGCAGCAAGAAACACTGCAGAAAAAAATACTACAGAAAGAAATAAAGAAATTGCTTGTCAGCAAATTGCAGCAGCACAAGAAGCCACAACAAACACACACACACATATTCAAATACCTGCACACGCGCGCGCATTGGCTCTCTTCCTAACGTCTGTCTCTGTCGCACTGCAGTGCGCGCGCGCGCCTTCGCCTGCTGTGCGTATACGTGTATGTGCCTGTGTGTGTGTGTGTGCGAGAGCGAGAGTAAATTAAGTGCGTGCATTAGCTGAGCGAACGCGCACGCAAGAGAGCGCAAACAAAGAGAGTGGAAGAGAGCGAGTGATGATGAGCGCGGCGACCGAGCAGCAGTAGCAACAGCAGCAAACACAAAGAGCCACAATAAAAACAATTTAAACGAAGCGCGCAAAATGTTGCAGGCGCATAGTGACGCCAGCAGCACAACGACGACAGCATTAACCAAGAGCCAGAGCAGCAGCAGCAACAGCGACTGCGTCGCAGCGACACCAACGACGCCCGAGGAGAAGTCCCAGCGCCGACGCTCCACATTCTATGTGCCGCTGGTCATAGAGGACGACGATCACAATCACAATCACAGCTCGAATCACGAGCAGCAGCCGCAGCCACAGCAGCAGCAGCTGACCTCGCACGGCAGCAACTCGAGCTTGAGCAGCGGCAGCCAGAGTCACAGCTTGCGAAAGTCCGGCTCGGTGAAGAGCGGGAGCGGGAGCGGAAGCGGAGGCGTCTCCAAGGTGAGCGCCCTGTTCGGCAGCAGCAAAATGTCGCCACCCTGCGGCTTCAACTGGAGCATCAGCGGCAGCGAGGCAGCCGCACAATACTCCGACTCCGACGACGAGGAGCAGCAGCAGCAGCAGCAACAGTTGCAACTGCAACAGCAGCAACAGTCGCTGCAGCGCCAGCAGCTGATCAAGTCGTCGACCAGTGGCGCTGCAGCGGCCACGCCCGCCGCCAAGCTGAAGCGCTACGGCATCGTGCTGAACGTGATCAGTCTGAACGGCAGCAGCAGCAACGAGGATGGCCAAACAGAAGCCGCAGCAGCGGCGGGAACGACAGCAGCAGCGCTTGAGGCCGACGTTGATGGGGGCAGCGCGAGGTGCGCGCCACGCACACACTTCAACGAAGATAACGACATTGTTATGGCCACGCCGCCCAAGCAGCAGGCGCTCTCCCTCTCGCCCGCGCACTCGCGACAAACGTCAGCTGCGACGACGGCGACGGCAGCGACAGCGACTCGGGGGAACGGCGACGACGGCGTCGACGACGACGACGATGAGTCAGAGATAAGCCGCATGCAGACGAACACCTCCACGCCCATCAAGCTAATGAAATCGCGTTCGCGCACCAACATTCTAGCGGTCCCGCTGCCCAGTGTCGAGCGCGGTCTGGCCACGGCAACAACGCCAACAGCAACAGCAGCGAGTACGTCATCGCCCACGTCGCGCACCACAACCACACTGATCACGCTGCGCGCCAAGTCGAAGACCTTGCCGCAGAATCTGTCGCCATCGGTGGCACTGCGCGAGGCAGCGGCGCTCGACGACAGCGGCACAACAGCCACAGTCGCTGCAGGCACACAGTACTTTGGCTACAGCAACAACAGTCAGTTGCAGCAGCAGCCGCAGAAGCAACGCCAGCTGTTCGGCGGCAGCCAGAGCAACTTCGGAACTAGTTCCAGCTCCAGTTCGCCGTACAAATTGCAGGGCAGCGCCTCGGCCGCTTCCATCATAACGCACAGTTTTCCGCCCAAGAACTTGTTCCTGCTGAAGTCGACGCCGAAACTGGGCGCGGATGCGACCGCCACGCCGCCAACGTCCGCGCACGTGCCACATTCAGCTGCCATCGTCACCTCGCCGCCAAAGAAGTCGCTCAGTTTCATACGTCGCGCGCACTCCACGAAGCTCTCGCGCAGCAACTCGCTGCTCAAGACGATAGGCGGCTCCTCCGCCGCCGTCGCGGGCACTGCTGGTCAGCCGTTGTTGCCGCACGCCGGCATGCACTCCTCCTCCGCACACCACCAGCAGCTGCTGCAGCAGCAGCAGCAGTCGCACCACAGCTCGGCGCTGTCCGCGTCCAGCAGCTGCGCCAGCGACACGGGCAGCTGGGGCAAGCATTTCTATCAGAGCTACGATGTCTGCCCCTTGGGCCTGGACGAGCTGAGCGCCTACTTCCAGACGGACCACTGCGAGGAGCTCATCTGCGAGCGCTTCATGATCAAGGACCTCATGCTGCACTCGACAAGTGAATCGGCGGCAACTGCAGCCACGGCGGCAGCCGCTGAGGCATCCACGGTGTCCGAGAAGCAGCCGGGCGACGCCACGGCCACGGCTACGGACGATGATGCGGGACATCATTCTGGTATGTTGCAAGCCTAGCAAGTGGCCAGATCAAATACAATGGGTTGCCTCGTTTGTCACGTCCCGCGCAGTCACGGCTCGTCGGGTTCATCGTCGTCACTTCCTGTTACGCATCGATCGATCGAGCGAGCGAGCGAGCGATCGATGTGTTCCTGTGATGGTGGTTGAAATTCGCCTCACGACCAGGGTTGCCCTGCCCCTTGTGCTCCCTTTTTTGGTTCGATCGTGTGCATTGGACGGCAAACCAGCAGTTCGAGTGAATAAAGAAACAAAACGAAACGAAAGGCAATGAAACGCTACGAACGAAAGACAATGATAAGATAAGAGAACATGAATTCCTCTTGGCACCCCCGTCAGCTCTCTTCCACCTTTGCAGGCCACGCAAGTTTTTATGTTCTCGTGTCGATCGACTATCGAGGTACTTCACACATTCCCCTTCGCGTACCCCCCCCCCCCTCCTGCCCCTTCGTTTACGACGCTAAGCCTTCCTGTTCTGTTCTGTTTGGTTCTGTTACCTTTGGCCAGCTACACATAGCTGCGCACTCTCTTTATTTACACTTGGCATTGCCTCCCTCTCACTCTCGCCGCCTGGCTGATATTCACAGTTCGATTGTGCGTCGTTTCTCCACTTCGTTTTATGCACGCCGTGCTGTGCGTGTGCGTGTGCGTGTGTGTGTGTGTGTGTGTGTGTGTGTGTGTGTGTGTGTTTGGTAGCCCAATTGTACGGCTCAATTGTAGCCCATTTCGATGGCGTTGGCCCTGAGAAGGCAGCGAAGCGTCGCACAATGGGCGTCAACTGCGGCAAACGCCATGAAAAAAGAGAAACAGCAAAAATAACAAATACCAAATTGTTTGGTGAATGTACGAATATTATACATAATATGCGTTATTGTTGTTCCCCCTCGAGAACAACTACATAATGAGCTGATTGCCTTACCAAGAATACAAAAATTCCACTCAAATTTAATTATTAATGCCTTTTCCCCGAAACACATACAAACACACACACACACATACACTGGTATTTACGCATTTATTATGGGATCGATTCTATGTGTTTTTACGGCGAAAAATGCAAGTCGAAGGCATGTAAACATGTCGCAGTTCGTAGTGCTGCAATATCAAAATATCCATAGTTGGTGCACTGCAGACGCTAACATATCGTGTGTTAATTATCGCATGCAATTAACAGACAGCTGTCGATAACTAGGTAACTAGAGAAATTGCCTCAAAATAAGAAATGCAACTATCGATAGTGCAGCAGCCCATTCATCTTTGTGCACTACACACACACATGCGAATATACCTATGTATGTATATGTATATGTGTGTATGTAGACCACTTATGCCATTGTTCCGTTTGCTGCTGCGGCGGCGTCGGCGTCGGCGTCGCCTGGTGGCTGCTGCTTGTTTTTCAGTCTCTTTGGCTACAATTTCAATTTCATTGCGCGTTGCTTGTTATTATTGTTTGCTGTTGTTGTCTTGCCGCCGTTGGTTTCTTTTTTCGCTGTTTTTATTATGATTCACACACGCACGCACACCGTGACACCCGCACCGAAAACCAGTTTGGGAATTGAAACAACTACGGGCCTCACAGCTCACAGTGAAACGCTCGTTCGCCATGGAGTCGGAGTCGCAGTCGCGAGCGCAGCAAAGCATCCAAGAGAGCGCAGGAGCGAGAGCCGAACACAAAGAGAGCAGAGAAAACGGCAGACAAACGTTTTGACTCACAAATTGTTGTTGCTGGCATTTTTCGTGCACATTTTGTCTCCTCTTCTTCTCCTTCGACTTGTGTCGATTTTGAGCACTCACAACTCAGGCTGTGAGAGCATCTGTGTGTGTGTGCGAGCGGGAGAGAGCGACATGGTCAGTGCTACTTGCATTTGTTGGGTGCATTTTATTTGAAATTTGATAAGGCAAACGAAAAAAGGTTTTGTAACAGCCACTCAATGCTACGCGACGCAACGCGATGCGACTCGACTCCAACTCCCATTCCGATTTCGAATCCGACTCAGCTGAGCGATTCTCGATAAAGCAACAGAAAAAAACAAACACTCTAGAAACTCAAGTGATAGATAGAAAGACACATGAGCAAACATTTGCTGGAAATGTGTTTTGAAATGCTAGATCGCTCCCTCTCGCTCCGACTCTCACTCTTACTCTCGCGCAGTGGCCTCTGTGTGTAATTGTGCACTTTTCATATTTAATATTTCATTCAATATTGATCTATGATGGGTTCTGCTGGGTCCTACTCGCTTATCGCCTATCGTGTGGATCACTGCTCTATTGACATTTTTATTTATTTTTGGTTACAATCGAGAGCGTACAACTGCGATCGATGGACGCCATTGTCCGGCTTCGGCCTGTTTCCATCCATTTATCAGTCGCGCAGTTGACGGATCGTGTGAGAGACGCATAGACAATAAATAAATTTGTTTAACGCGCTGTTAATTGAGTTGAGTTGACCTTATCGCCAGATGGGGAAAGAGACACAAAGAGAAAGAGGGGCGAAACGAATCGAATTTGTCTACGATTTCCAATTCATTCGCTACAAATCGGCTTTTGATCGCTTTCACTGCTGCGCCCCTCCTCGCCAGCAGTCAACTAACCCCTGACCACTGACCACTGACCACTGGCCACTGGCCTTACCCGGATTGAACGATAAAATCACCATGTACTTGGTCGTCGCTTGTCGCCGCCATTCGGATCACACTGAGGTCGCATCTCAACTCAGCTTTTGATCAAATGTGTTGCGAGGCACGCAGAAGAGACTCTCCCCTTAGACGCACGTAATAGGCCCTGGCCTCGCCATATCTGGCACTTGATCGCGATCTCTAAAATAGAATTGGCAACACACAAAAGATGAGACACTGATCCAAAACTGAAATCACACAAATCTGTCTGTCGTACAGCCGACAAAAGGCACGCAAGCGATCTCGTTGTCGTTGTCGTTGTCGTTGTCGCTGCTTTATCAACTGGGAAGGGGAATCGGATTTATAAACATTTCGTTGACTTGATAACACTTGAGGAGTCAATTTATGAGAGGAAAATGTGTTTATTGAACCCTATTTCGAAGAGCCTATCGAATGGATCCATCATAAGAACGATAAACAACAAACTGTGCGCTGCTGATAACAGCTTGGAATGGGCGAGTTTGCCAACAGACAACAGACAGCTCAACATGGTTGCAGTTCACTTCAACTCTAGCTGAATCCCCAGAAGAGATAATAGTGTGTGTGGAGATAGATAGTCGTCAACTACGAGAAGCTTCAAACTATTTCTGTGAAATATTTAAGATTTAGATAGATATTCAAGTAACTAGTTGAGGCTCGTTACTCATTTGCTTTGCTATTCATTAGTCGAGACTGCTGATGGTAATGATATGACTGCAGGCCGGAACTTGCCCCGTAATTATGCCCCAGTGGCAGAGCAGACGCTGCTCTAAGCTGATCCATATAATCAGCAAATTAGATGCATGTCGCTGTCTTCGCTTTGTGCGCTTTTGTGGGGTGTGCCGTCGTCGCTCTTTGCATTTCTATTAGCTCCGGCGATGGGCGTAGACGTGGGCGGGGGCGGGGCTGGGGCGTGGGCGTGGGTGGGATGCCAACGGAGTCAGTATATAGAAATCATAATCATAATATGCGCCATTTTTGTGCCGCATCGCAGTTGTTTTTGGCTTTTGTGGCTGCTGCGCCTATTTAGGGCTGGCCAAGAAGATGTTTCAACGGGTTTTGATCTTGTATAGAAATCTTTTATAAATAGCACTGTTGTGTGTCGTTGTCACAGCAGCAGCAGCAGCAGCCACAACAACAAACACATGACACAATTTCTGAGCGTCGTTGTTGTTGTTGTTGTTGTTGTTGGGGTCTTTCCTTTTGGCTTTTTGGTATGACAAATCGCGTTGTTTGCATCTGGGCAACTGGAAATGAATCAACGATGCGGAAGATGGCCCCAAAAGCAAAAGCATTCATGGCATGGCATATGAATAAATCTTTTCAATTCAGCACGAGAATAAACGATGTTTGCTCTGCTTGATGAATCAGATACAAGACACACAGAGCAACAAAATAAAAGGGCTGCGACTCTGCTGCTAATCAGTTCGCCAGCCAAGATGCCCAAGATGACAGCTAGCTGGGTGGGCTGGGCAAGGTCGTTGTGTGCTGCGCGGGCGAGAGCGAGGGCGAGGGCGGCAAATGCCACAAGCAGCAGCAGCGGGAGAAGAGTGTGGCAGCGGGGCAAACCAGTTTGCTGCCACAGGCAGAACGAGAACAAAGCCGAGAACGAGAGCTCGCCTTTTTTCGGGGCAGCTGCGGCGTCGTGCGTCGTGCGTCGTGATGAATCATGCGGCGGCGAGTACCTGCAGCCATCAGTGCCTCATCAGGGGCGGGGCAGCGGCCGCAAGAACGGCAACGAGAACAACAGCCGGGGCAGGTGATGTGCAGCAGCTGCTTTCCCTACTTCTGCTTCTTCTCGAGTGGCAGGGGCAGCACACAAGAGCAGACCGGTTTTCGGTTTTCGGATCTCCGATGCGATGCGATGCGATGCGGGTCTTAACTGGGCTTCGCAGTTTCGCTTTTGTCTCTCCTCGTAAACCAACAATCCCGAAAAACGACATAGGATGCCAGCAAAGGTTGCCAAAGGTCACAGAGAGACACAGAGACAGAGAGAGAGAGGGGGAGATGTACGCATCCGTGGCAAGGGGATATCGCAAATATACCCCTAAGTCTTTAAGCCGCTGCTAACTGTTTTGAGCGCAATTTAACAGCAAATCCAGCGTCATCTTTGGGAATGCATGAAGCCCGAAGCAGACAACAGAAATAACATCACGACACAAAAGACAGGTTTGCAAAGACAAGTTTCTAAGTATGATGATTTAATCCGGCGGTCAAGTAAAACAATTAATTCTCTCGCTCTCATCGCTGCCCCCCCAAACTAATGGGGTTTATTAATAGAAAGCCAAGTCACTGAATAATGCAGTGTTTCCACTGCACTCGCGTCCCCAGAGTTCGCTTTGTTTCTTGGTTGTGTCAAACATATTTCGGCTATCAATCCCACTGATTGGTTTATCGGAATGTCAACTTGAATTAGTGTAGCAATATAATTGAAATTGCCCACTAATTGCTTTCCCTGCTTGCAGATACTTCGTATGAGAAGGCCTGTCGCCGCGGCTCGGCGCCCACCACGCCCATCCTGGGCAGCAAGCAGCACCAGCCGGAGCACAATGCCGCCTCCCGCTTCACCAACTTCTTCTCCAAGAGGTGAGTAGCTAGCACAGCCACAGCCACAGTCGACAGCAGCTGACCACTTTCCTGCTTCCAGAACGAATCCCCTGAAGCGCACCAAGTCGGTGACGAAGCTGGAGCGCACCAAGCGCGGCTCGGGCGGCCTGCGCGGCTCGCGTTCCCACGAGAGTCTGCTCTCCAGTCACGCGGTCATGTCCACCATAGGTGAGTACTGCTCCCCCATCTGTGCTGGGAACTCCACTCAAGCGCCTTGCTTTGCAGACCTCTCGTGCAGCGGCGCGGTGGGCGTGGCGCCCGTGCACCAGTCGGTGCTGGGACGACGACACTGCTTCCAGGTGCGCGGCGGACCGCGCGGCGAGCGCTACTACTCGTGCGGGTCGCGGCAGGAGCGCGACCTGTGGATCTACTCGCTGCGCAAGTCGATCGCCCCCAACGCGGAGCACACGCGGCGCACGGACAACTCGCTGAAGCTGTGGGTGTACGAGGCGAAGAATCTGCCCGCGAAGAAGAAGTACTTCTGCGAGCTGCAGCTGGACAAGACGCTGTATGGCCGGACGAGCGTCAAGCTGCAGACGGACCTGCTGTTCTGGGGCGAGTACTTCGACTTCCCGGACATACCCGAGATCAATGTGATCACAGTGAATGTGTTCCGCGAGGTCGACAAGAAGAAGAAGCGCGACAAGTACCAGTTCGTCGGCTCCGTCAAGATACCCGTGCACGAGGTGACCTCGCGCCTCATCTGCGAGGACTGGTACCCCATCATGAGCGACAAGGCTGGCGACAGTCTCGGCCGTGGCGGTCTCAGTGGCGGCGGCAGCGGCAAGGAGAAGGAGCGCGAGGTGCTGCCGACGCTGCGCATCAAGTGCCGCTTCCAGAGCACCGACATACTGCCGATCAACGTGTACGGCAACTTCCTGGGCTACCTCAAGGAGAACTACAAGCGCGTCTGCGAAACGCTCGAGCCGGTGATCGGCGTCAAGGCCAAGGAGGACATCGGCCAGGCGCTCGTGCTGCTGATGCACGCCCAGGGGCTGGCGGGCGCCTTCCTCACCGACGTCGTGGCGCTCGACCTGCTGCGCGTCGGCGACCAGCGGCTGACGTTCCGCGGCAACTCGCTGGCCACCAAGAGCATGGAGGCGTTCCTCAAGCTGACCGGCGAGCAGTATCTGCAGGACACGCTCTCGGCGCCCATCAACGAGCTCATCCAGTCGGAGCGCGACTGCGAGGTGGACCCCACCAAGACGAGCGGCTCCTCGGCGGGCTCGCTGCAGCGCCAGCAGGCGGCGTTGCGCGGCGCCGTGCGCAACGCGTGGCAGTGCATCTACGAGTCGCACAAGCACTTTCCGCCCCAGCTGCGCGCGTGCTTCGCAACGTTCAGGGAGCGACTGCAGCAGCTGGGCAGGCAGGATATGGCCGACAACCTGATCTCGGCGAGCATCTTTCTGCGCTTCCTGTGCCCGGCCATACTGTCGCCGTCGCTGTTCAACATCACCAGCGAGCTGCCGTCGGCGCGTGCCACACGCAACCTGACGCTGGTGGCGAAGACGCTGCAGACGCTGGCCAACTTCACGCGCTTCCAGGGCAAGGAGAACTTCATGGAGTTCCTCAACGACTTCCTCGAGCAGGAGGCCGGGCGCATGCAGCAGTTCCTCGAGTTCATCTCGACGCGTCCCGACCACGCCACGCCCGACTCCATACTCGACTGGGCGGGGTACATCGATCAGGGCAAGCAGCTCTCCATACTGCACAGCCTGCTCAGCGAGAGTCTGGCCAAGCTGCCGGAGGCGCGCCAGCACGAGCTCGATCCACTGCAGCAGATCCTCGACGACATCACGCGCGCCAAGGAGCTGTCCGCCGGCGGGCATGCGCTCGGCTCCGGCTACCTGCCCACCGTCATGTCCAGCCACTCGATCGCCAGCGAGAACCAGGAGAATCGCCAGCCCGCCGACGGCCTGCACCACTCCATGGTCGCCCACCAGCACGTCCACAGTCACGCTCACGGTCACAATCACGGTCACGTCGGCATTGGTATGGCGCCCAGCAGCTCCACCAGCTCCCTGCTGCCCCCGCAGCAACAGCAGCAGCAACAACAGCAGCAGCAGCAGCAGCTGGCGCAGCCACAGCATGCGGTGGTCAGCAAGCCGGTGCCCGCGGAGCGCGGCATCATGCGCGGCGTGCTCACGCCCAGCGCGCTCGAGAAGAACATCTTCCGCTACAATGATCCCACGGTCAACTCGCGCCTGCAGCAGCAGCAGCAGCAACAGCAGCAACAGTTGCTGTCGAATTCGCAGAGCTCGATCGCCGCCGGGGGAGGGTCGGGGGGCTACATGAGCTCGCCGGTGCTGCAGCACGCGCAGTCGCAGAGCTCGATGGCGTCGTCGTCGCTGAACGGCAGCAGCAGCAACCTGCTGATGCCGCCGCATCCCGCCCAACAGCAGCAGCAGCAGCACTGTCCGCCTGCGCCGCAGACCAGCGCCGCCAGCACCATGGAGCGCATGGAGCGCGTGGAGCGCCTGGGCCAGAGCTATCAGTACGTGGTCAACGGCAATGGCAACGGCAACGACTACGAGTCCTCGACGGCGGGCTCGCGAGCGCGCACCTTGCCGCGCAACAACAACGGGAACAATGGGAATGGGAACGGGAACGGGAACGGGAACGGCAGCATGCAGAGCGGCAGCTACGACGACATGCACGGCGAGTTCATACAGATCTCCGGGCTGGACACGAGCAGCGCCTTCGTGCGCAAGTCGCCCACGCCGCTGCTGAAGGCGAGCGCAGGTGGCGCAGCGGGCGGCGGTGGCGGGGCGAGCTCGCGCGGCGCCACGCGCATCAATCTGCACAACCTGAACCTGAACCTGAACCTGGGCATACCCGACCACTCGGTCCACAGCTATGCGCGTGCGCCGCTCAATCCCAACTCGAATATGCCCAAGAACCTCGAGGACCTCGACGACCTCTTCAAGTACGCCGAGGAGCACGAGGTCGTCGCGGAGCCGCCGCCAGCTGGCGGCAACAGCCACGGCCCGCAGGCCGGCGGCAAGCAGCAGCTGTCGGCGAAGAGCAGCCACTGCAGCTCGGGCTACCAAAGCATTTCCACCAATCCCTCGCCCGCACAGTCCTCCAGCCCCGTCGAGGGTCAGCAACAGCAGCAGCCGACACAGCAGCAGCAGCAACTCAAGGTGGGCGCTCCGCTGGCCTTCAAGAATCCCTCGTACCAGCTGCAGAGCATTCCCCAGCAGACGCCGTCCTCCTCCTCGGCAGCGAGCAGTCGAGGTCCGGCGACGCCGCAGCAGTTCGGCGGACGCGCCAAGCCGCTGGGCGCCGGCCTGGTGGCGGCGCGGGCCGCCTTCCTCAACAGCGGCGGCACCTTGGACGCGGCCACGCTGACGCCCAGCTCCTCGGACGAGCAGCTGTCGGGCACAGCCGACAACTACTACAACTACGCGGCGGCCGCAGCGGCGGGCGCCACTGCTGCCGGCAAGCTGGAGGCGCAGCGCTCGCTCAGCGGCGGCAGCAGCTCCTCCAACTCGAACTCGGGCAAGCCGCATGGCTACGGGCGCCCCAACGGGCCGCTCAAGCGCGAGGACGTCTACGGCATGTTAGCGAACTCAACGGCGGCGGGCTACAACATGTCCATGTCCACCTCGCACCTGCACCAGCATCTCCAGCAACAGCAGTTGGCCCACCAGCAGCACCATCAGCAGCAACAGCAACAGCAGCAGCAGCAGCTGGAGCAGAAGCAGTATGCGAGCAGTGGAGCCAGCAGCACCACCGGCGGCGCCTCCACGACGGCAGTGGCGCAGCGACGCCTCAGCCTCGACTCGGCGCGCACGCTCTCCGACAGCAGCACCGACACAGAGGGTAAGTTGCAGTCACACGCGCCGCGACTCAAGCTAATCCTTGTCTCCCGCTCGCTTACAGGCCACTGCAATCAGCTGCAGGAGGGCAAGCGACGTCGGCAACTGCGCAGCGCCGGCGGCGGCGGCGGCGGCGCCTCGGAGTCGGGCCTGGGCAAGGGCTACGATCAGAACGGCGAGATACAGCTGCTGCAGGAGACGCTGGACACGCTGCGGCACACGCTCGACCGCGACGAGGCCGAGCTGCGCGACTCCAGCGACGAGCTGTTCGCCCTGCAGCGGCCCGGCGGCGCTGGCAACGGCAACGGCGTCGGCAACCTCAGCCAGCAGTCGGAGTCGACCATGCGCAGCATCATCGACAGGTAAGTGCCAAGTGCCCGCCCGGCCATCTATCGCCCTCTCTCTTTCTCGTGCACCAGTCTAATCTGTGTTCTCTTTCGTTGCCTTGCCAGACTCATCACCATGGAGGAGGAGCTGCGGCGCGAGCAGCTGAAGATGTCGCTGGCGCTGTCGCACAAGCAGCGCGTCATCGAGGAGCAGGGACAGCAGATCGCGGCGCTAGACGCCGCCAACAGTCGTCTGCTGAGCGCCCTGACTGCGCTGCGGCAGCGCTACGAGACGCAGCAGCAGCAGCAGCAACAACAACAGCAACAACAGCAGCAGCAGCAACAGCATCAAGCACCAAAGAACCAAAAGCCACAGTGAGCGGTTGGACGGACGGACAGCAGGAGGCGGATCTGAATGCAGCTCCTCGCTGCGCCTCAAACACAACACACACACACACACACACACAAAAGCAGACACAAGTTGTAGATGCCGCCGTTGTCGTCGATATTTGACATAAGATCATTTTTTGTTTATTTTTTTTGTGCCCAATTTTTTTTCCTATGCTACATAAATTATGCTACATGATTAATATATATAAATATATATATATATACGCATATATATAAATAATAATACATATATATATGATAAAGATATGAATTTCTCAAGCTATGTTTAAAAGTAAATACAAATCGCAACTGTTGCTGCGCCAGCGGCAACAGCAGAAGCTTACGATGGTAACCTGTAGAGAACACACGATGATGAAGCAGACGCAGAACAAGTTAAGTTAATGAAATAAAATTATAACCAAAGTTAGAAAACCGAAACGTCTTTTAATTAACTGCATTCGTTGTTTAGACGCATTATGTGCCACGCTGTGTTAAACATCTCCTCTGAAAGGATCCCAGCTCTATCAGCGGATCTTTTCTTGCTACTTTGCTGTGGTACGAGGTTTGGCCTATTTACCATAGATTGCCCAAAATATGTCATAGTACTTTTTCTGCCTGTGCTGGTTCAACTACTAATAACATATCTTGCCGCAATAACTCAAATTGAAAAGTGACAAATCATCTTAGTGGGATACCAGGCGAAAATAAATGAGCAGCTGCTGCTTGATGCCACAGTTTTAGAGTCGATTCTAGTCCAACGCAATCAATACTGTGTTTAAAATTAATAAATCTATATAATAAAACAATTATTTTAAAAATAAATAAGGCAGCCTAAAAGTATGCAATGAAACGTATTTTAAATTCGACAACCAACGCATTGTAAACAAAGTCAATCTTGTAGATTTTTGCAGCATACTTTTAAGCAGAACAAACAACAGTTTCTAGTATATTATTAAAACGCAGATGTATATTTTGTGTTTTGAATTAATGTTTATTGATGAATACTTGTATTTGCATTACTTGTTTTCTTTGCTGTTTGCCTTTTATTTGGTGAATGTCAGTTGCCATTTTAGTTTTTACATGCAACCGGGGAACATTCTCTCGTTTCGGCATTTATTTGTTTTTCATTTTTATTTTCATTTTCATTTTTTTTACACACAACAATCAAAATTCAATGCGTTTCGGCATTTTTCTTGTAGTTTTTTGTTTACGTCAAAAAATGTATATTTTCATTTTGTTGAATATATCCATAAAATTATGCAGCTAATTGAGTTGTATATGTATATATGTGTAATTGTATGTATGTGATTTGTTTTGGGGCCTCTGGTTTTTGTGTTTTACATGAAAAAATGGTGCATGAAGTGCCGAAAGAAGGGGCCTCCTACACTGCACTGACTGCTGTCTAGCCCTGCACTGAATTCCATGTGCGCTACAGAATTTGCATTTAATGGTGGCATACTTTCAGGCGCTATCTTAAAATACCTGTATAGTGTACACAGTTGCATTTATTTGTATTGCAAATGCTGTTGCCACTCTATTTGACTGACATGGCGATTGCGATTGCGGAATTCAGAACACGACAGTTTGGAGTGTTCTCATTGATGTAATTCGAGTACTTGATAAAGCATCAAATACATTTGTGTTTTTGTTATCGGCTCTTACATAAATATTCTTAGCTCTAACAATATTTATTTATATTATCAATATTAATGCTCCTGCTTGTATCGTCAATCAAATATCAAACATCAATTACTGCAATTGTCGCTAATAGATTTGAATGCGTTTCATTGTCAGTTTAGATTACACTGTGGATATATGTATATTTAAGTATGTATATCAATTTCAGAATATATGTACTTGTATGTATAGAGCATGCATATCCATTTCCGTCTATAAGTATGTATATATTTATATATATATATATATATATATATATATATATATATGCCTCATAAAATTTTGCTAAGTTCCCAAACCTTGGCGAACCCACTTAAATCTATTATTATTTTATTATTCATATTCATTTCCATTTGCTTCCTTTGTGTTCTACAATTTGCAAATTTCGTGGGTAAACTGGAAAAAAATGTTATATTATCTGAGACTGTTCCACCTTACACATTCCAATCAATTTCGCGCAATCGTTATCGTATGAGACAAACATATTTGTGTTTTCGTGAAATTAATTCGAGTATGCATTTCGGAACAGCTAACCTAGTAATTCTTGTTTTCATTGTTATTATGTTAAGTTGATGATTTAAATTTTGTTCAGTTTGGCCAAGTTGCTTGTTCAAGGGCATCTAATAATTTTGCTAATAATTTAGTGTTTGTCATTTGTCAATTTTGTTAAATTTGTATACTTAAATTTGACGAATCTTTACATCGATCTCAATTTCAATTTCAACGAAAATACTCACAAAAATATCTCAATTCAAAAAATATGCATTGTTCTTCGATCTTAGGTTTCATCATATAATTTGTTTTTGGGGCTTTAATAAATTTCAACTATTAAAAATAAATGCAAACAATTTAATTTAATTTAAATATAATTAATTTCGATACGTTTGTTTTTGTTTTTGTTTTTTTGTGTGTAAATTTCAATTTGTTTTCGTTTCGTATTCAGCAAATGTTGCGCATATGTGTTGGGGGTTTTGTATTCGTTAGTTTTTGCAAAAATTGAGAAATTTGGGGTGTGTAAATATTTGAACTATATAGTAGTAAGTATATGTATATATGTATGTACGTATAATAATATAAATATCATTTGTGGTTTGTTTGTTTGTTGTCTTTGTACTTTGTTAGAAATTCACGCAGATATGCCGAGAAATTATCCAACCGAGTCCTTGCTGCCTCTTGAAACAAACCGCCCAATTGAGGAAACAAAATGCCAATCCAATTACCATTTACCCAAGCAATCAATCAATCAATCAATGAATCAATCAGCCCCAGCCTAACTATAGCCAATACTTTTGCACATCTCTATCTTATCGACCGATCATCGATATTCTTCTTATCGAACTTAAATGTATTTATGTAACATTCTCTTTTTCTTTTTCTTTTTCGTTTTCGTTTTCGTTTTTGTTTTTCTTTTCGTAGAGCAGAAAAAAAAAACAAATAATAACTTCATATAAATTGCACATGTTTTTGTTTTGGTTTTTGTTCACTTACACGCTAATAATAATAGTATATACGAGAATAACTAGGACCATAGATCGTACTATAGAGCTGTAATAATTGGTCGAGTTGTCGCCTTGGATGTGTGTGTCTGTGTGTGTAGGTGTCTCTGTGTGTGTGTGTTGGGTGTGTATTAAGGTATTTTACAATGCTAAGTGTTTGCGATTGGCACATAATTACCAACAAAGTCGAATCGAAATAGATAAGAACACACGTACAGATATAATTTCTTTACATTTCATGTGTTAGTTGTTATTGTTGTAGTTTATTGCACAGACCGAGTGTGCAGTTAACAGCGCGTTAACAGTACATTAACAGTGGCGAAAATAATCAGAAGTCATTGAAAGGCAGTCGCTTGAACTAAACCATTAACTAAGTATCTTTTATTTAAATCAAATCCATGAAAATTGCATTCAAATCAAACGTAAACGTAAACATAATCGTAATCGTAATCATAGAAATAAAAATAAAAATAAACTAATTGCATTTTGTTTTCTAGTTGTGTGTTATTACATACAATACAATTAAGCTTAATTCGTTATATTATTTCAAAACCTTCTTGTTGAACAGTGTGCGACACAGTGAACGACGACACCGAGAACAAATCAAATGTTTATACGAATTACAATTAATTTAATAGTGCTTTCAATTTCAGCCTGATTGCGGCTTGCAGTAAAACAAAATAAAAAAAAAGCTTTTTAGAATAATTGTTAAACATATTATGAATAAAGAAACACAATGTTGGTGATGGATGTTTACAAATATAATTAAGATTACAATAATTACGATCATAATAATAATAATAATTATAATAATAATAGTATGGATAATAGGTGTTAAAGTAGTAGTAATAGGTAATGACAAAAAAAAAAAAACGTTAGGCAAAAACAAGAATAAGAGACGACGATTTCCTATTAAGGCAAATTAGAGGTTAACAGCGCACAACGCTGTTAAAAAGTTAACATAACATAAAGCTGCTAAACGTTGCAATTCAATTTCAATTTCAATGTGTGTGCGAGTGTGTTGGTGTGTGTGTGTGTGTGTGTGTGTGTTGGTGTGCGTGTGCCTAAATATAAGTTCTACTTTGCTAAAACTATCCTTGCTTACGATTCAGTAATTCTTTCCATTCATATTCATGTTCATATTCAATTCAATTCAATTCAATTCAATTCAATTCAATTTCAATTTCATTTGATTTGCCGCCGCTTTGGCTTACATAAAAATTACACAAAAAAATATTCAATTATTTTCTATATAATGCTATTATATCCGTAGTATTGGGTTACTCTGCTTCTTTTCTTTTCTTTTGTTCAGCTTAAAATTAGCAATTTGCATTCTGCATCGAAATGTTTGCGTGTGTGTGTGTAGAGTGTATTTGTATTTGTAGTATTTGTTTGCTTTCGCTTTTGTTGCATTTCGCGTGATTCCATCGTGCGGCTCTGCCTCGATTTTGCTGTGGCTGCCACAACAAAGAAAGTACACTAAGAATAATTATAGTAGTAGTACGTGTAGTAATAGCATTAAGAAACATACAAAAAAATCAATTTCACTAAATTAAGTTTAGAAACATGAAATAATCTGGCCACACAGCGCTTATCGGAGTGGTGGCTGGAGGGCGGGCGGGGAGGCGAGAGTTCTGCCAGCTGATTATTGTTGTGAATTGTGTGTTCATTGTTGTTGTTGTTGTTGTTGTTGTTGCTATTGTTGTAGTTGTTGCTTAAAATTAATTTAACAGCTCAACGGCACTCGCTCTCGCGCCCTCTCACTTCTTGCGCCCCCTCCAGCCGCCCATCTGGCACTGTGGGCGTGGCAGTTGCATGTTAAGTGGAAGCAAACAATTCGCATACAAGTATTTGTGTGTTGGGTTGTGTAGAGGGGGGGGGGGGAGGGGAAACAGGAAATATTAACAGACTCCTTCCTCATTCTGCCGTTTCTCCGCTCTCTAAGTTTAGTTCTTCTTGCTGTAGTAAATGCTGAAATGAGTTGCTGCTGCTGCGTGGGTGGGCGTGGCGCTTAGGCGGCGGTGTCCACCTCCTCGACAATGTGGTTGGGCGAGACCTCGCTGGGTGGTGCGGTGCTTGTCGCGGTGGCCGTGGCAGCCGCTGCCGCTGCAGTCGTTGTTGCTGTTGTTGTTGTCGTCGCTGCTGCTGCTGCTGCTGCGGCTGCTGTTGCAGTCGAGTTGCCGCTGCTGCTGTTGTTGTTGCTGCCACTGCCGCTGCCACTGTTGCTGGTCGTCGTTGTGGTCGCCTTGACGCTGACTGCATTGTACTGTGGCGTCGCCGTCGCTGCTGTGACAGCTGCTGCTGCCGCTGTTGCCGCTTCGGGCGCTGCTGCTGTCGTTGTGGCAGCATCGCCGACTGCTGTGGCGGCATATGGCGAGCTCTTGAGCTTGCGTGCCTCACGCTTCTGCTTGCGCTGTTGCATGACCAGGCGCAGCTGGTCCAGCTTCGACTTCGTCTTCAGATTGGCCATCTCCGCCACACACTTGTGGCACATGTCGCCGCCGCTGCCGCCACTGCCGTCGCTGCGATAGCGGCACATGCAACCGCCACTGGCGGGCGCCACAGCGCTTGCCACGCTGCCACTGCCGCTGGCGTCGCTGCAGCAGCCGTGCGACTGGTTCGACTTCGCTGTGCCAGCCACCGAGGTCGCCCCCTTGCCTCCGCCGCCCGCCTGCTGTGTGTAGTGTCCGTTGCACTCGCCGTAGACGCAGCTGCCGCCGCCGGCTGCTGACAGCGCTACCGCTGCTGCCGCCTGCTGCTGCTGCTGTTGCTGCTGGGCGCGACTGTTGCACTTGGCGCAGTTGTGGTGCTTGCTCGAGTACTGCAACAGAGACGGAGAGCGAAAAAAGAGTGTGCATGAGAAGAGTGAGCCACAAGTGAGAAGAGTTAGCCTAGAACTGCACTGCGGCAAACTTGCAAAGGAGCAGAGAAGCTATTCGGGGACTAAAGCTGCAGCAGAGAAGCAATTGAGGCACTAAAGCTAAAGAAAGTGATATAGAATAGGAAGGCACAAAAGAAACTATCCTTTACCCTTTGGATAACACAGAGCTGCTCTGCAGAAACTTGCAGAGCGTGAAAGACGAGCAGAGAAGCAAGGAGAAGGACTCAAGTTGGGAAGAAAACCAGATGGGATAGGTTGTAGAAAGATGAACACGGAGCAAGAGCAGAGCAGCAATTGCTGGATTAAAACTAGGAAGAGAGCAAGGTTGTTGGAATTGAATAAACTATTCTTTACCCCTTTGTTAGCCTAAAACTAAATGCGCTGGAGAGTGAAAGAGGAGCAGAGAAGGAATTATGGTGCTAAAGCTTGGGCTAGGTTGTAGCACAAAACAAACTACCCTTTACCCTGCTGGATCAGATAAGCAATTGAGGAACTAAAGCTAGAGAGAAAGCGATATAGGACAGTTTGTAGCCTAGAGCTGAACGGGAGAAACTTGCTGATGCTGAAATATGAATATGGAGCAAGACTTTGTTGCAGGGTCAAGCAGGGAAGCAATTGCGGGATTAAAGCTAGGAAGAAAGCAAAGTTGTTGGAATTGAATAAACTATTCGTTACCTCTTTGTTAGCCTAAAACTGCGCTGGAGAAACTTGCGGAGTGTGAAAGAGGGGCAGGGAATGAATTGTGGTGCTAAAGCTAGGAAGAAAGCCAGATGGGATAGCTTGTAAGACAAAACAAACTATCCTTAACCCTTCTGGTAGCCTAAAGCTGCACTTGAGAAATTTCCTGAGTGTGGAAGCTAGCAAGAAAGCTAGATAGGATATAGGTTGTAGGCGAACAACAAACTATTCCGTGCACTTTAGTTAACTTAGAATTGCAAGGGAGAAACTTGCGGAGCGTGAAAGTTGCAGGAAAAGATGGGAACGGACCACGACTTGGTTGCAGGGTGCAACAGGAAAGCAATTGCGGGACTTAAGCTAGGAAAAACGCAAGATGTACGCTTGTAGGAGAAGAACAAACTATCTGAAACTTGAAGAGAAGCAATTGCGGGACTTAAGCTAGGAAGAAAGCGATGTAGGATAGTTTGTAGCCAAACATTAAACTATGCTTGGCCCTTCTTGAAAAGATGAAAACGGAGCAAGACGTTGGTCGAAGGGTAAAGCAGGGATTGTGGAACTAACTTGCCATATATGACGATTGTAGGCGAAACACTATCATATAAAACTATAAAACACTATCCTGCACCCCATAGTGCAAAATGGTAAAGTACTTGATACTTTCTTAGCACAGGAAGCAAGTCTGAAGCACGGGAAGGTGAACAGAAGTTAGGAAAATAGTTGGAGAATTAAGAGGAGTTGAGGGATGTGATATTTACTCTGAAGAAGGCAGATGAAAGGAGAAAAATGTGCCGACTAGGGAAAGACAGTAACTGGTAAAGGCTAAAGGCAAGTAAGCAGAATGTTGAGGCATGTAGAAGGACCAGCTAAATAGGGAGGGAACACAGTGCGCTGATTGTTCAACTTACCAGCTTGTTGCGTGAGCCGTGGTGCATGCCACCGGCAGCCGCTGCGCCGGCGGACGAGGAGCCAGCTGTCAGCGCGGCGAGGCCGCTCCGGCTGCTGCCGTTTGCCGTCGCAGCCGAGCCCGCTGAGGTGGAGGAGCTGCTCGCGGAGTTGGAGGCGCTGCCGTTGCCGCTGCTGCTGCTGTTGGTGGTGGTTGAGGAGCCCGGCGCCTCGAAGCTGATGCGTGCCCCGCGACTGTACTGCGGCGTGGCGCTCAAGAGGTCGTTGAGTATGTGAATGACCGTGGAGATGTCGCGCTTGGGCCGGCCGAAGCGATCCTGCAGCGCGGGATTCAGGGTGCCCGAGAAGGTGCCCGAGTAGATGCCCTTGCCGTGGTTCTTCATCGACTCGATGACCGCCCCGGAGCTGCTCTTGCGCGGTGCATCGTCGCCCAACCCTCCAGCGCCAACGCTGCCAGCGTTGCCGGCGCCGATGCCGACGCTGCTGCCGCTGCCGCCGGACAGATCGATCTTGTTGGTGAAGACCTCCTTGGAGAGTTTGCGCAGCGTCTGCGTCAGGTTGCGCGACGCCTCGGCCAGCGTGCGTGTGTCCGACACGGCCAAGCCGGCCTCATCCAGCTCCGACGACGACGACGATGACGAGGAGGAGGAGGAGGAGGAGCTGGCGCTGACGCTGGAAGTGGAGGCAGAGGCAGAGGCGGAGTACGTAGAGGAGGAAGTGGAGGCGGTCGACTCCTGCGGCTTCAGCGCTGCAGCTGCGGCGGCGGCAGCGGCGGCGGCGGCGGCGGCGGCCGCATGATGATAGTGATGATGATGATGATGGTGGTGGTGATGATGACGATGCTTCGAGCGCGTCACGGTGATCGGATTGTTCACCGTCTTGTGCAGCGCACTCGAGCTGCCGCTCGTGGCGCGTGTGGCAAGCGTGCCCGCATTGCCCCCGCTGCTGCTGGTGGCCAGTGGCGCCACAATGTTCGCTGCACTCGCCGCGCTGCCGGGCGTCGACGTCAGCAGCCGCTTGCAGAGGCATGAGGTGAGCTTGGCGGCAATCGGATCCTGCTGGCAGCTGCCCCCGCTAGTGCAGCCGCTGCTGTGCGAGGAACTCAAACCGGCTAGACTCAAGACGGCAGTCGAGGCTGCTGCTGCTCCTGCTCCTGCTCCTGCTGCTGCTCCTGCGGCAGTCGCTGTTGGAGTCGCGCCCATGTGCAGGTTCTTGATGGCCGTCGTCTTGATGGGGCTCGAGACGAGATTCGAGAGCGACTTGATGGGCGACTGCTCCAGCAGCGTCTTGGCGGCGCCACCAGCCGCCGCTGCTGCTGCTGCTGACACTGTGGCGGGCGCTGCCCCCGTGCCACCTGCTCCTGCTCCAGCGGCGGCGGCGGCGGCGGCTGCGGCAGCGGCACGCGGCGCCTGCGTCAGCGCAATGCTCTTCACGATGTTCTGCAGGCTCTCGTAGTCGCGCTTGCTCAAGAACGAGCTCAGATCGGAGCTCTTGATGGCGTGTCCGTGACCGTGTCCATGGCCACCTCGCGAGCTGGAGCCGGAACTCGAGCTGGAGCTGGAGCTGGAGCTGGCGCTGTTGCTGCGTGCGCCGCTGCCAGAGCTGCCGGCGGCCACAGCCGAGGCGTTGTGGTGATGATGGTGGTGATGGTGGTGGTGGCTGTGACTGTGCTGCAGACTCGGATGCTGCTGGCTGTGCACGTGCCCGTTGCCCAGGCGCAGAGCACTCGACGACCCCGACCCCGACCCCGACGAGGAGGACGACGAGCGATGGCTGGACGAGGAGCGCGTGCGCATGTGCAGCGAGGAGCCGCCCGCTGCAGCGCCGCCTCCCGACGACGACGACGACGAGGAGGAGGAGATGGAGGTGGAGGCGGAAGTCGTCGCTGTGCCAGAGCACGAGCTGCTGCCACTTGCGGTGGCCGGCGGCAGTGCGGCGGTGGCCGCTGCTGTGTTGCCACCACCAGCGGGATTCACAGTGCTCAGCTGGAGCTGGATGAGCATCATGTGGTCGCCGAGGCGCATGCTCAGGTTGAGCGGCGTCTTGCCGCTGAGGAAGTCGTTCACCTGCGAGTCGTTCAGCGACTCCAGCGCCTGCATCACCGTGTTCTCCGGTCGCTGGGCCTGCAACAAGAGAGAGCAACAATCACAGAGATGCATTAGAGAGCAACAATCAATGCAACGAGAGAGCAGCAATCACAGAGATGCATTAGATCGACAGTTAAGTGGGTTCGTTCTTAGTCTGAAGTCGGGTTGTTGTCATCGTCTCTTCAGCTCTACTCAAAGTGCGATCAGTCGTAAGTAGCTCCCCTAGTATTCAGCTGCCCAGTGGCTCCTCAACTGTGCCACTTGTTGCCAGCTATTTGGCGCGTTTCTCCCGTCCCGTCCCGTCCCGTCCCGTCCCGCCCCGCCCCGCTCCCCTCCCCCTGCAGAGCGCAGCTAACGAACCCGCCCAACGCGCAGCCCAACCCAGCGATTTGTTGTCGTACGTGATTCAATGCGTCGCCTTTGTGCTGTGATAAAAAGCAGCTACTGTGGCGCAGCAATGTGGAAATTACGTCAGATGCAATTACTATCCGAAATAATGCTCAGATAAAAGATAGACAGCAGCGGCACACGACGACACAAAAGGCGGAAAACCAAAGCTGCAGATATTGAAGTCGGGCTGGCATGAGGAGCGTGTGAAGAGAGACTGCAAGCAAGAGGGGGAACTAACGGGAGACACACGAAGACGAGTTTAGAAGAGTGAGCCAAACTACCCCTTCGAGCTGCACGCCGCACAGGGTATAGCGGGGCAGCGGAAGCCAGCAACTGCAAGCGGAGCTCGCATTGTGTTTTTTAGAGGTCTGGGTTAATTAATCATTTCCATTGCAAAAGCGCTCGCACAAAGACGCAACTGCTCGATCGCTCCCGCTCCCGCTCTCCCACTCGCGCTCTCTCTCGCTCTCTCTGCAAGTGTTAATTTTGATTGCCTGCTGACACACTGACCCAATAATATTTTTCAAATTGTTCAACGTGTTTATGCAACAACAGTTTATGCTGCACGCGGCAGCAGGTGTCGCCTCACAGGGGGGGCTGTCATTATGCAACGTTCCCAAGCCCCAAAGCTGCTGCTGCGCCTAGCAACAAGTTGCTCTTCGTTGTTGCGTTAATTCGACTTGGCTCTGAGGCCTATTGCTCGCTTGTCTTCAATGCTGTCGCTGTCGCTGTTGTTGTTGTTGTTGTTGTTAAGTGTACCAAGGTCAAGTGACGTCGTCGTCGTCGTTGTCGCTGCGATTTGTCGCTGCCAGCGGCGCACGCAAATTACGTCATGCCGCACTGCGTCAACTTCGAGTCGAAATCGAACATTTTTAATTTAAGCGCAAAACGCAACGACGACAACAACAACAACGACAACAATACAAACGAAAACAAAGGCGGCCAATTCTGTAATTTATGAGCTTTGTGCAAAAAATATTGTTTGGCTCTCGGCTCTGCTTGCATCTCGCTCGCTCCCACACTACGAGTACGCTGCTGATCATCTGCTTCGTCTAACTCTGTTTTGTTTGTTGCTAACAGCATTTCTTCAGCTTCCCCCGCCCCGCCCCGCCCGGCCCCGTCTCGCTCGCACTCGCGCCGACACCGGTTTACAACGGAAAAGCCGACACTCTGAAAGCCGCTGCGCGGCCCACTGAGCTCGTTACGCGTTTACAATAGCAACACAACTGCAAATCGCCGCGCAGAAGAAGAGTAAAACAACAACAACTAAACGTGTAACCGCAATGTGTAGTCCTCTCTCTGTCGCTCCAACTATATACGTGTAGAAATACCGTTTTATTAGTGCCAATCTTCTTTCGCCTTAATCTTCATTTGCTTCTCGTGTTTATCTGCACAGCAGTCGTCGAAACGATTGGTTTTATTTTCGTTCTCTATGCACGCTTTAAATATGATTGATGCCTAAGCGCTCTTCTCTTGCTCTCTGCTATTTCACTTCAGCTTTCTTTTCGCTATTCTCCATTGTGCTAGTCTAGCTCGCTCGCACTTGCTCGCACCTAGACCCTGCGCCGCCCATGTGGATTGTATAGGCGGCTATAGCCTACAGAGAGACTGTCAGTTGAAAGGTCAAATTGCTGCTAAGGTTAAGGCTGTGATTCGTGAGCAGTGCTTTAGTATGATAATTACTATGTTGACTATATACTGCCATGGAGCGACAACAGATCCCAAGCCAGATAGTTGCATATTTTAGTAATCTATAAGAAACTGTAGAGCGCGTCACAGCTTGACATTAATTGCGGACAACTAATGATTGCGCAAACAATGATCATTGGAATTCGTTTCCGTTCATTTGCGCATATGCAAAGATTTATGCAAAGCAGTTTCATAAATAATTGAAGTTAGCACACTTTTGATGCATTCCAATCGCTATACAGTTTGATGCACAGTTGGCGAGCCACTGGCACAGTTCAAGTTTGTGCGTTCGCTCGCTCACCAAAGGCGGCGCCACTTGACAATCATATAACAAAGCACGTCAAAAGTGTGTGCCCATATGCAAGTGTATGTGTGTGCGTGTGTTGACCATGAAAATATAATTTTATTGCGTAGCTTTTAAACAGTTTTGAAGCGCACTCCACCTCCACCTTCGCCGCAGCTCGCAGCAACTAGCGGCGGCGATCGTCGTCAGTTGTAGAGCAAATTGAATTGGCACCACAAAACTGATAACAAAACAACTCAGCACGCCCTCCCTCCCCCGGCCGCCCTTTGGGCCGGCGAGCCACCCACTCTTTAACTTATTAGTTGGCAGTTTTGTAGTGGAAAACAACAACAGCAACAAGTCAAAGGGGCAAGCACAACAAAGAAGAAGGCAGCTGGCGCCATCGATCGTCCGTCGCCTCTGTTTGTTTGCCTTCGTTATCTAAGCAGCAGTGCCGCTGACGACGCTAGCGTCGCTGCTGTGACTGCCGTTAGGTTTGCACTTGCTCAAACACGCATACGCTACAGTTTGAGCAGCGCTGGCTTGCCGGCAAATTGCAATTGGCAGCAGCCACAACGACGCATAACCGGTTTTCGCCTGGCTTTCAGTTGGCTACTGGCAGCGACGGCGTGTCTGTCGGTCTGTCTGTCTGTCTAATGGCAGAAATGATTGTAATTATAAATTATAATTGCAGTTGCAATTGCAACATGCGCGGCATGTGCCACACGCGGCTGGCTGCGTTTAGAAAACGGCATTTACAGCTGTTCCATTGCCAAACGTTTCGCCCGCTGTGCCTGTTCCAATTCCATTTCGTTTCGTCGCCTGCACTTGGCTTTGTGTCGTGTTCCGTTCCCCCCTTAGTCATGTCGGCACTATCGCAGCGCAAACAAAAAATCACAGCCATACGCTAGATAACTGTTTTGCATTAAAATGGCAGCCCTTGAACGGCATTTCCAGCCGAAGGGGAATTTTTCGTCGTTGCTGCTTTGCGGACCCAAACGAAACCTGCTTGGCGAAGCGTTTTAACAACTATATCGAGTAAATATAGTGAGTGAAACAATTTGCAACAACAAATCATAAAAACGGTGTCGCGTCGAGTTCGAGACAAAGGGGAATCCTTCCAAAGCTATCATCCACACAACTATTTAAGCGCTTTCGGACTCGCGCACAGCGAGTTCTACAAATTCCATTGTCAATTGTTACTCATGCCGAAAGCAATTAAAACGACAACAACAAAGTATAAACTATTAATAGCAATCTGTAATGCAAGCGAGCCGAAAAGTTGCTAAGCAAATAGCAAGTGCAACTTCTCACACGCTGATTCACAGCAAAGGTTCAACTTAAAATATTTTGTTGGTCAAACAAACAGTCAGAGACACGACTTTATCTATAGCATAACTCTGAGTCAAGCGACGCGTTGTGCAGTTAAAGATTAGCTGCAATCCACGCTGCTGCAGCGATGCCACACAATATTGTGTCACTGAGCGACAAAGTATCGAGTTGTGATTGCCAATAGACTGCAAAGCATTTCTCATGCTATTTCGCGCGAATACTATAAAAAGAAACGTGTTCAGCGCTTGCCACGTCTGCCCCCCGCTCCATTCTGCGAGTTGCAGCGATAAACCGGATTCACGGAAATTGTTGGAACGTTGCGTTTCCGTTGCGGCGCATGCCATCAAGCAGTTAACTTGCTGCCAGCGAGACAGCAAGCTGTTCTTGTCCCCCCCCCAAGATGATGATGCTGATGATGTTGATGCTGTTTGTGTGCGGCCATTGATAACGTCAAGGTATTGCGCAATTCAGCCAGCGTCCAGCTGACAAAAGTCATCAAGACATCAGGTTGTCAAGCTGTCAATTTGTCATAACTCGCCGATAATCATCATCACACACGACACACGAATTGCGCTCAAGCACAGGTAGCAGCAGCGCATCATACCCTGTAAATCGGACAGCAACTGCTGGCTGCTCTAGCGTATCTGGCCACAAAGCACTAGCTTGGCCATTAACCTGTTTTGGATCTCGATATTTTGTTATTCTTTCAGCTCGTTTTGCTTGCGTTTTTTTTTTTTTTGTGTTTCGTTTTATCTCTCGTAAAGCGAGCGGACTTCCTTGGCGCTTTCTTCGTTTGCACATATTGTGTTTTTATAGTATTTTCTGCTGAAATGTTGTTGCGCTTTTTGGCCAACATACAAAGGACACATAAATTCGATGGGCCACACCTACGACGTCGCCGTCGCCGTCGTCGTCGTCGTCGTTGCGTTGGTTTTTTGGCTTTTTATGAGTGCCGTTCGTCGACTGTTGACTGCTGGTGGCTGCCTGGCTGCTTTGTCTGCACTCGCGTCCCAGCAGCATCGTCATCACTTTCCTTCTGCCTGCCTGCCTGCCTGCCTGTGGGGCTCTCATCATTGTCATAATTATTATTATCAGCATTGCGCCGATCATTGTCAAATTGTGTGCCCTTTGTCTCAGCAGCAGCAGCAGCTGCTTTTGTGCCTTGTGTCTTCTCTTTTGTCGCGCTCTTAATTTGCATAAATCTATGCGAATTCCCACACACGCATTAATTACGCATACGCACCGTGGCACAGCACAGGCAAAAGCAAACGTAATTCATTTGACAAGCGATGCCAGGCGCTTCATTTAAAAGACATAAATAATAAATGTGCTTAAACGACGGGGCAGTCAAGAGTGCTGCCTCAGTCGGTCATGGTGCATGCCACCACCAGGCAGCCACAACGCACGCCCCCCCCCCCCCTCGCTTCACTCGCCCCGTCGACTCGACGGCAAAAATAACATGCAAAATTCAAAACGAAATTGAAATTGAAATGATGACAACACAAAACAAAGGCGAGAGCCCCAAAACACCGACGACAGACGGCAGACGGCAGACGGCGAGCGGGGGCAGCAGTTGAGGTTCATTCGGGCAGGCGAACTTGTCGAATCACCTGTTGACTGGTGTTCCATTCCACTCGTTCCTGGCATAAACAATTGATTTGCACTACTACTCATAGTTCCACTCGTTTCGCACTACAAGGTGTATGCCATAGCTATTTCAATGCCATTCGTTCCGCGTGTCAATTCCACTTCGTGTCAGCGGCACACACTAGTGTTCCATTCCACTCGTTGCTGGCATAAACAATTGATTTGCAAACTTCAACTTGTTTCGCACTACAATTTGTATGCCATAGCTTTTTCAATGCCAATCGTTCCGCGATTGAAAGTGGATTTGGCTTGCACTCTTCAAAGTCGCACTACAATTTCTATGTCTACACTACAATATTTCAATGCCAATCGTTCCGCGTGCCAATTCCGCTTTGTAGTGTTCCATTCCACTCGTTAACAATTGAAAGTGGATTTGGCTTGCACTCTTCAAAGTCGCACTACAATTTCTATGTGTACACTACAATATTTCAATGCCAATCGTTCCGCGTGCCAATTCCACTTCGTTTCTTTCTTCTTCACTGCACTAGTTTTATAGGCAGGGATGCATTGCCTGGCATATCACGCCCACAATGGACCGTCAACGTGGCCACAGTGTTTGCCGAGAGTGCACTCGCAATAAACTTAACAAAATATGATTATTTTTAATAGCTGCTGAAACAATTTTTGACATTTTTTGGCCGCCGTCGTCGTTGTCGTCGTCGGCATTTAAGTGACAAGCCGAGTGACTCGAAGACAACGGGCGGCGAGAGATAAAATTGGAACAATATGCAAATATCGCAGCTACAGACAAATTGAGTGTGCAAATGTCATGAAATGAGATGGCATAGAATTGAATCAAGTGACTGCGTGTGTGTGTGTGTGTGTGTGTGTGTGTAAGACAAAAGAATCATAAACACTTTTACTTTTGCTTAGGCGAGCAACCTGTCAACGCGATGAGATCACAATGCGTGAGAACAGTTGGGAAGAAACGCTCTCGAAGTCGATGCTGCCGCTGCTGCTGCTGCTACTGACCCACAGCGGTCACCTTGTCGTCGTCGTCGTCGACGTCGTTGGCGGCGTGTGTAATTACTCAGTTTGTCAATAAATCAAGTCGAGTTGTCAACCCGTCAGTTGTTAACACACATATTTCAGCGTGAAAAACTGATGGAGAGCGAGCGAGCGCGGAACGATGGAATCGGCACCTGTCCAATTTTCGGGCTACCGAATCACTGCATTCCTTTTTGGAGTAGCCAGCCACACACACACACACACACAGCAAACACGGCGCTAATTAGGAGCAACAACATGAGAACAGCGAACGAACGAACGAACAACCCGAAAGTGACTCAGCAGCAGTCACACTTCAACCCCACTCGAAGCAGTCAAATCGAAACAGAGAACAGATCAACGATCACAGACGACAAAAAGTGAACGGCGCTCGCAGGTAAACATCTACGCCCCTCCACAACCCCGACATTCCCCATCATCAGTAGCAAACGGTTGTGCAAACTCTTCTTACTCCTTTTTTGTGTGTTCCTTGGCAGCAGCACTCGAGTGCTTTAAGAAAGTTTGTGTTTAACGCAGCAATCAACAAAATTCCTGGCAGCTTCTCACCTTTCTGCAACAATGGCACTTCGCACCTGACCCCGAATTCTGTTCCACTTGATTCAATTGCTCCCTCTGCATCAAATGACAGCAGTGTTATTCTATATACGTCTAGAGAACTCTTCGTAATTGTTTTCAAATCTTTACATATTGCACAAAAGACGCAAATTGTTAATTGGCTATTTAAACATTTGTGCAAATGTGTTTGCCTCTCGCTTGCACTCACTTTGTGCGCTTCTTTCTCGTTATTCGTTTTTGCACTCGATGATAATGACGAGGAGACAAAGAGCAAAGCGATGCGATGCAAATCGACAGCATTTCTAGAGCTCAATCAGAGCTAACGCTGCTGATTCCAATTTGCATGCGAAGCGATCTAGTTAAAGGTGGGATATATCTATTCAATCACGCTAGCGATTGATCGAAACTATATTGCATAATCGATATTATTGATCGAAACTATACTATATAAAAAATGTTAATATTTACATTAAAGACGGAGGGAAACATCTATTCAATGCACGACATCAATCACGCAACGATTGACCGAAACTACATTATATTATCGAGATTATTGAACGAAACTTTATACTATATTAAAGTGTGCATATTCACATTAGAGACAATCTATTCTATCTATCCATCTATCTATTCAATGCACGACATCAATCACGCAACGATTGACCGAAGCTATATTATATTATCGAGATTATTGAACGAAACTTTATACTATATTAAAGTGTGCATATTCACATTAGAGACAATCTATTCTATCTATCCATCTATCTATGCAATGCACATCATCAATCACGCAACGATTGACCGAAACTACATTATATTATCGAGATTATTGAACGAAACTTTCTACTATATTAAAGTGTGCATATTCACATTAGAGACAATCTATTCTATCTATCCATCTATCTATTCAATGCACGTCATCAATCACACAACGGTTAACTGAAACTATATTATATTATCGACATTATTGATCGAAGCTTTATACTATATTAAAAGAGTACGTATTAACTTTAAAGACAATCATTCTATCTATCTATTCAATGCACGTCATCAATCACGTTAGCGATTGATCGAAGCTATATTATATTATCGATATTATTGAACGAAACGTTATACTATATCAAAATGTGCATATTCACATTAAAGTGAAAAGCTAAAGACTTCTATCTATTCAAAAAGCAAGCAAGAAGGCAGGGCAAAAGACAAAGTCAATCACAATGAAGACTTGCACTTGATCTACACAAATGAAGCCAAATTTTTAAAGTAACAAACCGAAGACAGTGCAAAGATATAGTCACCGCTGGAATAGCTATATAGGACAGCGAGCAAGCGAGAATTCGGAACGTACAAAGAGAAGAGAGAAGAGAATCGCTGCTAGTTGCCGCGGTTCGTTTTGTTTTATCAACAGAATTTGCAAATGTTGTTTTAACATTTTTGTCAGGGGCACAGCACATTTAACGGCAATTGAGTTGTTGTTGTTGCCATGGTTGTTGCTGATGTTATTGGTAGCATTGTTGTTGTTGGTATGGCAACAAAAAAGCTTTTGTTTGGCGGTCGTCGAACAGCAGCCAGAAGCCAAATGCAAATAAAGACGAAAAACGTTTGAACCAAATAAAAACAATAATAATAATTATTACTGCACATTGTTGTTGTTCGTCTTGTTGTTGTTGTTGTTGTTGTTGTTGTTGTTGTTGTTCGTGTTGTTGCCGCTGCTGCTTTGCGTTGTTTTTATGGATTTTCGTGCACGCCAAAATATTTCTTTGTTCGCCTCACGAAAATTGCATGAAATTTTATACAAGCAACACACACCTAAAACTCTGTGTGCGAGTGTAAACACGCACACACACACACACACATGCACACACACACAAGCAGAGAGAGGCGGCAACATTGTTGTTGCAGCGCAAAAACAGGCAAAACATGCTACACAGTGGCAAGCAGCGCAACTAGAGCTGCCAAACATGTATGTGAGGCGTGTGGAACGTCTGGAAGTGGAACAGCTTTTTCAAATGCAAACACAATGTTCAACACAGCGCGCTGATTGCTCTCAGCAAACTGAATAATAATAAGAATCTCTAAAGTTCAATTCTACTGCATTTCTTCGCATAATAATACTAATTTACTCAACAGTTATTAGTATTTTTTTAGTATTTCTATGGCAATTATGCAGGCAAGTAACATGCTCCAGCTAGCAACTATTATTATTAATATACTCAGTCAAATTTGAGCTGTGCGAGGCGCAAACGAAGTGCAGAAATACAAATTGATCAAAGAGTGCTGAATTTCTTCGTATAATCTTTAAAGTTCAATTCCATCAAATTTACACAACCGTTTTTAGTATATTTGTGGCAATTATGCAAGAAAGTAACATGCTCAAGCTAGCAACTATTAATATTAATATACTCAGTCAAATTTGAGTTGTTCGAGGCGCAAACGAAGTGCAGAAATACATATTGATCAAAGAGTGCTGATCGCTCATCATATTTGGAGCAGCTCAAAGTCAAATTGGTTGACGAATCATTTCGCAACAAGTGTCCCTCAGTCGTGTGTGTGTGTGTGTGTGTGTGTTGTGTCTAGACTCTCGAGAGACGAGAGACACGTTGAACCAATTTCAGATTCACAAGAAAAACTGTGAACGCGACGCGACACATGAAGCAGCATAAATGTTGAACAACACAAAAAACAGTTCAACAAAATAGTACACAAAGAGCACAAAAAATAGAGAAGACAACGACAAAAAAGAGTAACAATAATAAGAGCAGAAATAACAACAATATAGAGCAGCAATAACAACAATAAGCCAGCAAAAAAACAAGAGACAAAACATGTCTCGAAAATGGCAGCAAAAAACAACGAAACAGTTCATGAGATATGGGGCAAATATTGATAAAAGCCAAGCAAGGGCGCGACAAGTGGCAGGGTGGCAGGGTGGCAGGTGTGGAGCAAGAACTACAACTGTGCCACAAATTGTGTCAACAGTCGCCGCTGATAATGTGTGGCCACAATAGCAAATTAGCCATGCGGGGCGTGCCAACTTGTTGCGCATCTCTAGCGCTACCAGTTGCTTGCCGCACGCAGCATGTTGCAATGCTGCTAGCTGCCACACACACAACGGCAGGAACGGTAAATCAAAACGGTGTGCGGCAACCAAAAGTGGAGCACGAAGCGCTCAAAAGAACGGCAACAAACTGGGAAAGAGGCCAATGGCAACATCGACAGCAGCAGCGGCAACAAAAGCGACTGGCAGTGTTGCAAGCAAAGTGCCACACACAAAAGCGCTGCACATTTGAATCGCCAAATAACGCTAAATTTATTGTGCCACTACTCAAGTAATCACAACTCAAAGTATAAAGTATTATAGATCAAGATTATCAAGCTATTTGTATCTTCTTAGCCACAACTTGCGTCTGCACTTTTGGCTATTTTCAAGCTCAGCAATTGCATTGACAAAAGTGAGCAGCCAACGTAAATATTAAGCAGCAATTGAATTTGCAAAAAGTTGCTCAAATAAATGCATAATTCTTGAGCAACAGAGACTCCTACCTGAGGCCCTTTGAAGCGTCTTGGTTTGCTCCAAAATTGATGTCCTTATGACATATTTATTTGAGGTTTGGTCGGCATGCGATATTCCTAAAATCTGTTTGGTACTTAATCTAAATAAATGTATATTAAAATAGAAACTATATGAAACAGGTCCGACTTGAAGCTTTGCATTTTATGCCCCAAATAATTTGTATTTGCAAATTTGCTGCAATTAATTACAATTACAAAAATGAGTAAAAATTAGGGAGGAATTGAATTTGCTTTCTGCTTCACAAGTTGCTCAAATAAATGCATAATTTTTGAGCCTACTATAAGCAACAGAGACTCCTACCTGAGGCCCTTTAACGTTTGCTCAAATGTGCTCCAAAATTTATGTCCTTATGACATATTTCAGTCAACATGCGATATTCCAAGAATGTGTTGTTATGGCACTATATTGCTGGTACTGTTTCAACTACTTAATCTAAATAAATGTTTGTTAAAAAAGAAACTATAAGAAACAGATGCGACTTGAAGCTATGCACAAATAATTTGTATTTGCAATTATGCTGCGATTAATTGCATTAACAAAAGTGAGATATCTTATTAAAGTAGAAATTAAGCAGCAATTGACTTTGCTTTCTGCTTTAGAAGTTGCTGAAATAAATATATAAATCTTGAGCCTACTCCAAGAAACAGCTCGGACTTGAAGCTATGCATTCCGATTAAAGTCAAAATTAAGCAGCTATTGATTTTTACTTAGATCTGCCTTAAACCTTATTGAAAGCAGTTTTGATAGCTCTAATTTTTGAGCCTATTCCAAGAAACAGCTCAGACTTGAAACAAATAATTTGTATTTGCAATTATGCTGCAATTAGTTGTATTTACAATAATGAGACGAGACAGAGGCAAGACATTAAGACAATTAAGCAGCAATTGAATTTCATTTAGTTCTTTTATAAACATTACTTAAACCAGTTTTGAAAGCTTCAATTTTTGAGCCTACTCCAATAAACAGATCGTAGATGTAACTATGCGCTTGATGCCCCACATAATTTGTATTTGCAACACCTCTTGAAATTAGAAATTAAGCAGCAATTGAGTGCATTCATTGAATTTCATTTAGTTCTGTATGCATTTCTTAAACTTTTATTGCCTACGAGCAACAGATCGTATAGATCTTATTCAAGTAAAAATGAAGCAGCAAGTAGTTGGTTTAGTTCTATATACATTTCTTCAAGCAACAGATCGTATATGCAATTATGCACTTATTTAATACAATAATAATTTATATTTGCACAATTCCTTGAGCTGCCCTCGTTGCACACTCTTCTTATGTGCCACGCACATCAAATGCTGACTGTGATTTTGCTGTTCAACTGCGATTCTGATTTAGCTGATTGCCAACGTCGTCGTCGTTGTTGTTGTTGTCATTAATAATCGAAGTCGCTGTTGTTGTTGTTGTTTTTGGGGCTGGCAAAGCTATTTGGCATTAATTAAATTTTAATTTATTTACATATTTATTTTATTACACACACATTTTTTGGTCATTTGGCAGCGCGAGAAACTGGTTAGCTCTCAACACACTCGACTCTCGAGTCTCGCTCTCTGCGGCACTCGCCTCCTGCTACCTGCCTCCGCCCGCCAACCCCTCCCCTCCCCACCCAGCCCCCCTCCGGGGGCTTTGCTTTTGCTTTTTTTCGCCACTTAATTTATGCAACATTTCTGAACAAAAATCGAAATGAAGCCGAACCGAACACCGAAATCTTTATTTTGCGGCCACTTTGGCATGACAATCAATCGTTTGTCCGCTCAACTAACCCATCCCCCTCCCCACCGCCTGCCACGCCTTGGCAGGCCCACTTCCCCCTCTCTTTCAGTCGCTCTCTTGCCTGCGCTTGTGTTGAAGTCGACTGCGAGTTTTGCATTGAAAACATTTTGATTTTTTTCTTTCGACTTTTCGCTTTTCTCTGCCTGCCTTTTGAAGGTGTCTTCAGCTGTGTGTGTCGCAGTGTGTGCGTGTGTGTCTCAGTGTGTGTTTTAATGAGAAAGTTTTTGGTTGGCTTGAAATTCATACGACACAGCAGCGACAAGCGACAAGCGTCGGCAACGCCAACCTAAAGGTCAAGTTTGCATTTGTATGCGCAGCTGAAAAGGAGGCAGCAACAGCAACAGCAGCAGCTGCTATGCTTAACAACGCACTGCGAGTTCCACGCTTATCGATTAATCGATTTATCGATAGCAAGTACGACAACGCCAAACAACTACAAATAGCAATTGTTTATGCTATGCTTAACAACGCACTGCGAGTTCCACGCTTATCGATTAATCGATTTATCGATAGCAACTACGCCAACGCCAAACAACTACAAAAAGCAACAGCAGCTGCTATGCTTAACAACGCACTGCGAGTTCCACGCTTATCGATTAATCGATTTATCGATAGCAACTACGCCGACGCCAAACAACTACAAATAGCAATTGTTTATGCTATGCTTAACAACGCACTGCGAGTTCCACGCTTATCGACTAATAGAATAAGTACGACAACGCCAAACAACTACAAATAGCAATTGCTGCTGGCGTAAAAGTTGCACAAGATTGCAGCAGCTAAGCAGTTTTATCGATAACCGATAGCTGGCAGTAACGCAATCGATTGCTAGCCCTGACATTGAACCCCAATGAACTGAATACACACACAAACAACACTTGCAAATGCGACTATATACGTTCGCACCGATATCGCCTATATCTGTGTGTGTGTGTGTGTGTGTGTGTGTGTGCTTACAAATGTATAACAAATTGAAGCGTGTCACTTACCAGCAAACCAGTTTCCACATTTGGTATTAAAATGATCTTGGAGCCATCCATTAAGTTGTGATCTCGCAGCGTGCCGTCCTGCAGTTCTCTGCAATAAATAAGTCGAGAGAGAGCGCTTGTTAGCCATGGCAATTACAACTAAAGTAAATCCCCAAATCCACCGAAATCGAGAAGGAAACGACAAAGTTTGGTAAATTCTTGAATATGTTAAAACGCCAGCGGCAATAAATCAAGTTGAAGTGCGCTGAAATTCGATGCAGCGATCAACAAACAATCAACTATCAACAACAAAAGGCGCACGACCCACCGCCCCCCGCCCCCCGCCCTCTTGCCCCTTGCCGCTTATTTATTTGTTTCTCTACTCTCAGTGCTCGCAAGAACAACAAACAAACACTTGGCTTGCTGTACAGTCATCGGACAACTTCATCATCATCATCATCATTGTTGTGAGCAATATTTCTCGTTGCTGTTCGTTTCAATGGGCCACGGATAATACAATTAAATTTGATATTTTGTTTGTTTCCACGCCAAAGAAACACGAAATACCGTTACGAGCCAGATCTTCCCGCGATAAGCACCACAAAGAAAATTTGTGTAGAACATTTGATGTTTTCTTGGCGTTTCAGCTAATTTTGAGCTAGTTCTAAACACGGCATAAATGCGAAATTTCAATGGGTTCAAATAGGCGACACTTGCTATAAAAACGTAGGGGGGGGGGCAGAGGGGTATCTCGAAGTGCGCCTTGTCATCACTTTGCATGCGTAATGCAATTTTGGGCGACAGACGACGACGAGAAGCGAAATTTGCGCGAACACGCGCATAAAAATCAAATCGATGCAAAAACCAAGTTGTATTCTTTATTTTATAACGCTATACATATAGCCCCATATATATATATATAAATGTGTGTGTGTGTGAAGACAATGACTCCAATTTGCATGAAAGTTGCGAAAACGTGGAGCTGCAAAAGGAGCTGCAACTCGATCGGGGCATTAGCCAGACACGTTAGCTCTCTCTCTCTGTCTCTCTCTCTCTCTCTCTGTCTGCTGTTATCGATAGTTATTGCTTCTAGGAAACTGTTTTCCATTTACCACTAATCCGATCTTTACTAGCCCCCCTTTGCAGTTAGCTAGAGTCCGACGTACAGTTCTCAATTCTTGCGCAAGTCTCGTCCGCTGCTTTCTGCCACATTCTTCGTGCCGTGTTGTATAACAAATGGCCAACAGATCTGCTGATCTGTACGAAAACACACGGCACGGCAGAGAAATTGTAAAGCGATGACAGCAGCACAAAGCCAGCCCAAAGCCCATGAGGGAGGGGTACGAATTAATTGGCAATTTATACGCGCAATAAGTAAAATACGAAATACGAAATACGAAATACAGAATTTAAAAGTTCAAGCACTTTACAGGTTTAGTCCAGAACCTCTCCCCGCTCTACCCCTCGCCAGCAACGACAAGGGGAGTTTCAGTTTCAATATCGGTTTCAGTTTTGCGCTTGGGTTTCTTGTGTGGCATGCATGTGGCGATTTGCTCGACTGTGGTTACCCTGTAGCTGGGCAATGCTAGCGAAGACCGACTACAGACTGCAGGGTAACTCGGTGTGCGAGTTGCTCTCCTTTCAGTTTGCTTTATTTTGTTTTGGGTTTTGGGTTAACACGAGCAACGCAAAAGTCAAAAGTTAAACGCTGTTGACACTTTTTCAGTTTAATTAAAATATTTGTTGTTGCCATTTTGTTTTTTGGGCATTGCATTGTGCAGGTGTTAAATACAACGACAACGACAACAACTACTGCTGTTGTTGCCTTATTTACTCAATGTTCGCTTCATTTGTTGACTCAGGCAGCCAGACAAGAGAGCAAAAGAGCCATTGGCAGCAACAATAAAGAATTGTGCATCCGAAATTGTTGCTACAATTAAGAAACAATACGCAAGATCCACAAACAATACACAGCGAAGACTAAATTAAGCGACACTCGACGGTCAATAAACAGGCGAGCTTTTGCCCTGCAATTGCAATTGCAACCAGCAGCCGGCAGCTGATGTGAAACTTGCCAAAATAAATTTGGCAACGCGCTGCGGGGCAATTACTTATTTCCCAGTGGGAGTTTTATGGCCATCTCGTGAAGCTCTCTTGTGAAATTTGCGAAGCAGCAGCCGTGAATTTTGGCAACGCCGCACACAAACCTCGTAACAAAAGTTTTCGTTTGATCTGCCGAAGATTTTTTCAGTCTAGTGGCACAGCAAGTATGTACAGTCACGCCAAATGAAAAGCAGTCAATTGTGTTGCGGCCCTCGAAAAGTTATAGACATTATTCACTGTTGTCGTTGTAGTTGTAGTTATGTGGCGCATGCATATAATCAATTTTTGGGCAGGGGAAAGCAGGTCGTTGCATTTGTTTTGGCTAGCAACGTTCGAGCCCATCGAGAGGGAGCCATAACAAGAACTTATGTATAATTAATCGACTCGCCAGCAACAATGAACGAACGAAAAATCGTTAAGAACACAAGAGCTGGAATTTTAGAGCCTTACTTGGTAATTCCCATGCACTCGCAACAACAACAACAGCAAGAAAAAGAAGAAAATTAAAATATATACGAGTAAAAAAGCCATATAGCCAAGGGAGGAAGGGCGTGGGGTGGGCAGAACGAACAAAGGGGCCAGCAAAAGCTGCAGTAAGAGCAGCAACAGCAACAGCGACGTCGGCAGCGAAGCGTCGCAACATAAATTACTTAACTTTATGCTGTGGCCAGACAACAAAACGAAAGGGAGGCAGCACAAGCCGCGTGTGGCACGCACACACACACACACACACACGCACATGTAGACTGACAGACACGAAGCGAGTAAAAGGAAAAGCGTCGCAGTTGCAGCGCGGTCGACGTCGCTGTCGCCGTCACCGTCGCCGTCACTTTGATTGCATCAGTTGACTGCTTTTGCTGGTTATGCTGCGGCGACAGAGCAAACAACAGAGAGACTGAGAGCGAGCAGCGAGCGAGCCGAGAGAGTTGCGGCGAATTGCCGTCGATGCGGTAACCCAGACAACAACAACAACAACAGCAAAAGGAAGGCAACGATGACGACGAAACGAAACGAAGCGAAGCGAAGCCAACGAATGAACGTTAAATGACTGCATGCATGATTGATGAATTGATAAGATTTTGGTGTGCTTTTTTTTTTTTTTGTTACGCGCACACGAAAGCAAACAGAAAAAAAGAAAAGAAAAGAAAAGAAGAAGCGTCGTACTTATTTGGGTCACTTCGACTCGCTAGAGGCGTGGCACACACACACAGAAGCACACACGCAGCAATTTTCATTCATTGGCGCTTACGTAAATTGCTTGCGGCATGTTGCACAAGCGTAAGTAGCATGTTGCTGGCAGCAACAGCAGCAGCATTGATGTCGTCACGCTACGTAACGCACAACGTAATGGGCAAAAGAAAGCTGACTGCTCTGGCATAGCAACAAATACGCACACATACGCGCAGAGATAGACGGCAAGCAGCAGGTGCCAAAACTCACCACGCACAGCGACGTCGAGAGGCAGCGCAGGCAGCGCAGCCAGCGGCAGTCTGGACTTAAAGTTACTTAAGCTTTAAAAAGCTTAAAGGCAGCACACACACACACACACACTATGAGCGAGGTGTGGCTTTGGCATTGTCTGCGGGGGTGTCTGCGTGTGCGTCGGCTCCCCCACCACACCTCGCCTCACCTAGTGCTTTGGCTCGCTGCTTTTACGCAATAGACAGACGATGCTAACACGAACGTCGCTGTCGGCGTTGACGCCTCTGCAGACCGACGACGCGAAGGCCGTCGTCGTCGTCGTCGTCGTCGTCGTCGTCGTCGTCGCCGCCGCCGCCACCACAAACGAGGCCCAGGTCCAGGGCCCGGCGAATGCCCAGACGACGCAGCGACATACGGACAGACAGCCAGCCAGCCAGTCAGCCAATCGAGATTTCCCCCTCCACCCTCGCACACACGCACAAACTCGGCAGGCAGCATTTAAAGTGCACAGTGGCTCTGCAACTGTAGTCAGCTGGCTGTTTATGCTGGGCTGGCAGTGCTACTCCAACTGCGCCATGTGGAGTGAAGTGCACGCACATTTGTGAGGTTATGTGCGACGCCAGAGCAGCATGCAGCCAACTAACTAAATTGATCGCCACGCGCGCTCTCTCTCTCTCTCTCACTCTTTCAATCTTTCTCTCTGGCCTGTCTCTTTTTTAGCGCTCTCGCTTTGTCTGCTTCTTTTTTTGTAATGCCCTTTGGCTTCGTTTTGGTTGCGCCGTTTAAAACATTTTCCAGCCAAAGGCGAGGCATAAAATTCCACCACCTTGCGCAGCGTGTGAATAATGTGTGTGTGTGTGTGTGTGTGTGCGAGGCGTAAATTATCATGTTAACTGCGTTGCCTGGTCACAGGACGAGGGACACTAGCTCGAAGGCAGTGCATAAGCAGGATACAAGCAATTGAAAGAGCAGAAGCAGCAAGAAGCAGCAGCAACACAAGAAAATCACACACACACACACAGACGCACAGTAAGTGAAGCTGCCAAGTGAGAAATTCCACCACCAGCAGCAAGTTGGCGCAGTAATGGCAGCAACCACCAACGGACTCAGCCCTAGCCGCTATAGTCTGCTGGCTGTTGTCATAAAAACCGGAAAAGCATCGCAGGGCAGTGCTGCTCAAACTGCAGCACATAAAAGCCCTGCGTTGACGTCGCCGTCGCCGTCGCCGTCGTCGTCCCACAATGTCTGGCTCAACCAGTTGGTGGGCGGGGGGCCGAGTCTGTTTGGGGGAGGGGTGGGGCGGATTAGGTTTGCCTCGCATAACGGGGGAGCGACTGACTGTCAAACTCAAGGGCAACTGTACACACAGAGACATTGTTATGCCTCCCCGCCCCCGCCCACGTCTCCGTCCACGCCCCCAAGCAGAGGAAAAGCTGTGGCTGAAGTGGCGCAGCAGATGAAGACATTAAAAGCAAGACAGCCACAGCGACAGCGAGCTGCAAAAGTAGGTCTGTAAATACTAGAGATTTAAGCTATATACATTATGTGTAGTTTAAAGGTTGCCTGCCAGCGAAAAGGGTGAGAGCAGCCAAAGTGACTGTCAAACTGTGTAAGAGGAAATCGTTTGCTTTGCATATCGAAAATATTCCAATATATTAGCACCTCAAAATGTTAAACTAGAAAGCATTAGCAGCAAATCAAAATAGTTATGCAAACAAATAATGGAATACTTGTATAAATTGACGACTCCATTGGTAGAATTTCAAGAATTTAAAGCACTGCGCAGTTGCTAAGCCAGCGCTGGGCTTGTAACTACGACATATCCCACATCTAGACATCATAATCTAGTCAGCTCCCAAATTTTGAAACTGTTTGCAGCAAAGTTGGACTGCTTAAATATTTACTGGGGTAGACAAGGTTATGGAGGCAGTTGATAAGATATATAGAAGACACGACACATGCTTTGCTCGCAAGTAGTTAACAGCATTTTCTATATCTCCTCAACTGTAGCTTTGCC
Organism: Drosophila rubida; assembly: GCA_035046165.1. NCBI lineage: Eukaryota > Metazoa > Arthropoda > Insecta > Diptera > Drosophilidae > Drosophila > Drosophila rubida. Next base: position 17,222,627 of record JAWNOF010000023.1, on the reverse strand, counting down.
TCCATCTTCACTCATTCACTCATGTTGCAGCTGCCTCTGCTCTATAGCGCTTTATATCTCGATCTATTCTGCTCTCAACTCTTTTTTACAATTTGTTTTCTTGCCTGCGCTTGTTTTTCTTTCATTTGTTTTGTGTTTTGTCGTCACGCGTTCTGCGATTGCATAATGAAAAGTTGTATCATTTTCGATTCGCCCCGCACAGCGCCATTAACACCACCACCACCACCACCACCACCATCAACAGCAGCAGCACCACCTTCTGCCACTCACACACACGCAGCTCGCAATCAGAAGCCAAATGTACACGGAAGTGTCAGGCGCATAGTTGAAATTTGTTTTCTAATCTGGTTTTTTTGATATCTCACACTCACACACACACACACACACTCGCACACACACACACATACACTCTCACACATACACCTAGAAATCTGGTTTGATTTTGCTGGCTATTCAAATTGTGTATTGATATTTTTGCTACTTTTCACTTTTCACTTTGATTTGATGCGTATTTTTGTTGTTCTTCTTCTGCTTGTTTGGTGTTTTCCCTTCTGTTTCTTCCTTCGTTTTGTTTTGCTTTTGTGTTTTTATCAGGGCGACAAAAATTCGCGATTAGCGTCAAAGGCATGCGACAATGTTATTTTTATACACTTAAAACATTTGTCGCACAATACTAGATTTGAAGCAACGAGATTATTGAGGAAACCAGCTGGTCGCCGAAAGGGATTCCCAACTGCGAAGTAACTAACAGCAATTATCGATGCCAACAATTATCATAATTATCTGCGTATTTGCTGTCTCCAAACTATTATCACGTTTCCCCATTCAGAATGTGGAGAGCGAAGCGCTTGAAACGAGTGCTAGCAAAATATATTGAAACTTTCAGCTTGGCAAATATTTGATCGACAGCTAGCTGCAACTATATAAACACCTTGCCATATAAAACCTTTTCAGTGTCAAGATTGTAGAGAAAATCCATGAAGCCACTCCATACAACTCTGGTGAACCGCTAGCAACTCAAGTATGGAGATACTCCAGCGCTATCAAAAACTTTACGACTCGTTGTCAATGCTACTGCAAATATTCCCAAAGATCTTAACATTGCAACCATGAAAGAAGATATAAATAAAACTAATTAGAAATACATCGACAACTCCACAAGCAAGAAAATAATTTAGCCTTAAGTTTAGTTAGTAGACAACAGTTGAGCAGTAAGAAGACTGAAAAGATGTCAATCACATTCTCAATCTCCCAAACTGAAAAGATGTTATATATAACAACTATAAAACTGCTATTGCTGTTTAGACAATTTACTTATTGTTATGCAGCCAGATTGTAAATAAAAAGAGAAAGAAAAAGATTGTAGACTAACTGACAAATAGTTGTTTAGTTTGCTATATCTATCGATGTGCATCTGCTTAGCGAATTCTTCGTAAATTTCTCAATCTGCCATTAAGCCGTCGTCTGTATGCCGAGCATGACTTTGAGATACACACAGCGCGCTGCCTTCTTATTTATTTCGTTTTCTTTTGGCTGGCACCCTTAAGTTGCGGGTGGCATTAATAATTCATAGCTATTATTAGACATGTGGCGGGGCATATTAGTTGCCCGGCAGAGCGCCAGATACACAGCGAGCACACAAGCAACCCCCTCTGGGGCTGCTTTAAAGCCCACACCTTGATGTTGCCCCCCTGCCACAACCCTGCCTGCCTGCCTGCCACACACACACGCACTTAGGTAGGCTTAGAAAAAGCAGGAGAGGCAGCAGTGCAAGGCCCGTGGCAGCTTCTTAACTGGACAGAGCCCAGAGCTTGTTGCTGCCTGGCAACGCTGGCAGAGCGAATGCGGACAGACGCAGCGACGGCGTTGCCAGCCTGTCTGAGCGCTGAGAGCCTAAGGCAAGCTTTAATAGGCAATCGAAAGGGAAGTTGCAGAGTTGGAGCCCAGAGCAGCAGGGGGGGGGGAGGGGGGTTCAGCCATTGGGGTTGCTGCTGCTTGGCTTTGGGGTAGGCAAGTGGAAGCCTAAGCTTTTCGCTTGGGGTTGCTTCATGCAGTCGCCGTCGACTGCGACTACGACTGCGACTGCGACTGCGACGTCGCTGTTATCGCTGATGACTTTCATTAATTTCCGGCAGCGTTCAACTTTAGCCATATGGTCAGGGAACTTGTGCAATTCTGCCTGCTGCCGCTGTCACTTTGGGGATGTTGCTGCAACCTACAGCCGGCAGCAGGGAGGCGACACAACCACCCTGCCACGAAAGCTCAGCGCCCAAAAGGGTTATCTCTGTGTGCGTGTGTGTGTGTGTGCATAGAAAATCGATGCGAAACAGCTGAAAAAACATCGAGAGTAAAGAGCGATTTGCATATACGCCTCTGGCTGCGCACCACACACCCACCCACCGCGCCTCACCACACGCTGACGTCGAGACTAGCATCCACAACAAAGACAAATTAAACAAAGAAATCAACAGAGCTGCGGGCCCAGGGCAAGGGAGGGCGGCGAGAGGCGGCAGTGGAGCAACAGCAGCCAAGCAGCAACAAACAACAATGAGAAATCACAGCAAAAGCAACTAAAAATAGCAAACACCTACGTTGCCCCCCTCCCCTCTGCCCCCTGATCCACCATTGCGCTGCGCTGCGCTGCCCACAGCAGCAGCTCACCATAGCGTGTACCCACCATAGGCAGGCATGCCCTCTATACATGGCCAACAAGGCGACCACCTAACAACGAAAATAAAAGCAACGACAGCAGCAGCAGCAGCAGCGGCAGCAAATACAACGACACTGCTTCTAATTTCGAGCTATTGATTCAGCAACGCGAGCAGCGCAGTCATCGTCAGCGTCGCCGTCGCTGTCGTCTCTGTCTCCGTCAACAACATTGACAGGCAGCACTGGCGTTTGGCACTGGCACTGGGCATCACTGGCGCAGCAGCAACAGCAACAGCAGCAGCAGCCAGCACCGGAAGGCGTTTTGCGAAAGGGCAAACATTGAAATGCAAATAGACAGACAGCAATAGCAAGAGCAGCAGCAACAACAACACCAACTGAAAAAGCAATGGCAATAACAACAGTAAAAGCAATAGCAACAACAACGAGTTGGCATTTGTGCGCGCGCACACACACAAGCGCATCAGAGGCCCCCACATACACAATGCCAGCGTTCATTAGAGTGAGAGAGCAGCTCGCACACGCAAAGAGAGCGGCGGCGGCGAACGCAAAAATGCGCTCTCACGCTCTGCACTCTCTCTATACACAAACAAAGCAAACACAAATTGCCGGCCGGCCCCGAGACGCAGATCGTCAGCGTAATATGCATGGGGAGCTTTACTGTGCACGTGTATGTGTGTATGTGTGTATGTGTGTGTGTGTGCGCGCGCGAGTCTGTGGTGAGGTGTGGGAATGCATAAGCCTGGGCAATGCAGAGACGCTGCGCTGCTGGCGTCGGCGTCGGCATCGCTGTCGCTGCTGCTGTCGTCGTCGTCGTCGCTGGATGACGTTATTGATGTCGTAAGTTAGACATTTTTGTTGTTTTGCATTGAGAAGGCGTTTGCAGCGCAGCTTGCTTAATTTAGCCAAAGGCAAAAACACAAAAATAATTAAGAAACAACAACAAAATGTATATATGGGCAGTAATTGAAAATTAGAAGCAGCGTGAGCGTATGCGTCTGAATGTATGCAGTATACATGTCTGTGTGATTATAAGTTGATTTACTTCAAACTCCCCCAAATGCTGCATACTAGACAAGCAGCGAGTTCGACTTAACGTTACTCTACAGTGAGCTAATAAGCTGCTCTCACACACGCATACATACACAAACACGAATGCAATTAGTAGATTGATGAGCTTGATAAACCGCGCGGCGTTAGATGGCGCCACTGCTGCTAGCTAGATTATACCGTTCGCTAAGCTAGCACCAAGGGCTTGCCTTAGGTGTGACCAGCTCTCCTATGGTGACTCCGATCACACGACAGACTTCAATTGCGTCGACGCTGCTGCCTATTGGACAACATCAGTGTAATTTTCAACAATTGCTGTAAATAAGTGAATGAATGAATGAACAGCATCATTCTAAACGAGTCCGCGCACATGCAGTTAGTATTTCATTTGCATTTGCATTTGCATTTACATTTGAATGCTTTTTGCTTTTGCCTTTTTGCTGTTGTCCACCATCTTGGCTGGATGCTCTCTTTGCTTCGCTCTTGTGCATTCTCTCTAACGGCACTAGTCTACTATAAGTGCGTGCGTGTGTGTGTGTTGTGCTGTGCACTGCTTGCACACAGTGCTTTAAGCTGTTTGCAATTGTCGTTGTTGCTCTTTGTTGCCGAAATAACAACAACAAAGAGGCATTTTTGCATGTTCAATTATCTCAACATTGTAAATATTTATGGAGCGTGCGATGGCGGGGTAGCGAAGAGGGGGGGGGGGGAGGGTAGATCTGCAAAGCTTAAATATCTGCACCGTGGTGCATTGACACCTACCAGAAGAGACACAGAGAGAGAGAGACGCAACCACCGCGCAGATGATAAAGAAGAAGCAGCACCAGCAGCTGTCGTCGCTCCACACATGCAAGTGGGTAAGTGCAAGAGTGCGTGCGTGTGTATAAATAGATAATGTTCGATATTTTGTGTGCAATTTGGGGCATAATTAAAGCAATGTATCTGGTGGCGAATAGAGAAAACACGCAAACGTGCCATTAGCATTCGATTTGCCAACAACTAGCCGCATTTATTTTTGTATCAGCCATCTGTGTATCTGTATCTCCCTCCCTGCCCACATACATATATCTATCTATCTATCTATCTATCTATCTGTTTGCATCTGTCGACACGCTGTGTAGTAGCTACAAGCTATACAAGCTACTACATACACTCTGGCTATGGCTATTTTTAGTGGATTGTGGATTTTCGGCCAACACAACAACACTACAGAGTTGCAAGTTTGCAACATTTCGTATTCTAACTGCAGCTGCCGCAATGCTGCTGCTTCCTCTGCGGCTTCTTCAGCTGGCGCCATTAAGCCACAAGGCTAACAGCGGAGCGAGAGCAACAGAGATGAGACAACAAAATGGCAGCCAAGGGTCATAAGCTCTCCTCGCCCTTTGCGCTCTCATTCACTCTTTCTCTATCTCTCTGCCGCACACTTGTGGGGCTTGGCGCATAGTTAAAAAAAAAAGGGCTAGCAGGCTGGAGCGGGGACACAGGTTGCTACTCTCCCTCTCGCTCTCTGTGTCGTCTCTTTCTCGGCAACTTTCCCAGCTGCAACTAAACGAGTTTCGCTCACACACTATGCCCATTCATTCAAACTCACACACGACGCTCTCTCCCCACCTCTAATAAAACAAAATTAAGTAAAAATTCACCTCTCTCGCTCTCTCTCTCTCTCTATTTGACTCTCTTTTTGTTGTGCAAGCAGCACACAAAGGGCAAGACGATGTCGCTGCCGCAGTCGACGTCGCATCTTGTGTAACCTGATCTCTACACACACACAGGCAGGCGCAAGCAGTGCGAGTGTGAGCGAGTGCGATAGATGCCACAATAAGCCAGAACAAAGCGCTGTCCGCAATAATATTTCAAACAAGATCTCTGTCGAGACACCGGCCTAACGAACCAGCAAGCAAGGGGAAGGGGAAGGGCAAGGGGGCGGTGTGCCGCCTAATCAACTACAGCAACAACTATAACTACAGCTACAACAAGTAAAAACTGCGCAGCAAAAGCAACAAATTGCTGCTTTTGTTTTATTTCGTTTCTGTTCAAGTGCGATCGCGCACTGCTTGTCTATATTATCGTTAGCGCTATCGTCATGGATATAGTAGCGATACCCCAACTAAATTTACTTATAGCTTTAGCACTTTAGGAATTATGAACTTAATTGGATAATTGGAAAAACCTTTTTCTGTTTCAAATTAAATGAATTTCAAGACATCCAAAATCATTTTCTGAAATTGAATCTCAAAATTGATAATCATTTAAATTATTATTATTAAAAGCTAAGGTTGATTTCTTGAAGCCAGTTGAGATAGCATTAGAAACTTCGTCCAATTAGATAATTCTGTTGAATTGTATTTTAAGCAATTTTTGTCTCAATTGGAGGTGCTGTGTGTGAGTATAATTTACAAGGTCTTCCACAGCGAGGGAAAACAGCAGCAACAACAAAACTATCACTACACGCTTCAACAAACAGACAGAGCAAGCAGCATTAGAGAGGGCGACAGAGAGAGAGAGAGAGAGCGGAGAGAAGGGAATCGAAGCGAGCAGCGACAGAGGCTGCGATTGAGCGGCAGTCAGGCAGACCCAAGGCCCAGGGCCCCCAAGCAACGTGACAAGCCCCAAAAAAAATAATAATAAAAAAAAAAGAAGAAAAAAGCAACAAAAGTACGAATATACAGACGAACGAAACTAAACTAAAACGCGGCAAAACTCAACACGGCCCAAAGAGAAACTCAACACACACACCAAAACACGCGAGCAAAAGTCAACATGCTCAACACACTGGAAACTCAACACATGCAAACAAAGTTGATGACGTTAACGCGGCGCAGCGCGGCGCTGCGACGTCGCGTCGCTGTCGCTCATATTGCGTTGTGTTGCCGTTAGCGTGTTGACCGTGACGACGACGATGCCGTCGCTGTCAAACTTTTTTTTTGTATTTTTTTCTATTATAATTTAAAATAGAAATAGAAACGGCAATAAAAACAAAGCAAAGCAAAAAGCGCAACTAAAATGAATACGAAAACTGTTGATGAATGCGCTGAAAGAACAAGAAGAAGCAGAAATATAAGAAGACGATGTAGAAGCAACAGAGAAAGCATAACAAATAAATCTTGAACCTTTTGCGACGACTAAGAAGAAGAAGAGACAACATGTGTCTTGGCTTCGCATCGCTTCGCTTTGCTTTGCTCTTAGCTCGCTTAGCTTATGTCATAGCTAATGCTGCTGTCGGCGTCGCTGCTTGCGTCAGCATCGCTCTCACGACGACGAGCACACCTTAAAGCAGCAGCAGAGCAAAGGGATGGCGATGATGGGGCGAAGTTTGTGGGGTGGTGGCGGCGGGGTTTTATGGCTCGTGGTTGCCATGCTACTGATATGCGCAATAATCTGAAGAATACACACACGCACACGTCGTGTGTGATCATGAGGTGTGAGGCGTGCTGGGGAAGCGATGCGAAGAGAGAGAGAGAGAGAGGGAAGGCAAGGCAAGCTCAACAATTCCAATTGGAAGTGATGTAAAAGGAATGCGCAGATAAGCGTCAAACAGTTTTGACAAATTAAACATAAACACAGCGAACAGACGCCGTCAGTCGCGTCGCATGGTTATGCTCGACCCTCGAATACCCTGCGCGTCAAATACGGCCACTTAATATACTAGGTAACTCTTTACAATTCTATACTCATTCAAAGTAATAAATGGAAGCTATTCACAAATTAGTATGAAGTGACTAATAAACTTTTGCTTTTTCTAAGTTGTATACTTTCTATTCCACTTGTTCCATAATTAAACACGATTGTCTAACAAAAAACACATCATTGCTCTATAAATAAGCTTATGAATCAATCTGCAATATCATCATTTTGTGCGAAACTAAACAAAACCGTTCTGCAAGCTTCCATGCCCTCAACTATTTTCCCTCTTTCGGCAATTGATCACATAAATATTACGAGTTCGAACCACTCACTGTTCTTAGAATAACAATTATCTCAGCAGATTATTGATTCCTCCAACTGCATTATATCTCGACTGAAGCCAATTCATTTATTCAATTATACTTCTTATTATCCGCTTGCCATCGACGCAAAGTTAAGCTTCACTTTTCTAATTAGCTGTTGGCTTAGCTTGCATTAACACTTGGCGACGACAACGCGCCAAGTTGCAAGTTAGTTAGTGGCACGTCCAACTAGAGTAAGGGAAGCAAGACAAAGCAAAGGCAAAGTTTATGCGATGGACACGGCGCAATAAAGGGAAAGGGTTGCACCGAGAAACGCCGCAAACTCTCGTAGCTCGATTGAAGAGGAGGTTTTTGTGGTTTCATGCGGGAATGGTGTCAATGGTTTTTTTTTTTAGGGTGGTGTCGTCTTCTGCGGTGGTTGCTTCCTCAATTTTTGGCCAGCCCTCGAAAAAGCCTATTGCCCGTTTTTCTTGAGGGTTTTCCGCTGTGACGGGGATGTTGTTGGCTTTTCCTCGGCCCGCAAGCAAAAGTAATTTTCGTTTATGCAGTTGCAAACGATTTTCTCCGAAGACGCACGCTCTCTGACGCTCGCTTCTCTTCCTCTTACTCTCCACTCTCCCCCTCTTTTAGCGGGCACAAGCTTTTTAGGGCGAAAGGCTTTTGCTGGTGGTTGGTTTCCCATTCGCTGGCCACGTTATCAGCACAAATGTGGGGGAGGTGAGTGTGCATACGCTTGTGTATGTGTGTGTGTGTGTGCGAGTGAAGTGTGGGGGAATTGCCATCTGCGGGTTAAACAACATCTGACATTTGGGTGGTCGTAGAACTTTTAGCAAACAAAGGAGAGCACGGCTCTGCCGCATCGTCACCAACGGCAAGAGCAGCAGCAGCAGCAGCCGCAGCAACAGCGCCGATAAGCGCAACAGCAACAACATTTTTGATTGCAGCAGCCGCCCCAAGAACAAAGAGCAAGCAGCGCAGCAAGCAGTGCAGCAACAGCAAAAATCTGCACATGGCCCAACAACAAAGCACAGCCAACTTCAAGAGCAAAGGAGTGTGTGAATGACATTGCCGTTGTTGCTGTTCTTGTTGTTGTTGTTGTTGTGCCACAACAGATGCAAAAAGAGGAAACCGAAACCAAAGCGACAACAACAACAACAGAGAGCATGCAAAATTCTTATCAGTCAAGTTTCGAGTTGGTTTTTTACATTTTGTTTTGTTTTCTGCTCCGCTCTCTCGGCTGCTTCATCTTGTGCTTGCTCTTTGGGCAAAGTGAAAGGCACGTCCCTGGAGCAGAGCGACAGCTACAAAGCAAATGTCGCTGCCGCAGTCGCCGTCATCGTCAGCTGCCTCGCTTAGTACAGTTGGTCAAGCAGTGCAAAGAATGCACACGCACTTATTGAGTATTTGGAAAACACACAGACTACGACTACGTACGACTTCTATTCACTTTGTTCGCAGGGAAACCCTTCAACTGCATTTTCACTCAAGCACATAACGCAACAACATGCGTCTTGTTTACTGTTAACCTGCAGCAGCAATACACACTCACAGCTCGCGCGCTCTCTCTCTCTCTATCGCTGCCTGAGCAACTGTGTGTTCGTGTGTGTACGACGAGATAGAAAGAGAGAGGAAGAGACCAAGGGCTAAACGAAGCCAAGCCAAGCCAAGCATTTTTTTCTTGTCGTTCCTTCCTTTTTTATTTTTCTTATTTCTGCTACTTCTTTATTTGCTTTACTCCGCGCTGCGTACGTTTGTATGTGTGCATTATGCTCTCGCTCGGCCGCTTTTGTTTGTTTGCTGCTGCACCGGCAATGCAACTAGTTGTATGTCAGCGTCGGCGTCGACGCGGGCAGCGCTGTCGCTACTACTGCAGTTTTGTTGTTCCCTTTATTTGCACGTCATAAAATGACATCAAAATAATGCTATCTTTTTTTGCTTTGATTCAATTTCTTTGCATTCTTGCTATATCCTGTCTCTTTTTTTTTTGGAGGTTATCTGTGCAATAAACGAGAGCAAAGCATAGTGACAACACACACACACATACACTTGTAGCTGGCAACAAAGCAGCGCGCAACAACAAAGGCAACGATAACATAAAACGATAATCAAAAGCATTTAACTAAACAAAGCTCTAAACAAGAAAAACACAATGAACACAACACACATGCATGTGTGTGTGTGCGTGTATTTAGTGCTGTGGATCGAGGCACGTTTTAAGCTAACAAATTAGCATTAATCGAATGTTATCGAGTGCGTGCAAACTTCGCCCTGCGACCGCCATATTGCCAATTGTCTCTCCCTCTGTGCCTCTCTTCGATTCGCTCTTTTCGGCAAGCACGTGTAGTTTTCCCACTGACGCAATTGTTGCATATGGTAATCAGTTAACACTTGACACCTTCCCCTCTCCAACTCCACCCCGTGCTCACGCCATATCCCGCAGCATTTATCGCAAAGCGGTGCAAACAATGTGAAGCGACAAAACAACGAGACGTGTTGCGTCATTTGCGAGGCGACGCCGCTCGTTTGTTGGTGGGCTGGTCACTCTAGTTGTGCAGCGCAATCAGTGGAAGCAATTAATACGGTCACTCTAATTGTTAAGTGCAGCAGCAAACAGTTTCCAATTACGATGCTCGCTCTAATTGCAGAACAAACACACACACGCACACAGGTGAAAAGCTAGCAAAACTCATTAATACGGTCACTCTAATTATGCTTCGCTTAAATAAGTTGACTTTTTGTGCATCGTTTCGCCAACTATTGATACCGCAAATTGCAATTCCTAGACAATTAACAATTTGCAGCATGAGAGCGGACGCGATGTTTAACTTCAGTTTTTATTCAAAGTGAATTGGGACACCATAATTCTTGCAACTACTCTAAAAGACTTTTGCACGTGTAGCTCGAAGCAGTGCTAAGCGAATGTGAATAAGAAAAGCAATTGCTGTTTCAGCCATCTTGTTTCCTTTTCTTCTTTCAATTACTCCTGCTTCAACAATGCGCCAATGGTCACACTGTGTTTTATTTTCTGAATTCTGCAATTAGAATAGAAGTCCTATACAATGTGCTTGGCTCATTTAAATGCCAGCTGGTCACACCACAATGCACTTGCAATCTGAAAGCAGTGCGCAAGCAGTGTGACGTATAGGAAAATCAAGTGCTGCTTTATCCTCGCCATTCCCTTTCCCATTGCTTTCCTTCTTAATGCGCTTTGCTTCTTTTCACGACATTGCTAATTAACTCAAAGCTTAAAGGGAGTGTACTCACTTTTCGCGGTGCAGCAAGCAAATGCGATCCTTGGCCACTTTCAGTTTCTTGGCGATGATCTTCTTCAAACTCTCCACGGTGATGTGCGGCTCAACGCTGACACCGAAACTGCCGCCGGTTGTTGTATTGATGTTGAGGTTAATCAAAGTGTTGTTGTTGCTGCTGTTGTTGTTGTTCGCTGCGCCCAGCACAGCGGTTGTGGAACTGTTGCTGCTCGTGTTGTTAAGCAGCGCACTTGTTGTGGCCGCGACGCCAAAGCGCTGCAAGATATTTGGGCGAGCATTGTTGGTGTTGGTGCTGCAGTTGTTGGTGGTGGTGTTGCCACCATTTGTGGCACTGGCAGCACTATTGTTGCTGGTGCCGCTGCTGCTGTTGCTGTTGCCATTGGCAGTATTATTGTTGGTGTTGGTGTTGTTGTTGGTGCTGCTGCCACTGGGTGTGGCAGCATTTGTTCCTGTTGCCTCATTGTCGGCCGCAGCATTCGTTGTTGACTTATCCATCATTGCGACCCGCAAAAACGTTCTGTAGAGTATCCAATAGTCGTTGCCAATGAAATCGATTAAATTTGTTTTTGTAATTTGAATTTGACACAGAAAAAAAACCACACTCAGCACATGAAAAAAATGCGTTTGAAAAATCGCGTAACGTTTGAACGCGTTGCAGCGACTGCGACTGCGACGGCAGCGACGACGGCGGCGGCGTTTGGTTCAATCGATTTTGTATACACACCACACCTTGTGCATACACAGACTAACGCACATATGGCAATCGAGTACACACACACACACGCACACGCACCGAAAAGCAGCGCGGCAACTGCGCTGCTTCTAAGAAGTTTTTGTGTACGCTGCGCCGCTGCTGCTGCCAAAGTTCGACACACGCAAAGTCAGTCAGTCAGCCGAGACAGATATACGACAGATTGGAGTTGGTATGGGGGAAGCGAGAGGAATGGGAGTGGAGTAAAATGCCGAACGCAATAACCGAACCGAAGCGCAACGAGCCGACGCGTGGTAGGCTTGCTTTTTATTTTATTTTTTTTTTTTGATACGTTTTCTCGTCTTCGCTTCGATTGCGAAACACAGTTTACAGTTTCACACGCACTGCTTTATATTTATGCTCGCTCACTCGTTCGCTTGCGCCTTTTGATCGTAACTGCTTCGTTCCCTTTTTGTGTGTGTTCAATTCTTGGTTATGTTTGGTTTCTGACAGCAAAGTCGACGACACTGTTGCTCGGCTTTATTTGATTTGATGCTTCGCCACAGGTACGCATGTATGCATGTGTGTGATTTAGTTTTGTTTGCACGCAACACGCGGCAAAAAAAAATAAAATATATTCGTTTATTTATGTTCCGTATTTACACACTCACACACACACTCCTTGGTAGTTGATGGTCGGTGGTCGACGAAGAGTCAAATTGTGAGCGGCAAAGACGATGATGATGACGACGACGGCGACGACGACGACGGTTGCAGCGGCCAAACAAAATATAACAAAAAAAAAGTACCCAACACACACAGCAAACAGGCGACAACGCACACAACAGTTACAAATCTCAAAAATATCGCGCACCGAGCGTCACACACGTCCGCCTCGTCCGGCTTTGGCTTTGCTTCTGACCTAGCGACCGACAGGGTGACCGCTAGTGGCATTTCTCAAATATGCTATTTTAGTGTGTCATAATATACCAAATATACCACCTCTTCTAATAACTGGCCTGGCTACACTTTGTTAAGTGTGGCATAATTTTCAAAGGAAAGCATGTTTAAAGGCGCAACTTTTCGAAACTGCTGTCAGTTTGACCAGAAAGTATAGAACTGTCAAAATTCTCGATGAAAAATAATAGTAGATAACAATGTGAGAAAAAAACTTAAACAGTGTGAGGTAATTTTTTGTTTTTTTCTTTTTAAATCGGAATAAATGCAAAACTAACATTGGTTAGTTAGTGATCAATGTTAGCACGTCTGTTATTTGTTAAAGAAAATTTCGGACCGCCTTTCACTGGTTTAATTAATAAATAAAATAATATGCAAAAAAATAACACAGACAAAACTTCACTTCGTTTACTTCCAAAGGCGAAATTAACAGTAGTTAGTAAGACATCTCTGGTATTTATACTTTAATACCACAAGCTATACTAAACTAACATCATTTAATTACACTGCACAATTATCGAATTTAAAAACGCGCGCTGTTAACACAACAGTTTCTTAACAGCCAGACAACAGTTGAACACACTGTTGACTTGCAGTTGCGCTTCAAATACAACACTGCGGGTAAAGCGCCATCTACTTCAAACCACATGGTTGCATGCGAGTCGAACTGTCAAGTTTGACAAACGGAAGTGACTTGCTTTTGTCAAAGCCGAGCAGCGTTCTTTTCGTTTAAAGGTCTCCTAGGCGAAAGTTGTGTTTTTCTGTGCATATTCACGTTTCGTGTCAAAAACTAAAGACTTAAAGTAAGTGAATGCGCCAAAAAATAGCGCAAACTGTGCAGCAATTAACTGTGATATTATTGTGCCACAAATGGAATAAAAAGCAGAAGCGATGCCAATAATATTTGCAGATTATTACTGCATTGCAAATTGAATTGTAGATGTTGTTTTGGTGAACTTGGTATTTACTTTGAGTTTTGTTTGTATTTTAGCATGCGTTACGTGGCTGCATACCTGTTGGCTGTCCTCGGTGGACAAGATAGCCCCGCCAATGCTGATCTGGAGAAAATCCTCAGCTCCGTCGGTATTGAGGCTGATGCCGAGCGTCTCACCCGCGTGATCAAGGAGCTCAAAGGCAAGAGCATCGATGATCTGATCAAGGAGGGTCGCGAGAAGCTCTCGTCCATGCCCGTTGGTGGCGGCGCTGCTGCTGCTGCTGCCCCCGCTGGTGGCGCCCCAGCTGCCGCTGCCGGTGGCGACAAGAAGGAAGCCAAGAAGGAGGAGAAGAAGGAGGAATCCGAATCTGAGGATGACGATATGGGTTTCGCTCTCTTCGAATAAGCTAACTTCTCTCCACAACAACGTGTACTGTATATATGCTAAACATATGCAGAGCAGCGACCAACACCAGCTGAAATCTTGGTACGTTTAATTAATTTATTTGCACCGAAAATGTAAACGGCAAATGTTTTGTGATGAACCAAACTTATCACCATCTTTCGACTGAACACATAACGTTGATGCTTTACAAGTTTTCACTGATCACATCTGCCGTCACATTTCCACTTGCATTATTTCTCGATCCAACGTATTTTGCATAGTTCTAACGTTGCCATCTCTCTTTTGCATTTGCAGGACAGCGGGAGCAGCCAGCGGAGTCAACATCTTCTGCATTGCACAGTGGCACACATTGCTATGAGTTCCTGTTCAAAATCTGTTTTTTTTTTTACACCCAACATCGACAAATATACAAAAAAGAAAGAAAAAACAAGAACAAAACGTTGAAACCTTTATTTCTATGAAATAAAAATTCTGCAGTGTTTACGCTTATATACGTAACAAAAACTAAAGTGTAGTGTCTTTTTTTGTTTTTTTTTTTATGCAAACCCAAAAAATATGTATTTATTTTTTTTTTTAGTTTTTCTAATAAAACTAACTGTGATTTCGTATTGAAAATGATGACCAAATTATTAGACGAAAGCAACGCCAAGTTGCGATTTGCAGCGCTAACAATTCAGCTGCAGTATTAGTATTTAAAAACGAAATAATCGGCACAGTGTAAGCTGTTTTTATTGCACATATACACAAGTGTGCGCAAGGCGCTATTCGCACGTGTTTCAGCATTTCGGCGGCGTGCGAGAGAGATAGCTATATGCATATTTGCGTCTTAGGCCATCAAACATCACGGGAGCGAAAGCAGCAGCGATAGCCGCAGACTGCATTGTTTATTATGGGAAACACGTTTTCGACCTAAACACAGATTTAAGCTGATAATCTAAGTTTTGCGATTCAAAAATGCTAAAAGTCCAGCATATGTATTTATATATATATATACATGTATGATGGCAGCATAGTTTGTTTACCTCGGGAAAGAGATGGACGACCGACAAGAACGAAAGAGAAAGAGACGGACAGTCAATGAAAACAAGAATTTTGTCTTGCGGTGGAGCAATAATTCTCGCAGTCTGGAACAGCAAACGAGAAATTAAATGCCAATTAATAGTTTTCCTTAAATTACACCACAATGTGGACTATTTATGGATAATCAAAGGATATTTTTGAATTAAAAATTATGAAATTGGTTAAAGACGCAATTACTGGGAAATAATTTTTTTTTTTTTTTTTTTATACCAACTCAATCTTCAACAAGTCTAATTTTTAGTACAAAACATAGTTTCATAACTTGATGACTAAGGAAACCATTAACTTTTTGTATTATAGGAATTAATTTATCTATTTACATTTATAATTTTTAACTAAAATAAACAGCATACTGTTTTTCTCCAGCCTTTTGGAGTGAACAGTCTGCTAAGAAAACATTGCCCAGAATAAAATGGAGTTCTACACATTCAGTAAAATTTACAAACTAGAAAACTAGTTAAGAGCAGGTTTGTATAAACGAAGCGAGGCGTAACAGGATTAAGATTATCTCTTAAATGAACAACAATGATATTTAATGTTAGATTATTAGATATCAATTTACTATATATACATATCTTGAAGATCTCAACACGAACATGATCAACGCAATTGCATAACTCTCAAATTATCGAATACTTTCGATACACAACTATATTATCATTAAACTAAACATTGTAAGATTACAACTTCCGCTTGTCGTCGTCGTCCACGATGTAATCCTGCAGCTCGAACGCCGGCTTTTCGTCGTAATCCTGCGACGTCGTCGTGCTGGTTGCAGCGAGCGCATAATCCTCCATATCACGCTGATGCTTCTTACGCTCCGGCGTTTGTTTGCGTTCGCGTCGCTTGGCCAGAAACGCCTCGAACTTATGCTGCGATGCTGCCGTCTCCAACTCCGTGAAGGTGGAGGACGGTGTGGAGGTCGGAGAAACGGCTGTACCGGATTGATGCTGCTCCCAGGCCTGCTTCGATTTGCGCATCTTGCCGAGTATCTTGTCCATGATGAGGCTATGGTCTAGCCCCAGGACATCGTGTCGCATCTCAGGCGTCGCTGTCGTCGTCGTTGTCGTTGCTGCTTGGCCGTAGAACTCTCGACGCGTCGTCTGCGCCACATCGTAATGGGGATCGTCCACTTGCTGTGCCAGCTCCGGCGTCTGCTCCTCCTCCGTCTCTGCGGCTGGCTGCAAGTTCAGAGTGCGCAATATACCCTCCACTTGGGTGATGTTGCTGCCGCTGCGATCGCGCACAAACTTGATGCGTGGCACTTCGCCCATCAGTCGCAGCTGCGAGAGCTCGTGTCGTAATTGGCCACTGCAACGCTGCAGCTCCGTCTCCAGCTGAGCATCGTTACCCATCCAATATACGTTGACACAGCTAAAGTCCGAGCTGATCTTCACGCGTGTGACCTGCAGTCCACGGCCTAGGATCGTCTCAGCCGCTTCGCCGGTGGCCAACAGATCGGTGATGTGCGTCATAAACAGTTTGTTCAACACTGCAACGCGTCGTGTGTTCTGTTTGGAGCCGCTGCTGTTGCTTTTGCCAAACTGCGATGCCTGAAACACAACGCTGGGCGGCTGATACGACGAAGCGGAGGTGGAGCCAGCGCTGTTGCTGCTGGGATACCAACGTTTCTTGCTGCCAGCCACGCGACTGCCAAAGAGTTTACCTAGGATTCTGCTTTGGCGCGTCGCGTTCGTAGAGGAGGTGCTTTTGCATCGTTGTTGCCACCTGTGGGCGGCATATTGCAGTGGCAGCAGGCGGTTACGCAACATTCTACAGTTTGCTTGCCACTTGCGTTTGTTTTGTTTTTATAATATATTTTGCTTTTACTGAACGTTTTGTTTATAACAGTGTGACCACTGTTAGAGGCAGCGCAATCGATAACGATTAAAATACCAACCAACTCAAAAGAAAATACTACATTTTATTATTTCATTTTTAATTAATCTTAAAGTATTAATTATCAGATTTATTTTCTGTTTGAGATAAGAATAAGATTTACTTATTAGGACGTGCTTGCAAATTAGTTTTGTTTTCATGCTAATAGATAGCAGTATTTACAGCACTGTTAACAGCATTCGATATAAAAATACCAAATTATCTCCATAAAATAGAAATTAATGGTAAGCTATTATATTACATTAATACTTTTCACAACTAATATTCATATTGTTGTCGCATGTTTTAATTTCACATATCATTTCGACTGTGTTGTTCACACTGAGAGCAGCTGTGCTGTTATGGAAGCTGGCAAAACTGTTAAGCTGCTGTTAGCGCCAATCTTAACATACGTGTGCGCGCAATGTTTGAAAGTTCAAACCTCAAAGTACTGCAATAAAATGTTATCAATTTTTATTTAAAATACTATCCGCATTTGTTTTGTTTTGCAATTTATATTTTATACATATTTTAACTGTTTTTTGTTCATAACATAATTTCGCGTTTGCTGGCTTATACGTGTTTTCTTTTTTGCACTTGCTTAAATTATCATTAAATGTATACATTACATATATGTATATATATATGTATATTTTATTATTTAAATATAGCATGTATATATATATGATTTTTTGTCATTTTTCAAATTTTGTGTTTGATACATAATACTTGCATTTGATTTTAATATGTGTAATAACTGCTGTTTCGCAATTTATAATTAGTTTTTAGTAGATTTCAACGTGTTGTTTTTATTTATTTTTTACAAGTCGCAGCCTAAAAAAAAATATGTTTTTTTTTGTTTTGTTCTTTTTTTCGTTAATAAAAATAGATACATTTCTTTAATAGCAAGCTGCAGCACAACTTTTGTTTACATTAGTTTTGTTATTTTGTTTTCATTTTGTTGCATATCTTACAATTGGTTTTTAAAAAATATATATATGTATATATATTGATTTATTTATTTAGATTTGCTTGCTATGGGCTTTGTTTTCTGTGACTATTGTAACAACATTCGGTTTATAATAAATTACAATACATTAGTTTTATTTGCGATTTTGTTTTTGTGTAAAATAAGCGTTATTCGCTTTTGTTTATTGCAGTGCACTTTCTATGCTCCTTCTTTCTCCTCGCTTTCCTCTCTTTTAATGTATATTGTGTGTGTGTGTGTATTCGGATTTCTATTTTATATATGGCTTACTATTATTTATGCTCAATGTATACGAGGTATTTGTTTTTTGCTTTAAAAAAATGTATGTATATGTAAATATATATATTCCTATATATATCCAGGGTATTTTTTTTTTACTGACGACATTCCGAGAGATCATATCGAAAGTTGGCAACGCGTACAAATTCAAATTCGATAACGTTAATCACGCTATCAAGTTGCAATTGAAATCCACCAAAAAGTTTACTTACTTATCAACTGAGGTTAAGTGTTTTCCAATGCGGATTAAACAAAAAAAAAAAAGGGAAAAATATAGTTTATAATATATATTAAGAATATGGCAAACATTTAATTGAGACTGAGTGTTGTTTTGTTTTTGTGGTTGATTGTATAAATTGTATAAAAGAAATTACAAAACCGTATTCTTTTTTTTTTGTTTTTTGTTTTTAGTTAAGTATACGAAAAAAAATATTTTGTTGAATGTCTTAAATAAAATGAGTCTTAGATGTGAATATATATTAAACGAACTTAGTTACAAATAAAAAGTCTTTTCCAAGTCTTTACACAGCTTAAATGCACATTCTGAAGCTCCGACAGCATAATGAATTATAATTATTTTGCGACAAAAAAATAATGTTTAATCATAATCATTATGCAAAAGTGTAGTTTGAAATCAATATCATAAGTTTGCACCCGACAAATAGGCGAAATGAGCGTGTATATATGAGTCTCTCTTAAGCGCTAATGATTGTTATTCTGATTTTGTTTTTATCAGCGGCAGGAACACCAAAAAAAAACGATCATGTTTTGTGAAATAAATACGAAAATTGGATAGTACAATTATTGCAGTTTCGAATTGGTTGCTAAATAAAAACAGTGTTGATTGCTTTAACAATTGAAGTAGTTAATTTAAGGTGGCGTCTACTAAATGGGAACACAACTCTCGTTACTAAATTACAATTATGACTTTTCGTGATTTTGTAAATTTGCAGTACGTGTTGAACAGTAAAATGATACGAGATGGCGACGAAAGATGTATATAGTTTATTACAGGCGCTTCTTGTTCGTTTTATTATTGTTATTGTACTGTCTGTTAACTGCACAAGATGTTCTTTGTATATAAAATTGTTGTTCTAATTTAATCGATTTAAAATAGTTAAATGAGCGTTTTTCTCTTTTTCCTTAATCCTTTGTGGTGTGTGGTGGGGTGGGGTGGGGTAGGGATTTTATGGGCGCTACATGAAAAAAGCCATGTATTATAATACAAATGTAGAACTAATGCTAAATCTTAAAAGCAAATACGTACAATTAGGGGAAGGGCCTTTTTTGGGGGGAGGGTTCGAGTTTTGCATAGAGCTGACTAAAGGCAAAACATTAAACTTACAAAATAATAGATCCTCTCTATATATATGTATATGCACATATATATATATCTGTGTTTGTGTGTGTTCCTTGATCATTATAGCTTATAGTATAAGTTGTATATAGTTATTTTATTCATGTGTGTGTGTGTGTGTTTGCACTTCCACGCGTAACGTTGCTTTTGAAGCATTGCAAAAGGAGACGGCAAAATTTGCACTATTGCAAATCGAAAGAGGCGCATCGACAGGGAAATTGATCGCACATCAGTTTCCCAGTTCTTCAGCTAACCTAACAACTCTTGGTATGCGCACAGAAAGAACAAACTTTGAAATTAGAGTGGCAAATCGAAAGAGCTTATTGCAAGCAACAAGTAAAAAAGTTCTAACTAGCAAACTAAACTTGCTAGCCAAATTCGAAAACGGCAGTTTGTAAAGAAGTAACTGAAGCCTGAACTTCGCAAATGTAGACAGCTTTTCAGTAACAGCACAAAGCCTAGAGCTAAACTTTAAAACAGGCTTTAGTACAGACTACGACGACGAAACGTGTAGAAACTGGGTAACGACTCCCCCTCCCTCTCTCTCTCTCTCTCTCTCTCTCTCTACTGTCTGACTGTTGTTGTCTCGTTTCACATGTGCATTAGGTGGAAGCGAAGCCAACCTCGCGGTTAGATTATGTGCGCCTGCTGCTGCTGCTCGCTCAACTTGAAGGCGGCCGCATCGCTGAGCAGGTGAAATGGCACGCCCGCTGCTGTCGCCACCTCGAGGCCCGGCGGCGATGCTGCCGACGACGATGTGACCGCTGCTGCCATCGCAGCGGCCGCTGCTGCCGCCGCCGTTGGACTGCGCTTCAGCTGCATCACGTCGAGCGGCGGCATATTGTGATGTTGGTGCTGCTGCTGGGACAAATGATGCGCACCCGCCGTCGACAAGCTGCCCAGTGTGGTGGCCGCTGCCATTGTGGCGGCCGCTGCAGCTGCAGCCGCTGCCGCCGCCGCTGCCGTCGTCGAGTTGCCCGAATTCGTGGTGGTTATGGTGCTGCCGGCGTGCGAGGCGCCGCGGCCGCGCTTGCGCTTGGGCAGTATGCCCTTGCGGGCCATGTAGAAGCGTATGGTGGAGACGGGTATGTTGAACATGTTGCTGACCGTCTGAAAGGTTTCACCTTTCGAGACGCACTTGGCGGCCTGGGCCAGCGACGCCTCCGAGCGTCGCACGCGCTTGTACGAGGTGTAGCCCTCGATGGAGCTGTGCAGCAGCGAGGAGCCCGACGTGTTCGCCGATGTGTCCAGATCGGTGTCCATCGCCGACAGCGAGAGCACATTCAGTTGTGTGGAGTTGATGCCCGCAAAGCCGCTGCTGTCGTTATCCTCATCGTGGGCGGCCACATAGTTGTGATCGTCCTCGATGGTCGAGTCCAGATGATGTGGCAGCTGCAGCTGCTGTTGTTGCTGTTGTTGCTGTTGTTGCTGCTGTTGCTGTTGCTGCAGCAGCTGCACGCTCAGCTTGTTGTCCTCGTAGTGGTCGCTGTAGGCATTCCAATTGTTGCTCGCATCATCCGCCGAATCGTCCTCCGTGGGCGCATTCGAATTGTTCGACGCCGCCGCCGAGGAGCCGGCATTTGTCTGCTGCTGCTGTTGTTGCTGCTGCTGCTGCTGCTGCTGGAGGAGCTGCAGCTGCAGTGCATCTTTGCCGTTGGTTTGCTGCTGTTGTCGCTGCTGCTGTCGCTGCTGCTGCTGCTCCTTGATCAACTGTTGCTGTTTGGCTGTTGTGGTGCTTGTCGTTGTCGTGGATGTTGTTGAATTGGTTGCCGTATCCTCCGTCTCAGTGCTGTCCAGCTGCAGCTGTTGTCCCGCCGGCAGCTGCGACTGCGACTGCGACTGCGACTGCTCCTGCTTGACCGTTGCGGCCGTGCCCGCTGTGACGGCTGCTGCTGTGGCCGCCGTTGCGCTCGTCTCGGCCGTCGCCAGCTCGTGCCGCATCTGCTGCAGCTGCTTGTAGTTGATGGCCGCCTCGGAGCCGTAGAGACCGCGTATGCGCAACTGTTCGGCACAGCGCAGGAGCTGGCCCAGGCCCGCCTGCGTCACGTTCACCTCGCCCTTGTACATGAAGTCGACGAGCGCCTGGATCTCCCAGAGCTTGATCTCGCTGGGCAAGATGATCACCGGATGCTTGCATGGATTCTCCGCCAGTATGGCCTCAAAGTACGTGGAGCAGGCGGCCAGCACGAGGCGATGGCAATGCACCTGGTGCCCCTCGCACGCCAGCGTCACATCCACGAACCTCTGGCCGGCCAACAGCTGGGGAAACGCGGCGCCAATGCTGCCCAGGTGACTGTTCCATCGCACGCAAAACTCTTGTGTCGCGGCGCTCATTGTGAACGCCAATCGAATCGATCGATCAATCCGCTTCCCAGGCTCCCTTCAGAGCTCCCGCCAAACAATTTCAAGGGACGCGTCTCCAACTCGCTTGGAAGCTCGGAATGGAAGCACAAACTAAAAAAACAAGAAAAAGATCGAAAATTGATTAGAACAAAGATCAATGGATTTCGAAAAAGAAAAACTATTTTGTCTGTTCAGAATTTGTAGAGCATAGAATGTGAAACTCGAATGAGAATTATAGATTCGGGTTACAAAGATAAGTCGACTCTTGTTCAAACTATTATAATATAGAGTAATGTCAGTCAATGATTTTACGCAATTTGAATTTCACTGTGATTCAAATCAGTCAATTTATCAATCGAGTGCAATTAAATTGTTTCACTAAATGAATACAGTTTTAGACAATTTGCTCAAAGAGTGACGCCAATAAAACAATAAATAAAATGAATTTACTCATTTCGAGAAATGAATCTAGTTTCAACACATTTGACAAATTGCCAGCATATTAATTTGAACAATGAATTAATTGCCACATTTATTCACTCTGTGAATCATACAGCTAAATTATTTTGTTTAGTCATTCACATAGTAGAACATTTTTCTTTTTTACCAAACACTAATTAAACATCTTCACATTTTTATGCGATCATTTTTATTTGATTTCAAGCACTAAACAGCTATTTGATCATTCAGTCATTGCTGCGACACTTTTTTATGAATTTATTTAATTAATGGTTATTCATATTCACTGCGACAAGGACACCAAGCAGTTTGAATATTTAATTGGGCAATTGCGCGATTGGAAAATACCAAATTAACCAAATAAAAAAAAAGTCCCTCACAAAAAAAGGGAAAAGCATCGAAAAATTTCCTTTGTTGTTGTTCTTGTTATTTGTCGGCTGTTTTTCATGTTTGTACGCTATGCAAAACAACAACAAAGCGCGAGCGCCAAATGCAAATCTTGCAAAATGGAGACTCGACTTTGAAATCACGATATGCAACTACAATAAAAATTGATTTTCATCTAGTTTAGCAAGTGGTCTTAGAGAACTTTGCAACAATAAATAAACTAACGTTAGATGCTGCGGCGATTTGTGCACACACAAACACTAACACACACCACACACGCACACGAAATGTAGTTAATAATTTGACAACGCGCTTGAACGAACGCGTATTTGGTTAAAATATGCGGACTCTTCGCTCCTTTATTTGCAATGTGACAACCGCGCGTTGCGCAAAAATTTTATTTTGTACAGACTCCTGTCTGTGCTTAAAAATGTAGTTTGTGTGTCTTCCTTTTTGGTATCTCTGTTCTCTGTGCATGTGTGTGCGTGCCCCTCTCTGTGCATGTCGCGATGTCCGTGTTTGTGTGTGTGTGTGTGCGTGTCGGTGTGCTTGCTTGTCTTGTCTTGGCTCTTTTCGTTTTCTTATTTTTTTTTTTTTTTGCATTAAACAAACGCCAAAAGACAAAGAATTATACTGAAAAAGTAAAGTAATAAAAATCAAGCATAACAACAACCGACGACGACGACAGCAACAACGACAACGCCGATGAAGACAGCCGAAGCGAGCCAGGAAAGCACACAGGCTGTCGCCGATTGTTGTTGCTGCTGCTGCTGTTAACCGCAGCAGCCGAAGCAGCAGCACCAGCAGTCGGTGTGTTGGTGCGGGAGAGAGGAACAGAAATATGCTGCGGCTGCTGCTTCTGCTGCTGGCTGCAGAGCAGAGCAATTTTGAGCACTTTACTTTAGCATTTTGCAAAGGAAGCAGCGAGCAAAGCAGGAACAACAAAAAACAAGGGAGCATGTTACGCACACACATGCAAAGCATAAAAGCAAAAGTCTCTGCGTTGCTGTCTGTGTGAGAGCGAGAGCGCGCGTATGCGCAATAAGGCAAGGAAATGGAGCAAAGGAAGTTAAATAAAGCTGCACAGTGGTACAACAGCTGTTCGAAATACACTCAAATTTAAATTCAAATAATGGTGTCAATGTGCTGAATTCTTTTTAATTACTTTAAAACAAATATTACATTCTAAATGTATTTTGCAGTGCATTAATTGGATTGCTGACCATCTGATTGCATAGTGTAGCAAACTTGCAAAAATATAAAAATAAATGTATTCAATTAACGTTGGTCTGCAATTTTGTATGACGCCTCCGTTCTTGTAGCATAATTATAAATATTTTAATTTAATCATGCTGCAAATAACCAGTTCAAAACTGGTTTCAAAATAAATGAGATGCAAGCATAACTCCAACAAAATATGTTCACTGTAATTGCACCTGTTTGTTGTGCCATTCTACGTTGCGACGAGAGGGATATAAAATAGTATGCTAAACAACAACAGGAGGCAAGAAGCAGAGTGCACCGCATGTGGTAACAAATATCCCAATTGGAAATTTGCAAAACCTGCAGCAAAAATAACTACCAATGTAACGGCTATTTGGAATAGCTCCAGTTAACATAACCTACAATTTAGCACAGCCGTTTACTACTTTTCCTACTGCACAACGTTAAATTTTATATCATTTTATATTATTCCACATTGGTGTGTACAAATTCGCAATTGGCACAAAAACAAAAACGACAAATACCAAAAATAAAGGCGCGGGTACTCGACTATGGGATACCTAACAAACAATTCAAAATAGGGATTGCAAATAAGAGTTATATATATATATCTTATAAAAATAAAACCCAACTAAAGTAATATTTTATTTAAAACAAAATTAAAATAATTATTAAACGTAAATTATCAGTTAAGAATTGAACAATAACTTTTAATTCCTATTGCAAGACAAAAAATCTGTATATTTGCTGATTCCCAGTTTATAATTTTTACTAAAAGCCCTTCTGAAAAATATCATTAATGTGTGATTAACTGAGTAGCTGTACTTAATTTTCAACTATGTTCATAAACACAACTTATAATACCCTTTTAGTCCATGTAGAGCGGGTATAAAAACAAACTCCTTGTTCTTGATTGGTGAGAGCGAGAGAGCGTGCGTTGAGCACAATACACGAACAGCCCTCGTGAGCTGCCTAGCTCGCTCGCTCTCGCGACGACACTAGGAGATGGAGACGAGCACAGCCAATGCAATAAAAACAACAAATTTTCCAGTAAAAGGAAACAACAATAAAAAAGAATTATATATGTACATACATACATACATACATACATATATTTATATGTATGTGTGTATGTGCTATGAAGAAGACGACGCCGCCGTTGCGGCAACACAAAGGAGACTGTAACACAAAAATAGCATTAAAAGCGCGAGTAAAACAACAACAATGCGCAAAAAGTTTGACAGCAAAAAAAATATATATATAACCGCAGAACAGAAAACGAAGTTGTAATATTTGCAGCACCATTTTAATAATTTTTTGGGGGTTGAAAACTTGTTTTTATTCTGCTGTATATATGAAATACACACACACACACACACGGTAACATAACTACAATTGTTTGCACATTGTTTTTGCTAAGCATTAGAAATGCAATGCAAGTTAGAAATTTTTAACAGTGTGTTTGCAAAACCGTTGAAATATACTAAAATCTTTAAATAATATACCAAAATTCACCATATGCCTAGTGTATTATTATTATTAAAAACATATAAATTGAACGAATTTTTTAAATAAAAATAAAAATTATGCCATAAACGCTTATGCTGCATCCTTTTCGGGTTTGCATTTGCATGATCTGATGCACACAGCTGTAAAAACAACAAGCATCAATGGAAGCGACAGCAAATGAAAGCAAAAGCAATGCGCCAACAAAACTAGTGCAGCACACAAACACGCATGAATACATGTATGTTTGATGGTATGGAAGAACATGTGTTGACGGCAAAGACAAACACACAAAGCAAAAGCAAAAAAAGAAAAACAAAAAGGTGCCGCTCCAGGAGACCAAATAAAAAGAGTAAAGCTAAAGCTATCGATAAGTGATCTCACACATAGCAGGCAGCTTTTAAGAGCTGTAGTCTTAAAGACGTTAAATTCAATGTGTGCAACTGTGAAATTTAGAAGCATATGTCACATTGTTTATTTCATAAATTGTTTACAATCAATGTAGGAGTAATGTTATACTAAGAGTTAAATTTAATATGTTCGTTTAAGATCGATTATAAAATGCAAGGAACACCATTTACGGTATGTTTTCATCTGTATTTGTTGTTGCCGCAAAACTAAAAAACCAGAAAATAACAACAAAAAGCAGCATGCAAAAGCGCTGCAGGAGAGCTAAGCAAAGACAAAATATGTGTGGAAAGAGAACAAAACGACGGTTCGCGCGCGCTCTCTCCCTCTCTCGTTCTCTCTGCCGGGCTGTACTCTTGTGCGTTTGTTAAAGGAGCAGCGACCATGTCGCAATAACAAACAAAAAGCAGCAACAACAAAAAGGAAGTATATATATATGTATATATCTGTATGTGTGTGCATGCTGTGTGGGCAAAATAAATCGCAAGAAAAAAGAGACGAAACTAAATAAATAAGAAGCCGGGAGGACAGAGTGAGTGAGAGAGGGAAAGAGCGTCAGCAACCTCGCGTCAGGCGAAAATTATGCAGTATTTTGCTTGTTTAAATGAAGTTTGCAATTCGCTCTTTTCCAATGAAGCAGCAATATAAACAGGCACTCAGAAATATTTATGCGATTTATTTACTGTTTATATTTAGTTGTAAGGATGTACACACACACTTGCATATGTATATCTATTGGAGGCATATAATTACATTGTTATTTTTTTTACCTTGCGTCGCGTCGTTGCTGGCCGTGTGTGGAATGCGTTGGGCGCGTGTTTCAGCTTCTCCCTTTCCTCCAGCCACCTTTGCACCTCTTCACGTTGTCCTGTGCGTCGTTGTCGATTGTTTAACAATAATCTTACACTAAAGCCTTTGCGCATAAACACAAACACAAAACATACACACGTACACACACATGCACACAAAACGCAAACACAGACAAACACAATGTGTATTGATTTTTCGCAATGTTAATGTTTAATAAAGCCAGCACACACACACACACGGAGGCAGGCAGCAAACAAAACTTTTGAATATGTTGAGTACGCGACGCGCAACGCGCGTGTTTTGTTTCTTTTTTTGAAATATCAACGAATGTGTTGGAATAGCATCAACAACGCTTTGCTGTTCATCCGTATTGCGCTCATTAATTTAAAAAAATTCAATTTTATGCACGGTTCACATTTAAAATCGATGTTCAAATTGTGTGTTTAAATCTTTTTTTTAGTATAATTTACTTTGCGCACTGCCAACTTTATGCACAACTTGGTTTGCGGAGCAGCGTGACCGTCATTTC
The DNA here is from genome assembly GCA_035046165.1 of Drosophila rubida. Lineage (NCBI taxonomy): Eukaryota > Metazoa > Arthropoda > Insecta > Diptera > Drosophilidae > Drosophila > Drosophila rubida. The sequence goes on along the minus strand of JAWNOF010000023.1, from coordinate 17,195,458 downwards.
AACTTCTAAAACGACTGTTTTATGTCTCAAAATATACCTAAATATACCGCATTCACAATTGATAGCAGTGGACGTTTCAAACATAAATCCCAAGTAACGATCTATTGTTTTCAAAATTTTTGTTTGCAATATTTACAGAAAAAAAAATAATCACTTTATATTTAATACATTTCGTACGTTTAATTGGATATGCTTTAAATTGAAAGCAAGAAATAAAATCACGAAAATGAGAATTGTTTAACAAAATTCAAAAAATTTACCTATTTTGGTCACACTATTGTGGTTAGTGAGCTGAATAATTTGGAATGCAGGAATGCCTGTTAAATGAGGAGCAATCATGCTATTATTTTTGCAAAAAATAAAATGCAAATATATTTTTGTAAAATAGTTTCTTTTAATGTGCTTATGCAGATTGTTAATATAAAATAATATCTACGATTATTTATAATGAAAGTTAAATGATATATTATTTTATATTAATTGCAAAGTTGAAAAATCGATGGGATGTAGTATATATTCTATATTTTGGTATATATTCTTTGATATGGATTATATAGACAGTATTTTTTCGAATTTGCATTGCAGAGGTACATAACAATTGATAATATTTTATGCCTACCTTATCACTTATCAAGTTTTTCCAATTATATCCTACATAAATTAAAAGTATACTTTGTTTAGAAGGTTACCACATATATAAGAGAAGTGTGGCCAAACTAATATTGACTGGAGTATATTTCGGTGTATGTGCAAATTTAACTTGTGGTCACACTGCCGGAATCGTCTCATTCAATATTTTTTTTTCGATGTAAATTTTTGCTCTTTCGTGTATTTTTTAACGAATAAGAATAATGTGTTAAGAGTTCAATGTGAATCGTATCGTCGTGTGTTCGTGCAGACGTGCAATTGTTTCAAAACTACAGCAATAAACTGGTACGCTTTCGCCTTCCACAAAAATACAACGAAAATTCTCAACTTTTTGCCGTCGTTTCTGTTGGCGTTTTTTTCCTTTTTTTAATTCCAAATTGAAAATTACACTTTAACTACGATAGACACATACACCGTCGTAAAGTCACACAACGGCTAACAAAGGGAAGAGAAAAGCTGAAGTTTTTTTTTACCTGAGTCGAAAGTGTTTAGTGGGCGGTGTTTTTCATGTTGAACATTTTTCTTTTTTGTTTATGTGGCATACGTGTTCCAAGCAATTGCTCTCCGCGCATTTTGAATAAGGGGAGGTTAAAGGGAGCGATTAAGCTGAAATTCGGCACTTAAGTCTTGGGTGAATATTGTGCTGCGTGGCAAAAATCAATGCAAGAAGTGTTTTTTTTTTTTTGTTATATACATAAGTACATCGCAAAGCAATTTTTTCACTGCTCACACGTACATATGTCATTGCAAATGTGTCTGTGTGCATGAGCGCACGAGAATTTGTGTGTGAGTAAGTGTGTCGGAGCGCAACTCAACATGGCTGACAGTGTGGTGGGCTATTAGCTATGAGGAAGCAGCAGTGTTGCCTCATATTCACAAGTATGGGGGGAAAATGTGCAACAAATGCGCTAGAAATCTGTGCAATAGCGTACATGTTTTTATTTCAATTGGCTAAATAAATGCTCAGCTTTTTAATTAAGCACAATTATACTGTGTGGTCACACTTGTGCGGCGCGCATTTTGACATTTCGATATTTGACTTTGTCATGCACCAATACAAGCTCACACACTTACACCGATAGCAAGTTCAGCAGCTGTGGTGTATTTCAGTTTGTAACGAAATCCACCATAGGGGCCGCTCTGTCACTGTCTCTCCGTTCGTACTTGTTATTGTTGGTGGCTGCTGTCAGTGTTGTCGCCCGTGTCGTTTCATTAATATATAGAAGTCTTTTTCGTTTGTTGTTTTTTTTTTGTTTGTATTTGCCGACAACCGACAGTGCACAAAATTGTCATGTGAAAACTGCAAGTGACTAACAATTATAAAAATTGTATACAAGTTAATATTGAATTTAAAACAAAATTAAATTAAAGTAGTTAAGGAACTTTTTTGTGTGCGTGTGGCTGTTTAGCGAGTGTATGTGAGGGGTGGGGAACGTTGCCCTTTCTTACAAGTGCTTCGAGAGGCGGTGACTTTCTAATAAAAATATCAACAACAAAAACATTAGAAACAAATAATATGTTCGTGTATTGTTTGCAATAAGTATTGCAACAGATTTGTAGTTATGAGTTGTATTTGTTACTTTAACAATAACAATATCAAGCGACAAACACAAATAATAAATGCAATAAACAATTCTTTTTTCTCTGCAGTTTTTTTTGGTGTAAAACTTCACACAAGCAAAACGCGTAACGAAAATTGCTAAATATCCGAACCGAAACTAATATAACAAAAACCACAGCAACAACAAAAACAACGAACGACCAAAACAAAAACAAAAGTCAACGTCAACGTTGACGCAGACAAAAAAAAACAAAAATTAAACAAAAAAACAGTATTCGTTATTCGCTCTCCCGTTTTAACTTACGCTTATCAAACAACAAATAATAAAAGTGCGTGTGTAAACTCTTCAACTACAACTTCAAGAAGAAGCATCCATCAGGAGCAGCGAATCAGTAAAAGAAGCAGCAGGCGCAACAACAACTCCTCAACTTTAGAGTGTGAGACAGAAGGAAAGTGTACTGTGCGTGTGACAGAGAGAGTGCACCACAATAGCCAGTCAAGATGACGCAACCGCTGCCCATACGCTTTCAAGAGCATTTACAGGTGAGTCGAATGGGTGTGAAAGGGATGTACTGAGTGCTGGCGGGGAGAGGGGACAATTATTTGTCTATTTAATTTGAGTGCGCGAGAACAGGCCTAACAACAAAAACAGAAAACGAAAAATCCGATTCCAGATCTCGCAGGCTGACCAAACCACTTGTTGACCCAACCGAGACTCTTGTTCTTGGTTGCCCACCATATGGACAATAAGTAAATAACAACAACAACAAAAATGCACCCCATTCTTATAAGAAATCTCACTAAGCACTGTGGGGCAAGAGTTCATAAGAACTACAAAATTGCAGCGAATTCGTAGCATAAAAGTGGAACTTTTTGCCCAGTTGTTATTTTAATTGCATAAATTTAATATTCAAGTTGCAGGAAAGTATTTAAATTCACTATATTGTTTATTTTAGAAACAATTCCCAAGATTTATTCATCTATTATTATTAAAATATAACAAGCTGAAAAATGTTTGCATAATTCGTAGTTTAGAAAAAAGAAGGAATTTTTTTCTATTTAATGTTGACAAATTGAAACCTGAGGAATATTCTTTCCGTTGGCTGTGCACAAACATGTTTAATGTGGAAAATTATATTTGAACCACTGTGAGGAATGCGTAAATAACGATTCTTGGTAAAATGAGACTAGTCGCAACGACGATACTCGGTTTCGATTATTCAGGCTTACGAATATGTCGAATGAGTCACTCGGAAACAAGCCGGCGGTAGACGCCTTCGCTGTCAGTATTTTTTTTTTTTTTTACTCGCTCTCAGGCTCTCCCCACTGTTTATCAATGTGCTTGTGTTTGTATGTATGTGTTTGTTACTGGGTCTTGGATTTCGCTTTGGGCTCTGATGGCGAATGGTTTTTTTTTTATATTTTCGCTGATAAACATGTCGAACTGAAACGGCAGCAGCAGCAACAGCCAGAGTTGCTCCAATTGTCAGAAATTTGCTCTCTTTCTATCCTACACGCTATCTATTCATCTATCTGTGTAATTACTGCATGCATGCAAATATGCATAAGTGTGTGTGCGTGTGTGTGAGTTGGAAATCAAAGAGCATGCAAACGTTGCCGTCGCGGCTGCCGGTGACAAATGCCGGCTCATGCACACTTACATTCAAACGACACACATGCACTTGCGCACACATACACCTGTACGTATTGAAGTTAACGCTGTGCTTGCGTGTGTGTGTGTGTTTGTGTTGCCAAACCGGTTTCACAGTAATGACGAAAGCTTTTGGGTTTTTTCCTTATTTTTTCTCTTCTGCTCGATTTTTGTTGTTTTTCGTGCAAAAGGAAATGCAGCAACGTTGATTGCGTTGTTGTTTTTCTTATTGTAATCTATGCAAATTGTTTGTTATATATTTGTTTGAGTACACATACGAACATGTATGTGTGCATTTGATGTGCATCAGAGTGAGGCAGGTGGAAGTTCATTGGCTGAGCAACATGTTACGTTTATTCCCCACATCCACTCCCACTCTTACTATGCGCTATGGTGAAATCGAGCACACACACACACACGCATACAAGTGGCCGTATTCACCACGGTTTAGCATGTTGTAACTTAAGCTTAGCCGAACTTGTTGTTGCCGCTTCGTTTTGATTGAATAAATCAAAGATGCTTCTTCTCCTTCTTTTCTTGTTTTCTTTTTATTTTAAACCGTTCTCGTTTTTTCCTCTGATTGGTGTAGGAGATGATCCACAAGCATTTACAGTTACTATGTGCGTGTACAAACACACTTGCACACACTCCCATACATACATGAAGCTGCCCATATTATTATCGCCATCGTTGTAGTTGTTGCGTTGTGTTTTGTTGCTGTTAATTTTACTTGTATCCATGTCAGCGAGTCAGTCAGTCGACTGCAACGACGCCGCGTTAGGGCGGTTCAAGTTTTATGAGGCGACGCTTTATCTTATCTTTGGTCTCATTTCCCCTACACTGTGTGCGTGTATGTGCCACTAGAGAGAGATTTTGGGTTGCCAATCAATACAACGAGTGCTGGCCACAACTAAAACAAATAGTTATTGTCTTACATATTGTAGGATATATAATAAAAAATATAATATAAAACTATACATAAAATATTAACAGATATTGGATACAAAATTTGATTTTATTCAGTTTCGAGTTTTGAGTTTTTCCTAACTATCGTTGCTGTTCAGCTTTCACTCCTCCCTCGCAATACATTTCATCCATATGTTCAAGTTGTGAGACACCCTACTTCAAAATATGGTCCGCTCTGCGTTTACGCCCCAAGTGCCAAGCGGGGCGTATAGACTAAATTTGATTATGGAACACGCAGTCCAACGTCTTTTATGTGTGTCGTCGACGTCGTCGTCGTCGTCGTCGTTGTCGGCGTGGACTAAGTGCGAAATGACCATATGTTAATTTGTAATTGACATAAATAAAATGTGAAAACACGAGAGAGGAGGGTACAGACTAAAAGAACCATAAAATAAAATTGTAGAAAATCCCACCTTGAGAACACTTTGTATCAAAAGTTAGCCCAGTTTTTTTGTCGCACTGCGTGAGGTCAATTTTGAACAATAATCCCCCCCAGTGAACAATTTGCGATGACACGCCAAAAAGTTGACAATAAATCGATAAACGCAAATAGTATAACTACAAAACATTTGCAGAACGCCCCCTCAAAAGTTTTGTCTATTGATAACTGGGCGTATTTTTGCGATAGTAGCACGATAATCGTTCTAGCAAATCAATGCAGTGGATATATACATAACGCTCATATTTTTCTTTTTTTTGTTGCATAGTTTTTTTTTTATTAGAGTATGATACATCGATTGCTTAGCTATAGAGGTGAAGCCCCCTTTCCCTTCGTCTTTGGTTATGGGTGATTCATGATAGGTTTCGCTAGTAATTGTATTTACAGGCATGCCCATTTAAATAGCAACGCTTTCACTCTATTTGTGCGTACATATGTTTAAATGATAAAAGAAATGTTTTCCATATTTTTGTCTTTTTTTTATCCAGTTTTTATGGGGTGTATGTGCCAGGCACTGCTTGAGCGAACAAACATTAACTCAACTGATAACTGTCACATATTTCTTGCTCTCTTTTCTTATCATCGCCGGGAAGCAGAAAAATGACATAAATGGCGTATAGAGATCTGCTGAAATAAAGAGTATTTCACAAAATTAAATGAAACCGAAAAACTAAGAATTCCTATAACGTGAAATATAATTGTCGGATTCAGAGAGTTGAACAAAGTAATATTTAAATATTGATAAACTGACAAATCATTCTACTACAAAATATATATACGAGTATATATATATGCATTATACGAGTTGAACAAGCTGAAAATACGAATTAGTTCATTCATTTTTAGCTGGTGCTGTTATCGTTATCGTTGTTGTTGCTTCTTTCGCTGTTCTGCTTAATTTTAGTATAGCTTAATAATCAAATTAAAATGGCAAAACGCCATTTTGGGCATTTTTTCGCGTCCAAGAAAAATTCCTCAAATGTTGTTGTATTTATTTTTATGCTTTGTTGTTGTATTTTTGCTGGCTGAACTTTTCTCTTTGTTTCGTTCTTTGTTCGCCAAGTGCAATGCATTGAAACAATTACACCACGCACACACACACACAAACACACATTTGTATAATAGAAACCGAAAAAGGAAATCAAATTGAAGAGAGCGCAAGCGAGCAAAAGAGCGGACAAGAAAAAGAGCAGAGCAAGAGCGAGCGAGACGGAGAGAGCGAGAATGTTTGTGCTTAATCGAATGCAAAACCTTGAACTTTTCTCATTTGTTTACCGAAAGCTATCAATCTTTGTTGGGGGGGGGGGTTGAGACGGCGCGCTGCTATTAGACGACTTGACAATTGCGTTTTATATTTGTTTAGCAGCGCATGCCTGCGGGGGCGGTGGAGTGTGGCGCAGGGCGGGGGGGTGAAAGCTGTGAAATTGATAATGCAACGCTGCTAATCTGATCTTAAACCCCGTCTAGACGCCTGACTAGACCAGAAACCTATAAATCGAAACAAATAATATGCGCAACTGAAGAATTTCATTTGAATTTGCATTTGAATTGAATTGTAAAATAGTTTTCGAAGTGGAATTTGGAAATAATGGGGAAATAGCAATGCAACAGCTGCACTCGAAAACAATTTGCAGATTGTCTAATGGAATACAGAGTTGTTTATAAAGCGGTCTTGGGTATTGTTTAGGATCTTTTTACTCTACAACTAATGTCGCATTTCCTCTGCTTTCCGTCGACAGCTCACAAATGTTGGCATCAATCCGAACTCGTTCTCGTTCAGCACGCTCACAATGGAGTCGGACAAGTTCATCTGTGTGCGCGAGAAGAGCAACGACACCGCCCAGGTGGTCATCATTGACATGAACGACTCCTCGAACCCAACGCGTCGTCCCATCTCCGCCGATTCGGCCATCATGAATCCGGCCAGCAAGGTGATTGCGCTCAAAGGTAAGTCGAACGCTGCTCTAAGCTGTTATAAAAGACGAAAAGACAGTCTAATTGTATGTTGGTGTCGCATTTGGTTGCAGCGCAAAAGACGCTGCAGATCTTCAACATTGAGATGAAGTCGAAGATGAAGGCGCACACGATGAACGAGGACGTGGTGTTCTGGAAGTGGATATCGCTCAATACGCTCGCCCTGGTGACCGAGACCAGTGTGTTCCACTGGTCCATGGAGGGCGACTCGATGCCACAGAAAATGTTCGATCGCCACTCCTCGCTGAACGGCTGCCAGATCATCAACTACCGCTGCAATGCGTCGCAACAGTGGCTGCTGCTGGTGGGCATCTCGGCGCTGCCCAGTCGCGTCGCTGGCGCCATGCAGCTGTATTCGGTGGAGCGCAAGGTGTCGCAGGCGATCGAGGGACACGCCGCCAGCTTTGCCACCTTCAAGATCGAGGGCAACAAGGAGCCGACCACACTCTTCTGCTTTGCCGTGCGCACCGCAACCGGTGGCAAGCTGCACATCATCGAGGTGGGCACGCCGCCGAACGGCAACCAGCCGTTCCCCAAGAAGGCCGTCGATGTCTTCTTCCCGCCGGAGGCGCAGAACGATTTCCCTGTGGCAATGCAAGTTTCCGCCAAGTACGATACGATCTATTTGATAACCAAATATGGATATATACATCTGTACGACATGGAGACGGCCACGTGCATCTACATGAATCGCATATCGGCCGATACGATTTTTGTGACGGCACCGCACGAGGCCAGCGGCGGCATCATCGGCGTCAATCGCAAGGGTCAGGTGTTGTCCGTCACCGTCGATGAGGAGCAAATCATACCGTACATCAACACGGTCCTGCAGAATCCCGACCTCGCCCTGCGCATGGCCGTGCGCAACAATCTGGCCGGCGCCGAGGATCTCTTTGTGCGCAAGTTCAACAAGCTCTTCACCGCCGGCCAGTACGCCGAGGCCGCCAAGGTGGCGGCGCTGGCGCCCAAGGCCATACTGCGCACTCCCCAAACCATTCAGCGTTTCCAGCAGGTGCAGACGCCGGCGGGCTCGACAACGCCCCCGCTGCTGCAGTACTTCGGCATACTGCTCGACCAGGGCAAGCTGAACAAGTTCGAGTCGCTGGAGCTCTGTCGTCCCGTCCTGTTGCAGGGCAAGAAGCAGCTGTGCGAGAAGTGGCTGAAGGAGGAGAAACTCGAGTGCAGCGAGGAGCTGGGCGATCTGGTGAAGACATCCGACCTGACGCTGGCACTGTCCATCTACCTGCGCGCCAATGTGCCCAACAAGGTGATACAGTGCTTCGCCGAAACGGGCCAGTTCCAGAAGATCGTGCTGTACGCCAAGAAGGTGAACTACACGCCCGACTACATTTTCCTGTTGCGCTCCGTGATGCGCAGCAATCCCGAGCAGGGCGCCGGCTTCGCCTCGATGCTGGTGGCCGAAGAGGAGCCGCTGGCGGACATCAATCAGATCGTCGACATCTTCATGGAGCACTCGATGGTGCAGCAGTGCACCGCCTTTCTGCTCGACGCCCTCAAGCACAATCGTCCCGCCGAGGGTGCCCTGCAGACGCGTCTGCTCGAGATGAACCTGCTGTCGGCGCCCCAGGTGGCCGACGCCATACTGGGCAACGCCATGTTCACCCACTACGATCGCGCCCACATCGCCCAGCTGTGCGAGAAGGCCGGCCTGCTGCAGCGCGCCCTGGAGCACTACACCGATCTGTATGACATCAAGCGGGCGGTCGTGCACACGCACATGCTCAACGCCGAGTGGCTGGTGAGCTTCTTTGGCACACTGTCCGTCGAGGATTCGCTGGAGTGCCTGAAGGCCATGCTGACGGCCAATTTGCGGCAGAACCTGCAGATTTGCGTGCAGATCGCGACCAAGTATCACGAGCAGTTGACCACCAAGGCGCTGATTGATCTGTTCGAGAGCTTCAAGAGCTACGACGGACTGTTCTACTTCCTGAGCAGCATTGTCAACTTCTCGCAGGATCCCGAGGTGCACTTCAAGTACATTCAGGCCGCCTGCAAGACCAATCAGATCAAGGAGGTGGAGCGCATCTGTCGCGAGTCCAACTGCTACAATCCCGAGCGCGTCAAGAACTTCCTCAAGGAGGCCAAGTTGACCGATCAGCTGCCGCTGATCATTGTCTGCGATCGCTTCGATTTCGTGCACGACCTCGTGCTCTACTTGTACCGCAACAATCTGCAGAAATACATCGAGATCTATGTGCAGAAGGTGAATCCATCGCGTCTGCCCGTCGTCGTTGGCGGCCTGCTCGATGTCGATTGCAGCGAGGACATTATCAAGAACCTGATACTGGTCGTCAAGGGTCAGTTCTCCACCGATGAGCTGGTCGAGGAGGTGGAGAAGCGCAATCGCCTCAAGCTGCTGCTGCCCTGGCTGGAGTCGCGCGTTCACGAGGGCTGCGTCGAGCCCGCCACGCACAATGCGCTGGCCAAGATCTACATCGATTCGAACAACAATCCGGAGCGTTTCCTCAAGGAGAACCAGTACTACGACAGCCGTGTCGTCGGTCGCTACTGCGAGAAACGTGATCCGCATTTGGCGTGCGTTGCCTACGAGCGCGGTCAGTGCGATCGCGAGCTGATTGCCGTCTGCAACGAGAACTCGCTGTTCAAGAGCGAGGCACGCTATCTGGTCGGACGTCGCGACGCCGAACTGTGGGCCGAGGTGCTGTCCGAGGCCAATCCGTACAAGCGCCAGCTGATCGATCAGGTGGTGCAGACGGCTCTGTCCGAGACGCAGGATCCCGACGACATTTCGGTGACGGTGAAGGCCTTCATGACCGCCGACCTGCCCAACGAGCTGATCGAGCTGCTCGAAAAGATCATTTTGGACTCGTCCGTGTTCAGCGACCATCGCAATCTGCAGAACCTGCTCATTCTGACCGCCATCAAGGCGGACCGCACACGCGTCATGGACTACATCAATCGGCTGGACAACTACGATGCGCCCGACATTGCCAACATTGCGATCAGCAATCAGTTGTACGAGGAGGCGTTCGCCATCTTCAAGAAGTTCGACGTGAACACCTCGGCCATCCAGGTGCTGATCGATCAGGTGAACAATCTGGAGCGCGCCAACGAGTTCGCCGAGCGCTGCAACGAGCCGGCCGTCTGGTCGCAGCTGGCCAAGGCCCAGCTGCAGCAGGGCCTGGTCAAGGAGGCCATCGATTCGTACATCAAGGCCGACGATCCCAGCGCCTACATGGATGTCGTCGATGTCGCCAGCAAGGTGGAGTCCTGGGACGATCTGGTGCGCTATCTGCAGATGGCGCGCAAGAAGGCGCGCGAATCGTACATTGAGAGCGAATTGATCTATGCGTACGCACGCACCGGACGCCTGGCCGATCTCGAGGAGTTCATCTCGGGCCCGAATCACGCCGACATCCAGAAGATCGGCGATCGCTGCTTCAGCGACGGCATGTACGATGCCGCCAAGCTGCTCTACAACAATGTCAGCAACTTCGCCCGGCTGGCCATCACGCTGGTGTACTTGAAGGAGTTCCAGGGCGCCGTCGACTCGGCGCGCAAGGCCAACTCGACGCGCACCTGGAAGGAGGTGTGCTTCGCCTGCGTCGATGCCGAGGAGTTCCGTTTGGCCCAGATGTGCGGCCTGCACATCGTTGTGCACGCCGACGAGCTGGAGGATCTGATCAACTACTATCAGAATCGCGGCTATTTCGAGGAATTGATTGCGCTGCTCGAGTCCGCGCTGGGCCTGGAGCGCGCCCACATGGGCATGTTCAGTGAGCTGGCCATTTTGTACTCGAAATTCAAGCCGTCAAAGATGCGCGAACACCTGGAGCTGTTCTGGTCGCGCGTCAACATACCGAAGGTGTTGCGTGCCGCCGAATCGGCGCATCTGTGGTCCGAATTGGTCTTCCTCTATGACAAGTACGAGGAGTACGACAACGCTGTGCTCGCCATGATGGCCCATCCCACAGAGGCGTGGCGCGAGGGCCACTTCAAGGACATCATCACCAAGGTGGCCAACATTGAGCTCTACTATCGGGCCATTGAGTTCTATCTGGACTTCAAGCCGCTGCTGCTGAACGACATGCTGCTGGTGTTGGCGCCACGCATGGATCACACGCGGGCCGTCAGCTATTTCTCAAAGACCGGCTACCTGCCGCTGGTGAAACCATACCTGCGCTCCGTGCAGTCGCTCAACAACAAGGCCATCAACGAGGCACTCAACGGCCTGCTGATCGACGAGGAGGACTACCAGGGGCTGCGCAATTCGATCGATGGTTTCGACAACTTTGACACCATTGCGCTGGCGCAGAAGCTCGAGAAGCACGAGCTCACCGAATTCCGTCGCATTGCGGCCTATCTCTACAAGGGTAAGACCACCATCAAACGAGTTTCACCTACACTGAACTTAACTTTAACTGACGTGTCACTTGCAGGCAACAATCGCTGGAAGCAGAGCGTTGAGCTGTGCAAAAAGGATAAGCTCTACAAGGACGCCATGGAGTATGCCGCCGAGTCCGGCAAACAGGAGATTGCCGAGGAGCTGTTGGGCTGGTTCCTGGAGCGCAACGCGCACGATTGCTTTGCGGCATGTCTATATCAGGTGCGACAACAAACTACTATAACTGACTAGTGACAGTCAAGAACTGAGTTCAAATATGCAGCTTTATTGCCATTCAATTTGTCTGTCCGTTTGCATGGTCTAGCAGTATTTGAACTGTTGTAAGACAGCACACATAGATCTCTTTAGCAACTGCAAATTAAACACTCTAATGCTTAATTGGTTTTCCATTTTAGTGCTACGATTTGCTGCGTCCCGACGTCATCCTGGAACTCGCATGGAAACACAAAATCATGGACTTTGCCATGCCCTATTTGATACAGGTAAGAATGCAAAGTGAACCAACTAGTAGTGTAAACAATAATGTAAATGTTTGTGTGCTGTTTAGGTGCTGCGCGAGTACACCACGAAGGTGGATAAACTGGAGCTGAACGAGGCGCAGCGCGAGAAGGAGGATGATACCACGGAGCATAAAAACATCATACAAATGGAGCCGCAGTTGATGATAACAGCTGGACCGGCGATGGGCATACCACCACAATATGCAACAAATTATCCACCTGGCGCTGCGGCAGCGGCAGCAGCGGCTGCGGCAGCGGCAGGACGCAACATGGGCTATCCCTATATGTAGGCACACACACACCCACACTCGTACACACCCAATCATACAACAATTGTAGCTGTAACAACTATAACAACAACAACCACAACAACAAGCAGAACAACATCAACAACAACCACAACAACAGCAGCAGCGGCAAACACTACAACATAACAACAATTGAGAATGCCCACAAAATTCACCAATTCTATTTGCATGAGCGCCAAAACAACAACAACAATGAGAATGCGATATAAACGACCAATACAACTACAACTACAACTACAACAACACGATCTACACAACAACAACAGCAAGAGCACGCGTAGTGAATATATATATATATATATATCTAGCTATATATTTATTTGTTGAGTCACACATACAACACACTTTATAATGATTAATAACATAATAACAATTCGGTTAGTTGCTTGATTTTGTTGTCAACTTTTGAAAGTTTTTGCTCGATTTATTGCTAATGCTTAACGCCTAAAATATAGATAACAACAAATTGGAAACAAACAACGAATTGTAAAACCGTTTCAAAAGTTGATTTATTGAATATTAAACACGATACTAATTAATAATGCCAGCTCTTTCTAATACATGCTCTGTTTTCGCTTTCTCCCTCTCTCTCTCCCTCTCTCGCCTGCCTGCGCAACAACAGCTACAAAAGCAACTAAGCGAACTGCAACAACATCAAGAGCAACAACAGCGCGAACTCAACAACAGCAGCAGCAGCAGCAGCAGCAGCGACAACAACGTGAAGCAGATAATGAAATTTATAGAAAGCGACAACAACAACAACAACAAAAACTAGTGTTCAACAAATGAGAATGGTCGTAGTTTATTATTATAAAAATTATTACATTTTAAGTAACACAACAACAACAACAACAACAACCACAACAACCACAACAGACATACACATAAATATACGTATATATATGTATTTATATATATGTACACATAAATATAAATACAAATTAAATAAATAAAATTTATTAATTAATAAAAACAAAAAACGATGAAAGAAAGAAGAACGCGTTGATGAAGAGCGACGATGATGGCAACGTGTTTATGTTTAAGTCGCAATAACAACAACAACAAAAAACCACAACATTAAGCAAACATTTTTTGAACTTAGCAAAAAGAAAATATTTAAAATAATTATTAAAAAAAAAAACAAAAACAAAAGCAGGCACAGTTAACGTTTAAATGGTATTGCAAAAAAATAATGGAAATTTGTGGAACTCGTAACTTTTGTTGTTGTCAGTTGCCAAACAACATCCACATCACACACTAACACACACCATCCACACACACACACACAAAACACTGATTACTACTGCTGAAAAGGAGAACAAGAAATTTATTTAATGAAATTGTAATTGTTTGTATAAAAAAAACGACACAAAAACTCACGAAACATTCTACAACTTAAAGTAAAGATTTTAACTTAAAGCAAATTATAAAACAAAAAAAAAATATTGAAAAAAAATCGAAAAAAAATAAGACGCGAGAGAAACGATAAAAAAATGTCGAATGAAAACGAAAAGAAATCCATTAACGTAGCACGTTAAAAAGTAATTAAAATTATTATATATAAAATATAAATGCAACGTTAATACATAATAATTTTAAATTTAGAAATTTTTTGCGTTCCACAACATACGATCCACGATCCACACACACACACACACACACACACACACACACACACACACACACACACACACACACACAGATAGACACATACATATACATACGTACACATACTGACACTGACTAGTAAACTTTCCAATTCGCATAACGAATCAAACAAGACGACGATGACGAAGACGATGATGATAATGAAGATGATGAAATCAATTGAAGCAAAATTGAATTCGAACTATAATTATATGCTAACAGTATATAAAACATATATAGAAAATATTCAAAAACATGCCCACTGCAAGCATATATCTATTACGATTATTATTATTACGATTATTCCTTTTTGATTTCGCCTAATTCAATTCTCTCACTTCATACGTAACTCGCTAACTCTATTAACTCCTCAACTCAAATACAATTGCAATCAAAAACGAATATCATTTAAAATACGTATTTCTCTCTCTCTCTCTCTCACAACTATTTTTTTTTTTTTGTTTTTGTTCGTTTCTTTTTTCGTTTGGGTTTAATAATTTTATTATTTGTATGTTTGCATGTTGAATGTATGATTTAATTTTGCTTATCGTTGCGAAGCGATGGAATAATGATTATATTAAAGAATAAATATATATATATATATACTGATCATTATTGTACTATTATGATTATTATTATTCTATTATTATTGTCTATTAATATTATTTTGTGTAATTGCTATTATTATATACATATTGAAAATATACAAAATATAAATTACATTTAAAACTCGCATTTCTTGTTCAGATGTTTATGGGAATCCTTTAATAGTAAGTGCATTTATCACTAACGAATTATTTTTTAGATGAAATCTTAAAAAGAGCATACAGTTTTATTTGTCGAGTGTGACCACAAGCAACATTTTGAATGCTGATATACCGAAATATACTGAGAATTGCCAACTTCATAGAGAGATGACCAAAATATCCGTAACGCATGCAATAAAGCGGTTCGTTTAAAACAGATGTTAAGTTATTTATTTTTCTTTAAGTCTACACGCCGTGCATCAAATTCTCACCATTCGACTAAAATCCCTAAGAATGACTTAAAAAAATGCAAGATCGAAGTGTGAAGATATTTTTTATTCCATTCTAGTTCCAATAGACAAATTCATTTGCGAAGTGGCGCCATCCGACGGAAGGTGGCACAAGAATGAAACGTCTGCAATTACGCTATGTTAAACGTAAGCGTAACAGTGCGCAATCCCGGCATAGCAGGGAAATGGTTAACAAAAGTTCCATGATGTTCTCGCTCCTCAAAATAAAGCATGACAAGCAAATATATATTGAACAAATTGATGCCTTATTTATGCACTTTTCAGAAACTCAAATATTAGTAATAAATCGTTAAAAATGAAATAAATTTTGGTATATTTCCCATGAGTGAAGTATATTTTAAACATGCGGTAACGCTGGGTAGCAACTCTGAAATCCGGCTGTTAAACGACAGCTCCAAATTTTTACCGGGTGCTTACAAAAATAACTCATTTTTATGGACCTCCAAAATTCAGTTATAATTGTAAAATATATAATCCATAAATATAATAATAGTAAAATATTCGGTAATTTAAATTTAAATGAATGTAAGTTGAATGTGCGCTGTAACAGCCAAATATAACAGCAGCAGAGCAGCACTTAACAGGAGAGCAACAGCAGACACTTCGACGTCACATGCGCATACATTAATTATATATAAATTTAGTAATTTCTTCAACTGTATAAATGTGTAGACTTTTACATTAATCGCAATTATACAAATAGTTGCTTGTGACAAAGAAAATATTTATTTCTAGTTAATTTAATGTGCGCGCGCTTGAAATTCAAATGTGTGTGACGTCACAAAAGTGTTTAGCCGCTCTCAGAGCGCGCATTTGCTTTACATAGCGTTACCTTAGCGGGTCGCGGTAGACTGTTGTTATTTTTGTTGCTTTCTGGGACGGTTTTGTCTTGTTGGATTTTTGCCGTGAACGGACTTCGACGTACGCGCGACCGACGGCCGTCGACGAGAGAATTGCATTTTGTTGTTTTTTTTTCGTGTGTTTTGTGTGCCGCGGTGTTGCGTTTGAAATATACGCGTATTTAGTTGATCGCGCGTATCAAAATGGCAGCAGCAGCCGCCACAATAGCCGCAGCAGCAGCTGAAATTATGCAATGAAGTGTGTAATTTTATTGTTTCAACCATCTTTATTTTTTTTTTTTAGAAAATACACATGTGGGAACAAAAATTTAAAGTTCATGTCGCTTTTTTTTTGGACAACGCGCGAGATATTTTGTAGTGCATGTGTGTGTGCGTCTGTGTGTGCGAGCATTAGTGTGTGTGTTTTCAATGTGTAAGCAAATTTGCAAAAAAAAAATTACCATAAACGCAGAGTTAAAATCATAATAAAATAGAAATATAAACAACGCAAATATGCAGTGCATTGGCTAAAGCGTCTCTGTGTGCGAGTGTGACTGTGTGTGTGTGTGTGCGGTGTTTTTGAGTGTGTGTGTGTGTGTGTGTGAACTGAACGCGCCTTTGTAGTTGATGTCGCGCAACCAGTTTTTTTACGTACATATTCAACAAGTTTCTGCTAAAAACGACCGCGACTGCATGGTGTGTGTGTGCTGAGAGTGTTTTTGCTTGCATGTGTGTGTGTTGTGTGTGTGTGTGTGCGTGTGAGCGAAATTTGATTTTTAGCAAATGAAATTAGTTGCAGCAGCAGCAAGCGGAAACCAAAGTCAGCAAATTGCAAGCAGCCGCAAAACAGCAATAAAAACAACAGCAGCAACAACAACAACAACAAAGAAAGCTGAGCAAGACCAGCAGCGGAATTTCGCTATTGTTAATTAGTGTAGTTATTGCAAAATGCTTAACACACACACAAACAAGCAACTACATCAATTTTGATTCATGTTCTCAACGCACGCATAAAACGCTATGTTAATGTTAGCTTCTTAACATTTTCGTCGTCTGCTGCAGCAGTAGCAGCAGCATCCAGCAGTGCGTGTGCGAGTGAGAGTGAGCGAGAGAGAAAGAGAGAGTAAGTGAACAAGCGAGCGAGCCTCTCTTTGCACTGCTCTTGCTCTTGTTGTTATTGTTGTTGTTCTTTTTGCTGCTTGTGCTACATTTTGAACTCTGCACATTGAAAAACGTTAGTACAAGTAATTATTTTACTATTTGTTTTTGTGTGCATTTATATATTTATATATATTTGTGTGCTTTGCTTTTTCCACATACATAATTACACAAAATAAACAAAAAATATCTTGCAGTCATGCTAAATGTTATTATTGTTTAAACAGTTGCTCCTCTCATACAATTCATTTAAATTAAATGCTTCAGTTATGCATTTGCATGTGTGTGTGCTTGTATGTGTGTTGCGGCCAATTTATTTATGATTTATTATTTAATTATTTTTTTCTGTTGTACATAATTTATTAATACATATATACTTGCTTTGTGTTTAGTTGTGCAAGTTGCATTAATTAAAAAATTATCCCCTCTTCCTTTTTGTTGTTTTTGCAGTGCCGCATCTATTTTTTTGCATTTCGTTTTCGTTTGACAACCAACATAAAAAAAAGTGCAAGTGTTTGATTCAAATAAATAATAAAATCGAATTGCGATTGTGAGAAATAAATCAACACAAAATAAATAATAGTTTATTTCAATATTTACGCATAATTGCTGTTATTTGGTTTTCTGATCGTTTTCGGTTTTGCTTTACAAAAATATGAAGCAGACGCAACACAAAATTAATAATTCCACTAATAATAACAATATTAATAATATTAATTTCAACACAAATACAACAACAACAACTACTACTAATATTAAAAAGAAATACAATTATAACGCAACAGCTACTAACAACAACAACAACAACAACACCAACACAACGGCAACACCAGCAACAGCAGCAACAACGACAGCAACAGGAACCGCAACAGCAACAACAACAACAACAACACCAACAGCTGCAGCTGCAAAAAGCAAATTAAAAAACAAACACATTTACTTTGTGCGTCGCCGCTTTCGACGCAACAATTCAAACGCCTCCCAAATCAACACAAACAACAACAACAATAACAATAATAATATCAGCAATAATAATAATAAAATTAAGCATAAAACAAATTTCAGCAGCGCAGCAAGTAAAACAACAACAACATCCACATCAACAACAACAACAACAGCAACAGCAAACGGCCGCAAAGTCAAAATGGGCGGCGGCAAAGATATTCGCCGCGGCCTGGAGCCATTGGAATTTGAGGAATGCATTGTCGATAGTCCAGAGTTTCGTGATAATCTGAATCGTCACGAAAAGGAATTGGATCACACTAGTCATCAGATCAAGCGCATTATCAAAGAGGTGAAAGATCTAATGAGTGCCGCTAAAGGTGAGTACACAAAACCAACGCGCATAGAACATATTCTCTTCTTTTTTTTTTGCCCACCCTTATTATGTATGCGCTAGCTTTGTCTAACATGCGTCAACGAGGCGTGCGCGCACGCATGCGTGAGAACGGTGTGAGCTCAACTCAACTCAACACTGTGTTTGCGTGTATGTGTGCGTGTGTGTGCCTGTCAAGGTCAACTGGTAACCCAACAAATACAATTTCTAAGCAGGAGAGCAGAAGAGCGCAAAAAGAGCAGAGAGCAAACGCAATAGAGAGCAAGCGCAACGGGCATAGAATGAAATGCAAGCAAGCAGGCAGGCAGGCAAGCAGCATTGTTCTTGTTCTTATTGTCGCCAAGTACAGCAGCCATTGCACAGATGCAGTTATGCGCATGTGTGTGTGTGTGTGTGTTTGGGCCTGTTTATATTATTTAAGCAATCATTAGTCAAGTAGCTATTGTTTTTGTTGCCGTGTTCGACAAGCAACTGCAACAGGTGCTTGCAGCTGCTCACAAACACACTCACACACACACACGCACACACACACACACACATTGTCTGCATTGCATTCACTGTTAGATTCATTACAAGCCTTATGTTTTCAGTTGCTCAATGCAAATGCTCTGGGTCCGAACACACAGCCTTTAATAAGTCGCCATTGATGCTGCCCACAGTGCATTTGCAATGCTGATTATACCCTGTAAACTAGTGCAAATTGCAGTGAGCCCGGCTAATCACGCAGCCAGTGCTTTAACAGCAGCAAATTTGTGGGCTCTCGACTTCATCATGAGTTTATTACACTACGTAATGAGCTAGTTTGAGCCAGATCGAGCTGGAAACTAATTTAACAATTGCTATGGCCTAATCGCCAGTTATCGACATAAGATCCTGCAATTTCTGACCACCAAATGTGGCGCTTTCGTTGAATTATTGGCTATTAAACGATCGCAAATGTTTTCCAAAATCATTCGTAATTCTACAGACGTTATGCGAACGAAATTGAAAGCGAATCGCTTTCATGTGTTTCAATCGATATTTATCGATTTGCAATGCTGCAATTGCCGACAATTTTCAACGATTAGTTTTATTTAGCGACAGCTACAACTTGCAGCGATCGAAAATACGTTGAAAATTCGTTAAGTTGGTAGACTGAAATAAATTGAAAGGTTATTCGATATTTGGTCGATATGAATGCGACGACAGCTTGGAAGCGTTTCGCAACGATCCCCATGGATCGCCATGGCGGCGCTCCATTAATTTATGGCCCACTGACCACACCCAAGTCAAGTTCAAGTTGATCAATGACACGCCAACTAACTAAATGCGATCGCGCGATCCACGTACACACACACACACACACACACACACACACACACACACACACACACACACGTACGTATGTCGATAGTCGGGGCGACAATCTTATCGCCTATCAGAATCGCATGGAATTGAGACGGAGCGAACGTGTCCGACTCGATAGATAAGCACTTGACCATTTAGTTAACTTAACCTTGACGCGATTAATTATGTAAGCACATGTATTCAACTTGTGTGTGTGTGCGTGTTTCGTCAACCGATTTGGATGCGGTGCGAGATTCAGTTACCGATTCGGATTTCAATTTCAATTTCAATAAGGCAAGCAGTCGCACCATAAATAGTCGCTTGGAACAAGCGGCAAAATTGTAATTTCATTGACTGCTTGACCGATTGACTGACTGACTGATTGACTGCTTGGCTGACTGACTGCACGACTGATGCATTGATGGATGGCAGGCATTGACAGCCGCAAATTGAGTGCAACTAAAGAGCCGTAAACAAATCAAATTGCTGTTGCGCCCAAGGCGCGCTTTCAAAGTCAATGCTGAGAAGCGCGGAGAGAGGAGCGGCGAAAATGTTCGCATCCCACATTTGTGACTGCCATTGAGCGCATTCACCAAAAACGTGTAGCGAGCGCCATCATTGTCAAAATCATAGTCCAAGTCCAAGTTTGTAATGCTCACACACTCAACACTCGCAGTCGCAGTCAACATTGAATGGCATTCACACATGCATTCGTTGTGCTTATTCAGTTTATTCACAGCGGTACTCGTTGCTACGTAGCTTTCGGCTTTGTCAGATTCATTAGCTGCATAACGTTTGTCACCTTTCCATGTTTGTCACAGGCAAATAGGCGGACAGCTAAGCACCCAACGATACCCTGTACACTTGCAGACGAATAGCATTGAACAACCTATAGCCAAATATGCGATCTGACTTCGAGCTTCTTTGGCTGTTCATTTGGCAGTCTACCACTTCAGACTGCTGGTCGAGGGTATCTATGTTTTGAGCATAGAGGTAGCACAATCAAAGAACTGTACTTGGTGTTTGTTCTGTCAACACTTTGCGCAGCATTCATGTACACTCAATCAATACAAATACGCGAACGAGCACGAAACTCGAATTCGAATACAAATACTTGTTCTGAGCAGCTCTCTATCGTCTCCCCTCTCTATATAGGTCAATGTGACAACAAATTTTGATAGAGAACCAAAGCCACAGCAGCAACAACTCGAAGTTATCAAAGTGCGCGAGGCCAGTTTCAAATGCAAATGCCCAAAAAAACAAAACCAAAAAAAAGCGAGCCCAAACGACCTTCAGAGTGGGACAGACAGAGCGCGAGAGAGAGGGAGAGAGAGGGAGAGCAGCACAACAAACAATCTATATTATATTAAAGTCTGATTAGGCGTGGCCATTCAAGTGGCAGTCTTAGAAATCCAGTTCTCGAAAGTGTTCTAGTTGTTCTTGTATGCTCGATTTGCATACGAAGACTCATAGCAATTTCAGTTTCATTCCATTCATCTATTTGTGTATCTTTTAACGATCTTTTAAGTATGCATCTCATCTCGCCACCAATATTCTAATCTGTCTCGAGTTCGCTCGCTTTTTTTTTCGCATTCCTCGGCTATCTGCGAGTGAATGAATTATGTTTGTCTAGCTTAAACAAATTCCTCTAGTTATCATCTAAAGATACCGCATTTTTCACATCTTTTCTTTTCTTTTGCTTTTCCTCTGTCTTATCTCGTGCAACGCTCAGCTGCAGATTAGATTTATCTTCTGTGTTGCGCGCTCGCGATTTGAGGCGCATGTTTGCCATTATTCTTAACTCGTTTTTAAGTATCCAATTGCAAGGAGCAATATCAATCGATACAGCAAAACAACAACGGAAAATATATCGCACGAATGTCAATGCGTCTGGCATACCAAAACAGTGCAGAGGCAACGCGTGAAAGCGAAGCGCGCACTGCAAGATACCCTAGAAAACGAAATTATGAAGTACATTGTGTATAGACAACGCTTGAAAGCGACGCGCGCAACTGCAAGATACCCTAGAAAAGGAAATTGTGAAGTAGATGCCAACGAAGTATATTGTGCATAGACAACGCTTGTAAGCGAAGTGCGCAACTGCAAGATACCCTAGGAAAGGAAATTGTGCTTCACATCGCATCGAAGTGTATTGTGTATAGTGCAGCATTGCTGCTTGGCAAGCAATTTAATTAGAGGGTAGCCAAAGAGCTAAGAGTCCAAACCAGGTCCAGAGCGAAACCAAAAACCCAAAATTCAGTTTTTACGCTGACGCTGGAGCAATCCAATCTAAATGTAAACAGCATACACTCGACTCTCTGTGTGTGTGTGTGCCAGTGTGTGTGTGTGCAAGTGTGTGTGTGTGCGAGTACTGTATGCAAAATGTTAACGGCTTTTCAGCGAGGTTGTGCATAAAATTTGATCGCCTTTGGTTGTTTGAAATGCGATCAATCTTTCGGCCAGCAACAATTCTTGGCTCCCTCTAAGTATGTGTGTGTGTGTGTGTTTAGTTGTGTGCGTGTGTGTGTGTGTGTGTGTGCGTGTATCCGGGGTTCTCTAAACAACGCATCGTCTTTACGTTTGAATTTGGTATGAATCATTTTGATTTGATTTTGTTTTATTTTATTTCTCTTTGTTTTGCTTTGGTTTTTTGGCTTTCGTCTTGCGGCTTGATAAATCGTTTGCCGCCGCCTCTTCCACCTTCTTCTTCTTCTTCTTCTTCTCGCATGGTCAAGAGGAAACCAGTTTTGTAGTTTTTTTCTCTCTTCTCGTGTTTAGCTGAAACTGCGGCTTATCAGCCACACATACCTCATCTCGCGCCGCGCTCGCTCGCTAGCTCGCTCTCTTTGGCATGGAAGTCAAGTAAGAAAGTTATTGTGGGCTCCACTCGACTCTGCGATATCCGTCAGCTGTGTGACTATCATGCGAGTTGGCCAGCTTTCAGACTCTTACTATGACAATATGAGGGATTTGTTGTTAAGAAAATGATTGTGGAGTCAACTCGACTCTAGGATATTCGTCAGCTGTTTTATCCGAACCTGAACCTTCATAACTATCATGCGAGTTAGCTAGCTTTGAGAATACTCTCATTGTAATTCTAGTACTATGAAACTATCACTATACTCGACTATTTGGTCTCATGGAACTTTCATAACTATCATGCGAGTTAGCCAACGTTAACACTAGTCATTGAAATTCTACTACTGTGAAACTATTGAAACTATCTCATGCGAGATAGTTTGCTTTGTACAGTGCAATATGCTATTTTCTCCCAGGGAACATTCATAGCTATCGTGCGAGTTAGTCAGCTTTAAGACTACTCTCAGTGAAATTCTAGAACTGTGAAACTATTAGGGATTTGTTGTTAAGAAAGCTATTGTCGGCTCTACTCGGCTGTTTGCTCTCAGAGAACTTTCATTACTATCATGCGAGATAGTTTGCTTTGTACAGTGCAATATGCTATTTTCTCTCAGGGAACCTTCACAACTATCATGCGAGTTAGCCACCGTTAACATTACTCATTGAAATTCTAGCACTGTGAAACAATTGAACAATTGTTAAGAAATTTATTGTCGTGTCTACTTGACTGTTTTCTCTCAGGGAACCTTCATAACTATCATGCGAGTAAGCTAACTATAACACTACTCTGAGTGAAATTCTAGTACTGTGAAACTATTAGGGATTTGTTGTTAAGAAAGCTATTGTGGGGTCTACTCGACTGTTTGCTCTCAGGAAATCTTCATAACTAGCATGCGAGATAGTTTGCTTTGTACTGCGCGATATCCTGTTTCCTCTCAGGGAACCTTCACAACTATCATGCGAGATAGCCAGCTTCAGCTCTTACTCTCTTACTGTGAAACTATTAGGGATTCGTTGTGGTGCTGCCGCCTTTAATACCCTATTACCGCTTTCGGGTGGCGCACAGACAAAGGAAAAGACAGGGCGCAAGATACAGAATGATCGATTAGCGGCGCGTTAGTTACTTTAGATAAGCCACAGAGAAGTGGCGGTGCCTGTTGATTGACAGGCCCCACCTGCCGCCTGCCCCCCCGCCACAACCACCACCACCACCACCAACACCAACACCAAGAGCCACCTTCGACGCTGGGCACCACCAGCAGACGAACGCCTTTGGGCCCAGCCCCAACATCAGCATGCACACGCAACTATCTATCTATGACGCACCCGTCCCTAACTCTTTCTCTTTCTCCCTCACTCGCTCTCTCGCCGTCTCGTCATCGCTCTCTTTGTGTCTATGTGCCCCCATGGACACCATAAATAAATACTTATACATATCGTTTACGTAGCTAATCAGCGCATTAGGCGATTAACTAATACGATTCTCCTCCTCGCTTTCGTCTCTCTCTCTCTCTCTCTCTCTCTCTCTGCAATTCCCTTTGGTATTTGTGAGATCTCGAAGCTGATTTGTCAAGTGTGGTTGGGTTATTTCTACGAAACAATAACCAGAACGAGACACCACACGCTCGCCCAGCATATAGAAATGCCCGATCAGCTTAAAGCACACACAACTGAATGCATAAACAAATTTCTTGGCTTTCAGTGCCAGATGCTTTGCATTGCAGATCGATCAGCCGCAATATAAATCAAGTGTTTCACAAATTTTTCAAATAATTGTCAAGTGTTTCACAAATTGCTGCTCATATTGCATGCAGTCTTCAAATATTTGTCATTATTGCAACTGCAATTATTTATGGGATTTGCTTAAAAAACTATTGTTGGATTGAAGTTTTGAAGAGCATCAGCACTTCAGCTTACTAGCCGCACTTTCTGTCTTGCTGTCATTACTTTTATTTATTATTTCTGTAT
The DNA here is from genome assembly GCA_035046165.1 of Drosophila rubida. Classification (NCBI taxonomy): domain Eukaryota; kingdom Metazoa; phylum Arthropoda; class Insecta; order Diptera; family Drosophilidae; genus Drosophila; species Drosophila rubida. The sequence goes on along the minus strand of JAWNOF010000023.1, from coordinate 17,170,834 downwards.
TTTGCGACTTATTTAGTAATTTATGCCAGATTTTTGTATTTATTTATGAAGTTTCTACCCACACCTGACATCTAGATTCTTTCTTTTGCCCACTTTTTTCTGACGTGTGCATGTAGTTGCTGAAAAAAATAAATTTATCATGCCTTGCGTTGTTGTTTTATTATAATAATAATAATTATTTGTGACATTGTTATTGTTGCTGCTGCAGAGCTGCGAGCAGAGCTATTTAAAGTGCGCGACAGACACGCAAAGCGAGCGATTGTTTGCTCCGCTTGCTCTGCCTCGCTCTCTCTCTCTCTCTCTCTCTCTGCCGCTGTCTCTGTCGCTGGCCTTTTCAATTGCTTCATTTTCAAGGTGCGAGTTCGACTTCGATGTCGAGTTCGAGTTCGAGTTCGAGTTCGAGTACGCGTTGTATATATTCGTTTATTTGTGTTTAGTTTGCTCATTGAAATTTTCGTGCGCTCAGCAGAGTGTCAATAGAAAGTTTGCGTTTATCGATAAGTTGCGTTTTGATATGCACAGTTATCGCCATCGATAACAGTCGATCAATTTAGTTGCTTTGCTATCGATAACACTGCAAATATTGATAGTTCGCAAGTGGAACGACTTAACGATGAATCAGCTGCTTTGCGGCGATTAAATTGATGTTCAAATACAGCTTGAAGTCGCCGCAGTCCAAATATATATATATAGATAGATAGATATAGATATGCTCAAGAGCGACTTTGCAACGTCGAACGACAAAGCCGCTGAAATTCTGCGCTACAGCCGAAAAGCCAAAGTCAAATATTTGCACAAACGATTTGATCTACATACTCGACAAGTATGTGTGTGTGTGTTGGGGTGTGAGTGTGTGTGAGTGTACATATTTAATTTTTACACTTATCGAATTTCGCACTTGCACCACTCGGCATAGCACTTGAGCTTAAAGTTTCATTCGCCTTACGGCAGCATTATTTACGATTCTGTCATAACGACACCGAGGAACAACAACAGCAACAACTCTGTAGGCAAATGACAGGTCCGCAAAAGAGCTTTTTGGCTAACACACAATTGTCGCAGTCTGTTTTTTTTGGTTTTGTTGCTTTGTTTATACACAAATATAAAAGCAAGTACATATATTAAGTGGCGAATGGCAAGAAAAGCCAAGTAATTATTGTACGCGGACAGGAAAGAAAACTACACGATAAGATAAATACAATCAGCCAAGTGCTAGACACACTAAAATGGCCCGAAATGAATTCCATTGAAAGTGAAGCATGACCACTGAGCACTGAGCGAGCCCCAAAAGCACTTTGAATCTGCGAAGCGATCAATTTACTTTGCTGTTCGCTGTATCTTCGAGATACAATGCCAACAGCTTCCTCGATATCGAATTGTGCTCAGCTTAAACTGAAAATCTATTTGTCGTTAAACTGCATTTAATTTGCATCTTGCCCTAATCTAAACGTGTGCTAATCAAATTTATTGAAACTCGAGCAATTGCCTAAAGTTTGCATGTAATTTACAGATTCGTAGCTATATAATTTGTGGTCTGCGTTATGTGATCGATGGCTGTCGCAGTGTCAACCCAAGCGAAAATTGCTGACAATTATTTATTTTGTTCACTTTGTCTTTTGTTATGTTTTTGCTCGTGAGTTTGCCAATGTGAATGACCTGACGACTTTCCCAAACTCTCGAGTGTCGACTCTCGAGTGTGGTCGTCTCGTAAAGTGCTGTGAATTAAATAATAACTCCGATATGATCGTGATTTTTGGGAGAGTACACATGCGGGCAGTTTGGCTAACTTTCGTTTGTGGCCAGACGAAACTCATTCTGAGCCAACAACCGAATGCATGACTTGGCATATTTGTCAAACAGCGCAAGGAAAATGCAACATGGAAAATTGATGTAGCCTTCAATTCGCATCATCAAAAGCCAATATTATTAGTCAATTTGCATCGCAGGCAGCGCAAGACAAAAGCAAAGTGTGATCGCCCTGCAGACACGCTGTAAAGCGCACGTAGAATGAAAGGATTTTAATTACATTGCAATTGTGCATTCATTAGTTCGTTGTCAGGCTCTGCTTTCTTCTACTCTATACAGCTAATCGTAAAATCGAGAGGAGGCGACGACAATAGCAGCGACGCGGCTTAATGTGAAAGTGACAAATGTGCGAGCGAGAGGCACACACTAGCAGAGCGAGAGAGAGAGAGAGATGAGCCTAGACGGGGCATAGTTTAGCTTCACCTGCTACGTGATGAACGCCGCTGACGATCATAATGCCTGATAATGATCGCGATAATGAAGATGCACAAGAAGATGATGATGCAGAAGATGCTGCTGCTGCTGATGATGATGATGCTGTTGTTTATAGTTTTCGTGGCTGTTAGTCACCAGCGCTCGAGCTAATGATCATCAAGTGTGCGCGAGACCCGAACAGCCTCTGGCTCATAAATATTAAAAGCCAAATAACCAGAAAATCATATGACTCCTCCACAGCGAGAGAGACAGAGACAGAGAGAGAGAGAGAGAGAGGGAGAGGGGCAATGCGAATGATAAAACCTTTAAGCGGTGTCAATAACATCGAAAACCCTTTTGACTTTGGCCTTTGGCTGTGGTCTGCGGCTTTCGCCTTGTCCTTGATGCCTTACCTGCCACATGCCGCATGCCGCATGCCACAACGTAGCGAGGTATGCGAGCGACGCCTTAAGCCGATTTGTTGCAATTAAAACGCATAAAATATTTGTTTATTATCGTGACCCAAACGACATTCGGGGCGTGGACGACAGTTGGGCATTAGCTACCCACGCTACCTTACCCCCCTTGGGCCACGCCCCCAGTGACTACAAGTGCTGCACGCCTCATTATGTTGGGTCAGTTGATGATCGCCCAAAACGAGCAAAACAGTTTTGCGAGGGCAAAGCGAGAAGTTCTCGCAAAACACCAACAAAAAGTTTACTTAGAGTTTTGCTTTTTGAGAGATTATTAGCTGGCATAATTGTTGTGCAATTTGTTGCCGATATACAATTTAGTTAGTGTCTTTGTTTTTGTGTTGGATTGTCGTATCGACTTATTTGCTGTTATTCTTTTCGTTGCGGTTCAGTTTACACACTTGGGCATTTAGCCGCAATTTCAATGACCTCGAGCTAACAGCAATTAGAGCAAGCATGTTGCAAAGTCCAATCAACTCGCCAAATAAGCCAAACAACTGAATAGCTGAAGCCGACTACTGCACAACCAACTAACTAACGCAGTAACTGCTCGCTTGCTTTTCTTCAATTTGGCCAATAACAATTTAATTTAGCCGTTTTGCTGCTAAGCCAGTGATACGCTGACATTTGGCCTGGCTGCACACCACACGTATAATTGTAATAGACAAAGAGACAGACGGACGGACGGCGGACAGACGGCAGACAGATAGAGCGACAGCTAATTATGACAGACAAAACGAAATAGTGTCTGCTACAACTGTCAGTCGTTTTGTCAGTCGCTCGAGTTAGCTGGAAAGGCAGCGAGGTAAAGGGTTAAGACAAGCACACACACACACACACACTCGCACACATACACGTGAACCATATGCGAAACAACAATAGGAGCAACAGTTGTAGCCACATTCCTATCTGACCGACAGCGTGTTGCCCTGTACAAGCCCAATAACAGCTGTTGTTATCGCTCTGGCGCAGCTGCATTGTTATCGATAAGTCGATAGCAGCAGCTGCTTCAAAGCGCACCAATTGGCCCATGAGTAATTAACGCATCCACCAAACTCTATTTAAATTAGACTAAACAATTGATGCTTATCAAATTGATCTTATTATAATTATAATATTTTAAAATATACAATGAATTATAAACGCATTCTTCAGACTTACAATTGATAGCAATGATAAAGTTGATCCGATTGTTACTATATTATTTTATGAAAAGTTAACACATACTCCAAACTATTTGCTAAAGTAGACCAACAATTGTTGCTTATAAAGTTGATCTTATAATTATAATATTTAAGAATATACAATGAATAATAATCGCATCCTTCAGACTTACAATTGATAGCAATTAAAAAGTTGATCTGATTGTTATTATATTATTTTAAAATATAGAATGAATAGTTCACGCAGCCTCTAAACTCTCTTTGCTAAACTACACAAACAATTGATACCCATTATAAAGTTGATCTGATTATAATATTTAAGAATATACAATGAATAATAAACGCATCCTTCAGACTTACAATTGATAGCAATTATAAAGTTGGTCTGATTGTTATTTTATTATTTTATGAATCTTCCAAACTCTGCTAAACTAGACCAACAGTTGATGTTTATAAAGTTGAACTTTTTATAATTTTATTATTTTAGAATAAACAATGAATAGTTAACGCATTCTCCAGACTCTATTTGCTAAACTACACCAACGATTGATACCCATTATAAGGTTAATCATATTATAATTATATTTTAGAACATACGTTTGGCTAATCGAATGCGTGAAGTTCAATTTGCAATACGAACTAAGTTGACTATAACAAATAATCGCTGATATACGAATAGAACAAGTTTAAGCTTCCTTTGAGTTAAATCCTTGCTGATTTACAAGAATTATTCCACGTTGTTAAAAATTGATCAAACATAAAGTTAGTAATTTGAAATTACGTTGCATATGAGGACTTTAGTTGGGCATGCCCGCTGTGCCGGATTACGGGGTGTCTATAAAGAAAGATGCACAAAAAAAAGCAACACACAAAAAAATGTTAAAACAATTTTCTTGTAAACAACGAACAACATTTCCGCATAAGCAACAGCAGGAGTGCGACAGAGCGAGAGGGCAGCAGAGTGAGCGAGATAGCTGCACACACACACACACACACACACAGACACACACGCACATAGACTGCGTCGGGGCTGAGACAGATCTCTGGGAATTTGCTGCTGACAAGAGCAACTTTGCCATGTTGTAAGTTGTAAGCACAACAACGTTTTGTTGTTTTGGGGGAATCGCGGTTGTTGTTGTTGTTGTTGTTGTTAATGTTAGTGTTGTTGTGTCGTCGTTCTAGTCTCCATTGTTATTTGGGCATTAAGCTTGCACATTCGTCGTGGTATTTGCTGAATTTGTGAATTACGCGCAAGCTAATTGCCTGGAGCGAAATGAAATAATTTTGATTTTCATTAAAATAATAAGTAATCATATGATATTGGCCCGGCCAGAACACCATAATGGCCTATTCAATCGACCGTGTGTGTGTGTGTGTGTGTGAACAACAGATGCGTGCAGTTCGTGCCAATGAATGAATGTTTCAGCACTTGAAACTGAAACACAAATATGTATGAAAGAACAGCAGCAACAACCGAGCAACGTATTGGAAACGTATACAAAAATCATTTGTAATAACAACAAAACATGCATTCCAAATATGCCGATAAAGGGCGCTGACGCAAATGCAATCGAAATCGAATATTCCAATTTTTATAAATAAATTACAATTTTTATTCGCCTCCACTCTGTTTTTTCTCTCCTCCTCCTTTCGCTTTCTTTCTCTCGCCCGTTTTTAATGATTATGCAAAAGCAGCTGAAATGTGCTGAAAACCGAAATGTGGGCAACACAACAACAACAACAACAACAACAACAACAACACAACTAGAGCCGCAACAATTCGTTACAAAATTACAATTGAAAAGCTATTGCAGCGCATGATCTATAAACAGATTGTTACCAAACTCGCACACTTTGTGTACAAATTTGAGCGCTGGGGATTCCTGCGATTCCGAGTACTTCACTTCATTGAGTTCTTGCGCTGTGCACAAGTAATTTGTTGCCACTACCTCGAATCACAGAGACCCTAAATCATTCACTCTCACTCTTCTTCAATTCAGATATCATTTCATTCGCTTTTTAGCTGGCTTCTTCCCGAGACATTCTGCATTGAGCTGCCTGCAAGCGATCACTGATACTCGGCTGATTCGTGGCGACGATCGAGCTATCAGCTAGCGATTGCCATTGACGCAATGAGTCGATTATTTGATAGGCCAGTTGATAGATGCATAACGTCATAAAGATTAGCATTATATTGATGAAGTGCTCAATGAAGTGATTACCTCTCTACTTCTAGGTATTCATTTCAATTGTAGCGATTAGATCGCTCCTCAGACTATTGCCTTTGCTTTGGCGCGATAGTATTTTGCTTGCGACTTATCGATACGTGCGACATCGATAACACTGCGCTTATAATTAGTTGCTTGAGTGCACAGCGAATGCTCAACGATTCGCCTTGGCAGCCACAGAATGACGTCCAACAATAGTAATAATAATAATCATAAGAATGTGCTGGGCTTGCCCGACTTGCAATTATGCTGTATAAGTCTAAGTCTGCTCGATAAACCTGATTCGCTGTTGGCTCCTACTCGACGCTAGGGTATCAATATAATTAGTTTCAGCTAATGTTTGCACCGCCCACTGAGCAACTGGCTGTGCTGCTATATACAAATATATATATATAGTAAATACGTATACATTTTAATATGGCAAACGCAAATGCAATTTCGCCATTTCGCACTCAGACAGTCACTAAACGTGGACATAGTATGCATGTGGAGCAAACAGCCATAAATACATATTTGGTGTAGTGTTAGTAAACAGCCATACTTAGTGTTGGGCAGTGACTAAATTGCGACTCTAAACTTGAGGACAAATTGGCAATGTTTGTGGCACAATATTCATCAAATTAAATGTCAAAGCTTTCTTTGTTTTAGCAGCTTGCTTAAAAGTCAAGTTAACAAATTACAATTTTATAGTTTAATAAAGTGAAAATCGTTGGGGTAGTAACAACGTCCTGGAATGCACGAACTCTGCGCCACTTCAGAGGGTTGCTTGTGCCACAAGATGGGAGAGGGAGGGAGCAGAGAGTTGGGGTTAAGCCCAGCTAAGTAGCATATATACGCGATATGCGATATGCGATATATACGCCAGATATGTGTAGTTATAAGGAAAAGCACACACAGCCTCTTGTTTGCGTCTGCATTTGTATTTTGTCGCGTTTTTATTTATTATTTCTCAGCTTGTTTTCATCACGAACTCCGCAAACGACGCCTGTGTGTGCGTGTGTGTGTGTGTGTAAGTGTGTGTGTGTGTGTGTCTGATAATCGCAAGTGCAGTTGCTTACACACAACACAACACTACACTGCACTACAGTAGACTACACTACGCTACACTAGAGAAGTCGAGACGACGTCACAATCGCAGCATCGACGTGGGTGCGGCACATCCCCCCGCCCACCCCCGCACAAGCACCCCCGCTTGCTTGCTGCTGCGAGTCGTACCCCAATACGTGCCATTGCACAAAATGCAAAGTTTTCACCACCTCCCCTCTCTCCCGCTCTCTGGCATTCTGTTGTGTTATTATATTTGTACTTGTCGATGTCTGCGCATTGGAATCACGGATTTATCATCGCCGTGTTACTTATTAACGTGTGCGCCACTCGCTCGCTTCCTCCCCTCCTCCCCTCCTCCCCTCGTCGTCTGCGTACACTGCGCGAAAGCAGCAGCAACGACTTTTCTCGCTGTGTAGCTAGGGCCAGTGTTATCATGCAATCTTCTTGGACTTTGTTGTCTTATCAGCCACTTACTTAATGACTCTGCGACTAGTCAACAATGTTCGACCATGATTCACCCGCAAATAGTTATTATCCATTGCACTGTAATACGTATTAATAACAACACAAAGCACTTGAGGTTTTCGCAATTTATCCGACCTTTTGAACGACTAATCCCCCCAGCTCTTTGTTTCGCAATTTGTCAGCATTACTGAGCTCGAAACAGCTTTTAAATGCGGTTCGCAGTTGCCCATAGCAAACTAGGTTAAAGTTTGCAAATATAGATTTCTCCAATCTAGAAATATCAACAGTCTCTCGGTCTCTCGGTCTCTTAAAGATTAATCTTTTATATATCGAAATCGAGTGTAAACTCCGCTGGGGACACTTTGCATATATTAATTGCTGATGTCGAAAGTCAAATGAATTGAACTGGCAGCGAGACGAATGAGAAGCGGCAGAAAAGTGAAGGAAATGAAGAAAATGTGTGTGGGGAAAATGAAACGAAAAAGTTGGAAAGTGCTGAATGAACATGCGGGAAATGCAAGTTCAACAAACACGCCCAACAAAAGCCGCAGGCAAATTGACGTCACTAGGGAAAATCATTGACACACACACACTAACACACTTGCAGGTGCATGCAAATAAAACCAACTAGATTTCCTCAAGTGTTTTAACAATTAGCACTTCATTTAAGTAACGCTGCCATTGTGAATGGTCTTGTTAGCTGGCGGCCTTCGCCTTCTCCTTCAATGGCAGCAACAACATGAACAACAACAACAACAACGAGAAGAAGGAAAAGCAGGCAAGAACACAGAGCAGCTAGAAAATAAGCTCATCAAGAACAAGAGCAACTAATTCAATGGCCAAATATCCGTTGTATAAGCAGCACAACAATAATTAAACACAAGCACTTCTGTTCCATTTTTTCGTGTGGATTTTTGTGGATTTTTTGCTTTAGTTAAATTAGTGCTAAAGAAGGCAAAGTCAAATACATAAATGCTTTAAACAAACACCGACAGCAACAATGAATTCTTTCCCCAATTCTAAAAACGCGTCCAGAATAAAGCAAAACACTGAAAAAATTGAAACAAATTTTTACGCTTTTTTCGCCTTTTTTTTTATAGATTTTTCAGTTCAGTTTGTTTTGTGTGCGCGAGGAAAAAATTTCCCCAGCCAAAGCGAAATCATAGATGGGCATGACTACAAAAATACTCTGCAAGAGACAAATACAAAGTGAAATAATGTTGCTGTTGAGACGTTTGGAGTCTTGTATGGCCGCTGAGGCAGTGGCGCGTTTGGCAGGGTATGCGAACTAAGATGCGAAGATGAGAATATCTAAACTAAATTTAAATATGCGGCTAGCGAGCTGGCTGCGTATTGCATGCATGTGTTTTGACTCAAATTTGGCGCAAAATGTGTGGCAACAACAACAAGAACGCTGCCTGCTGCTGCCGTCTTCGTGTCTGCCCCAGAAGGCAGCATTTGCCTCTTGACCAAATGCTTTTTCACCACACGTCAAATTCTTGCCATACCCTGCACCCTGCTTCGTCTGGCGGTCTCCACTGCGTTGCCAGCTTTTAGAGGGTATCTGCGTGTCGGGCAGCCGCTGTCGCTCGCGTCACACGCTGCCAAAGATCTTTCGAATGTGCACAAAGTGTTCGCCGAGCTACGTATACGACGATGATATGCCCAAGCAGCAGCAGCAGCATCGCTCGCGCCCCTCCTTCGATTTTCGCTCTGGCTGCTTTTTAGTGTTGGGCGGCATTCTTTTTATCACACATTTCGGGCCAAAAAAAGCCAGCGTAACTGCGTGCATTTTGTTCGACAACTTTTCCCCCTGGCAACCAGAGTGTGAGAGAGGGAAAGTGAGGCGGGGGTGGCGCGTACTTGATGTTTGCGCCCAGGTGGCCCCGACCACTGGGCAGTTGTGCTATTTTTGGGCCAACAAGCAATTAAACAGTTTGCCACATTCATTGTTGCTTCGCCTGCCAAACTTGCACCACAAATGTGGTGCTACATGCTGCATGAATCGCAGTCCAAAGCAAATGCCGACTTGTCATAAATAGTGATAAATTTGAGCGCAGTTATTGAAGGGCGTAGTCGCGTTTAATCTAACGATTGTTGTAGAACATTTTGAAATAGGCTGTGAGCAAGCTTATGTCAGCCCTGGCTGGCGATCATAAGACCTAATAATAACAAATAGTTGCTGTGATTGTTAATACGGCTACATTTGGTGCGCTGCGCACAGCAACCGCAGCAACGATAACGACACAACAACAACAACAACAACACAGCAAAGACAACAACGACACGACGCTGGCTGGAAGAACGATCAGCAAAGATTGCCCTAGTTTGGGCATGACGCTGATGTCACGGCATTAGACAAAATTGCCCATGACTTTTATTGTATAAAAATAGAGATTATTGAATACACTCAAAAGCACTCACTACTCGCAACTCGCTCGTGACACAGAAAAGCGAATAAAAGTGAGAGTTGGGCGCTGCAGTTGGAGTCGAGTAATCTGAGCGCATGATTAATGTGTGTGTCTTTAATCTCGAGACTGTATTAGGCAAATCCTTGGGTAGCCATTGCAGGGGCGTATCTCACTCCGGCCAACTCTATATATGTGTGCGTGACGTCACAAGCTCAGGCTTGGCCAAATAAAGTCAAAACTCAATTAACTAACCAGCGAGCGAGCAAAGATACAATACATTTTTGGGTTTCGATCGCAATATTTGCTTTTTCTTCGTCGATAATGTCATCGTGGCCACGTTTGGTTTGGCCAACACACACACACACACACACACACACAACTGTCAACTATTAACCTACTAACTGCTTTGCATAAGCCAAAGGCAAACACATAGGATCGACACCCACTCTGTGGGTTGAAGTTCTGCTATATGATAATTTGTAATATTTTAGGGCCCCAAAGTATTCTTAAGGCTGCAAAATGTATAAACAAAATTCGTTGCGAAAACGATCTTAGTTGAGTGTCAGTGGCAAATGGGATTGTTGTAGGTTGTAACAAAAGTCAGTCTAGGAAGTCGTAAATCTTGAGGCTGCGATGCGATCAGCTTCGGCTCTTCAGCTGCTGCATACGAAATTGAGTCGAAAAGTGCATAAACCCAAATAACCATTGTGGTGAAATCTAGCGAAGGGAAGCAGCGGCGGCCTGGGGGGAGGTGTAGGGGGAAGCGATCTGACAGCCACGCTGGTTGACCAAAATAATTGCAAATGAAATTGAAAAGGCAAAAGTGCTAAGCAAACACGCAGAGAGCTAGGGGGGGGGGGGTAAATCCATTGAAGAAGAAAATCAGTGGCGATTTAGCATTCAGAGCGGGCCTTAAGGTTCGTTTCACAGTTGCATTCATGTGCAAATTAACTTTCAATTAGCCATAACAACAACAAGAGCAGCAGCAACAAGCGAAACTATAGCAGAATTTTGTATGAGCTGCGTTGCTGCCGTTGGGCATACAAAATCGAAGCAAAACAGAAAAGCAAACGAAGCCTCAACCTGCTGCACCACTCACCTCTTACCGCCCCCCGCCCCGCAAAAGCTGCCCAAAAAAGCAAGACAAAACAACGTTCAACTGCTGCACGACAAGTGCGCCAAGTGGCAAGTCGCAGTTGGAGTTGGAAGTCGAACTGGAAGTCGAGACAGCAGCAACAAAAAAAACACCCGAAGCGATTGTGAATATTGCGCCAAATTTGGGTCATTTGCAAAGGTTGATCGAGCGGCGAGCGGCAGCGGCAGCGGCGTCATCAACGTTGCAGCAATTGACTACAACAAGAAGTACAGCGGCAACAACACTTGCACCACAAATCCCCATAGACGACGCGTGGCATGCCCTTCCAGCGAAAGAGGCGTTGCAGATCGCTCAGAAATGTAGAAGAAAGATTGTACTTCTGTGAATTGCAAGAAACATTATAATGCAGAAACTGAAACAGTGAGCACTTCAATTTCAGCTCAGGCGAATCTCAGAAATGTTTAATAATATCATTGCAATATTATATCAGTGGAGCACTAATATTTGTTTGCCTTGCCGTCAATTGGTAATAGGTAGCGCTAAACAGTTATCGATATGATAGACTAAACAAGCTGGCTGGCTGTAAGTTGGCATTACGATTGCCGTTTGCTGTTTGCTGTTTGCTGATTGTAAACGCCTCGGATTTCCACTAATTTGCCGCTAATGCCACTTGAAAGACGATAAATATTTGGAAATTGTATATGAGCGTAATATAATATGAGAGATTTGTTGTAAGCCAAGTTGATTAAGAAGTTATTATAACCTGTTTAGCAAGTGTAACAAGCGTCGAACAAAAAAGCGGCTGAAAATCAACAGCGCGACTCGACGACGTTGCCAGCAATTGTTATTGTTGTTGCTCTGCGCTGTTCGCTGCTGTGAGTCATTCGAATGTTACCAGGTGAGAAAAAAGAGCCGAGACAGAGGCAGCGAGCGAGCGAGCGAGAGCGAGAGCGCGTGATAGATGCCATGAAAATAGCCGTCGATCGATGACAATGAACGCGCCATAAATTTGTAATTTCTTACTTTCTTTTGATCGGCTTCTGACTCGCCACGCACCCCCCCTCCTCCCTCCAGCATTGCTTTTCTCTTGTAATTTCGCTGCTGCTGTTCCATTCCGCCTCGTTCCGCGTCGGGTTCGAAGCGAGTTTAAAGCGGGGCGTTTGTGTTTCTGTAGCCTCTATCTTTTGGGTGTGTGCGTGTGTGTGAGTTGTGTGTTTGCTGTTTTGCTTTAGTGGTGGACATGCGATAAGACGGGCTAGATAAGTAAATACTCTACATACTTGTAAGTATATTTATGACTCTGACCCTGAGCAAAGCAAAGCAAGCGCAGACCAGACGTGTGCATATCGTCATGCTTACTAATTTCTTTTCGTTTTCGTTCTCGTTTCGGCTACATTCTATAAACGCCGCTCGACTGCTATATGGGGGCATCAATATCAGCAGTTAGCACTTGGCAATTATTTCTCTGACATCCGGTGACACAACGCGCCACACACACACACACACACACACACACACGCACACGTATAAGGCATATCAATTGTATTTCATTTTATATAAATTTTTGCGATTATCAACAGACCAAAAAATAACAAGAAGCAACCTTAAACAATGCAGCGACAAACTCAAATTGCGAAAGCACAACACAAAAACATTGAACGTTGCCGCCGCACTTCAGATGCTCTAGAGATGTGGCAAATATTTTGCTTACAACTGAAGTAGATTATAATCAACTCCTAGACTCTTTTTAAGAGCATCAGATTGGCTTGGCAAACTGCATTGCGGAATGCAAATAGTCTTTGTGAGGGTATGGCATAAATTGTGTGGCTGTGTATAAAAACGGCTTTGTCAAGGTCGTTGTGTTTAGGATTATCGGCTAGAACGAGCAAGAAAGTTGCGCAGCACCCGAGACAGAGGGAGACAGAAAGGCTAAGCGGACGAGCGGAGAGGGACGGCGAACGAGAAACGGGATTATATTGACAAATTAACGCTCATTGAGTCATGCTTAAAGTCACAAAATTTGTCGCTTGAACGAGTTGCACAAACAAAACGCACAAATTAAGTAAAGCACGACAAATTGCGCTTAATAGCATTTCCGCAAGAATCGCCCAAATTGTCGCTTCAACTTGAATCAAATCAATTATCGGGATTCCGCCATTATCCGATACAGTTTATTCGCCCAGCTACTGCAATCTGCTCGATACATCATTTATTTTCTCTACAAAACTTTCGGAGCTACTGCACTTTTTTTGTATTGTGTTTAAATCACTTGAGAACTTTCACCACAATGATTCTGAAAATCGTGTTGGAAAACCATGAATTGTGGTTTTCCGAACTATTCCATTCATTAGCAACTATGACTAGTGAATAATTCTATGTCAATGAAAGGCCGCAGCTTAAGTCGCGTCCCAGACAACTGCAGACTGTAGTTACCTTAAACTTGTTTCAATTTGCGCAAATATTTGACTAAACTGTTTTTCTCTTTTGTTGCAGGTAAGCTAATGGCTCTATGTTGCATATAGACTAAACTGTAAGTAAGCAAATTCCAGGAAGGGAAAATATGTTGAACAATTGTTGGTAAAGTAATTATCGATAGTATTTTCGATATCGATTGCGTCGTCGTGTAACTATAGCAATTGTTGTGTGGCTGTTTGATGTTTCTTGTTTATTTGTTTCTTCCTGACATTTGACTGACTTTTGTTATTGAGACTTTTGGGTTGCAACAGCAACAACTAATTAGCATGCCACATGTCCGCCCCCAAACTCACTGAGCGCCGAGTATCTTGTATCTATTGCTGCGCCAAATGGTACTACAAAAGATCAACAGGTTGTCAGTCAAGTGCCACACACACACACACACACACAGCTCCACTCACTCTCTGTCTCAGCTCATTTTCTTGCTGCAGACCCCGCTCTAGCCGTCTCTCTCCCACTCTCTAGCTTCCTCTCTCTCGCTGGCGTTGTCGCTGATTGTTTGCTTGCTGAATTACAGCTTTTAATTAACTCAAAGTTTAATTGCATAAACAAAATGTCGCTATTTATAATAGCAGCTCTAGCTGAGCATGGCCGACTAGCAGCTGCTCTGCAACAGAATAAATACCCTGTAGTGAGTGATAGGAGAGAACTCTTTCTTTCGCGGCACATTGTCGCCGCTTGTTGACTTTATCAGCGCTCGCAGTGCGTTGCTGTTGTTGGTGTTGTTCTCATTTGCTTGTTTGTTTGTTTATTTGCTTATTTATCTGCGTAATGCGACGCGCTGTCGGAATGCCAGAGCCACACAGACGGCGATCTGACAGCGCAAATGTCAACACGCAGACGGGGGAAGCATGCGACGAGGGTTGCAACTGCTTGACCAGCGAAGCGCCAGCAATCAGAGTGAAAGTGAGCCCGAGACGCCAAAGCCCAGATGCAGCAAAGGTTGCGGCTAAACAGTTTAGGCGAGAGCAACAACATTTACTTGTGGGGCAACCCAACTAAGGGTATACGCTTAGTCGTGCTGCCGGGCTGCTTGGCTGATAAGCCAAGGCAAATGCAAATACTATCGCAATTGCAGCGGGGATGAGTAAGCCGCCAGTGCTGACTGCAATCTATTTATGGCAAAGCAAAATACGTATACGACCCATTTGATGCGACACCACTTAAGCAGCTGAAGTAAATATCGGCGACGAACTAGGCCAGCTTTTGATTTGCATAGCTGCAGCTGGAATGCGCTTTGTGCGCACACTGGTCAATGCACCAGCCGCCTCCCTGCCTGCCTGCCTGCCTGCCTGCCGTGCCCCCGCAACTTGCCCCAGACATCGTTGCGCGCTCTTCGCATACAAATGAAGCGACTGTGTGAAGCGACTCCGGCTCCACACAGCACACAGCCGACATATTGCGGATTATAGATAGTTATAGCATGTCTACTGCTCAGTTGAAGCGAAGTCTTTGCAAGGATAAACTCCGATATGTTGAAATGAGCAGCGAAAAGTGATTCAATTGTTTGTCTTCTTGCAAAATAGTGTGCCACAATTATATGCTCGATTTCAGCATTTGCCTTGGCCGCAATTCTTTCAATCTGCGCGGCGATTCAGCATTGAGTGCTCGCTATTTCCGGCTGTGAGATAACCTCACTGAGGATGCAAATTGCCAGCAGGGCTGTGAATTGATAAGCCACGCGTGCTCTGTGGATTTGGGGCATCTTCTCATACTATAAGATACAGCAATCCTTGCTGCAGGCAGGCTTTTCTAATTTCTAGATGGATAGATCGAAATTTAGAGTTTGTGGGAATAACTTTGATTGCAGCTTAAGCAAATTGCACAAATCATTGTGTTGTGGCTCTCAATTATATTTAATAGGCAGCGCCCTCGGGCGAAATTGCTTAAGTGAGTGTATTTGAATGATTTGGGAGCGTATTTCTGTTGTGTGTTTATCAGCGAAGAGGAAGACTTTGTAACCCAGTTTACAATATATGACTGCGAATTGATATTGCTGACTGAACTTTGCATTTTGATTGCTTCTGTTTGTGCTTTGTGCTTGTGGTTTTGGTTTCGGGTTCGAGTCGGAGTCGGAGTCGGAGTTGCAGTCAATGGGAGCCAGCGCTAATTGCCACACTTTCGAGTGCTGCAACAGCCTGCGCTGCTGTGCTGCTGTGCTGCTACACTGCTGCACTGTGTGTGCGACCCTCCGGCAACGGCGGCTGCTGGTGCAACACTTGATTTGGGTCTCTTGACTTGCCTGATTGAGTGAGTGACTGCCAAGTGTTTACGCAATTTCGTCTCTTTTAATTGATTTCTGTTGCATTTGTTTTCCTGCTTTGAAATTACCAGCTCATTTACAATTGTGTTTCTCTCTGCTACTGCTCAGCGTGCAACATGTTGCAGTGCGCCTTGGCCCCGCCGCAACATATTTGCCGGCAATTTTCGTGGCAAGGCAATTTAAAGTTCAATGTACAACAACAATTGCCGACTGCTGACTGCCGACTGCGTTTTGTGGCTAAAACCGTCGCCTTCTGCTGCGTCTTCGCCTCGTCGCACTCTCAAATCTATCTGTATCTACAGCTGATGTATCTTAGTATCTGTATCCCTACATTGTGTGTGCGTGCGTGTGTGTGTGTGTGTGTGTGTGTGTGTGTGTGTGTGTGTGGCTGTTTTTATGGGCCGACGCGGTGTGTCGTGTGAGCTGCAATTGTTAATTAAAATGCAACAGCAACAACGAACAATAGAAAACATTGGCCGCGGCTTGCATTTCAGTTTCCCACACGATGTCAATAAAAGGGCGGAGCAGGGCGGGGCGGGGCGGGGACGCGCTGCCAAAGGGGCAAACAAAGTAGGCAAGTGCACTGAGAGAAACCAAATTCGCTCGAATCGCTAAAAAACCAAAGTCGCAACTTCAAAAACACGCATTCTAGCAATGCGAAAGATATATTTACAATATTTTAGCTCTAGATTTGTGAGCACTTTAAGTGGGGTTTACTTCTGAAAAGTAAAGAATAAGTTCAAGTTTTTAAATATGGAGTTGTGAATTTAATGCAGAATATTTTAGCTCTCGATTTGAGAAGTCTTAACTTTAAGAAAGTAATTCCTAATAGTTCCAGTTGTTAATTACTTTTAAAGTTGTGAATGTAAGTGCAGAATATCTTAGCTCTCGATTTGTGAGCACTTTAAGTGAGGTTTACCTCGAAAAAGTAAAGAATAAGTTAAAGTTTTTAAATATAAAGTTGTGCATGTAATACAGAATATTTTAGATGTAGAATTGTGAAGACTTAAAGTGGAGTTTACTTCTAGAATGTAATTCCTATTAGTTCAAGTTGTTAATTACTTATAAAGTTGTGAATGTGAGTGCAGAATATTTTAGCTCTCGATTTGTGAAGATTTTAAGAATATTTTAGCTCGCGATTTATGAAGACTTTAAGTGGAGTTTACTTCTAAAAGGTAAAGAATAAGTTAATAAGAATGTAAGTGCGGAATATTTTAGCCCTGTGAGCACTTTAAGTGGAGTTTACTTCTAAAAGTAAAGAATAAGTTAATGTTTTTAAATATAAAGTTGTGAATGCAATACAGAATATTTTAGCTCTAGAATTGTAAAGACTAGGAATATTTTAGCTCTTGATTTATGAAGACTTTAAGTGGAGTTTACTTCTAAAAGGTAAAGAATAAGTTAAAGAATATTTTAGCTCGCGATTTATGAAGACTTTAAGTGGGGTTTGCAACTAAAAAATAGTTCTTAATAGTTGCAGTTTGTAAGTAAATTTAAAGTTGTGAATGTTGTTGCAAAGAATGCCATCGAAAATTGCAGCTATTGAAGAACTTGGAGTGGCTTTTTACTGTCTCTCTTGCAATCAAGTTCGGTTCTTGCTGTTGCCTTTGAAAGCGATGAGAGAGAGCGCGCAGTGTAGTCTCACGCACCCACATAATGTAGCTGAATGTGTGTGTGAGTGTGTATGTGTGTGTGTGTGTGTTTATGCTGCTCGCCTCCGTCTGCGTCTCGTTCGAAGAGCGCGTTCCCTGCTAATAGCAATTGCCATGCAAAAATGAGCAATTAATTTTGCAACTTGTCCGTCTCGCTCGCTTTGTCCGCCTCGTCCGCCGCGTCTGCGTCTGCGTGTCTTCGTCATTACGAGCACAGGCGCAGGGACAGGCGACGAGTGTTAGAGGGGGACAATGGCTGTTATTTAGGTGGGGGCCAAGCCAAGGGACGGTCAACGGCTAGTGTAAACTATACCACAACAAAAACGCCGAAACCTTGAGCAATGTCAAAAAAAATATATATATATATAATTATGCCGCAAGTTGAAGCTGCTGCGGTCGGACAGAAAACTGCAATTTAGTTGAGATTTATAGTTAAGTTTTTAATTTTTTAACTAGCTTGTGTTTTGTTGAAGACCAAACAATTTTGTTGTTTTTTTTTTTTGGTTGTTTAGCAGCGAAGAAAAAAACTCCTTAGCTTACCCACGGAAACCGGCTCGGATTTCTTAAGCAAATAGTACGTTTGAAACCTGCTGCTATTGCTTCTTATGCAAATACAGCGAAACTCCCCCCGAAATGATGTGTAAACAGGGCAGAAACCTGTTTACTTATCTTATCGGCAGTTTGAACAGACAGCTAAACAGATTTCGTGTGTCAGGATAATGCCAGAAGGTTCCGAGAAACGAGCTCTTCGTCGCTTGTATTTGCTCGGCTTATCTGTCTCGTATTTCCCTAAGAATTCCATTAGTCGAATGCGTTATACAAATCTCGCAAATCGCGCAAAATATAAGCACACTCATTAAAAGCAAGAGAGAGAGAGAGAGAGAGAGAGAGAGAGAAGGGGGGCTGAAGAGTTGGTGAACTAATGTTTGGGTTTTTTGTTTTGCTCTTCGCTTCTTTGTGCTCTTCCTTTTGGGCATGATTACGCTCTAATTGAGCCATAAACCTTGGGCTCTGCTTCTATTCAAGCTGTTCTTTCAACACTCTTCGGGAAGGCCGCCAAAAGGCACAAAGAATCGAAGAGTTCAAAGCAGAGAACAGCGCAAAAAATAAAGAAAAATCAATTTGTTAAAATGAGCACACAAAATGCAATCGCAATAATTATGATAATAAGCGCCAAAACAAAAAAACACAACAACAACAACAACAACAACAAAAAATCAAAGTCGAAGGCGAAAGATAGAAGAGAAACATCGCAAATTAAGGCTGCAAATGCAAGTCTGATGGACCACAAGATGCGCTGTAAAATAACTATGAGTTTTACTTAGAGCAGTTTGAGCATCTACTATAAAAGTATGTGAAAATTTGCACTTTTTAGGAGAGTTCTTAAAGTAAATCGAAGTGGAAGCAACCTCTGTTGTTTGCTGTAGATACAATTTGCAGTTAGAGATACTCGCAGAAGATACAAGTGTGGCTGGAAGATAGCAGATACAAGTGTGGCAGCCAGACAGACGCGTTTGGCATTAGAGCTGCTAATGATGATCATAATGAGGTTTTTGGCGGGACGAGATGCGATCTAATGAGCTGAGTAGTTGGAATTGAATTGAGCCAAAGTCTGCGGCGAGTCTGAGACGAATCGCCGACGCTGCTGCCATTTGTGGCAACTACTTATGCGTGTCATGTGGCAATTTTGAATGAAAATGGCCGGCTAATTGCCAAGTGAAATAGTCGCAGCAGCGCAAAAACAACAACAACGAGCAGAAATAAGAAAAATAAGACGAAAGCCAAATGAGCAACAATAACAAAATGAGGCAGGCAAAAAGTGTGTCTGCATGATGCGTGCAACAATATGCGCTGCAGCCGTCGTGTGGGGCAAGCGGGCAGCAAGCTGGTCAGAGGGCTGCGCCAGGGGCGGGGCGAGGGCGGGGGCAAATGTCAAAGTGCTGTTGCGGCGGCAAGTAGAAAGTACACGACAGCAGCAACTGCGTGAAAAGTAAGAATGGTTATGGGAGATGGAAGTCGTTGGAAGGAACAGATAGATTGTTGACATCGCATAAGTATTTTGATACTATATCTCTTCTATACTTCTGCTATTGAGTTGCCGTTAGGCTAACATGCTCTGCTACTGCCTGAAGGCCGGGTACAGCTGAAGCGCCGTGAAAGCCAATGGGCGAATAAAAAGCGCAAGTTAATTTTATGCGACTCGCACTGTAACCACCCCCCCTCCCCCCGTCTCCCTGTGTCGCCTTTTTGTTATTTTTTAGTAACATTTTTTAAGGTTGCTGCGCTGTTGTTGTTTGTTATTTTGCGGCTGCCTTTTTGTTTAATATTCAAATTAGGCGCTAAAAAGCAACGGTCATGCGAGTCATACAACAACAACAACAACAACACTGACAACAACAACAATTAGCCATAAAACTTGTGTGTAATATTTTCACTTTTATTTGTTGTTGCTTTCGGGGCGCTTAGAAGCGTTGACAATTTTTATTGTTGTCACTTTTTTGCGCTCGCCAGTTTTTCTTTTATGCATGTAGAAAATTTCACTTTTTTTTTGGCCGCGCGTCGCATCGGGGGCAAAGAGCGATTAGTTCGAGTCAGAGCGAAGAAATCGCGGGGATTATGTTTGAACTGCAGGTAAAGAAAACCTGGCAGATTAGCTGACTTCGCAATCAGTGGACAAATCTGCAAAGCGACACTCTAAACACGATTTCTGCTGTGGCAACAACCTTTGCCACGCTAATACACCCTACTCTCGATATTAACGAGCAACGCGTCACAAGCCAAAGCTACTGGTTTGGCATTGAATCCACAAATCGCCTCTTTGACTCGCTGCCAGACTTGGCCAAATGAAAAACTCTTCGACAGTTGCTAGAGTTGCTCTTCAAGGCCCAGCAGTGAACAGCATTAATAGTAGAAATGCAATCCACAATTAAAACTCTTGGTGTTTTAAGACATAGCTGTGATTTTCCGGAAGAAAACTCAAGTTAATGGGAGTGCAAATAATGAAGTATAATATTATTATATATCAATCAATGCAATCCACAATTAAAACTCTTGGTGTTTTAAGACATATCTGTCATTTTCCTGAAGAGAGTTCAAGTTAATGTGAGTGCAAATAGTGAAGTATAAGTATATAGAAATCAATCAATATACAGTTAGTGTAAATCTTTAGTTTTACATTGCAATCTGGTAATTAAAGTTTAGACATTAGTACTTTAAGAAATTTCAGTGATTTCACAGAAGAGAACTCAAGTTTATGGGAGTGCAAATAGTGAAGCATAAATATATTGAAATATCAATCAATATATAGTTAGTGTAAAGTGCAGTAAATAAAATTTAGATGTTAGTACTTTAAGAAATTTCTGTGATTTCACAGAAGAGAATTCAAGTTAATGGGAGTGCAAATACAAATATGAAATAAATATTTATTTTTATATTGCAATCTCAATTTAGATATTAGTATTTTAGGAAATTTCTGTGATTTTACAAAAGTGCAAAAGTAAAGGAAAAAGAGGAAGTATAAATATTACTTTTAATTTGAAATTGAGATTTGAAATATAGATATTACTATTTTAAGATATAGCTGTAATTTTCAAGAATTCAAAAGAATTCAAATTACATAAATATCAATCAATATACAGAAGGCATAAATATTTATTTCCACATTGCAATCTAGTAACTGAAATTAAGATGTTAGTACTTTAGGCATTTTGCTATGATTTTCAAGAAGATAATTGAAATTAATTAATGACCAAATAATGAAGCGAAATTACACAAGTGTGAATCAATGCAAATCCAAAGAGTAGGTGTAAATGTAGGAATCTAGTAAGTAAAATTTGGAAGTTAGTCTCTAAAGAAATTTCTGTGATATTCAAGAACAGAATTCGAGTTAATTGCAGTGAAAATGCAAACATAAATATAAAGTGTATATATTTATTTTTACATTGAAATCTAATAACTAAAATGTAGGTATTAGTACATTAAGATAATTCTGTGATGTTCAAAAAGGAGAATTCAAATTGATTGTTGTGCGAATAGTGAAGTAGAATAACACAAATATCAATCAATATATATATATATATAGTAAGTAATTACAATTTGATGTATTTTAAGAAATTTCTGTGATTTTCAAGAAGAGGATTCAAATTGATTGTTGTGCAAATAGTGAAGTAGAATTACACAGATATCAATCAATGCAAATATAAATATGAAGTGTAAATAAATATTTATTGTTACATTGAAATGCAGTAACTAAAATATGTATGAATTCAAGTTGATTGTAGTGCAAATAGAGAAGTAGAATCACGCAAATATCAATCAATGCAAATCTAAATACAAATAGTAAGTGAAAATATTTATTGTTGGTAATTAAAATGAAGATGCTCGAAATTGAGCAGTGTGTTTATAATTTGAAATGTTTGTGAAAAAAGTGGTTTGATGTTTTCTCGCTGTGTAGGTTGCTGTGTGGCACACACCCATATTGGCCAACTGTTAGAGTGAGAGTGAGAGAGCAGTGTGCAACTTGCGCCGTTTCATCGCGTCTCCCCTGGTTGTTGTTGTTGTTATCAGTTTGTAATCGAAAACGATTTTCCACATTGGCGCACATTTTGAGGCAGGCAACTGGCCGCTTCATTGCTTGCCGGCTGAGGGTGTTGCGCAGTATGGAAGAGGGGGGAGGGGGGCGCGAGCCGTCTAGCATTGGCTTTGACATTCGCCTGGCCTGAAAATGAAAACGCAGCTCGAGGCGGTCGACGCGACGCTTGATTTCGCTGTGCAGCAGCAGCAGCTGTTGTTGTTGTTGTCGCTGCTTTTTACGCAATGTGGCAATGTCAATGGCTGCTGTGGGCCAGTTGCAGCAGCCGTTGCACGTTGCGTACGTTCGTTGAACGAGCTTGGGTCAATGGCAGCAACTGTTGCAGTCGTTGTCTGCTGCTGCTGCTGGCTTTGGCAACACGCCGTCAGAGTCGTTGGCCACTTTGCCACGCATGACCTAATCCGCACTCCATTATTTGCCATAATTGTCATCGCCGGCAATCCGGCAGCGGGACGTGGGGAGTGTGCCACATTTGAATTGAGTTGAGACACATAACATAAGCGGCATAACGGCAGAGCGAGGTGTGCTCGACCTACGCCCAACTGTCTAAGTGCTCGCATAATGTAAGCACATAGAAGTGCACTTCACACACATCCTCATTTCATCATCATCAGCCTCGTCGTCGTCGTCGTCGTCGTCGTCAGTGTGTGTGCTGTGCCCCCAATCAACCGTTGCTGCTGCATATATTGTATATAATTTCTCCACGTCTTCTGTCTTTCTTTCTCTTGGCGACGTCACGTCGCCGCGTCGTCTTCTTCAGCCCTTGGCACAGCTGCTGTCTCTGTCTCCGGCACTGCGATCTGCCTACACTCAGCTGCAGCCCACAGTTCAATTCGAGCGTGGCTCTCGAGCCCCTGCTCCACCTGCCCGCTGCCCCCATAACGGAAACCGGCAATATAATAATACAAACCGCGCACACACGCCGCGCAGTTCAAAAGCTAATAACAAGAGCTGCTCTCTGGCATCCGCGTCTGCGGCTAGCACAAGCTGAACTCGCAATGCTCTCACAATAGCAGAGGAGACAGCAGCCACCGCAATTTGCATGGCGAAACAAAGAGCTTGTAGCTTCAATTATTCACCACTTGATCAACGGCCAAACAGAACTTTGACTCAACGGCAATTATGTTAAGTTTAGTGTTGAATTAGCCGTAACTTTGAAGCTGGCTTTGCGACACTTGTCAATTGAGCTTGTTTAGTGGTTCGTGGCGATTCAGTAATGCAATCATGCCCACTTCTCTGCATAGGGTATGAACTGGCTGCTGTCACTCGTTGACAGCCACTGACAGCGCTGAGTGACTTCTCGCTCTAGCTCCCTATCGCTCGCTCGCTCTCTCTCTCACTGGGGGCTGTCAGTGGGTCTGACGAGATGCCGGCGAGCGGCACAGTAAGTGGATCAGCTGGGGGAGGCTTCGTCTTCGTCTTCGTCTGCAGGGCAATTACAAAAATTAAGTAGCCGCCAAGTCGAGCAATGTATTTATCCGGAACCAATAAACAACACGTATACGCCCCGTCACACATCTAGCACCAGCACACAGTTCACATAGCTATAGCTATAGATACAGATATCGATATATATATATATGTATACTTTGCTCGATTCGGTTACCAATCAAGCTAGATGCTTTGTGTAATTGCTAGTGGCATTATGTGTGGCACGCAATGACGTCACATCGTTGCTTACATAATCAGCAAATCATAATTGCCATTAGCAGGTCGCCAAAAACTCAGTCGCAGTTGCTAATGATTTATGGGTCTAATCAAAGAAATTTGATTTTTATTTCCTACGTGCTTTGATCTTTTCTCCACGAAACGTTTAGCTAGCAGCATATAATACGACACACATATATAAACCTATATATCTGAATATATCTGGCGCGCGTTGCCAGCGATGGGCGAAACTCAAAATGCTTTTCAAATCGATTTAGAGTTCGCTGCGACAGTTTCGCATTTAATATTCAAATCAAAGCAACCCATTGAGTTTATCTTTACATGTGCAACATAAGAAAAAGCTTAACATTTCCTATTATATATCAAAGTCGTGGATGGTCGGAAAGCGTGCTTTGCTCCAATGGCCAATTGAGATTCGCTTGTCTCTATCTTTCAATTGGATCCCCAACTGCAAGCGCGTCGACTTCTTTTTGGTTGGCTTGGCTTTGGCCTTTGTGGGTTGCAAGTTCTTCAACAACAACAACGTCGTGCCGTACTTAATTACGCCTAATTAGCTATGCCTGCGCTGCACCCCGCTTAGACGAGAGTCGTCCCCATTGCCCAAGCATCCCCATGCCACAAACACATCCACACACACACACACACACACATCTATAGCTAAGTGTGCCCCAACCCCGAACGAATCTGCTTGGCCTGGAATGGAGGTAGCCGAAACCAATTAGAGCAGAGCTTAACAATTTTCATCAATTGTAAGCGGGTTGTGCGCGGCGCTTGACGCTTAATAGGTAAATCCAATTAAAAGTTCTTCAAAAAATGGGCGAGAAAATAAGAGAGAGAGCGAGAGAGCGAGGGAGCGAGGGAGAGGAATAGCAGCAGCTGCTGCAAAGGCAACAGCTAAAATGAAAAGTTCATTAAATTTGGCTGCACTATAAGATAGATAATGTAATGTAACACAAAGCGCAGATAGAGCGAGAGCGAGAAGGAGCAACTTGTCTAATGAAGCCGAAAAAATAATAATCAAAAAGAAAAAAAAAAATAGAATTACCGCTAATGTAAGTAGATTACAAAAGAACCGTTCATTCGTTAGTGCCCCAACTTAATGATAATTATCACAACAACAACAACAACAACGACGACGACGAAAATGTGAAATGTGAAATGAAATTAGAATTACAATTATAATTGTGTTAGCCATAATGATGATTAAAACGCCAGCAGCATAAGCTCAACGAGCGAATTTAAAGCACAAGGAGTGAGCTGCTGTTTAAGATTTAATTCAGACTTGTCACAGCCAGGCGATAATGATTATCGACTGCGTCAACACTGATTGCTGTTGACTGTAGCCATTTCAGTTGCACTCGCTGGGTGTCTGCGTCTGCCATTTTTGGGCAGCCAGGCAGGGTATATAACAAGTGGGCAACGACCAGATGGACGCATTCAATTCTATCTAATTTTCGGTGTCAATTTACACGCGTCAATCAAACGCAGCGATAGAGCGAGAGAGGGAGACCAGCAAACATAAATAAAAAGCAAACAAACAGAAATCAAATGTAGGCTACAAATTTACAAGCGCCGTCACAGACACACGCAGAGTTGAACATATTAAATACCGGGAGCAATGACATATGGACATCATGCTGGCTCTGTCTGAGCTGTCTTAACTGTCGGCTCTTTCACTCTGCGCCCAGCCAACGAAGTGACAAGTTATTTTCGTTTATTATTTTGACATGTTGTGCACTTGTGATTTACACACACACACACTCGCACACACACACACACACGCAGAGATGCCGGCAAACGGAATCTAAAGATAGTCTTCGCTTGGCCGAAACATTCAAGCGAAATACTTTAACAGCAGTTCAATGAAACTTTACAATTGTTGTCGTCGTCGTTGTTGTTGTCATTTTTATAGTTGTTGTTTGCGGCCGCCTAGCAGAGTGTGGGCTTCTAAAATCGAGGCGTGTGCTTAGAATTATGAGTACTTCATGGCCATAAAGTGCGCTTTGCAATTGTGTTCGACGACCACTATACGACTACACTCCACTGAGTACGCTACACAAATATTTGATTGGATTCACAGTGTCAAGTGGATTTGCTTGTGGTTTGTGCTCAGCTCAGCAGCAAACAGAAGTTGAAATTCGGTGCAGTTAATGAGCAACAGCTTTGCGCTAGACTAAGTGCGATTGAATGGCCAAATGAATGTTGAAATTGAAATACCACAATTGAGATTGCAGTCACTGTTTATCAATGCATTCGCCACAGAAATGTATCTTCAATATCAATAGCAGACGAACCTCTATATCAGTCACTCGCCATCACTTGAATAATTTGTTGGCCAATTTGAATTGACGTTTGCATTCATTGCGTTTCAAGCAAGGATTTCTGGCTCCATTTCCACAATTCCTTTTGCGCTTCTTGGCCACTCGAAAAGGAGAAGAAAAAAACGTCCAGGTTCAGCTTAATTTATGTTGTCGCCGTTGTTGTTGCTGTTGTTGCTGATGCTGTGTACAGCTCGTTGCGCGTGTTGTGCATTTTTCATAATCACTTTGGCAGTGCGGCAACGCCCCTTTTTGCATTAAGGTACCGCTAAAGTTATTGTTGCTGCTCTCCTTCTGACACCCTGTAGTCTCGGGCAGCTTTCGCAACAGGGATCACAGCCACAAAGGCGAAGCATATGTAAGACGCAAAAAGAGTAGCAGCAACATGTTTAATGATATACTTCTTGTAATATTTATACTTAATTGCAAATCAGCCTCAACATACGCCGCATACTGAAAAGCAACAGAACAAGAACATAATCGTGACAATACTAAATATACTTTACAGTGAACTGCAGCTTAATTAACAATTGAATTTAAATAAACAAAATATAAAATATAAACAAAATAGTTATATATATTGTGCAAAGTTAAACTATCAAGTTACTTTATCCCAAATAACGTTGTACAAAGTTAAACTATCAAGCTACTTTGTTCTATATATCGTTGTATACAAATAAACTATCAAGCTACTTTGTGCTAAATTGAGTATTGCAAGTAAAGAATTGAGGTAGACGCTGAAATAGTCAATACAATAACTTTAAACATTAAAACTAGCAAGTAAGAATGTTGCAATATTAAAATAAAATGAAATTGAAGGAATTTAAATAATAAACGATATATAAAATATAAACTAAATGTATATTGTAGTACAAAGTTAAACTTTCAAGCTATTTTGTTCTATATATCGTTGTCGACAGACAAACTACTTTGTTCTATATATCGTTGTACAAAGTTAAACTATCAAGCTACTTTGTGCTATATTAAGTATTGCAAGTGAAGTATTGAGAAAGACGCTAAAATAGTTAAAGCAATAAGTTTAAACATAGAATATTAAAATACAATAAAGATGCATGTAGTCATATAATAACTCTACATATAAGCCAAATGTATTTGAAGACTTTTTGCAGAGCATCAACAAGTCGCATACGCGGCACTCGTCGCTTTTTTTCGCTGTTGTGCTTTTTTTTAGGGTTCGCTCTCTTATTTTCTTCTTTTACGACGTTGTTGCTGTAGCTGCTTGCTGCATGATGCATTGTGTGCAACACGAGTGTGAGTGCGAGTGTGTGTGTGTGTGTGTGTGTGTGTGTGTGTGTGTGTGGCTTAGTGTGCATTCCATAAAACGCCGCGTGGCGCGTTTGACAAATGACAATGACGGTTGACGTTGGACTTGGCTGACGTTGCAGAAAGTTGAGCTCAGCCCGAGGGCGGGTTGCACTTTCGCAACGACTACGCAGCAGCAGCAGCAGCAGCAATGGCAGCAGCGGCCGCCGCTGCAGAGGCTGGCTAACGGTTTATTAGACGACGACGGCGGTGACGACGACGACGACGACGCAACGATGCGTTAAGCAGCCGCAAATAACAACAACACGAAAATAAAGCTAAAGGAGCCGAGAAAGCAAAGCACAAATTACAAAAAAACAAAAACAAAAAACCAAAACACCAAGAAAAAAGCTAAAGAAATGAAAATCAACAACAAATAAGCAAAGTGCGCGTAATGCACAGTACAAAGGGGCAGTCAGGGGGGGGTGGGGGGTGTACAGCGGCAAGCGGTAACTTCAACTACAACTTCAACTTCAAAACTCAACTCAAACATCAACTTCAGCTTCAGATCCCGCTTCAGCTTCAGCGTCAACTTGAGCTTCAGCTTTGAAAGCTGTGCGCCACTTGACTAATACAATTAGCTCGACTACACTCACACAAACACGTCTAATTGGCCAACACACACACACACACACACACACGAAGCGACAGTCAGCAAACAGCATGGGATGATTAATCAGTTTCATAACGCTAAGTGCAAACTATAATCAAATGTGCAACACAATCACAATCGCAGTCGCAAAGGCAATTAAATTACATTTAAATATACCCTACAGCAGCACTCGAAACGGGTAGCTTCTCGTTGCGGCACAACGCAATAGTTTGCAATGCACTCCACTAGGATCATCGCTGCAAATAGTTCATCAGTCTGCCTCACTTAGCGGCCACTTGGCTCTACGTAATTTTCACTCTATATATTGACGTTCTTCGCCATGTTCTCGATGTCAGTGGAGGCTGTTAAAAGAGATGTATTTACTTGTGCATACTGCTCACTTCTTCGCTATGTTCTTGATCCCTGTTGAGGCTGTTAAACGAGGCGTATTTACTTGTGTATACTCGCCACTTCTTAGCTATGTTCTTGATACCAGTTGTGGCTGTTATATGAGGTGTATTTCAAACTGCATACTGCTCACTTCTTTGGTATGTTATCGATGCCAGTTAAGGCCGTTAAATGAGGTGTATTTCATATAGCATACTGGTCACTTCTTCGCTGTGTTCTCGATGCCTGTTGAGGCTGTTAAATGAGGTGTATTTCAAATTGCATACTGCTCACTTCTTCGCTGTATTCTCGATGCCTGTTGAGGCTGTTAAATGAAGTGAATTCAACTGTGCATACTGATGACTTGAGGCTGTTAAACGAGGTGTATTTACCTGTGCATGCTTCTCACTTCATCGCTGTGTTCTCGACGCCAGTGGAGACTGTTAAACGAGGTGCATTTAACTGAGCATATTTCACACTTATTCGCCATGTTCTCGATGACAGTTGAGGCTGCTAAACGGGGTGTATTTAGCTGATTTATATGCCAGCTCACTGGCCAAAAGTGTGCTCTAAATCATTGCTGGCGATGCTCATTAGTGTTGAGTTATTCATCAGTTGGCTGTTGAGACTGTGCGAGCAATTCGCTTTATCAACAACTGAACGCCATGCGTAATGCTTGCTATGACTCCGGACTTTGGCTGGGGATTGGCAACTGGACACATCATGCTGCGTCTTCGTCATCGTCATTTGCATGCAAAGTGCGCGCAATTTAAGGGCATCGAATACAAGTGAGGAAGAAGCTCAGTCGGTGCATTGACCAGTTGACCCAAGAAGCTGCACGATGAGCGAGGCCTAATTAGTTGGTCCAATGGGTCGTATGCGTAATGGGCTCTAAGAATAGATTGACAGAGCTTATCAGCGGGCGAGGTATACCCTGTAATCGTAAATAAACACAACACACACACACACACACAGACAGACAGCAAGTGTAATTGGCAATTGGCGATAACGAGAGTGCAATATAAAGTTGCCTCGTTGCGCCATGAAACCCGATCGATACCCTGTAAGCACAACTGTGCATAAATGCTAAACATTCATGTGCATTTGCTTGTATATATACAGTTAATTAGTTGTTTGTTGCGTCAGCTAAATGGTTAATTAAATATTGTTGATATGCCAGCGAATCGATAACAATTACGTTGATTGTTGATAGCTCACCTAATCGATTGCAATGTATGATTACAAAATAAACATTGCTACACGAACACAATCACGACTTTCTCTCCGCTGCCACAGAGAATCTCCACTGCCCAGAAATACGTGATTGTGCGTGTGTGTGTGAGTGTGTGAGTGTGTGTAATAAATGCGCTGAAATTAATGGGCAGACAATAAATGCATAACATCGAGGAAGCATTTGTACGGGAAGCGCGCGAATGAAGGAGTTTATTTGATTGTAATTTCTCTAATTTGAAGTTAAATCGCTTTTACTTTGTTAGTTACAATTTGAGCAGTTAGTAATTATTATTTATTTTAGTGGCACAGCTTTAAAGCGGTTCAAACTGCTGGCGTTACGTGCAGGGTAGATTTGGGCAGAGCAAATTGCATTTAGATGGGTGGGCGTGTGCTTAAATAAATAATAATTTCGCTTTATGATTTGTGTAATTTAAACCGAAATTATGCAATTAATCAGCGAGCGCCCGAGTCAGGCCAGAACCCGACAACAGCCGCTGAATAAATCGAGGTGGAGGTGGAGGTGGAGTTGGAGGTGGAGGTGGAGATGGAGCTGGAGATAGAAGCAGAGAGCTGAGCGCTCGATTCGGCTCATCCATCCATGTCCGCGCTGTCTGATGTCATAAAACTTCCATAAACGAGCAGAGCCACTTTGTTGTCGTTGTCGTTGTTGTTGTTGTTATTGTTTTCGGGGAGCCAGAAGCTTGCATCCAAAAAAAGAGAAGAAAAAAATGAGCGAGCAAAAAACCCGCCAACAAAAATATAAGCGAAATGTAGGCCAAAATAAGAGAAATGACCTTAGCCATGTCGAAAGATTTGTACCATGCCAGCAAAAAAAGGCAGAAACAACAACAACAGCTGCACATAAAAACAACAACAACAAGCGAGACACAAGACACAGCAGACACAACGCCAACACCAATGCGGCAGCTGCGCATGCGCGGAGTCTGCGACTGCGACTGCGACGTCAACGTTGACTGAGGCAGAGACGGAGACGGAGACGGAGACTGAGACGAAGACTGAGACTGAGGCGTCAACAGCGAGAGCGACAGCAACTGATTTCTTCGACGAGTTCTTTGCAACCTTTGCATACCCTGGGCAAGCGTGTAGATATGACGTGTATGCTAGACTAAGACTTGCATTGGAGCATGAAATGAAGTTGAACACACAATAGACATCTATGTATATAATAGACTGAGACTGAGCTTAAAAAGCTGCGAAATAATAGTATGCTAGCCTTAAATTAAAGTATAAGTATAGATCTAAAATACCCAGTAATGTTATGAAGAATACTTCAAGGAACATTATTCTAACAGTGCATTGAAGAATGCAAACAGAATTGCACAAATATCTAAACTACACACAAATATTACATGCATATGGAAGTTTTCTTGAATAAACATCAAGTATATGTATAGAGCCTAAATGCCCAGGAATGTTGTGAAGAATACTGCAAGGGATTATACACATTATTCTAACAGTTCATTGAAGCACGCAAAACAGAATTGCATAAATACGCAGGAATGTTATAAAGAATACTTCAAGGCATTATATTATTCAATTCATTGAAGAATGCCAACAGAATTGCATAAATATTTATACTACATATAGTAGATTATCAATTATCATGCAACTATATACAGACAGTAACACAGAGCTTAACCTGGTCGTAAGCAGATTAGCCCGTGGCTAAAAGCAAATTGATGACATGAGCAGCGTCTAGATAAGCTGACAACTTGACGACTTTGTTGTTAGTACACGACGCGCCGACAACTTGACAACTAAATGCATATCTCCCTCGAGAGATCAGTCACGACCAGATGCCACATGTGTGCGAGTGTGTGTGCTTGTGTGTGTGTGTTTATCTGCCTTAACAATTAAGTGCACACTCGAAAGGGATGAAGGCAGCAATTACCACTCCTAGGGGTGCGATTAAATGCAACTTTGAATGTTATCAATACTTAAGAGGCGCAAGTTTGTACTAATTAAGTTGGTACGTGTAGAGGGTATAGCAGCGTCGAGCTTGCTGCACTACAATCTTGTGTTATTTGGTTTCTTTCTCTTACAATTTTGTGAGTTGGCAAGAATCTTTGGGTTGTTTCTTGCTGCGTTTTTGGGATGCTGTTGTTGCGTATGCTAAAATCTGGATTCCAACTTAAGGCTCGTCGCGTCGCACACGCACACGCACACTGCCGCAAAAGTGTGTGGGCTGTGTGTGTGTGTGTGAGTGTGTGAGTGTGTGAGAGAGTGTGACCTATTTAAAAGCTTGAGCTTGAGCTGGAGCTGGAGCTGGAGCTTGGGTTCTGGGCCGCTCTGCTGTTTGCGGTTCGTGCCTGGAATTCAGAGTTCCAAGACGATTAAGGTAACGCACTCAATGGGCATCATTAAGAGAACGAGGACGGCGCAGCGATGAGATGGAAAGAGAGGCAGCGACAACTGCGCGAGATAATCAATTAATTAATCTTTGCAAACATTGCCTGCCGTCATCACAGCAATTTCAACAATTAAAAGGATTCGCAATTTCGCAGCGAATCTCTCTCTCAAAAACGCTCATCAATTCCAATTCCGCTGAAGTATTTCCATTTGCACACATGTAGCATTTACAAGCTTATAAGCTTATAAAATCGAGTCGAGTAGCAGCCACTTAGCGTACGCATGTCAATCGAACAATTAACGTACCATCAAATGGTTTTGACTTACGAAATTCGTTACCAACGAATTAGTGGCCACAGACATATACATATAGTAGCCAAATTCTGAGTAATCGCCAACGAATGTAAAAGTATCACTTCAAATGCTGACGCATGCGAGCAAAAACAAAAAAAAAATATATGTTTTGACAGTCATGCCACAGATTATACTTATTAAGTAGCTGCGTCTTTCGCTGAGTTTCGGGATAATCAATCCGATGAACGAGCAAATTCTCGGAACACAAAGATATATCATTAATTCTGCTATTGACATTAGATACAGTTTTGTGTTTGGGTATACGAGTATATAGTTTTGTCTGCCTTTCTATCAATAGCATCAATAGCAAATCGTCGCAAACTATTTAGGTAGCCTTACCTAATGTTTATCGCGTAACTCTCCGCTCTATTTGCACTTTCTAACTGTCATCGAGTGTTGCTACCTTTCTAGTTATATGCACATATATTTGCCATACAAGTCGACTCGTATCTATATGTCTAAAAAGCATGACAATCGCAACGCTTCACTGAGCGAACCACAAAAAAAAAAAAAAAACGAGGAACAACAAAAAACGGCAAAAATCAAGCGCAACAACAAATTAGAGAGCTGCCAACTGTTGTTTATATACTTGTAATTGTTGTTGCCATGCTCTTTGTTGTTGTTGTTGTTGTTGTTGTTGCTGCTTCTATTGTTGTTGCCTTTTTGCGGTTAACAATGAAATGTGCATATTTACAGTTGTAATTTGCAACGACCTTGAATTGATTTGCACGATAATGCAATGCCAATGGCTGTCTGTACTCACGATACGAAACGATAACGATAACGATAACCTGGAGCACACTGTGAAAACGATCGGCAGTGCTCATGCATAATGATAATCGTTCGAAAAACATAATCTAATAGATTTAATGCTTATTAATAATGCATGAAGAATCTCCCGACTGAAACTCGAAATCGTTTTTGTTTTTGCTTAATTTTTTTCTTCGAATTTTGGTTTTTTGTTGTTCGTAAATGTTCCGAGCGATAAAACTTTCACCTACAAATCGGCCACAAAAACGAATTCGGTATAAGAAAGTTTAGAAGTTTTCAAAAGCCAGCAAAAGATGCGATAGATTTATAGATAAAGCACACGAAAGAAGAGCAAAGCAACACGCAGCGGCGAACGAAGCAGAGAGAGAGAGAGAGAGAGAGAGGGAGAGAGAGCGAGAAGTGGCGAAGAGCGAAAGGAGAAGAAGTAAAAAACCAGCAGCTATTCTGAGCTTTGCGGCCCACTCATTTGCTTTATGGCTTATTAAACTTTTTTTATGCGCTTTAATCAAAAGACAAGCCATTAAAAATGCTGACAATCATAACATTGCTGGATTTATGGATTAGTGTATGGCTTATCAGCGCGTTTAATGGTCCATTGAAGTAGCACCCCCCCTGCATAGACTTGAATGGCGCTGCACAAAATCATAATCATAATCATATTCAGGCGGAATCCTGCATAACGATCAGTCTCATTTGCGAGTGAGGATAATAAGTGATCGCAGCGCCGAAGAAATGATAAAACCATAAAAAAATACGCATCTGCAAATGATGGGAAAGAGAAAAGCGCTAAACGCGGCGATGGCAGCGAGTAATTAGAGAAAGTGAAAGTCGATAGCCAATAATCAACAGGAATACGATAATGATGGAGTGGCTGGAGAGGAACAGCAGGAGCAGTTAAGGCAACAAAAATTGCATACATAAAAGTTTAAAGTGAGCTGCAAGAGCGGCGACTAACAATAAAAGCGAATCTTCAAACTAGCAAGTTATTGCTTGAAGTCACTTATTGGGGAAACTGCAGAGTTTACACAGTAATCTACTGCTATAGTTTAGAACACTGTCACAGCTTTATAGTGATCAACTTTTTGCATTGAATCCAATCTAACTTATCGAACTCCTTCTCTTGTTGCAGTACTTTCCACACGCATGAAACAGTTGGCCATTCTGCTAAACGATTTCAACTTTGAGTGCATCGGCACCGCACAAACCGACGATGAGAACGTCATCTGTGAGAGCCTAAAGCGCTTCGGCGCCATCATTGGCACCATCGAAGATGAACGCGAAAAGATGGTGGGTATCCAAACCAACTCAATCGGCATCGATAATATCGAAATACTTTTTCGTTTCAGCTTACGCTAGCCGATAAGCATATTATAGAATCGCTGGAGGACTTTCGCAAGAAACAAATCGGTGGCGTTAAGGAGAACAAGAAGAAGTTTGATAAGAAGACAGAGAAGTTCTGTCAGTCGCAGGAGCGTTTCCTCAATATGTCAACCAAAAAGCCAGAGAATACGATACAAGAGGTGAGTGCAAACAGACAAAGCAGACTGCTCTGAAACCGGAAAACAAGCGGCAGGCAAAATCATTGAACTTTACTCGTAAATCTTTTGCAAATTTCATCATACGCGACAACAACAGCAAACGCC
This sequence comes from Drosophila rubida, assembly GCA_035046165.1. Classification (NCBI taxonomy): domain Eukaryota; kingdom Metazoa; phylum Arthropoda; class Insecta; order Diptera; family Drosophilidae; genus Drosophila; species Drosophila rubida. The sequence goes on along the minus strand of JAWNOF010000023.1, from coordinate 17,136,091 downwards.
AACTTCCAGACAAATTGCAATCAAATGGCGCTCAAACTTTTCGTTTTTTTGCCCAAATTGCTATTGAAGTTGTGCCAAAAATAATAAAAGCAAAAACAAGGACACCCTTCTTCTCTTGTTCGTCTGGGTTTTTGCCAGTCACGGCTGCAGCACACGCCCAAAACTCAAGCCAGGCGAGGACATGCCAAGGATTCACTTGCCCTGAGTAGTTTTTCCTGCCAGAGAGAGAGAGAGAGAGAGAGCGAGAGAGTGGTAGAGAGAAAAGTCGGCAAAGTTCCATGACCTACGTTAAACTGCATCAATATTAAGCAGCAGTTTGGCTGCACATACAGTGAATACTCGTTGGGCGCGACACTTCACAAAGTACAAGATTATGTTTGCGTCTGCATCAGCAGTGTTGCAAGTTTGCTGTGATGTGGGAACTACAAATTTCTTGATTCATTCCAATTTTGTTACATTTGAGTCCACTTAAATGCAACTTCTTAAATTGATTTGTATTTATGGCTTGTGGTTTCTTTATCACTTTTACTTCGTGTCTTTGCTCTAAGATTGTCTTTCAACTCGATGTTGCATTGCGCTGTTAGTTTACTGTAGGCGTCTGGGCAATTCCCACTGTGGCCGGGCACACAACTGCATACGTGCACACAATGTGGCATGCAACGTTGTGGCGTTGCATTTGCAGCTATTTACTCAAATCCCTGACTCCTGCCTCAGCCGCAACGCCTGCCCTGACTTCTGGGCTGCCCAAAGCTCTACGCTTCGTTTGCCAGCCAACTTTAACTGGCACACCACACAATCTCTCTCAACGTGTGTGTGTGTGAGGGTGTGTGTGTGTGTGTGTGTGTGTGCTTGCCACACAAGCAACATGCTTAATAAAAAAGTTTTTTTCGGCCATCCGCACCATATCCCTGACCTGCGCCTTATCCTCCTCAATGCATTGCAGTTAGAATGGCTCGACGGCGCGAGTACTCGTATTGCCCAGACTCAGTCCAGCTCCAGGCCGGGCCAGGTCAGGCCAGGCATGCGCGCACCGAGCCGCCATTTTGTGGCCAACACGTTTCCGGTCATGCATTTTAAAGTTGTGCATAAATACACTTGGCACAGTAAGCCCGGCGAGCAGGCCCCGAAATGCGCTGTGGAGCTCGCTTAATTGCAATGAAATATGCTGAATGGCAAACTGAAAGGCTTGCTGAAGAGAGTATGCGAAAAGTGAGTCAATCAAGAGACAGGCATTAATTACCTCGGCCGTTGTTAAATATGTGATTTCCATTTATGAGTTAAATAGTTTCAAAGTCACACAAACAAGTGCAGCGTCCTTCAGTTTATTTACGACGCGCACGCGGCGTATTTTGCAATGCATTGATATTCAGACAAGTCTGGGAGATATACAGATATACTATATGTATTTGGGGTCTGTCAATTTGAGCCCAAAGCAGCAATATTTGGGGTGTGGGTCAATAAACTGCAGCAGCTTCAATCTGTGCAGTGAGGCGCATGCTTTTGAACTTTGCCAAGTAAACACGGTTAGCTTGACTCATTTTACTGCGCTGCGATGCGCTGCATGTGGAAATGCGGCCAATGTAAACAGGCGCTGCCCCCCGCGACTGCCTGCTTGCGAACTGTAAACTAACGATGCATGCAAATTGAGAACGGGAGAAGCGCTGCAGCGAGAGAGAACTTAGCCTCCACATCCTAGTCGTCGCTAGTTGGCTGGTGGGCCGGCTAATTGCATATAAATGTAATTGCCGCACAATTGGCACGCGTTCTTGGAAAGACTACCCAGATGCAGATGCAGATGCAGTTGCAGTTGCAAGATGCTGCAAAGACATGGAATTAGGTCGATTTTTGGTGCAGCCAGCGACGTTGCTGATGATGATTGTGGGTTATTAGTGGCCGAGTCTATCATTAGAATCAATGAACTCGCTGACGCGTTGTTTACCCAACAAAGTGACCCTGATGGACGCATTGAACGGCCAATTGCAATTGCAATTGCTGCCTTTTAAAGGCATTCAGCAGAGCAAACTTTGCGTTTCCTGTCAGACGTCTGCTGCGCAATGTCCTGCTGGCAATTGAGCAACAAATTAGTTAACTGGCGAGCAATTTGTTATGCTCAGGCTCTAAGGGACACAATTTGTTTTGCTCAATTAGCATATTTACAATGCCGCTGATGAGTTTCAGTGACAGGCATTTGGGTCTAGTTGTTTATGGGCTAATTGATGGCGGCATGTAATGCCAATAAATCGATTTGATGGATTTCGGCGGCCCAAGTGACTTCGGCCCAGCCATCGATGACCATCAATGTCACCTTATTAATAATGCAGGCGGCCATTTGTTGGCCCGATCTACTTGTGTGTCCGTGTGTGTGGTCATTAAGCATTTATAAGCCTTCCGCTGCAAAAGCGGGTCAAGCCACAAATTGAAATCAATCAAATGTCTTTTTCCGGCTACTCAATTGCCAGCAGCAGCAGTGGAAAAAGAAGCTGACGCTTTGCGCTACGCAGCTGAAGTTTGCACTGCAAGAAATTCAGCTTGTCATCTTTTGGCTTGTCTCTTTGTCCACTGCAAGAAATTCAGCTTGTCATCTTTTGGCTTGTCTCTTTGTCCACTGCAACAAATTCATCTGCTCTTGTTTTCCACTGAGACTTCACTCTTTGCTCTTCAGTTGCAATTACCTGATTTCGCTTGCATTTATTTGTAACTGCATTCGCTAGCCACTCAATTGGAACCCTGTCTGCCAACAAATTTATTGTAGTGTACACAAATCTGTGTCTCTCTCTCTCTCTCTCTCTCTGTCTGCCTGTCTGTCTGTCTGTATTTCTCGCTCGCAGTCTCCCACTGTGAGCGCTGTGCTGCAATGTGCGGCAGCTGTATTATTGATTTTTCTTGCGTTTGGCATGCGTGTCACGTAGCTGCCCCTTCGCCGCCACCCACCACCCTGCCCCCGTGCCCAGCAGACACATGTACCTGTTTTGTTTTGCCATCCTCCCGTGTGTCGCACTGTGTATCCTGGCGCACACACTCCACGGGCATTGTGTGTTGGCGGTTTCCATGCCGGCTCAAGCCGGCCGTCTGCCCGCCCCCAAAAACATGCTGCATAAGCACCACAATTTGTTATCAGTCACGCGTCGTTCTCGGTTTCCCGTTGCAACACGCTCGCCCTGCCTGCCTACCGTTGTTTCTTTCGCCTTTAAGCCTCAAATATTTTCTTCCTTTTGCCTCATTCGTTGCGCTGTATTTGTTTGTTGGTTTCCCCACCACACCGCCCCCAACATTTTTGCGTCTGCTAATGCGCTTTCCCAGCAGCAGCAGCGCGCAACAACACGTTAAGCCTATTAGAGAAGCTACCGACTGAGCCAGACTCCCAGCTCGCAAGTCTCAACTCTCGCAGCAGCTACAAAGGCTTAGACAGTTATGGGCCCTGGGCATTGGGCTCTGCAGTTCTCTCTGGAAAGCTGAGCTCTGCCTTCCGTGCACTTTGCACACTAAACTGCTTCAGGGGCAGCCAGATAAAAGCTTCCAAACTTTGGCGCCGCTGCTGCCCAAAAGGAAATGTAGCTGCAACAGGCAACATGTCCCCAGTTTACAGTTCGCAAAAAAGAATTATTCTACACAAACATATATTTTTGTAGTTGAAGAGAGCCACTCAAGCGCCCTGGGGGCGAAAGCCTTTTCAACAGTTGATTAAGTCTAACGAAAGGCAAATAAGTAGGCGGCACACAATAATTACATTCAGCTTAAAGGCTCCTTCCACACAGTAATCACAAAATGCTGTTTGTTTGCATAATAATTAAACGAATTAAACTCGTTTTGAGTTTGTCTTAAAGTTGAAGGTGAAATGTTTCGAGTCGAAGTAAACCCTCAACTTGTCACTTGATTTCTGCGACAATTTCCAGCACATTGCGCAATATATTTATTTGCTGCCATCTGAGCGAAGTGCTCTAATCTCTGTAGATAATTGGCTAAGCTTTCAAGCGCAATTGGTCCAGGCGAGAGGATAATTGCTTGACTGCAGCTTTAAGTCGATTTGCAGCATCAATCTTTCCCCTTGGGTGACACCAAGTTCTTGCCTCCGCCTGTCCCTTGTAATGTGTGTGTTGCTTGCTGCCTTATCAAGTTTTACTGCTGCAGTTTTCTTGCTTTTTAAGTCTCTCGTCGCCATCTGCTTTGGTTCGAGGGTGTGAAAAGGCGGCGCTCGTGCCAGATGGAGGATGTAGTCAAGGGGGTTGCTTTTGCTTTATTTGCGAAAGTATCATTTTCTTAAGCTGCTGCAAGGTGTTGCAAGCACTGAGCACTGAGGGATGCCAACGTTTTCCTTCGCAATTTCCGATTTTTTCCCCTAGTCTGTGCCTGCGCCAAATTAAAATGGAAATTGATGGCGAAACGAGCTGGAAGAGAGAAAAGAGCAGAAGACGTGGCAAAATGGACTGAAAGCGCTACCTTCTTTTGTGGTAGTCTGGTGTGGTCAGGAAGGAAGCCGAGCCGTGGCGTGGCGAGGGGAGGGGCGGGGCGGGGAGGGAGCGTGGCAAACACCCACGCGCCATTGGCACGCGTTGGCCGTGGCCGTTGGCTAATTTTAACACACGACGCGTTCAGCAGGAAAGCAGGACGATGAAGGACGCAGGATGCAGGACAGTTGGGGAGATGCGAGCAGCGGTAGCTCGTGTACACATCTTTCTGTCTTTCCAACTGTAACGGCATCTATGTATCTCTAGCTATGTGGCAGTGTGCAGAGGTGTGCAGCATCAGCTATATTTAGTTGCGAGACCGGCAGCGGCAAAAACAACGACAACGTCGATGCCGGCCGCCAAAATGTGGGCAGCAAATAAAAGTTTGGCCCACGCAAAATGCCAAAAACGATGCGCTCGCAGAGGGTGGGCAAAAGCGGGGTTCGCTAACTGAAAGCGGACAGTCGAGAGCGGACAGCGGTGGGGCAGCTGTGACGCTGATAGTGAAATCTCATACAAAGCTTTTATTGAGACAGCTGGCAACCCTGCAGAACGAAGCTTTTTATGCGGCAACAAAACTATCGATAGCTCGAAGAGGAGTTGTTACTCGGAAGGACAAACTATTGACAGAAACTACAAAATAATATTGCAAAAATCGAATTTCACTAGAGAAAAATTGGAATAAAACAACTACTGAACTATGTTTTTTACTGTTAACGTTTACTGCTATTTAGCTCAACTTTATTTAAATATGTTTATGGTTGAGATTTGTGATTTAAAGCATAGCAACACAGATAAACAAAAAAGTAATTATAACGATTTTGTTGCCCACATGATCAGTTAGAATTTAAAAAGCATAAATGTGGAATATCATTGAAATTTAGCAAAGGCTTTTTAGAAGGAGTATTCTTATATCAAAAGTCGTATGTATGTTTTCGTTTCTTAAATGAAGAATTGAGAAACACATTTACTTTTTTAGATTTCTGTACATTTATTACAATACAAGCACTATTCATACTATAACACATTTGGGAGTAACTCATACTGATCAAACCTTAAACATAAACGGACTTAATTGTCTAGTTAAACGAACAATCGATAGCTTCAATTGGGCGCCAAATGTTCACGATTCGGCAACTCTGGCAGCTTGGCGCGCTAGGAGCAAAAGCTCGATGCTAGTTAAAAGTGAGAACGTTGCGCTTAAAAGTATGCTACGTTAAATGTGCTAAGCTGTGCAGCTGATGCGTGTGCGTGTGCGTGTGTGTGTGAGCTTCTGCGCGTGGGGTGCGAGTGTGATGGTTGCTGTTTGTTATTGTTGACACAAACGACCCTTAAATGTCGTTTGTTGCAGTTACTACAACTTGTGGCAACAACAAGAGTGCTGCTACAGCCGGCCGCAGCCGAGTGCCAGAGTGTGTCGCATGTAATTTGCCACTTCTATCAAGTGGCGCCGCACACTGTCTGTCTGCCAAAGGCGCACACACACGCACACACACACACCTACATGCGCTTGGGAATGGCTCAATACGATTGATTGGTTTACGGCTTGCATTGGCCGTGACATGGCATAGATAATACCCCCAGTTATTATATAGGATATGCCGGCATTCGCCACAGAAGCTCGCCTGCAGTAATTGCCTGGTAACGGAAGCACAGCTGTAGCTGTAGCTGTAGCTGTAGCTGGCGTCTATGGCTGTAGCTGTAGCTGTAGCTGCTCCACAACATCCCCTATGGCAACGCGACCCATTTGCATCTCTTTATTGTTATTTCCGCATGCGAGACACCGCAGGCGATACACGAAGCGCAAATATCCTGGCGCCGACAAACGAGGCTGACACAAACCTAGCACTACCAACATCATAGTGTAATTGCTAAAAGCCAGGAACATACGAAATTTCATTATTGGCATTGCTCATTTAGTTATTTTACTTAACTAAGTGGTTACAAATAGTTGCAAACACAGAAAGATTTCAGTTTTGTAATAACGAAATTGGCGAATATTTTAAATTAAATACATTTCAGTTTTGTATTATAGAAATTGACGAATATTTCAAATTAAATACATTTCAGTTTTGTATTAACGAAATTGGCGAATATTTAAAATTTAATGCATTTCAGTTTTGTATTAACGAAATTGGCGAATATTTAAAATGAAATTCATTTCAGTTTTGTATTAACGAAATTGGCGAATATTTAAAATTTAATGCATTTCAGTTTTGTATTAACGAAATTGGCGAATATTTAAAATGAAATTCATTTCAGTTTTGTATTAACGAAATTGGCGAATATTTAAAATTAAATAGATTTTAGTTTTGTATTATAGAAATTGACGAATATTTAAAATTAGAATTAAGAAAGTTTCTCATTTGACGCAAGTACGTTAAAATATAAAATTAGAAATGAAATTAATTGTGTTAAGTGTTAGCTTAGTTAACGATGTTTTTAGCGGCTTATGTTCTGCGTGCTTACTTAAAATTTGTAGTCAATGAAAGTACATCACTTATCGCGAAATGTAAACCTTAATTTAAGGAGATTGCTGCTTAGTGCTAGTAGCCGCCTCTGGTTAATTCTATTGTGCAATTAAGTCGAAATAGGTGAGTGCGTAAGTGCCGCTGGCTGACATTTGTCGTGGGGCATGCGAGGTATAAGGAAGCTAGGAAAAGCGCAGGCGCTCTCCCACGCACTTGAGGACACAGCTGCCGTTGCTGCTGTTGCTATAATAGGAGCTGTAGCTGTAGCTGTAGCTGTAGCTGCTGGTGTAGGTGTCGCTGCTGCTGCTGCTGCTGTTGGAGTTGCTCTTGTTGTTGGCGGTGGTGGTGGTGGTGGTGGTGGTGCTGCTGCTGGCGTCCTCAGTTACGTCGTGGCCTTTTTTGGCAACCAAATGCGAAACAACAACAACATTTGCGCAGCATTTTAATATGCGCGCCGCGCACTCAGCTGCCACTCTATGTCTGTATAGGTGTGCGTGCTATAAGCGTGTCTGTGTGTGTGAGTGTGTGAGTGTGCTGGTGCGTGTGCGTGTGTGTAGCAAATGGCAAGAGTGCGTGGAAAACAACTAAAAACTAAATCAAATCGACACGCAGCAGCAGCAGCCAAAGCAAACACTTCCAACTGACCAAAAACTACAAAGTTAAATCTGAAAAGCATTGCAAAAAAAAATTGTAAATAACACAAGTGAAATGCCAAGAGTGATATTCGCAATATGAATATTAAAAGTGCCGCCTAAAAGTAGGCAATGCCAAAGAAATTGTGTCCGGCCTGATTTTTTTTTTGATTTTTTTTGTTGGTTTTTGTTGGTGCGTGCGTCGTCCTCGTTGCGCCTTCGTCTTCGTCTTCGCTTTCGCTTTCACCTGTTCCCAGTGCTCGAAGCTCCACTGCTGCTTCTTCTTGTTGTCGTCGTCGTCGTCGTCGTTGTTTTTGTTATTGTTATTGTCGTTGGCTGTGACTGTGACTGTGGTTAGTTGTGCTAAATATTTGCTGTGCGAGAGTAAACGTTTTCCTTCGACGCCAGCGACAACTTGCTAAACATACTAAATAATTAAATGAAAATTGTGCGAAATCTTCAAATATTTACAACGTCTTATTTGCGTTGCTAATTGTTGCGACTTCACAATTACAATTAATTGCTTTGATGTCCTCAATTTGCTGTCACACTCAGCTCAGCTCAGCTCAGTTCGGTTCGGTTCGCTTCGGTTTGGTTTGGTTTGGTGTGCTTGGGTGTCGCAACTTGCTCAGACAACTCATGCACAATTAATTGAGGCAGCATTGAAAATGCAGTGCGCTGCTGCGGTTTGCATTTGTGGTAAGTGCACCCCTGTGGCTTGCGCACCAAAACAAGGCCCGGGCCAACCTGCACTAAAATTGCTTATCACTCGCCATCCCACTACGACTTAGTTTGTCTGCAAGTGCAAGCAAGTGCAAGCAAGTGTGCAAGTGTGCAAGTGTGTGTGTGGCTGCAACTAACAGGTGTTTTGTGTGCAACTCACGCGCAAACACACATAGAGGTGCAGTGTACATGCAAAAACTTGACCTTCTTCAGCTGCTCCAGAAAGTAGGCTATGCAAGAGTACTGAGTAAATTCGAACGAATCTGCCAATGCCACAAAACGGAGATGCCTCAAACTGCGGCAAAGAGCGAGACGCACACAAATTATAAATTGTCTAAAGTCGTTTCGTTTCGTTGCGTTTCGTCTTGCAAATGCTCTTAGTGAATTCTCGGAAATTTCCGAGAAAATCAGCATGGTTTCCGCCAAACCGTGCGCACAGCATCCTCCTCGGCAACGCGAAATTTTTGCGGCTTTCGTAGGTGGGCTGCCAAATTCGAGATTTCCATGGAAATGCCAAATGCGAAAAGCGAGATGCGAGATGCGAAATGGAAGTGGAAATGGAAATGGAAATGGCATTTAGCACAAGTTCACAGTATAAACATGTTGTTTGCTTTTGACTTAATTTTTCAGCGGAAATTCGGCAGCAGAGTGATTGCAATTATGCTCACAGATTGCAGGCCAAATATCAAAGTTCAATTGTTTCGCATTGTGCGCACTCTACGCACGTCATAAGTATGTGCGAGGGCTGCTCGAGCAGTTGCGAAAATACAGTGTTACAAATCCTGCTCAATTTACCGCACAAACATCAAGTACACGACTACTTGGCGCATCAACGACTAGTCAAATTCAATTGCCGACACAATTTAGTTTGCGATAACAAATTCGCAGATGATTTGCAGTTGCTTGCGGAAGTCGAAGGAATTGGCCACATTTAAAGTGCTGACTGCCCTCGTCGTTGGCCAGCAATATGTATGCAGATAAATCAAAAGGAAGCTGCAAATGCTAAATGTCATTTGATACGTGACAATGCGGCACAAATTTCCACAGCATATTTTTCGGGGGGGACGCCAGGCCTTTGTTATTGTTGCTGTAAACCGAAAACCGAATTTAGCCAACACGAGTGTGCAAGTTTGTGCGTGTGTGTGCGTGTGTGTGCGTGTGTGTGTGCGCGTGTGTCAGTCTGTGTGTGCGTAGGCGTAATTAAAAGGTATTCACACTCAAGCGGCCAAAGGTCAAAGGTGCAATCGCTTCAAATTGTCTGCCATCGCCGCTCTTCGGCTCTTCGCTTTATTGTGTCCTCCCCTGGCCATTGATGATGATGTTTCCGCCTGCCGCCGCCTGCTGCCGCCTACTGCTTTGCCGCTTACCGCTTTTCCGATTTGCCGATTTGCCGATTTGCCGATTTTGCCGATTTACCGAATTTTCCACTCATGTGTTCTCTGTTTTGCTTCCTCCATTCTTTTTTCTGCAGGCCGATGCCAGTTTGGGCATGCACGAGCGTGAGTACATACAGGAATCACTGAGCTATGTGCTGCGCATTCAGGAAGTGCAGGAACGCATCAAATTTGAATTTGTCGAGATACTGCTGGCCTTCATTTCCGGCTGGCTGGTCTTCTATCACACCGCCCACGAACAGGCCGAAGATCATCGCGACTATCTGCAGGATCTGAGGCACAAGGTCCAAAAGGTAAGCCCACTTCACTTCAGCTCTCTCCCTCCCCCCACGTGCCGCAAATATTGAACTAATTTCACGCATTCCGCAGACTCGCGAAAATTTCGAGGAGGCTCGCGAAAAGGTCACCGAACTGAAAACCAAGTACATGGAAAAGCGCACGGTAAATCAGCTACCCCCCGTCCTCTCTTTTAATTTGCATACCATTTGCTTACCACTCCCCATTTTCCACAGAAGTCCGAGGAGATTTTCACCAAACGCGGCTATCTGTTTTTGATGGAAAAGAGTAAGTTTGCGCCGTGAATTCAAAGTGTTTTTGCTTTCGCTGTTTTCTCACTTGTCACTTGTCACTTGTCACTTGTTTTGTTGTTATTATTGCTAACAACGGCGAGGGCTGTTCAACGACTACTTGGCAAGGAGAGAGCACAGATGGTGGAGTTTTAGTAGCCACTAATTGATAGTAGATGCAATATTACTGTTTGAGTTTCGCCTCGTTGCCAAATGGAAGTTGAACGCCAGCCACGTAAATAGAGACCGCATTGCTTAACCTAAATCTAACGATAAATGTTTTGCTCTTTCCACCCCACCCAACCTCCCCCGCTGCGAACCACGAAAACAACACAACAACAAATCCCGTTCCGTTCCGTTCCGTTCCCGACTCTGTGCACTATTCGCCTATTTGAACTATCCTGCATAATTTGTAATCCACTCAATGTACAATCTTCCGCACTAACACCTTTCGATGGCTTCCCTACTCTTATATTGTGTGTATTTCTGTTCTTTTTATTTATCTTTCTCTCTCTCTCCTCCCCCATCTCTGTGTGCGAAACCTATCTACCACTCTACCATTCCCAACTGAACTCAACTCAACCACAAACAAACAAAAACACAACCAATACCCAACTGAACTACGTATTTGTGGGCTGATCTCTCTTCTTTCACTGCCGTGTGCGCTTTTGGTGTCAAACTGCAATACTGTGACTCTGCAACAACCAAACCAATCACACGTCAATCAAACCAAACCAAACCAAACCAAACTCCAACCAACACACAACACTGAAACTGTCTGTGTAACTGCAACAAAACAAACGAAAAAAACGAAAAAAACAAATGAAATTCTCTAGGTTCCCTTCTGAAAATCTCACTTCTAGAGCCTTTCAAAGCAACATGGACGAAATACTATTGCACATTCAAGAAACAGAAGCGCGAATTCACAATGCTTCAGTTCAACCAGATGAACCACAGCTTCACACGGCCCGAGGCCCGTGAGGACGAGAAGTTGACACTGTTCTCGTGCCAGCGACGGGCCTCCGAGTTCGAGAAGCGTTTCTGCTTCGATCTGACCTTCAAGGAGAAGCCGGGCATTGTCTACACCTTTCAGGCGCTAAGCGAAAAGGACCATCGCTCCTGGCTGAGCGCCATGGATGGCACAGAGCCGGTAAGCACACGCGCTCAGCATCGCTGAATCAATCAAACAGTGATAAGCTAATCGTTTGTTCCAGACCTACTTGGCGCCTGGCAAGATGAAGGCGAGCGAGGCGTACCAGCTGGACGAGACCGGCTTCATGTTTGTGCGCCGCTGTATTCAGGTGCTGGAGGGTCGCGGCCTCGAGGACGAGGGCATTTACCGCAAGAGCGGCGTCGGCACCAAGATCAACAAGCTGCTCGCGCTCGGCATGGAGCGCAAGGAGACGGAGGATGTGTTCACCGACGAGAAGTATCGGGATCTCATGGAGAGCAACACCATTGCCAGCGCCCTCAAAATGTATTTACGCAACCTAAACGAGCCGCTGATGACGTACCACTACCACAGCGGCTTCATCGAGGCAGCCAGTAAGTTTTAACACACACTCAGCCAATCCATCGAACACTCTCTTAATCCTTGCCTTGCCATTTGCAGAGAAAGAGAGCCTCAATCAGCGCGTCAACGAGGTGCACAAGCTGGTCTACAAGCTGCCGCAGCCCAACTTTGAAATGCTGGACATGGTCATCAGGCATTTAACAGAGTGAGTGACAAGCGAAACTAATTCATTCAGTTGCTAATGTTTGCTTTGCTGCAGAGTCTCGCGCAAGTACGAGAAGAACAAGATGTCGGTGTTCAATTTGGGCGTGGTGTTCGGGCCAACGCTGCTGCGTCCGCTGGAGGAGACGGTGGCCGCCATACTGGACATCAAGTTCAACAACATCGTCATCAACATACTCATCGAGAACTACGAGCGTATCTTCAAGAACGATCCAAGCAGCGCCGTCACTGCGGCCTCAAGTGCGGCCAGTCTGCATCCCAGCAGCACAAGTCCGCCCACGCGCATGCCACGCGCCTCCCAGGTGGGCAAGGCAGCCTCCACTGGCGGCGGTGGCGGAGGAGCTCTGTCCGCTGGCGGCGGCGGCGGCAGCGTGGGACGCAGCTCGATGTATTCGCCGCAGCAGAAAGTGTATCGCGTGGTCACCAAATCCAACTACACGGAGCCCACCATGTCGTCCAGCTTGCAGAATATTCCAAACGGCATGATCTACGCCCACGGCCCGGCCAGTGCCAGCAGCAGCACGCCACCGGGCGCCAGCAGCGGCGGCGTCACAAACAGCACCAACGGCAGTGGCGGCCATGCCACGAATGGCGCACGCTCCGCACAGCAGCAGATGGGCAGCATGAAGAATCTGCACGCCATGACCCAGAGCGACATCAGCGGACGACGCAGCGGGACGGATGCAGCATCGGCGGCAGCGGCTGCCGCAGCCGTCTATGGCATTCTAGGCGCTGGCGCCGGCGCCGGCGCCAATACGAATGGTGGCGCCGCCTGCACACTGCAGGCGCACCATGCCACACCGGCGACGGCCAGTCGGCATGCTGGTGGCGCCGACTATCTGATGGCCACCGCCACACCGGTGGCGCAGTCCGCCTCGAGTAGTCACATCTATACGAATGCGGGCAGCAATCGGCTCAGCTTGAACAACGTCTCCCCGCCCACGGCCGCCATGCGCAAGGAGCGTCTGCTGCAGAACTCGGGCAGCAGCAGCGCCATTGTCAGCGGCCCGCAGCAGCATCCGCCCGTGCAGCGCAGCCACTTTGGCTATGGCCAGGCAAAGCACTATTCGCCTGTGGCCGCCGCTTCCACATCCAGCTCCAATGAGAGCGTCTGCGACTCGTTGTCCTCGAACAACGGCTTGGGTGGCGGTGGCGGTGGTGGAGGAGTAGGTGGCGGCGGCGGTGGTGCTGGTGGCGGTGGCGGTGGCGGTGTTGCTGCTGGTGGCAATGGTGCTAGCGGTGGCCACTTGACCGGCGGCAGCAATGCAAACGTGACGCGCCTGCTGAACGCACGCAGCTCCATTGACTATCCGCCCATCACATCGCAAACATCGTCGCTGTCAACGCTGCTGGGCTCCACGTGCGACGACATCGTCACGGCGACGGCGGCACCATCGATGATCGGCGGTGGCGGTGGCGTCGGCGGCATGGGCAGCCTCAGCGGCAGCGGCTCCACCAACGAGAGCGCCGACTATGCGCCAACCAAAATGCATCGCAATCGCGACATCAACCAAATCAAGCGCGATCTCTCCGCGGGCACAGCGTAAGTTCCGCATAATTTGCTCCAGTATAGTTGCATTCAGATTGTACAAATGAACAGGCGCAGCCAACTTAACAGGGCGACAACATAACCTATAATTCAATTTCTCTTTGCAGGCGAGTGAGAACTTTATACGCGTGCATGGGCGAAAGCGAGGGCGAGCTATCCTTTGAGCCAAATCAGATCATAACTAACGGTGAGTCCACTTGATATTCGAATGCAGTTGTCGTGTAATCGAACATTCGTTTGGCTTTTGCAGTGCGCTTCTCACATGAGCCCGGCTGGCTGCAGGGAACGCTGAACGGCAAGACGGGACTAATACCGGAGAATTACGTGGAGCATCTGAAGCCATACCACTAAATATTATCCACTTTATAGACTCCCCCACTTACACACTCTCTGTAATATCCCCCGAAGTCGTTACTTCCTGTCGCCGCGATTAGTAGTTTACTGTAAGCATTAGCTTAGGGCGCTACGTATAGTTCCAAAATCGATAGAATTCGAACAACAAGAAACTGTGTAAAATTGTATAAAAGTGAAAAACTGAAATGAGCAAGAGAACGCAACAAACAAGAAGGCAAAAGCAACATAGCTAATACTTGAGGAAAGTATTTAGTTATCAGATATGAAGAATATATGTATATGATATATGAGATATATATATATTAAAAACAAAATATGCATATATTATATTCTATTATTATATATTATATACTAGATTTAAAGCTAGCCAGTAAGCATTAATGTGAAGTGTTAAGTCTAAGCCATAAAAGCCACCAGTTTACTTTAGTATGTACTGCAACCACACAAGAACAACTACAACAACAACCACAACAAAATGAAAAACAACAACTATTACTAGCAGCAGGAGTACACAAGTGTACATCGCAATGACTCTCTCTCCCTCTCTTTCTCCCACGCCCACGCCCCCGCCCCCGACCCGGCCTGAAAACAACAACAGTTATTAGCTAGTTTCAAAATATGGAATGAAGAAAGTTTACAACAAACAATGAAGCAATCTACGAAGAGAAGAACCATGAAGAAGAAGACGCACAGGAAAAATGTCGACATGGCGGAGAGAGATTAAAGTAAACAATATACACAAATATAAACGAATATATACGATATATATATAAATATATATATACTATATATTTACTTACTATACTTATACTATATATACATGCATATAAAAATGTATATATATATACATTGAAAAGAAGCAGTAGAAAGAAGGAAAGAAAGAAAGGAACCCAAGTAAAACGGCAAAAGTTATTTAATTTATTGTTGTACGCTTGTATTTGTTGCTTAATTATAAACAAACATTTTTTTTTTATTTGTATACCTTTTAAATGTATATAATATTAATAATTAATGGAAAACAACACACATACAAACATTAAATTGTACATTGCGACATACACCAACCAACACACAGACAGACACACACACAAACGGGCATGCTTTGAGCTGCATTTGAACACAACACAACACAACACAACTACAGCAATCAGAAATGAATCCATTTTGTAAAGTAAACCTACAACAACAACAACAACAAACACACACACACACACATACACATTTACAATTTAAATGAAAAACGCATATGCATTTACAATTTTTGTAAACAAATAAAACAACTAAATATGAGCGAGAAACACAATTTTAAATTCAACATTTCGATTGGTTTTGTGCCGCAGCCAGAATACCATAAACTATCTTTTATATAGCGCAAATACACATACATACTACTATATATACACTTATATCAACTACCAATATTTAGATATACGTACATACATACGATTATATGTATATAGTGCACATACATACACATCTATATGTGTGTAATATGTACATGAGTGTGTAAGCAGTACTTCTAGAGTCGTCCATTTATAAGCAATCCACACGCATTCCACTTGCTTACCATCCACAAATCAACTACTACTATTACGTCTACTACTACAAATTCTACTACCATATACTACTACAACAAGAACTGCAAACATCTACATGTGTGTGTGTGTACATGTACATGTATAGTATTAGCTTATTAAATGGAACCTTCCCCATGCACAGGTTAAAGCTTCTATCGGAAGCTTCAAGCAAAACTAACCATATCAAAAGCACAACGACGGCCCGCAACATTATGAAAACCCACCAAGAAAAACAAAAAAAAAAAATGAAGCAAAATAGTAATAAATAAAATAATACTACATATTTAGCAATGAATATAAAACCAGGCATTCCATTAAACACACACAGACTATACACATGCATACATATACAAACAGACATATACACAGGTTTATTTGATGAAAATATTTTGTTAACATGTTGCCAAAAATTAATGAACAACCTGCAAAACAATTTAATAATAATAATTATATCGGGTGCTCCGATAAGTACTTAGCCTACAAAAAACAAAAACTGGCGATTTATTTCTCAAGATAGTCTTTTCTAGCTCGACACACTGGTGAACTGACACCAGCAATACTCTCAACTTCCTTAAGTCGCCTGAAAATACGTTTTCTCGAGTTCTTCAAAACTAGAACCTGCGACGAGCGACTTTTTGAAGTTTGGAAACAAAATAAGGTCAGACGGAGCCAAATCTGGAGAATATTGTAAATGAGCTGGCATTTTGTCGTACAATTTTACTGCGACAACCGCGACCTTAAAATTTTTCCTGTCCTGCTATCTTGCCAAGGAAATATACCAAATTACGGAGTGACAATAATTGCCACCTGGTTGGACTTTAATGCTATATTGGTATATTTAAAGAGCGCGTTATTTTGAATTTCTTAAGCAGTTAATTTTGTCACCGTTTTAGTGTCCTCCGCCCACGTGCGCATTCGCCTGGGCGAATGTATTAAAGATTGATATCCCATAATAGTTAAAATTTAAATAATAAATAGAAACAATTCAAATCCTTCTGGTATTTTTAGTAATTTATACCAAATGGCATATGTCTTGCTGTTCACGGCCCCACAGTTTGATGCTGTACTTTGAATTTTAGTTAATTTCAAAACTATAGGTGTATATACAGTTACGTCAATGTATGCCCCATCGAATATGTAGTTGTTTGTCAACATCGAAATTTCTTCCCGCCAAATTGTAAACTGATATGAGACGTTAACATGACTTGCACCCATTGCTTAGTGAACTGACAGCTGTTCCCATCGGAGTTGCCGCCATTCGCAGTGCACAGCTGTCGCTATGCGTAATGCGGCGCTGCCAGATGGTGAGAACAGCTTGTCATCAATTGAAAATATATTTCGCTTTATGTAAGCGATTTATCAAATAAAGCATATTAATATTTGGCATATACAATTATTATTGTTGTTAGTTGTGCAATTTAGTGGTCACAACATTTGGCGCCAAAATAAATTTCCCTGCACTTAGCACAATCTCGGTGCGGTGTGGCAACACCGCCTCTTCCCGCCTTTTTATCGGCAGAAAGAAACATTTTGGTCGACACAATTAATTAATACGTCGCAGTGGCTGCCGTGCATGCTTCATTTCTTTCTTTTGAACCAACAACAATAGTGTTTAGTGCAAATTAGCAAGCATCGGGATAATAAAAAACGCTGTTTAGTGCATAGATAAACGCGAATCGAGTACAAATTCAATGCGCCCGTTGCGCTGTGCACAAGTGAAAAGTCCAGTTGTTGTCGACGTTTTGTCTTCGCTGTTCCCGGTGCCGCCGCCGTTGTGGATGTTGTTGTTTTTGCTGCTGCTGCTGCAATCGCGCGCTCATTCGCTGCTGCTACTGAACCCGCGGCCGCGCCCGCTGCCGCCGCCGTCGCTGCTGCTGACAGCGGCAATACACAAAAAAAACACGCAAAATACATTCTAGCCAAAAAATAAAATAGCGAATACATTGTAGTTGTGCAGCTGCTTCTTCTTTTTCGTCATCTCGTCGTCGTGTTATTGCACTTTGTAGACGAGGCACACACACATACACACACACACACACGCGCGCATACAGAGACAAAATGAGCACCGATGTGCAGCAGGAACAGGAGCTGGGGGCTGAAGTGGTGACGAGCGCCAGCAACTCTATCGACGAAACCCACGAGAGTATGCGTAGTAAATTCGAGAATCTATGCCGTGATCTCAACATGGATCGCCAGACTGAGGACGAGGCCTTCAAAATGCTCATCGAGGTGCTGCAGCACTATTCGCTGGAGGTGCGTACGTAACACATATACACGTGCACATTCGTTTGAGATGTGCATGCGTATGTGTGGGTGCATTACTAACACTGAATACATTTTATTTACATTGTTGATGCTTTCGTGATTTATGCAGGGCGAGATCTTGCATTGGTTCTGTTGTGCTCTCTTTGCGGCCTGTCGCCAGTCGACTACGCCAACTGTGGGCGGCCAGGACGCCGTGGTCATGGGCAACTGTGTGCCACTGAACAACTTGCTGCGCAGCTGTCAAATAAGGCAAGTGCCCCCTACCGTAACAATTTGTAGTATGCAACTACAACTCTTGCAACAACTGTTCTGCTTGCAGCATCTACGAGTTTAAGAAGAAGATCAAGCTGTGGTGCGATATGGCCAATTTGCCGAAAGCCTTCAGACAGCAAATCGTGGAACTGGAGCGCAAATTTAGCATCACATTCACGCTCTACAAGAAATACAGAGTCATCTTCGAGCGGGTCTTCCTCTGTCCACCCAACGAGAAGAAGCACTCGAAATACAGGTACAGCTTCTATTTGTTGAACGCAGTCTCGACCTATTCATAATCTCTTGTACTCTCTCCTCTTGTGGCCACAGCTTGAAATGCTCGTATATCAAGCTGGATGACATTTGTTGGCGTCTGTTTCTGTGCGCCAAGAATCAGAAGCCAACAACGACGCTCGATTTGGTCACATCGTACAATCTGATGATGTGTTGCATTGATCTCATCTTTGCCAACGTGCTGGCCGAGAAACGCACCGATCTCATCAATCCCAGCTTCGAGGGGTTGCCTGCGAACTGGAGTACCGCCGACTTTGACGAAACCCAGGCACGCCAGCACTGCATACTCAAGTACTTTTGCGAGATGACCGAAGAGGCCAAGGCCATGAAGGCCACCGTCTTCAGCAAGATCATGCACAGCTTCTTCCAGACCAACGTAAATGCAAGCAAAAATTGTAATACACCATCACTGCAATTAAGTAACCGATCTTTTTGCCATCTCTTTGCAGACCGTGTTTGGCAAGAAGGAGACGCTGCTCGGTTTGGTGGCCAATGAGAACTTTGAGCGCAATCTTAAGTCGCTGAACTTTAGCTACGAACAGTATGTGCTGAGTGTTGGCGAGTTTGATGAGCGCATCCTGGCCGCCTATCACATGGATGCCGGAGAGCATAGCAATCTAAATGAGCAGGCACTGCGTCCACCCGTAACGCCATTGACACGCAAACAGGACTTGCCGCCCGCTCAGCCGGTGTTCTCGGAGCAGAAATTCGAGCCGGTCGCAAATGCCACCCACAACGTGATGAAGCTTAACACCATCAGTTTCATAACCGAACCGACCGATTTTGTCAAGTAACAATTTTCCTTATTTCATCTCGAAGTACGGCTTGAGGCTAATTGTTCTCTCTTTGGTTTTGTAGGCAAGCTGGCGAAGACGCCATCAACAAGATGCTACGCATTGTCAGTCAAAAAGAGGAAGCATTTTTGGACATTTATCCGATGCGTAGCGAGGCCGACAATCGCTTTCGATTGGCCAAATCGATGTATTTCTATCTGATGGATCACATAGTGCGCGCCGAGAGCAAGAATAAGCCACAGATTATGCACAAGGTCTCATTGGACATCTTCAATGTCACATTGCTTGCGTGCTGCGTGGAACTGGTGCTGGAGGCCTACAACACCGAGGAGGTGAAGTTCCCTTGGATTCTGAACTGTTTCAGTATTAACGCCTTTCAATTTGCCAAAATCATTGAGATTGTTGTGCGCCATGGCAGCCACGAAGGCTGGCTAACGCGGGGTCTTGTCAAGCATCTCAATTCGATCGAGGAGACCTGCTTGGAGAGTTTGGCGTGGCAACATTCCTCGCCCGCCTGGGAGAGCGCCGCCTCAATGCAAACGCTGCCCACCTGCAATGAGGTGAACAGGGACAGGGACAAGCCGGCCGGGCCATTGCATATCTTTTTGCGCAAGGTCTATCTACTTGGATGGCTGCGCATCACGAAGCTCTGCCAAGAGCTGAGCTTGTGCGAGAGGATGCCCGACAAGATCTGGACCATTTTCGAGCATTCGATCACAAACCAGACTCTCCTAATGAAGGATCGCCATCTCGACCAACTCATAATGTGTGCAATATATATTTATATTAAAGTAAGTTCCTATATCTATCATTCTCTATCATCATTACATAATTCCTCCCCCGGAAGCGCGCACTGTCTATCGCATCATCTCGCTCTGTCTTAATGTCGCTGTCTCGCTCATTCTCATTTGCACCGCCTTGCTGCGGCACTTGCTCTGTCCCCAAGAAGGTCGAAACTATTTCATGGCATAAACATCTGATTAATTCCATAAATGCTTGTTGTTTCAACTTTGAAAGTTAGTCATAGATATCTGATCCTATATAAATTACGCCAAAATGAGCTAACTGTTATAGTAATATTATAGTTATTGGATACATATTTACCTAGTGTAGTCAGCAGTATAGCAGTTTTATGCACATATATTCCAACAACCCAAAGCGCAGCACTTTATTCACAACGTATGCCCTTGCATTTAAATAATATTTAAATATGTAATTAAAAAAAAAAAAAACACATTTCAATCAGCACTTAATGATTCATTGCAACACATTTCTTTTGCTGTCACCAGCCCTTTATCGTTTTCTTTTTTTGTTTGGTCAGCGATCTCGGCTGGAGACAGCGACAAATCGGGCATGCACATTTTTGTTTAGTCATCACAAAAGTAGGCGTGACAGACAAATCTGCAACTTGTCAACTCAACTATTCACACTTTTTATAGACACTCACTTAACTCTTTGACTAATTACGTATTCCATCTTAACTTCAATATATTGTCTAATCTTTTTATACACTACACTAGTTCAGCAAAATGTAGATATTTGATTAGTTTAACAATTCTTATTCGCATTTTTTCCACATTTGCTGCTTCACTTAACATACTTTATTATAATTAACAAGCACTTGACAAACATTTATATTAAATTTATATTTACTATTTTAACGAATCTTTTTTAGGTTACGAGAATGCCGAGACCCAATTTTAGTGACATTATGCGCGCCTATCGCAATCAGCCGCAGGCGGTGAATAGTGTCTATCGTGAGGTGCTGATCAAAACCAACGATGCCGGCGTGCGCGAATATAAGGATATTATATACTTTTACAATTATACGTATGTGCCCCAGATGACAAATTTCTCCATCACATATCTGGATGAGAATGAAGACGTAAGTCGTATCGAAATGAAGCGCAATTGACGAATTGTATCACATTTCTATTTGGTTTGTTTTTTTGTAGAATGTGAATCTGCTGCTGTCGCCGCATCCCATTGAGCGCGCAGTACAGCCAAAGAAGGTGACCAACAATCATTCGCTCTTTGTCACAAATATGCCCAAGAGCGAGAAGCAACATTCGCCCGACGAGATGGTCTACATAATCAACTGCAGTCCAGCTAAGGTTAGCACTCAATTTTCCAATCGTCACAATGTTCATGTTCCAGACTAATGAGCCATCATCATCTTTCGTCCTTCTAGCAATTGGAGACTATGAACAAAATAGCAGCTACAGGCAAACGCATGCTGTGCTTTGGCGACGATACGCATGTTGGAGTTTCTGAGTCCAAGCGGGTGAGGAGCGATTACCAGTCACAGCACTGAAGGCTACAACGACAACAACAACGGCAACAGCAACAACAAAACTAGACAAAATACATTACATACAAATTAGGCCAGGCGAAGGAGGATGGAGTAGGCGAATCGAATCCAATCGGATCGAAGCTGAACTGAGCAAGCAAGCAAGCAATGGGGCTGGGGGGAAAACTCGGAAGGGACAACGAGGGACGGGCGAAAGATATGATGAGATAGTGCAATGAGACCTAGCACCTGGCTGCTGTACAACGTCGGGCACCACGCGGATGCCATGACGATGACGACGCGACGGCGGCACATGCAATCTTATATTTTATTGACAGCGGCGAGCGCTTACATTTTACTTATTGTTTAACTCTCTTTTGTTTTATTAGTATCCCTATATTTTTTTTGTAATATCTTTTAGTCTGCCATTTTAATTTTACTCGAGCTGCAACAACAACAAAACTAGCAAGCTACAACAAACACAAGAAGTCACTGAATCCGTTCTGGAACGCAACATTTTTATACAAACATATTTTTTAATTGCAATGCCAATGCAAAACGATTATAAATAATACTACGAATATACATAAATGCGTATATATATATAAATTATATAGTAATTTATATATATACCTAGCATATAGCATAGATATGGAAACAACATTTGCTGGAAGAACAAACAAACAAGAAAAACATTATATGCAGAATATGCGCAACTTTCACATGACAA
The DNA here is from genome assembly GCA_035046165.1 of Drosophila rubida. Taxonomy (NCBI): domain Eukaryota; kingdom Metazoa; phylum Arthropoda; class Insecta; order Diptera; family Drosophilidae; genus Drosophila; species Drosophila rubida. The sequence goes on along the minus strand of JAWNOF010000023.1, from coordinate 17,114,020 downwards.
CTGCAATGAAAGTTGTTTGCTAAACCAACATAATAACAAGCACACAATCAGCATAGTCATAAGCCAGCAATAAAAACCAATAACTAACAAAAAACACACTAACAAACAACAACAATTAGAACAAGAGGAGCTAACTATATAATTGTATACATAGTTTATGCCCCTAATAAACGAAATTCTATATACAATTTTAGCATAACTCGAACATGGTTTTAAATATCAATTTAAAATTGGTAATAAGAAAAGAAACTTTTATAAAAACTAGTATTGCATTGGAATACAAAATATTTTTTTTTTAAGAAAAATGGTTAATCTATAACTTAAAATTTTGAAAACCCCTAAAAGTATGCTCTATTTTGCACTCCAAAATCAACCTTCCCCTTTTAAAAATTGCTACTTTTTGCAAGTTTCGTTTAATTTTTATAAAATTGCGTTTATTTGAAAAAGTAAAGGCCATATGCTGGTGAGGATTAGTGTGAGGGGAATAGGGGCTTAGCTCTCGAGGCGTAGTGCAGCAACGAGGAATGTGAGTGAATTACGCTGTTCCCCGGTCAGCGCATTGGCAGCAAATCGTTGCTGCAACATGGACGCACAGTTGAATAGCGACATCGCCTGCTCGGGTACAATGCGATAGGCGACACGTCGCCAGGTGCCGCTGACTACCTCCAACTGGGATTCCATGACCTGACGGCAGCTGAGCAGATCGTCTGGTCGAGCGCGAGTCAACATGTGCGCCATAGCCAGGCACAGCTGCTGCTGCAGTCCATCCCGATGATTGTACTCGACGAAAGTGTCAAGTGCGTTGGAGCGCTCGGTGGCCGCCACTAGAGCGGCCCAGATGCTGGCATAATGTTGTCCAAAGTCGGCGCGATGCTCGATCTGCAGCAGCACAGCGGTGGCATTGAGGCGCACCTTGAAGTTGGCATGCTGCACAATCAGCTGGCCGAGCGTGGTGAAGAGCGCGCCCGCCAGGCTGCCACTGGACGCGAACAGCGAACGATTGCGCACCAAGTTGCCCAGCGCATAGCAGGCATTCCACTTGACCTTGGCACCACCAGCGGCGCGCACGCAATCCAGCAGCTTGCCCATGGCGCGCAGCATCAGCTCGTGCTCGGCGCTGGGCAGCAGACGCAGTAGATTGCCCAACGCACGTACCGCATTGGCGCGCACCTTGTCATGATCGCTGCACGCGACAACTGCTGCCTCGATCAACCGCATGAGCAGTGACTGCGAGATGTGTTCCACTTCCTGTTCCGTCTGTTGCTGCTCCTGCTCTGTGTCTCGGTCTACTTCCAGCTGCGGCTGCTGCTGGTCCTGCTCCTCCTCCCCATCCTGCTGTTGCTTCTTCGTCGGCACAATGGGCGCCACAAGGGCATCGCTTATGTTGCCCAGCGCCCAGGCGGCCTTTATGCGTACCGCCAGCTGCTGGTCGCCTATGAGACGTAGCGCCAGCTCCGCGGCATGCTCCACAAACACCAGATCCGCTCGCAATGTAGGGTGCAACACATACACGGCCAGAGCCCGCAACGCTGCTGCTCTAACCAAACGATCGGCCGCATCGTCGCTGCTGCAGCCCAGCAGAAAGGCGAGTAGCGCATTGCGTTGTGCCTGTGGCAGGCGCTCAAAACTGGAAACGCCCATGTTGGACAGTGCATCACACAATGCGCATTTTAGGGTGGCACTGCTGGCAACCAAATAGGCCGCATAGATGGACTGCAGTAGGCGTTGCCAGAAGAGCAGATGCTGCTGCAGTAGCTCCGCCTCCGACTGCTGCTCCTGGGCCTGGCGTGCCATCTGAAAACCGACGGCGTCCAGACAGCGTGCACCATACAAACGCACATCCAGTGAGGCGTCTCCCAGAGCGGTGCACAGCACGGCGGCCAGGCGGGCGAGATGATCGCGCAGCAGCGCAAAATGCGTGGCCATCGCCAGGATAACCTGGAGACACTCGAGACGCAGCGGTGCCGCGCTGCCCGGGCAATCCAGATAACGGAGCACAAGACGCAGCAGCCATGAATTGCGCGGAATGCTCGGCGACGGTCGCCTGGCCAGCTGTTCCAACTGTGTGTGCTCCTGCTCCTGTTCCTGTTCCTGCTCCTCCTCGGAATCGCAGAGCTGCTCGAATTCGGGTGTGGCACGAACATTGTGACGTTGCCGCTCAACAACAGCTTTGCGTTCGCTCAGCGGCAAGCCGACGGCACAGGCGATTTCTTGCGTTAGCCGTGTGGTGGCCACCAGCATCTCCATGACGAGCAGCGCCGACACCTTGACGCTGGTGTCCATGTGGCGCGCCAGCTTCTTCACGTGCGGCACAAACTCGTACACAAAGCCCATTTGCAGCTGATCGAATGGTGTCGCCTGCACGAGTACCGCCAGACACTTGAGGCACTGCGTCAGCACGGGTGGTGCAAACTCACGCTGCAATATGCTAGTTAATTGAGCATACGCAGCAAGCACGCTGCTTGCCAGGCTCAACGCGAATGGCGTGTAATTGCTGGGCGCCGTGGTATCATTCGCCTGGCTGAGGAACGGTTTGGAGCCGTAAAAGAGTTGCGCGGCCAGCTGCAACGCCAGCGCACGACAACGCAAATTGCCATCGTTCGCGCCCAGCTGCAGCAGATGATCCTTGTTGCCGGTGCTGGCAGCGGCGTCGCTGGGAAACAGCGCATGCCAGTAGCCATACAGCATCCGTCGCGGCAGTTGCTTGGTCACCGCGCCCAGCAACTGTAGTGCAGCCAAGCGTAGCTTCACTTGGCTCTGGCGCTGCTGCTTTACGCTCGACTGTGCAACGCCGCTGTCTGAATTGGATGCAGAGTCACCATTGCTAGTTGTTGCTGGTGTCAATGTGGTGCTTTGCTGCAGCAACAGCTGTAGTCGCTCCTCCTGCACTCCAGTGGGCTGCACTGCCTCGGACCTTTGCTTGTTGAGCGAGCGCATCTTGCGCGACTTCACACGACGTCCAGCGGCAGCATTGCTCTGACTGCTCGCCGCCTGCAATTCGTGCTCATCGTGGCCGTAGGCAACCAGCGATTGCTGTGCAGGCTGCACTCGATGTGGCAGCGGCAGTGACGCCTCCTCCGTTCGACTGTGCCGCATGTAGCTTAATGCCAGCCCCAACAGTTCCGGTGTCTGTTGCTGCGCATACTCCGCATGCAGGGCGGTAATCTTCTGCAGCACCACCAGCGAATGCGCCACCAGCAGTGTGTGCTGCTCCTGCACCACAGGACTCCACTGGCTGCCCGCACTGGCTTGCGTCCAGCTGCCCACATAGTGCACGTGTAGCAATCTGCTGGCCAGCTCACTGCAAAGCTGCAGCTCCTCCGTCTGCAGTTCCGTTAGCGCACTCAGCAAGGCGTCCTGACAGAGCAGCAGCAGTAGCGCTGCCTCCGGGCTACTGGGCAGTGGTATGCTGGCTAGCTGTGGCAGCTTGGCACGCGCCACAACGGGTGGCAGCGAATCCAGCAGCGGCAGCAGACAACGTAGCGTCTCCAATGTGGTTGGTTGTTGCAGCAGCCAGTCGAGCAGTGGCTGCGTCTCGCCCAGCAAATGGCGGCGACTGTGCAGCAATTCATGCAGCCACTGTAACCACTTTGACTCATTGTTGGCACTCCCCTCGGCAGCGACTGCAGCTGCCTCCGTTAACAGCTGCGAAAGCTGCGCGGCTCGTTGGAAGCCATATGGTACGGCGGACGTCTGGCTGTCGATATTGCGTAGAAACTGTAACTGCCGTTCATGATGCACTTGGTCCGCTGCATTAGCGTTGCGCATCCGCGTATTTATTGTCTGTAATAGCGCCTCATAGGCTCGTCTCTCCTTGTCCATTAAATAAATTAATCACAGACTACTTGTCGATTGCTGGTTAACCGGGCATTAGTGATGACTTATCATCGATAGCACGATTGCTGCATTGCAATTGATTTAATCATCGCAGCGATGTTGTAGATGGTGAATAAATAAATTCCAAACACTACACTAATTTCATCAATTTACACTAATTGCGGGCCTTCATTGCATCAATTGAAAGAAATGCAATGTAGTTTTAATAATCGACACAGCTGTTAATAACTATCGCTTCAGCAAACGTTATGTTAACAGTTGAGCTGTACAAAGGATTTCACAACACTGATCAGCACATAACGATTTCCGTCTCCGTAGTGGCGCCATTTTCAAAATCGCTGTACTGAATAATTTTATAGTTAGATGGAGCTTCTTTATTAAGTTTGCAACAAAACATTTAGTAAAACTATTTTTGTATACATATATATGTTGGTAAAATTGAGTGGATCTGTGTATATGATATATACTTTGAATAGGTATAACGTTATGTAAGTAGCTGCGATACCCGGCATTATCTGTAGTTCTAGGAAGCAAATTAGTACAATCAATAATATTATCAGTCCAATAACTAATTAATTAAATATTCGCAAATTTGTAGAAAAATACCGGGCTACATCAGCCCGTATTATGTCAATGAAATGTGAAACATGTATGTATATGTATGTAGAGAAATAGTAGATCATTTCATATTCTTATATATATTGTATAAATTCTGCTCAGCACAAGTTCATTGTATAATCATTCATCCATATCGAACATTTCGCAAAGTAGCCGTCCAATAATTTTGTATACAAATGAAGGGTGTTTTCTTTTCAATCACGAACCAAAGCAATTTGTTAAATTGTATATCATTCATAATCATCATCATTATCAACATTGGGCCTGCATAATTAATCCCTGAGCAATTGCGCAATTAGTAAAATAACAGCTTGCATCGAATATTGGTTCGTGATTACTACAATTATATAAATATGTACTCCTATGTATACAGTACATGCCTATAACTAGGTGTGTATAATGTTCTTTTAGGCGGGCTTCTAGTGTTTTGAAAGGCGTCGAATTGTATTATTCTATTCTACTTTTTTAATCTTTTACTCAAGTTTCTTTGTACAATGTTCGAAAGTCTTAGGAAAAAACACATTGCCAAATGTGAGTATGTCATAAGTATTTCAAAACTATGACTATTAAGTAAACTATGGTAGTATACAAATATATGTATGCGTATTTATATGGATAGGTTTTGGACCAACATGGGCTAACTATATCCATATACCAAACACAAGTATATGAGCTGAGCATTAATGATTACCTATTTTTTGTTTTTGAATCTTTGGCAAGACCGCAGATATTGATCACAAGAAATGTTTATGTTAATAAACAATTGCTGTTACGGCTATCGCTATCGGTATCGCTATAGCTACCACTACCCTTAGCTTAAACTATCAAATTGTTCTAGTAAACTACAACTAGATGGTAGATAAATCCGTTTTTGAATAACTCAATCAACATATACAATACACCATATATAGTACATATACAAATAAATTCGATAAATTAAATACGCTACGTTCTACTTGCATTTGTTCTTTACAAAATTTGGCTAATCTTGGAGTAGTAGTAACCTCACATCATCATCATCGTGGGTGGTAAGGAAGGAATACAATTCTGACATTCGCTGGCTGACTCGATATATATGCTTTAAAATCAATAGCCATTGGGCGGGGTGTTTTGGGTGGTGGGTTGAACCGTAGTTAAGTACACAAAAAAAAACACAAAGAACGGAAAAAAACAAACCGGAAATTTGTTCCGAGTCACGATGAGCTACTTAGACTATTTTGTGTAATTGCTGTTGGCGTCACCGGGATATAGGTTAACGAGAATCGCATAGTAATGACAGCCGGCGGCGAGCACCACGAACAGATGCCAAATGGCATGGGCCATGGGAATGAGGCCGTCTGATTTAAAGAACACAATGCCCAAAATGTAAAAGGCTCCGCCGTACTTCAGCTGGATCATGCCATTGAAATCGTGTCCGGTGAACATCACCACAAGCGCCGGTCCCAATCCCATTACTATATAAAAGAATGTCTCCAGGCACTTGTAACGCTCATGATAAAGCTGCAGAATGAGATGATGTTGAACATGCTCATGATTTTGATAGCAGTAGTAGTCGATTTGAATTTACCTGCTGATACGCAATGCCGATGGCAGCCATCAACCAAATGATCCATTCCATGCAAAAGAGTATGGCCGAATGATTTGTATTCTCGAGCGTTAACCAGGGAAAGTAAGAGCCGGCAATAAAGACATAGATCATGGCCCGATCGCAACGATGCAAGACATTCTTTAGGCCCTGATAAGTGTGCCAGCCAAATGCCGGCCAAGTCTTGTACTGCTTGGGCGGTCTACGAACAAAACAAAAAGAAAGCCAAATGTAATGAAAAAAAAGCCATAAAAACGACGTATGAAACTCACTTGTGCTCGGCACAGTAACAGGAGCAGTGAAAGAATGTGGAGACGGTGAAGAGCATGCAGAGCGCGGTGCCATAAACCCAAGAGACCAAATACTGACTAGCGCTATTGGAGCGTTCGAACAGCTTGATTACCGCAAACACAGCGGGCACTATCCAAATGCCATGCGTTATGACGTTAGCCAACTGCTCGATCTGTGAACGGAGCGAGAAAGTCTAGTTAGTTCTACATAATATCTTTAACAAGATTTCACTTACCTCAGTTGGTTGATAGGCACAGCCTGGCTTGGCTTTCGGATTCTTCCACTGGATGTTGCGCAGCTGATGCTTCAGCTTAATGTTCGATTGTATGATGGAGGTCCAGACATGGCGGAATAGATGATCCAGAAACGAGTACCGATTTTGTATGTCCTGCACCAATGTGTTCATTGTATCAGCTGCTCTCTTCAGCTGGCACAAGTAAAACTGTTTAACGGAAAAGGGTTCGCATTGATTATGTGAATATTGATCAATCGATTCAATAAACAGGTAGCGAACGGCTACCTAGTCAACCGCCGATTAAGTATCTGGTATCTGTCCAAACCGAACCTGAACTCGAACCCGAATCCAAAACTCGTTGCCCATTTATAACATACATCGTTTATTGGGCCTGCTGTATTTTCTTTTTTTTATCGCTTGATTACTTTGATTGGCCGCCTTATCAGTCGAATGCCGGGCGCGCTGTCAATGTGAATCCGGATTAGTTTAGACATTGGATTCCGTATACGCCGTGTGTAGCTTGTCGAGCGTCGTTGTTTAGTCAGTCAACATATGTATTGCCTGTCTCGTTTGTCTCTAATCTAAGCAATAATTGGTTTGTTTACAAGTGGTATATACTATATATACTATCTAAATCATCTGCTCGATCGTTTCTTTTGCCTGGCTGCCCATTTGTTAGCTAAATGCAATGTCTGCTGACTGATAATTTGGCTAATTGCATATTATTTATATTCTTAGCATATATTGAATCTAAGTTAGACTTTACACTGCTTGTCAAATCAAATATTTTAACTACTAACGATAAGCAGTGTGCTTTGTATGCAAGCAGTATGCATAAAGCAGTTCATCTGCGTAGCAGCGCCGCAGCATCCTTTTTCATTGTTCTATTACTCTCATCTCAAGCACACCCTGCACATTACTATACATAGCAAGGTATTTTTGTATTTCATTTTTGTCTATTCAACTAATTTGTAAAACCACACTTTCCGCAATTATTTGCATTAATCCGCATTCAGTCGCACAATGACCGTCTAATTCAGTCGACTTCTAAGCCCCCTCCCTCTGACGCTTAACATAATAGCAATTCTGATATGCATTCTTGAGACATACACTCATGCAATCAACATTGTTATTGTTGTTGCTGCTGTGGCTGTCATTCTTATCACGCCAACTAGAGAGACTTAATAAAGGCACAAAGTCCAATCGAATCGCAGCAAAATGCTTGCAAGCCTTATATCGAGACTATAGATTAAATGCATATACATACATTCACACGCATACAAATACGCACAGAACACTCACAAAGGCGCCGCTTGGTCCAAGGTCAGTCGTCGTTCCCAGTTTGAATAGTGTTAGACAACAGCAATAACTCTCAGCGTGGGCATCACTGGTCGTTGTCGTTCTTTTTTTTCTCTTAGTCGACTTCTTCCTCTTGTGTACACACTTGTAACACACACTGTTAACTCAGAGCTGCTGCAGTTGTTGTCAGCTCAGTTTGACAAGCTCTTTATGAATTATGCATGCACAAGCACACACACAAATAACGACAGACATTTATGTGTGTGTGTACACTTGTAATGCCTGTTTGCTTATTGACCGGCTGCGCCTGCCTGACATCTGCCACCAAAAAGCTACCCACCCCAATTGGAATTCATTTCATTAACAAGCATACTAATCTCTATATAAATAGACAACACACAGCGGGACATCCACATTATTGTTGTTTCTGCAGACGAAGGTGGAGCCGAGACAAAGCGACGTTAGGTACGTCACCATTGTTTACATGACATCGCTTGATAATAGCGTTCCTCTTAATTCAATTTGCTTAGCGGCTTTCGCTATATTTGTTATGTATTAAACACACGCACAAACACATATGCATCGGATTACACCTACACGCGCGGGTCAGCTTCCTTCCGCATTTTATACACCTCCACTTCGAAGGTGCATATAACAAAACATCATTTGGGAAGCGCGCGCAATTATAATCGGAATAACAAGTTGAACTCTTTGAGCTTACTGTATGTTGGCGATGCTACGGACAGCACTGTTTGTTGAGCCTTCGGAGCCCAGTACTTTATGCTGCGGCTGTCGTTCTTGCTGTTTTGTTAGCCGTAAATACATTTATGCTTTTATGCTTTTTCCTCAACGCGATTAAGCGAGGCTATCGATGGTTAAGCATTTCGATAACGATTGAATCAATGCTCAATATCGTCAATTAACATTACAGATCATAATTACATTAACGATAGTTCAACTATCGGATTGTTGCGCAATTGTGTTGATTAAATAAGAATGCTTCAGAATGCTGCCTCTATTATTAGTAAATTACTCCTAACTGCATGGATATTCATTATAATAACAATCATTGTTCTTGCTAATCAATTTGCAATACTTATATGGCTCGAATGTTAACAGTTTTCAAAATGCCCAAACTAATTTCCCCAAAAGGGAAATGTTAAGTATTCACCTTGGTGCTGCTGTTAATATTAACATTGCAATGTTAAACCACAATACTTTATATCGATACTCACTGATTTTTGTAGTGTTGGTCAATTCAAACACATTAGAAACCCGCCACATTTAAAGGCAAGTGTTTATACGAAAAATCATTTATTGAGTAAATTTCTTTTCGATTTATTTTCTTTTTTTCACATGTTCACAAAAATTGTAGTTGGGTTTTTTTTGGATTTTTTCTTTGAACATCTTGTAGCTGCGTTTTTGGTTACTAGATGATGTTGGGTTAATCAATTTTAAGTTTATGCACGAGTATTTTGCTCTTGTTGCATTGTAATGTAGTGTGTAAGCGTGTTCAATTGTTTGTGTTCTTTATCATTTTTTGTATTTTATTGTTGTTATTTTTTTCACATTTTGCGCTAGCGTTTAACATTCAATTACACCGAAAAGGAGAAAATTTAGCATACATAATTTACCGTATAGGACTGACTGACCTTTTATTTTTAATATGCTTTTTATTGTTTGTTTAGGTGCAGGTCTTGCAAATAAATGATTACATTTTTTGGGTTTGTGAATATTTGATTTGATTTTTTTTGTCGTTTTCGCTTATATTTTCTTTGTTTTTATCATTAAATTCTTAGTTTGCTTTGAATCTAAACTATGACACAACTGACACCGAGAAAGCTTCCATATGGATTTTAATTTAATTTCTTTGCTTATTTTTTTAGTAATTAGTTTTTTTAGTTTTCATTTCATTTTCAATGGCAGAAAGTACAAAACATACACTGAGTTTATTGATATAGTATATAGTAGTAGAATGTATGTATGTATAGGAATATGCATGTATGTGTTTGTTTGCATGTATGGAGAAGTTTCCATAAGATCTGGTTCTGATTCTGCATTTGAATTTGCATCTGAAACTGGATCCGAATTTTTTATTCACGTTCACAATTAAAACAATTATATATGTATTTAAATATGACATTTTTCTTAAAGATTTCTTTTCGTTTTTTTTTTTGATTTTTGTTTTTATTTCTCATTTCATTCTTTGTATAGGAAACAACAAAAATGGACGCAAAATTATTGTTATTTGTTAGTTAATATATGTATGTATGTAGTATGCATGTATGTTTAAATATTTTTTGCTTTAGTTTGCCTTTGTTTTTTCGTTTATTTAACTATATAGGAATATGCAAAACGTACACTTAATATAATTAGTATTGTTACTAGTATATAAATGCAGCTCTAAAACTGGTTTTATGCCATCTTTTACTTCAAATCGATTTTCATTAGTTTTTCATTAGTTCCTCGTCATCATCTTACTGTCGCCCATTCAAATACATTTAATAACATTTCTATAGAAATATTCAAAGCTGAGGTAGTTAATTCATTTAAATTTTTTTATTTTATTATATTTTAGTTAGTATGTATCGTATATAGTATGTATGCATTTATGTCTATATATGTAAATGTACTCGTACTTACACGCATTTTTCTTTCAGTGTATCTGATTCTAGTGTTTTTTGCTTAATTTCATCTATGTTGGGCTTTATTCGAATGTATAGTACTTTTTGCTGCTGCTTTTCACATACGTCAACATTAAATTCAAGTTTTGTTACGATTTGATTCGTGGGATAGTTAAGTTCCAATACTACACATATACATATGTATAGCAAAGGAGATACATACATCTCATGCAACATTATTTGGAGAAAAGCACATTTTGGCTTTTTTAAACACATTGGCATCATTAGGAGGTTTGATTGCTTTTTAGTACCGTTACCGAATCGAAATGGATTGCAACAAAATAAAACTCACGGAGCTGCTGAACCACAAACGAAAAGGGTATTAGGAAAAAAATAAAATAAATATAATCAATACCAATTGAAATAATAAGAACAACGAATTTGTTTTTTGTTTTGTTTTTTTTTTTTGGTTTTTTTAATAAAATTTTACTGTTTTTTTTTTGTATGTTTATAATATTTATAGATATTTAGCGCTGTAATGTAGATACAATGTACAATGTAGAGGACAATTTGGTCGTCCAGTAAACATTCGCATTTAGATAATTATTTATGTAGATTAATTAATGAACTTAACATTTACATGTAGACGACGACGAAAAAAAAACTTTAAACTACAGAATAGGTACTTTAAAAATAATTAAAGTAAATAAAAATATATTGTAAATGTTACTCGCATTTATAATTATCAATATTATTATCAGTATTATCGTATTGTATTATGTGGTTATGCAATTTCTTTTTGTTATCATATTAAATTATATATTTTTTTCACTTCGATTATATATGTATGTATTTTATAATTATTTTCTTGTGATCTCCTACGTTGCTCGCCATTTAAAATGCTATGTGGTGTGTGTATGTGTGTTTGTGTGTTTATGTGGATGTGTGCACTTAGTGTTTAGTTGGGGGTGAACGGGTCCAGTAAACGATTTTAATTATAAACTACTATCACACAGGCAAACCATTTACTGGATGTGTTTGTTTTCAAGTTTGGGTTTGGGGTTTGGACTTTTTCATTTCACTGTTATTAAGGGTTGTATTCAGGATGCGGGTATGTGGTGCGGAATGGGGTGTATCGAAATGGCGCTTGCATCAAATGAACTTTGCAAATTAAGGAATCAAACCAATTAAGTATTAAAAATATTTATGTTTATAGTATATAAGGGTTATCGAATTATTAACATATTGTATGTGGGGCGTGTGTGTGTGTGTGTGTTGTGTATGTGTATGAATGAATGTATGTTTTTTTTGTATTTTGTTTTTTTTTTTGGGTTTTCTTCAAATGCAATAAACATAACGGTAACTAAATATATGTTGTAGCTCAGTCTCCAGTTGATTACCGTATAAATTTATTACAATTAAAAAAACATATATATAAATGTTTATATACGTATGTATTATCAATAATTATTAATTTAAATACATTATTATATTGTTTTGAATGAAAAAGAAAAATTAAAAAAGAAAGAAATGCAAAATATACATACAAAAAATATAAAGGTAAAAACTAACTAGTTTTCAATTTTCAATTTTAGGCGGAAACATATGGAGTGTTTCAATTCCATTTCGTTTCGTTGCACACGGTCTTACTAATATTTTGAATTTCCTTTTTTAATTTGCTGAAATTGGATTTTGTTGCAGTACACATATACTTATATAGGGGGCATGCGAGAGTGTGTGTAGTTGTGTGTGTTTACTATAATTGCATATTTGCATGTATGTATGTTGTATGGGCTTTTTTTCTTGCTTTTGATTTTTTTATCTTTTTTTTTTTAATTTTCTTTTTAGTACATGTAAACTCTTAGGGCTGACAATATAGATTTCAGTTATCTGGTTTTTCGTATTCTTTTCATTTTGTTTTTTTTTTTTTGTATGCGCTTAAATGCTAAAAATATATATGTATGTATATTTAATTCATTCCATTTGAATAGTTTTCTCATTGTTGTTGTTTGTTGTAGTTGTAATTGGTATTGTTTCATTTATTGTGTTGTTGCTTTGACAACAGTTTCTTTTTCGTGACATGCTTGTTCCATGCCATATTGTTTCATATTTCAATTTCATTTTAGTACAGTTGTGTCGTATCCGAGGAGTTTGTATTTAACTGTTGTTCTGTTCTGTTCGGTTCGGTTCGGTTCTGTTCTGCTTAGGTTAACTGATCTGATTTAATCTGTTGCTCTATAACATTGACCTATATCATTCTATGTCCGGTTATATATATTTTTGTTTTTTTGTTTTTATTTCATTTCCATGTAATTCCATATGATGTGCTGCTGCTGCTTCTGCTGAACTGACTTGTTTGTTTGCGTCCAAATTTTCTTCGTTTTATTTATTTTTCTTTTTTCGTCAAATAAAATTAAAACTGAACCCCCATTTATTTCACAAATTTTTTTCTTGACTTTTTACTTGCGTTTTCTTGACTTTCCGGCGCGCTGATTAGAGTTTCCTTTTATATACCTTTTGTTGTAATATCGTTATGCACGTATTTTAAACTTTCTTTTAATTTTTTGTTGGTATCAAGTGAGGTTACGGCTTCTTCGTTTCGTTTTTCTGGGCTATTTTCTGCTGATTTGTTGTTCGGCTCTCCCAACTTGCTCGGCGTGTCGTTAAGCCTACGTTTAAAACTCGCTTTATATCGTTATCATTATTGTGATCATCGTTAACTATCGCTAACAATCGTATAAAAAAGTGTTTCAACTGTTTTGTCTTTCATTCCCCAACTTTCACACTCGCCTAACAATTGAACAATTCAAAACAATTTCATTTGTTCCGCCTTCTTTTTCGTATTTTTAAGAAAATCCCTAAATTCTTTTTTGTTTTTGTTTTTCCTTTCCCATTTTATATAATCGAAGACACAAAAAAAAACCGAAAACAAAAAAAATAAATATTGATTTGTACTCACGATGTTTGTACCGCTAAAAACGTTATGTAAATATGTAAATATATGTATATAAAAAAATATGCCCTTTTAAAAAGTATCCTCCCTCTCCCATAGCTCTCTGCCTTTCTGCAACTTTTCGTCTCCCTCTTTCGTCTTTCGCATTTATCATATTTTTTCATTTAAAAATGTTCTTTGTTTTAAATCGATTATTTTTATCTTTCAAAGAGTACAAATTTCATTTTTTAATAGGTTTACGTTAAGAAATTATATAAAAAAAAAAGTTATATTTATATATGAATAAATTAAAAAGTAATTTGTAATAGCAAACCAATTTGTTGTTGTAGTAATTGTTGTTGTTGTTGTTGTTGTTGTGGTGGTAGCTGCTGTTGTTCTAGTTGTTTTTGCTGTCAAATCAAATGTCGAAGTACTTAGAAGTCTGGTGTGTGTTTTGTGTGTGTGTGTATGTATATCCAAAGCATTTTTATAAAATTAAAATAATTTTTTTTTTCATTTTTGTCATTTTTTTGTTTTTGTTTTGTTTTAGTAATAGTTTAAATAGTTGTTAAATTTTAAAACGAGTTTATCACACCTTAAACGTTATCAGTACTTGGCACAACTTACAACACAAAAAAGTACTTTTAGAAAAATTAAATTTTAACTTTGCTTCGCTTCTCTCTCTCTCTCTCTCGCTCTCATTCATTCCTTGCTTCTTCTTGCTGTCCTTCATTCCTTGTCTGTGTATAAAATTATAAAGGCAATCGTCCTCTGTCGTTGTCTCTGTCTCTGTGTGTGTACGCATGTATGTATGTTGGTGTGTGTGTCAGTGTAGTTTAAATAATGGTCAAAAAGATACATAGATTTGGAAGTATGGTAAATGATAGGAGAATGCAATGTGAATCAAGTTCAGAATTAGTAAGCCCACACCCTGCCATGTTCCTGAGCTATCGACAATTGCTAACAGCTTATCGATCGTGGCCGATCTGGTTCAGAGTTGCTCTCTCTCTCTCTCTCTCTCTCTCTCTCTCCCTTTGTCTGCTCAACCTCAAGTTAAAATTTAATTTTCTTCTACCCCTTTTTATCCACATTTGCTGGTCCGACTCCTTTGCCGACTTCTTTTATATCTGTCCGTCTGCTTTTTAATAACGATATAAGAATATACAAGAATCTTAACTTTAAAAAAAAAAAAAAACACATTTAATTCGTATGTTTTTATTGGGCCAATGATGAAGAGATTTTAGTACCAGAAGCTCTCCATAAAGAACTCCTAGCAGTTTATAGAGATTGACCGAGACAGACTGAAGACAACAAATCTGAAATTTTTGGAAAGCATTTTGAAGGATCCAGACTTTTCACCAAAGCAGTTGATCTGACGTACTTTGAGTAATTACAAAAAAAAAAAAAAAAAAAAAAAAAAAAATAAGAATGGTCAATCCCTCGACGCCCCTAAGGTGGTGACAAAAGATGAGAATTGTTTTTAAATCCTTCAATATTATGCCTCACGGACATTCGGACATGCTGATAATGATACACTTCACTCTTTGTAGTAGACCAACGAAGAACAATCACAAAGATAATCTTTGAAACATATCTTCCATATTATTATATCATAATTACTCAATCACACGCATCGCCAGAGATCGCTCTGGGATTAGCATAATCTTATACTTATATATAATCAACATAAAATAGCCTCTAAATACTAAAAAATAATTTCTTTGCTGCTCTCTCGTTCTACCTCGCTATCGCTATCTCTATCTCTCGCTGTCGTTTTCAACGCGCTCGCTCTTCACTCAATGTGGTCTCGTTTCTCTTCATTTTTCCTTTTTGTCTTCCTCATCGTTAGTTTATAATTATTGTTTATGTATAATATATATTCCTTAATAGTTTGTTTTGGTAAACCCCCCTTAAACAGAGCAATTTAGTTAGTTAACTCAACCACGCTGCTCCTCGCTCGCTCGCTCTCTCTCTATCTCTCACTCTTTTCTTGCCATCTTCATTACTTTCTCTTGCTTCAGCATTTGGAATTTTATGCAAAATAAAAACAATGCAAGTTCAAAAACATTGCCAATGTTTTTGCTAGTTTACATTTTTGGAATTTTTTATAAAAATTCGTTTTACTCTTTTTTTTGTTTTGTTGTTTGTGTCGATTTCATTTTGTTTGGATTTTTTTCATTTCGTATATATATAAATAAAATGCAGAGGCATCGTCACCATGAAGCATGCATCCATATCATCGTATAGTATAGGTCATTTTATAGGTCTGTCTATATAGTATACATATATATACATATATATATATATATATATATATATTTAAGGTATATGCTCTTTGTATTGACAACATTGGACATTAGTTTTCCTCTCCCATTTGTTTTCTCCTCCTGCGACAAAACATTAAAAATTATATACATATATAATATATATATACACATATATATATAGTACATGTATGCATTTATGTTTAGGAAAAAAAACATCGTTTATCATATGTATAACAAAAACAAGTTACGCTTTTCGAATTCCAACATATACACATACACATATATCATATATAAATATCGTATATACACTTATATATGGCTATGTACTATACACCTGCCTTATATAGAAGGCTGTTCATACACATATATAGGAAATACCAAAACTTTAACAATTTCTCTCTTCAACTTGCGATTTGAGTTTCTGTTCTTTTGGTTGTTCTGGCTCTTTTGTTGTTCTTGTTGTTAATGTTGTCTGTTTCTGGGTCGAGTCTTTTGTTGTTGATGGAACTGTTTACCCTTTACATATATAATATATTCTCTTATACCTGCGCATTCGATTTTCCCTCTGTGCTATGCTTGCTCGCTGGATTTATTGATATGCCTTTAAAGTTGTAGTTGGTGTTGTTGTTGTTGTTGTTCTTGCTACTTGTTTGTTGTTTTTCCTGGTTAAAGTTGTTGTGTTGTTGCTGTTGTGGTTATTAGTGTGTTGTCCTTCTGGTTGTTTATTTGTTTCATACTTAAAAACTATCATAATTATCATTATGAATCTCTTTTTATTAGGTTTCTTCATCATTTAGTTATAGATTTAGTTTTCATTTGTTTTTGTTGTTTCGCTTTAGTTCACACTTTACATATTCGTTAGGTTTTAACATTGTATTTTTGTTTTTTGTTTTTTGTTCTTTTTTTTTTTGTTGTTTTCTTTTGTTTTTGTCATAGAAGATAATGCACTTACATTGAGGTATTTTAATTACTTTTCAATCTTCATCAATAGATCTTTTACACATGTGTTTTTCGTATCGTATCGTATTGTTTGTATGTCATCAAAATATCTTGTCCTAAACTGCCCTAAAAAAGCCCATCTGCTGTTCTTCTGAATTGGATTGCTTTGATTTTGATTACTACCCGAAACTTGAATTTGCTTTTAATTTTTTCTCATTTTTTTTTTTGTGGCCGAAATGTTGATTTTTGTTATAGTATAACAGTTGCAAGTGTTATACGAGATGTACTATTTCTACGACTAACTAAAGTAAGGCAAAAAAAAGGAAACAAAAAAGCAAAATAATTAAATCGTATGCATGTATTGTATATAACTCTATATCATATGTAATATGTATGTATTTATAAACAAACAAAATAAATGTTATAATTATTAAAAAAAAAAAAATTAACTCTTCCCGTTATACTCTATATATTTGTAACAAAATTGGGCTATTGTCTTGGCTTGGGTGTGTTGTTGCTTGTTTGATTGTTTGTTGCTCCGATTCAGTTACTTCAGTTTCTCTATGGATATATAAAACTGTTATACACTAGTTGAAAACTAAGTAAGGTAGTAATAGTGTTGTGTAGTATGTGTGTGCAGTGTAGTGTAGGTTGGTGGTGTGTATAGTGAATTATAACAGTTTTGTTTCGCCTATATGTAACACTTGTCGCTCGCTTTTCTCGTTATATTAAAAAAATTAACATTTCAGCACCGTTATTTTTGTTTTCGTTTCAAGGCAAACACATTACAACGTTCTTTCGCTCTCGTTCCTTCTCTCTCTCTCTCTCTCTCGCTCGCTCTCACTCTTCTACTCAAACAATATAACAATTCATCTTAATCTTTCGCTCCCGCAGGAAATCTCAATTCTCGAAAACTATTATACAGCTGTACACTAAGATTGCTTGATTGGCATTAGGTTTGAGAGACACAACTTAACTAGGTGTGTGTGTATATGGGTGTATGTGTGTGTGAGTTGAGTACTGTTATACTGTTAGACCATCTGCTTCTTTCGAGTACACAGCAAAGACATATAATATATATATACGTAAACTCCCTATTTTCGACCTTCAAAATTTGCGTTTTCGCTTCCGAAATAGTATTATTATGTTGATTATTATTATTTTTGATGTTGTGTTTTTTTTTTAAGTTTTTGCTTTTTTACACTTGTTGATTTTGTTTTAGTATTAATTGTTTGTTGTTGTCGAGGTGGGCTAAAGTTGACACCTGCTTGAAATTTTGCTTTGTTTCTTTGTGTTTTTTTTTTGTTGTTTGAATACACGACAAATTATAATAGATAATAGGTAGATAGATTGTAGTTGTAGATAGTAGTAGTAGTAGTAATAATTATAATTATATAAACAAAACATACAGTGTTTTTTCTTTCAGGTTTCCTCCTCTTCCTTTTCTTTTCTTTTCTTTTCCATTTTTCATTTCGTTTCAAAAAGTTTTCCATATTATAACAAACAAAAAATTAAAAGAAACATTTAAAAACACACACACAAACCAACTGATTGGTTGTTGCTTTTCTTCTTGCTTTTCGCTTTTCACTTTGTTGTTTTTGATATTGTGTTTTGTTGTTTTCTTTTTCTCTTCACTTAATGTACGCTTACTAAAAGTTTTAATAAAAAAAAATAAAATTCATAAAAAATTAAATTTTATATTTCTATATATAAAAAACGAATTTTCTGCATTTTACGGCTTAATTTTTGTATTTGTTTTTGTAGATTTTTTTGTATATTTTTTCATGTTTTCCATTCATATTGTAGTGTTCTGGTTGTTTTCCAAATATGGGTGGTGGTGGTGGTGGTTGTTGTTGCTGCTGCGGCGGGGGCTGCTCTGCAGCTCAAAATTTGTTGTTATCGACGTTGTGATATTCCGGTTAGTCGCCTTCGTTATCTGCCGGCATTCTTGCAGTCTTCCTCAACAGTGGCTGAATAAATAAACAGGTGTGTGTGTGTTCGTGTGTGTCTATGTGTTGTTGTGTGGATCAAACGCTAACGCCAAGCCAGAATCCTCTCAGATTTGCGCAACTGTCATACGCTTATTGTTATGCGTAATTGTTATACATGCTGCATTCAATATTTAACATATTGTATCTCTGGAAGCATCTTGGTTGCTGTTGCTGCTGATATTGTTGTTGTTGTTGTTGTTGTTGAAGTTGGTGTTGATATTGTCGATGTTGTTATTGTTGTTGAGATTTAAATGCAAAACGAAATTGCCTTGACATATCCGAATGTGAGTTGACATTGAATTAATTGTAGCTATTGCAATTGTTATTATTATTATTGTTGTAATTATTGTAAATGTTATTATAGTGGTAGTTGCAGTTGTTGTTGTTGTTGTTGGGTTGCTCCTTCTGCTTGGCCCCCTTCCCGTACCCCCGGCAGTTGCTTCTTACTGCTGTGAGCTCGCCAGCTGCTGCTGTGTGGCGGCTGGTGCGGCACTTCCGGGAGGCGGCGACGGCTGCTGCGGCTGCTGCTGCTGCTGCAATTGGTGTGAAGACGCTGCCGACGACGCCTGCTGCTGATGATGCGCAGGTGGCGCCGACGACGACGCCGCCGACGATTGGTGATGCGATTGCAGCGGCAGCGGCTGCTGCTGCGACGGCGACTGTTGTTGTTGTGGCTGTTGTTGTTGCTGTTGTTGTTGAGTCCCACTTGGTGAGGCGCCGGCTAAGGTCTGTTGCTGTTGTTGTTGTTGCTGTTGCAATTGTTGTTCTTTGGCAGCTTTCTGTTTTTTGGTCACTGGAGGCGGATTCGTCGACAGCATCATGGCGCGAATTCGACGCTGTGCGGACTGTCAACAACAACACGACGAGAGAGACAGAGAGAGAGAGAGAGAGAGAGGGAAATCAGTGATTAGTTCCTGGAGCGAATCATGGGCAAAGTGGCAACTCACCTGAACGCTGTAGAATGCCCCAATGATGTGCACAGGTGTTTCCTCATCGCCGCCAGAAGGTGGCGCCAGCGCATGCTCTGGCAGCTTAATGACGCTACCCGTGACACGTTGCAGCTCACGCACATTCTGTCCGCCCTTGCCAATAATGCGTCCAACCTACACGCGGATGTAAGGCGAGAAACGTGAGATAAATGCGAAAAACGAACTATCGATAGTACTGGCGATATTATCGCTTGGAATTGGAATTGGGATGGACATTTGAAAATTGGCTGGCAAGGCTGGGAGTTGCAAGGGCCGGGAAGAGAATCGAGAGTTATACACACCTGAGAGCTAGCGACAAGAAGCTCGACAGTTAGGCGAACATCGTCGGTACCGCACATGAAACCCTCCTCGCGCATCTTTTCGAATATCATGTATTGCGCCTTCCACTGACCCTCCGGTGTCCCAACAATCGTAACCTTGCGCTCCGTTTGTTGGTCCAGCGGCTTGTCGGCGTCGAGGGGCGCAATTTTGAGGGATGCGCTCGAGAAGCGCATAATGCTACGTATGTGGGAGCCTTTGGTGCCAATGATGGCGCCAACAGCATTATTCGGTATATAGAGATAGGTGGTCTCCTGCATGTCGTTGGGGAAGGCCGGTGGCACCACACTGGCCGGTGTCTTGGACATGGCAAAGCCTTGACACGAGGGGAACGGCATGCTCGTGTTGAAGACCATGCCGTTGCCCGGTGTCGACATCATTGCCATGGGATGTAGACCTGGGAACATAAGGCTCTGTGGAGCCATTGCCTGCAGATCGTTCTCATAGCTTTGGCGCAGTTTGGTACTGATTTGGTTTTCCGCTCTCGACATGTTCTCAATCAATCCTTTCACCGTAATGATGCGCTCCAGATTGTAACTGTTGATATCGTTTATGGAGCTAACGGTGATCTTTGTGTCCGTGTCCTGCATGATGCGCTTAATGGTGTTGCCGCTCTTGCCGATAATGCGACCAATCAGATTGTTATGGGCAAGTATCTTCAAGCAGATCTCACTGTCGGATGTCAAAACAAATACATATCAATTAAAATATATATTAACTCGTGCCCCATCCACTTACCCCTTATTCGTGGAGAGCGCCTCCTGTTGCATCACCTCCAAGATGCGCTTGCAGGCATTGGTGCAGTTCTCAGGATTACCATAGATCGTGATGGACTTCTCGAGGGAGCCAACGTTCTCCTTGCGATGCACATCGACACGGGCGCGACTCTGTTGTGTTATGGTGCGAATGGTGCTGCCCTGGCGTCCAATGATCGCACCAACCATCTCGCTCTGTACGAGAATGCGCAGCGGGAAGTCCGCCTGGCGTCCGGGTCCCGGCATTCCCGGGTACGGATTACGCTGATTACGTTGGCTGCGACGTTGATTTTTATCCAGTTGCTCCGCATGCAGCTTACTGCCCTCAAATTCGACGCCGTTCAGACCACCAGCAGCTCTATATATATATATAGGGAAAGAAACATAGCGATTGAGTTATCGATTGCAATACAACAATTTCAAGGTGTGTGTGTGTGTGTGGGAGTGTGTGCGTGTCGATCGAGAAATAAAGAGAATATAAAAGTAAAAGGAGAGATAAACAGAGAGAAAGGCCGAGAGAGAGAGAGAGAGAGAGAGTACATTGAGATCGGTTTCAGACATTATTGCACAACAAGATATAAATCGTATAATAATTTTTGGTAGTTTCGAAAACAATCGCCCTTAGTATAAAAAAAAAGCCAACACACAAGCCCCGCCCACAGTCCCGCCTCTCCCAATTCCCACTCAACAAAGTCAAGCCATACACAGGGAGAGAGGGAGACACAGATATAAAGACAGCTGGAAAAGCAGCGATAGTCAGCTATCGCAGAACTATCGATAGTTTTCCAGTCATAATAAAAGAGACATGTATATTCGCACTTGACACTAGATTTTTTGTCGAGCGTTTCTCGCTTACAAATTTACAGCCAGTTTACGTGATTTCGCAAATCTAGTATCAAGTGGTTATCGAGTGTGATCGATAGTTATCGATATATTTGGTTGGTTGATTGGTTGTATATACCTTTGCGCCTGCTCAGGATTTTCGAATGTTATATGTACTGTTTGAGTATTTTGATCCTTACTAGAAATAGCCTCACATTGTTTGACGATGCCATAGGGCTTCAGTAGCGGTTCGATGTCTTCGAAACGTGTTTGCAGCGGTATGCCGCTTATTAAGATTTTGGATGTCGTAACACTGTGAAGAAAATAGCGTAAAAACACACACGAAAAACAAAACAAAACAAAAAAAAAAACAGACAAAAGAGAAATGAACAACAGCGACAAATGAATAACACAAAACAAAAACAAAAGAAAGAGAAAAAGCATTGAAAAGTGAAACAGAAATGAAAAAGAAATAATAAATTATACGAAAGTGAAATGATTTTTGAATGGATTTTTTTTTTTTAATAATTATGATAAAAAATAAAGAGGGAGAAAGAATAAACGATAGCAGTATGTCAGTAAAGTGTCTCAGCAGCGCAACTAACATCTATGAAGTGAGCGTGACTGAGAGAGATAAAGGGCGAGACATAGCGTGATATATGAGAGCGAGCAAGAGCTGCATGATGCGTTTACTGTAACAATTTGTTGTTTGTTTAATGGGAAGTGGGAGATTAAATGACAATGCAACGGTAAACGCAGAGAGAGAGCGAGAGGTGAGCATAGATGAATTAGCGTTAAGAGAGATGCAGAGAGAGATAGAGAAAGAGAGAGAGAGAGAGAGTAGGAGCGAAAGCAACATATTTTAAAGGCATTCCAATGTCAATATTCCTCATTTAGCCTTGCCAGACTAACTAAACCCTGCTTAGAGTTGGCAACCCCTAACTACTACACGCACTGTTAAGTTGGCTGCGCAGCTCCAGAGAGCGAAAGAGTATCATTGTTTCCCTTGACTTCGTTGATTTACAAGCGACACAACATATCAAACAAGAAAAGGCAGAACATATCAAACAAGAGAAAGCACAAATTTACAGTAATGATGCATGAACAGAGGCTAACTACAAAGGTGCTAACTACACATTGAATGCGAATCCATAAATGGGGGCCTGGGAAAAGAAGAGAAGAGGAGCGAAAGAGTTAGCTGATAACATCCTGTTGCCATAACGGGGAAACAACATCGACAGCAACAACAACAAACGCGTTTTTGGCGAGCTGCAAAAGCGGCAGAGGCAGACACAACAACAACAACAACTACAGCAGCAGCGCAGCAGCAGCAGCATCAGAAGATGTGTGTGCAAAATGTTGGAGCTGCCGCTTTTGCCACGCCGTCGACTGGAATGTTGCACATTTAATATCGTGTTTATTTTTCTTGGAAGTAATTTCACTCCAGTCGCCGCCAAGCTAAAGCCAAAGCCAAAGACGACGACAAAACAAGAACACACTCACATAAAAACACACACAGAGAAACATAGCGAAAGAGGGAAAGAGAGAGCGAGTAGGTGTCGACTAGACAGCCAGCGGCTGGGCGCAATGTCGAAGCTTTAATACCCTTTAATTACTAAACAAACCACACAATTACAGCTTAAGTAACTTAAAAGCTCTACGCAAAGCTTTGCTATCGCCAAACTGCAGTTTTTTTTTCATTTATGAATGAAAGCGACCAACGCAAGAGGGACAACAACAGCAGCAACCAGGAACAGTGAGAGAAGGGGAACAGAAGAAGAAGACGAAGAATGAGCACAGTTGCCGGTGCGCCAAACTCCTTCAGCAGCCGCATTCCATCTCCACTTTAGTTACCGCTCTCAGATGCGTTGCTCTCTCTACTGCGCTCCCTTTTTTCTGCCAACGCTGTTGTTGCAGTTTATGCCATATTTGTTTGCGTCTGGCTTTACACACACACACACACACACACACATAGCATGTATAAACTCGTATGGCACATGTATGCATGTATTTTTTGCTCGTTTTTCCAGGAATTGAAGTCGAAACGACAACGTAGCAAAGTATTTGCTGCGGCTGCTCTTTTTTCGATTTTTTTTTTTTTTTGTGTTGTCGAATTGGCTTGTGAGATTTTTAAATTTGAGTAGCCCCAAAGCTCTTGGCGCATGTTGCTGCTGCTTATCTTGCATTTTCGAGCGAGATGAGAGCAAAGATTCAGCAGTACATGTGAATGCTGAGATAATGTATCTCTCAAACTATTTGCGCACACAGTTGTAAAAGCACTGCGCATGCGTCACATACATCAAATACACACACACACGCAATCACACGTATGCATACAAACCTACACAAGACTTAGAGCGCGGGGAGGATGGGTGTTTGTTGTTGTCCAGCTTCAATCGATATGCAAATGTCAAGCGAAGCTGCAGTTCGTTGACGTCGCCTACTGCACCAATAAGCATTCGCATTTATACACTCGCTCTATCTCCCTCTATACGCCTAACTCGGGAGAGAGTCTGAGTGCGAGTGAGTGCGTTGAGTGCGCTAAATGTAGAAGAGAGCAGCAGCGACAGTTTTATTACATACATATGTATGTATTTTTCATTTGACATGTGACTGACGCGGCGCCTGTCTTACAGCTTTACTAAGTAAATGACCTCTGCATTGGCATACGCACACTCACGCGCTCTCTCCCACACACATAGCCACCTGAACGAATGTTATCAATGCACACGTACATACATATGTATGGGTGTGTGTGTGTGTGTGTGTGTGTACGCAATCAATATACTACTTGTGCCGACAGCGACGCCGTCGTTTTCTTTTAAATGGACACACACACACGCATGTGCATACATACAAAACTTTATCGCATACGATGCATGTCGAAAGACGACGACGACGACGACGATGACACACACATACAAGTAAACGATGCAACATGTGCATGTGTGTGTTGTGCACGCTTTGTTTGCTTGTTTCCTTTTTGTTGTTTTTGAAATTTTTATGAATGAAAGTCAGAAATCTGTTGCTGCGTCGTCGGCTGCTGTTCATGTTGTTTTTGTATAGCTGCATTTGTTTTCATTTTGTTCTTTTCTTGTTTTTCTTATGTTTTTATGTATTGACTGCTATTTCGTGCCCGCGCTCGCACTCACACATACACACGCACATGCAAACGACTGAGGTCATGACGCATACTTGCATGCGTGTGTCAGCAGAGGAGTGTGAAGTGTAGAGTGGAATGCAATGGAGTGAGTGCGTCTGTCTGTGTGTGTGTGTGTGCGTGCGTGTGGGTTTTTGTCCGTTCTATTTCCATAGCATTCCACAAGTTGCTTTGGGCGTCTCACAATCTTGTCGCTGTCGCACTGCCTTTGCTGCATTCTGTCGCCACGTTTATTGCTGTTTGTTGTTGTTTCTGTGTTTGCCATTTATTTGCAATGCTTATCTATTGCCCACGTCCTGCCACCATCACTTTGGCCAACCAGTAAAAGAACTTGTCGTCGTCGTGTGTGTGTGTGTGTGTGTGTGAATGCTTTTACCTACAAACTTGTTTCAGTAGCGCATTTGTTGCTTGCTGCTGTTGATTTGACCTAAATTGGCTGGCAAAATAAACACACACACAAAGACATTTATCTAACCCCCTGTTGTTGTATCAAAATAGGTCGCTGTATAAATTAGCGCTCGGTGTTGTTGTTGTTGAAAGCGCAAGAGAGTTGTATTTGTGGGCGTGGTCAGTGTAATGAAAGCAATGTCGAGATAATGAAAACTAGAATGCATCTGTTTTCAGTAAAAACAGCCACCGATAAATCGCACTCACTCTTCACCCAATGCAATGTGATCGCACTAAGATTAACATTAAGAATGGTAGTCTTAATTTAGGGTTACCATTCGAGATAAAATGAGACAACAGCGATGGACAACAGTGTCGTCGATAAATAACATGTGCAGATCGATAACTCTGTTGATTATTCAGTGCAGCGATGAAGTTATTACGCATAGATAAATTTTGAAATGTTAACGAAATGTTGTGCGGTATGTCAAGGTATTTACCAACACTGACGACACACAAACACAAGCCTAACGGCGTCGCCTGCTTCCAGGACAAGGCCAGGCATGGAGAGTGAGGTGGGGCAACGAGGAGTGGAGTGGAGAACGAGAAACAATTTGAGACAAAATACAAACTCACCGTTCAACATAAAATCGTGGAATTTTCGTATTTTGTTGTTGCTGCTGCTGCTGTTGTTGCAGATGATGATTGTAATAGTGATGATTATTGTTGTTGATATTTAGTCTGTTGCTATTGTTGTTGTGATTGAGGTTGTTGGGTAATTGATAATTGCTACTGCTGTGCATTTTTAGTTTGTTTTTGTTTTGTGTGTTGGTTGCTTGCTGCAGTAACTTCGTGTTATTTGTGATTTATTATTGTTGCTGTTGTTTTCGTATATTTGATTATTGGCGTGTAAGTGTGCGTGCGTGCGTGTGTGTGTGTGTGTATCGTTTACACAGCAGAACACTCTTTCATAGAACCCAAAAATCCAAATTGAAAAAAGAGCTCTCACTTTTGCTATTTGTCGTTATTGTTGGCAAGCGTACGAATGAAACCCATAGACACACGAAACGCATTGAGAGACTAAGCAAGGCAACTCACACACACACACACACACCCAAACAGTCACATACACACACATTCAGAGAGCGGGAGTGAGCGAACGCGAGCGACAAAAAAGAGCGGGTGCACAACGCTAAGTAGAATTACAAATACAATTTCAATATGGTACGTCGCCGTCATGACGTCGCTACTGACCGAGCAGCGCCGTTAGCTTACTCACACGCATACTTATGCAGGCAGCGACACCAGTAGACAGTGTTGCCAAATCTAGCTTTTTTTTAGGGGATCAATTGCGGTTGCAAAATTTTAGCTCTAAGGTTATTCTTTTTTGACAACTGTTTCAGCTTAGTTCATCATTTGAATTGGCGTTCTAAACAGTTTTATGTTGCTCGCCAAAATTGGGCAACACTGGCAAGTATGTCGTGGCTCTGCTTCCACTCATTTGTTAATCACACGCAGCAAAAAGCAAACGCAAAAACGCAAAAAGTGTAGCAAAATTTGTGAACTGATATGATTATGATTTTATTTCATTTGTTCGTTCGTTGTGTTGTGCGATCTTTTAGCGCTGTTTGCCGTTTTCTTGCTGCTTCTTGCCGCCTGCCTGCCTTTTTTTTTTTCTTTTTTTAGTCACGCGTATGGGCTTTGATTCGCATTTGCTGCTGTGCTATGCACACACACATACGCATATAAGAATTGACGCTGACTCAACATACACATACACACGCAGAGCGCGCAATTGCATGCATGTGCAACTAATAAAAGGAAATTATCGATATCAGCTAGCAAACAAACATGGGACGATAGACCACGTTTTTCACGTATGTTTCAATTATGAAAATTTGATTAAACTATCTCCAAGTTTTGTGTTCGTGTGCGATACGTGCCCGACTAATTAGCAAGAAACGCAGTTTCTCACACTCAAACAGACACCCATGCATGCGCTGATGTGTCACCGCCCCCCTATCCCATAAATAACGTCGCACGAAATTCGGCTCAGCCGAAGAGAGCACAGAGCGAACTTTTGGCGCATTGCATTGCAAAGCAACAGATCAGCAATTGTACTTTTCTCGTTCGCTCTCACGCACGCACACAGAATCCAGCGATTAACGAACTACACAAGTCAGAGTGAAGCAAAGTAGGTCAGTTTACTTGATTCTGCTGCTTGTTGCTTTTTGGGCTGGGCGCAACTAGACGCAAGAAAGCCTGTTCGCGTGTGTGTGTATCCAGCTTAAATTGATTTTTATTGTCATGCGTTTGCTTTATTTAAGCGCATTCTTTTTTTTCAATAATTGCCGATGTCGCAGTTGCTGCAATTGTTCAAGGGAGAAACAACAACGGCGGAAAAAGAAAAAAAAAACTGACACACACACGCACACTATGACGCCGGCATGTCGCGCGTCGCAACAACAAGAACATGCATAAGTCACATTTAGTTGATTTGCTTCTCACTCGCACTCACTCACACACACAAACATATGCCCGCTGTCTGTGTGTCTACTTAGATAATGGAAACATTGAAACTACGCAAAACTATGAGCAAAAAAGCAAAGAAGTTCATTTCGCTACTTCTACTCTTTTTTTGTTATTTTAGGGCTTTCCAACACTCATCATCACTCACTTTTCGCACAATCGTGTTGTTGTTGCTTCTCTAATGTGAATATCACTTAAAGCTCTAAGCTAATTTTGCAGAACGAAACACAATTTGAATGTTTTTTTTCGTTTAATATTTCTTCTAATTTTTGCGCCCACGACGACCGAATGACTATTAGGAAAGAAAACAAAAAAGAAAAAAAGTAAAAACACACAGACACACGCACTGACGACACACCAACAAAACAACAGCAGGCGTAAAATATTTTATAATTTTTGCTGTTGCTTTTCGCCGTTGAATTATTATTTGTTGTTGTTGTACCAACTACGTCGCGTATTTCGGAAAAAGACGACCGCAAAATGCAAAGAGCATTTAACTACTGAAACTAAAATATAAACGGCAAAGAGAGCAAGGCGCAAAGCAAAGCAACGTCGCCGCGCCTCACCGAATGGCCAAAGCAACGGTCGACAGTCGACACAACGGGACAGAGTGGGACGGTGGAACACAGTCGCGAAGTTAAGGCAAAAACACAAGTACTAGCCAGTGGTGTACGTTGAGCTCTTTCCCGTCATTTCTAGCCTTTTTTTTAGCGACGATTGATCAATGTCGAAGTCGAAAACTGCTTTTATTTATTTTCTTGTTGCTTATCTAATCAGTTATCTATCATATTAACAAAAAATCTGTTATATTCATTTTATTTTAAGTTTATGCAATATTTAAAAATGATTTTCTTATATCATTGTAATTTTTACGGCCAAAAGTTGGCAGCACTGTGGCAGCATTGGAGCACCGTTGTCAGAGAGAATCAGAGAAGAGAGAGAGAGAGAGGGAACCAGCCGGCTACGCGGCTGCAAAGCGACAATAAATGCCAAAGTCGTCTTCGTTACTGTTGTTGCTTTTGTTTATAAAGCAAAGGCAAGGCAAAGGCACAACTACATACACATAAACACACATGCACATGTGTGTACATGATGAGTGAGCAACACTTGTGAAAAAAGCGAAAACGAGGCAGCAACAGCAGCAGCAAGTAGGAGAAGTGCCAATATGCGTTACGTTCAAGTTGTCTTGTGGTGTTGCCAGATGGATGACGGCAACAGTTGGCAGCTGTCTGGCAACACTTCCCCAACGTAAATGTGAGCGTTACGTGCTACATTTTCGAAATTGATAATCCAATTAAATACATCGTGAAATGTGCAAAACTGAGAATAAAATTACTTGCACATAAGGCAGGAATTGACGCCCGGCTTTGACAACATTTTTGATGGCTGTCAAGTGTAGCGCGATAAAAGCTCTAAGAAGCAACAGCAGCCTGCTGAAGCGCCAATCAACCTGCAAGTCAATACAAGCATTGGGCATTGGTGTTGGCGTCGACGTTGGCGCTGGCGCGCCGCCGCCTCTCTTGTTTGCCCGTGGTGCGTTGCTCTCTTTACAAATTGTTGCGCTTTTCAACACACATGCACGTTTAGAGCGTGCGTGTACAGAATACACATACAGATCTCGCGCAACTCAACTTTAAGTCGTTGTCGTTGTGGTTGTCGACTGCTCTCCCGAATCGAAAAGTGCAACAACTTACGCTCTTACTGCCAGCGATTACGTCACGCATTCGCATTGCATGCGTGCGCCAAGACGTATAACCACTGTGTGTGTTTGTGTGTGAGAGTGTGTGAGCGAGAGTATTTGTATGTACATATGTATGAGCAGTCAGACGGCAGAGGCCTCGTCTCAACTATTTGTTATTTCCGGCCAATTATTGTTTTATTTTTGTTTTGTTTACGCGCGGCTATCATAGCCGACGACGTCGACGTCAACGTCAACGTGGTTGCTGCTGCAAACATTTGAAGCTGCTGCTGTTACTGTGCTGTTGGCGCCGGCTAATTTCTTCTCATTGCGTGTATGAATGCGAGTGCTAATGTGTGTACATATGTATGTGTATGCGTGTGTGTGTGTGACCGCAAAAAAAACGGGCAAAAACTGCTACAACTAAGTAAATAAAAGAAAAGCGGTAAAAACAGTTGTAAGCAGGCTGTCGGCAACCGCTGCTTAAGGTTAATAAAAAAACATTTCGACTTCATTTCGGTAGTTCAATGGCCTCAATAAAAAAAAAGTAGCAGCAACAACAGCGTAAGCAACGCCGCTGCTTACAGCCGGCCGGCTTGATCGTAAATTGCTGATAACGCTCACTGCGCGGCGACTGCGCTGCCAGCTAACTGGCAGCACCGCTGTCGCATGTGTGCTTTCGTCGGAATAACCGAGACGAAAAAAGCTCCACTTTGCTGCGCGCATTTGTCATAGAAGCGCCGCAACACAACAACAAGACAACGGACAAACAGTGTTGCCGTGCTGCCTGCATAAAATGTGCAATGGCAAGTGCGCTCTTATTTAAGCTCTCGCTCTCTCGCACTCTTTTGCGGTCGCGCTGATCTCGCAATGCAGCTGTCGCCGCGCAGCGCGCAGCGAAATGAAAGAAGGAAGCGCACACAACGAAATGCGGCTAAAATTGACCCCCAACAAAAGAAAAGAGGGTGAGGGCGAGGGTGAAAGGCATAATACTGCTATTGTATGCTGCCGCACACACAACCCTTTCCCTCTTGTGCACATTTTCGTGAGTGAGTGAGTGAAATGCTTTCTTCCCTTATCAGGCGGCATTGGTCAAAAGTGGCCGCTACCTGTGCGTGTCGAACACACAAGCCACCAAGGACCACAGGATCAAGCATCAAAAGAGGGGTTGCGAATTGCCAAAAAAAAAAAACACACAAAAAAAACCAAAAAAAATTGCAGCTGCTGCTGACGCGCTGCAAGGAGAGGAAGAAAGTGTTGGTCGTCGTCGTGAACCCGGCGAACCGTTGAAATAACGGTTGACGCGTTCTATAGAAGAAAGTCGAGTCGTCGCGGCTGCGGTTCGCTATTTCAGCAGTTTATGCTACGCCGCTGCTAATTCTCGATCATCAGGATCATCATGATCACCGTTGCGGCGGGAGCTGCACGTGTCGCGACAGTTGGTCGACATGCGCGCGAAATAGCCAAAAAGAAAACAACAACAACAACTGTGAGTGTGACATCGAGGGGCATGCCACAAATGTCGTTGCAGTTGCCACCACTTGCAGCAAACGCGAAACATGCTGCCATTAGTTAAGAGAGAATTCGCATCAAACTAAGCGCTGAGAAATCAAGCGCAGCTCTAGTTAAAGCTTCAAAAGCTTAAAAGCTTGGGGGTTACGTTGAAGTACTGAATGTCGGAGTCTGGTTAATCGAGCTTTTACTGTACACGTTGTGTGCACATTATGCATAATGCTAGTTGAGGTAAAGAAACTCGCCCGTCTCACGCTTCCCGCCAGCCTTTAGTTGTTGTGCTTTATTTTATTCTACTTTTTTTTTTGGTTTTGGCCATGAGATTCTGAGACTTCGTTGCGCTGTGCTCTCAGTTCGCTCTGCTCTCCCTCTCGGCGCGCTGCGTCTCGCTCGCACACACTAGAGGGCAGCATTCTTGAAAAACTAAGCCAGCAGTAACACGAATCTCATCATCATCGTGCCACAACAACAACAACAACAACAACAACAACAGCCGCTGAATGTGTTTGTGTGTGTTTGTTGTGTCGTTGGATTCTTGGAAATTTCTAATGAACACAAACACAAAAAGGAGCACACAAAAATGTAGAGAACAAAAACAAAAAAAAAAACCCAAACGAAACGAAACGAAAAAGAAAAAAAAAAACGAAACCGAAATAATGTGGATCAAACGCACGCTAAATGAGTACAAACAAGCGGAACGTGAGAAGAGAAGCCCATGAGAAGCGAGTAAGGTACACACAAAAACAAACACAACACAGGCAGAAGAAGAAGAAGAAGAACACACACAGAATGGGTTTCTTAGATAGATGGTGGATGGATGAGGGCAGCAGGGCCCAAAGACACGGACACGTAGAGACGAGTGTGAAGCTCGCCGGCTGGCAGCGCTTTAAGCTGCTGTTAAAAGGCAGCTTTCGCTGAGTGAGAAGCTTTTTGATCATCGTTGCGAGTCGCTTGGACAGTGCTCAAGTGTGGCTCCAACTGATGATTGCAATTCTCGATTCAATCTGCGGTCTTGGCGGGAAAACAAACAATCAAAGCTGCAAGCGCAGAGTTAGGGCAGGGCAGTGCAAGTGCTTTGCTTTACCTGGCGTCGAAGCTGGAGCTGGGACTCTACCTGACTCGTCTCGTTTGCAGCGTGCTCGCTTGCACTTGTGGCGGAATTTGCATCCTGTTTGGAGGAACCAGCCCCGAAACTCGTTGTCCTTCTGCTCTTCCGCTTGCCGGCCACGCCTCCGCCACCGCCACCGCCACCGCCCACGCCTTTGTGGCTGACCTGGTCAGAAGCTGGCCTTGGCGTGCGCTTCCTTCAATTTGGCTGCGATTTCATTCAAATGCCGCAATTGAAACGAGTTTGAAGCGCTGTGTGTGTGTGTCGTCGTCGTGGTCGCCTTGAATGGAGCATAGTACACTCACACACACACACACACACACAGAGAGAGATGCGCGCGCGCGGAACACAAGGTCAGCGTCGTGGCGCAGCTGCTGGGAGCGGAGGCAACGCGGCGTATGCGCGATCTAAGCACAACCCCACAACAGCTGCCCAACTAATTTGACTGTCAATCAAAGCAGCACCGAGCACAACTCGAGGGCAAGCAACAAACGAGAACGAAAAGGAAAAAAGTAGGTTGATCATCGATGGGAATCAAATAGGAGGCAGCCATGCAAGGATTAGAGCGCCCTAGCAAAAGATACAAAGATACAAAGCACACGGAGACAATCGACCACAAAGGCGAGCAAAGCTACGACTGGGGTAGAGCCACCGGCGATTAGATCCTAAGAAACGCTCGCTCTCTCTCTCACTCTCCCTCTCACTCTCTCTCTCGCTGTCTGTCGCTGTTTTGAGTGCGCAACAAATTGGGCAAAGGACACGCAGGAGTAGGAATAGCTTGTGTGTGTGATCTGAGAAGCGCGAGAACAGCAGCCAAAGTGTGCACAAATCCTTTTGCGTATAATTAAAAATAAAAGCAGGAAAAAAAGAGGAATGCACACGGAAATGTGAGAAACTCGTTTATCCGCAAACAAGGAAATGAGGGAAAACAGCTCTAAGTATCTAAGGCTGCCACCAGACGAAACCTGAAACAAACACACACACACACACACACACACAGCACTCAAGACTGTGTGTAGAGATCTCAGGTCGAACCCTTTTCTAAGCATGCAACAGCGGCAGCAACAGCTCCTGGATGCCCCTGACGCCGCGGCATGTTTTCTTTGGCGGATTAAACGAATGCTACAGAAAAAGATTTCACATTTCAGATTTCAATTTCTGCCTCGTTCTTGTTCCACATCCTCGTCGTCGTTGCGTCTTCGTCCTCTGCCTCGCCACCTCGTCTCAGGTTATGATGAAATTCCTTTGGCTGTTTTGTGCTTCCTTTTTTTTTTTGGTTTTTTTAGAAATTAGTAAAGTATTTTTTGTCCCCCTTGTTTGTGTTTGTCCCTCCTCTGCTTGCCACAGACGGCGCCGGCGTTGCTGCTGCACAGCCTGACGTCGCCTGCAGCGTCGACTGCGACTGCGACTGCGACAGCGACAGCGACGCTTAGCTGCTTAGCCGTTGTTGCAACAAGCGGCTTAACACGGTTTCATAGCGCGCGGCGTCTGATTCTACCTCACACACTACACCACACTACACTACACACGCTCGGAGCTGAAAGCTTGCTTTCTACCTGAGCTTAGAGCACACAAAAGCTGCTTGCTTTGAAAGCTCCTAATTTGGGGAATAGCTGGCATAGGATTTCAGTTGCTACAACGATACGATCTCTGCCGAGGAGCTGAGCTGTGTCACACGCAGTGCCGTGTTGCATGCCGCAGCCAAGTATATCAATTTTGTGTGGCACATCGCACAGCGCGGTTGTTGTTGGGGTTGCGCGTTGCGCGTTGCGCCTACCCAGCGCTACCCTCCCAATCCTAAGCAAAGACGCTAGGTAGCTGCTCGAGAGGTAGGCAGGCAGGTAGGTAGGGCAGGGCTGCTTGCAGCGCTTCCTAGAGCTGTGACAATGATAATAACTTGCCCCCCCTCGTTGGCTGTGATCTCAGTGTTTACTTACACCACTTGAGCTTAACTCGAGCGCGGCCAGTTGATGAGGGTCGAGCCAGAATGTCCTCGTCGTCGTCGTCGGTGAGTTGGGTAGCGCTTTTCTAGGTCTCTGAGAGCTTTTTTTGCTCCTCAAAACCAACGACAGCTTCTGCTGTGATATGCCCAATTTATCACAGGAAATTAGCTGCTATTTAGCAACGTTGTAGGTTTGCCAAAAAGCAACAAAAAAAAAAATGAAACGAGAAGCGAAAAAAAGGGTTGCGTCGGGCGGAAGAGGGTTGCGGGAGATAGCTGGCCACATACTCCCAAGCTCAGGCTCAGCGTCTCAGGCAGCGGGTGTGCGAGGAGGCTAGCGTCTTGTTATTTGGCGTGATAATTTGTGCAATTGTGGATTGCAGATACAACCCCAGCGAGCGATCGAGGCGCGGCAGGAAAAGAGGGTCGACCTGGGCCCCGAGCTTAGTTTTTCTGGTCTCGTTTGGCCGAAGGTTAGCCGAAAAAACTAGCGTTGTCAGCACGTGAATAGGGCGTATCTAAAACGTTATAGCGCCATTTTGCAGACACGACTTCTGCAACTAATTGACCGCCTTGGGGGTGTCCACGACATGATTAGCCTACCACTCTCAAGTGCCAGCTGAACTCGTCCAATTCTTTGCGAAATACTCGACTCTAACGCTAAGCAATCCTAAGTAGAATCAAAAGCTTTCAGAGGCTGTCAGTTAGTGATAGAGCCGCCTTGCTCCACGTTGAATGTAGGGAAAAGCTTTCAGAATGAAGGCTACAAAGCACTACAGCAGGAAATGGGTGGGGAGGGGAGGTGGAGTGGAGGAGAGGAGAGACTACTAGAGTAAACTACGTTTATTGATTACAGAGCGGGTGGAGACGACACATTGTATATGCATGGAAGTAATGATGAATCGAGGTAATTACAAAGAAGGTTGGTTGCGTGGGTTTGTGGGGTATACTTTTGGGTTGTTCTTTTTTTTCTCGGTGTAAGTTGTTTCATTTTTCTTTTCGTATGTCTGACAGGATAATACACACACACTCACACACACATATATATATGTATATAGATATGTATATGTATGTATATATGCGTGTGTGTGCGTGTGGATGAGGATATAAAGGAGTTGAGCGATAAATACCTTGAGGTGCCAGCACCTTCCAATTGCTGCCGGTCTAGTGGCGGATCGAAGATTTGCTCGCGATCCTCTTTTGATAATTCCAAATCGGCGAATTGATCCAGTTCGGAAGCCATCTTTGCGAATATAACTGTACCTTCTGCTTTCTTTAACTGCCTGCTTCGATAGCGTCTCTTCCTCTTCCTCTTCGCTTGCTGCTGCTGCTGCTGCTGCTTTTGTGCTTTTCCTTGCGAGTCTTGTGCTTTATGCCTTTTGCTTTTTTTGCTTGCGTGTGTCTTCTTCTTTTGCTCCTGCTTCTGCTTCTTGTTCGTTTGCTTCAATTACTTGCTGCGCGGCGTGTGTTAAAACTTTTTGCTTTGTGCTTCTTGTAGTTGTTGTTGTTGGTTTCTTGTTAGCTTGCAATTTTGGCTTTTTGATTCACTTTCGTCTTTTGCGTGTTTGTTGTTGTTGTTGTTGTGTTATAACAAGCGGGCGGCGTGTGACGGGGAGCACAATTTATAGATATATATATATATATACGTATATATATATATATAATGTATGTATATATATAAATATATATATATATATTTAACTTTTCTTTACGGTTCGTTCGTGCAAAAAAAATAAATATGCTTCTCTCTCTATGTATATATATAGATATATATATATATATACACACGCGCGTATTTATCAATAATAACAATTTCGCTCGCGGTCTTTTTGCTACTTCTTGGGTAACTTTCAACGGGATTGAAATTGAAATGGGAATTGAATCAAAACACTTGGCGAACACACTTTAGAATTTTGGGCGATGTTTTTCCGCAGATTTTACTTGTTGTTGTTGTTGATTTTTGGGGGGTTTTGCAGGCGTGGAATGTTTCAAAAAAAAAAAAAATAATAATTTTGTTGCAGGACGTTTTTTTTTTGTGCTTTTATTTCACGCTCTGTTTGCGCTTTGAGTCATGTCCTTTCACGTTGTTACGTTTTCGCGTCGTTACTGAATATGAAGTGCAACAAAATTAAGAATTTAGGCCAATTGTTGATTATTGTTGCTTTTGTTGTTGTTGTTTTTGTTGCATTGTTTGCTGCCTTTCTATGTTGCTGATTTTTATGTTGTTGTTCTTTTTTTGTTGCCCGCGCGCGCGTTTTCAAAAACGTTTTTTCCGTTTGAATTTCGAGAGAGAAAAAAATGAGTTGTTGCTGTGGCACGATGCGATGCGAAATGAAAATGTGGTAAATGTGTCAAATTTGGCCCAAAAAGGATGAAAACCTGCAAGACAGAAAAAGGAAAATATACACTTAAGCAAGCAGTTACAATTATAGCTAAAGAATGTTTGCGAGTGTGAGAGCAGGAGAGTTGTATATAGAGCAAATTACGGCACGCATGTAATGTTAAGTGTGCTTAGCAGTGGGAGCAGCCCATTCGAACGACCCGCCGCCCACTGTTAACGCCATTTGCAATCAGCAACAGCTGTTGCAGCAGCGATCGCCGGCCGGCGACATGTTGCTAAGCACAAACACAAAAGCGACAGCAAAAAAAAAAAAACCAAAAATGAAGAAGCTCTCTTCACATCGTCGAGTTGAGTGGGCGCGCACGCTGCTTTGGCGTTTGACAACGCGTTCGTATTAGAAGAGATTAAACAATGCGTAGCGAGAGAGAGAGCGAGCGGGCAGAGGCCGCCAAAACTCAAGAGAGTGGGAGAGCGCATACTTTGTGCTGCTGCTGTTAGTTAATTTAAGTGGTGCTGCTGCTGCGCTGCTGCCACCGTCGTCGTCATGTTGACTTTGATCTTGGCCTGTGCGTTCGTGTGCGTATGTGAGTGTGTATGTGCGTTGGTGTTGCTTTTCGGCAATTGTTTTTGTTGCTGGCAATATTTTTTGTTTGTGGTGTGGTGAATAAAGTAGGTGAAAAGGCACACAAAAAAATTCATTTTGCAAAAGCGGTCCAAAAATGGAGAAAATTCTTAATGTTGTAGTTGTTGTCGCGCTCTCTTGTTGCTTGATAATTTATTATTTTTGTTTGTTGTTAAGCATATGTTTCGCTCTTTCGCTTACTTGCTGCTGCTATGCGTATGTGTGTGTGAGTGCGTGTGTGTGTGTGTTTGCAGTTGTTGTCGCTGCTTATGTTTAGTGTGTGCGTGTCTGTTGTTGTTGCTGTTGTTGTAAATTCGGTGTGCAGATGATGTCAGAGTGCCTTTTAAATTTTTGTTTTTGCGCGCATGTTTTTTTTTCTTTTTGCATTTGCGTGCGTTTTCTGTGTTTGCGTTTTCTGCTTTGACTTTGCGCTGCTGCTTTGATTCGTTAATTATGTAAAACAAAAAAAAAACTGTTAGTAAAATAATGTTTTGCACAAAATGAAAACTGAGTAAAGAAAATGCCACACACACACTCAAACACGCACGCACATAAGGCAAGACAATGTGCCACGAAAAAAAAGCAGCCCCTTCGCTCTGCTATGTCGCTGGCTCCACCTCCCCCTCTGTCCAACACAGCGACTAGTCACAAAATGCGATGTTCTTTTTGTAGTTGTTGCTAATTATTTGACGACGACGATTAAGCGCTGCAACAACAACAACAAGTTGCTCCTGCTTTCAGTTCATTTCATTTTTATATATTTTAATTATACATTTTTGGCAATTGTAAAAACATCGCAGCGCCAACGTACAATACGTGTGTATTTCGTGTGTGTTCAGTCTGTGAGTGTGTTTATGTGCGTGCGTACGATTCTACATGTGTGTGTGTGTGTGTTATTGGCTTTGAATGATTTCGCTTGTCTATTTTATGTTCGGTTTTGTGGGGGATTTCATTTGATTTTTTTCTTTTACTTTTTCTTTGGCGTTTTCTGCGCGCTCTTTTTGCTTTTTTATTCTTTCGTTTTTTGTCTTTGATGATTTCTTTGCTTACGTTTTGGGAACGAACGAACGTATGAAGCAGAAACAACAACAGATCAAGATCACTTTGTGTTGCTTTGTTTTTGCAGAGTAACAAAAAAAAACTATTTACGAACAAACTCACAACAACAAGAGAGCGAGAGAGTGTAGGAAGAACAACAACAAACAAATGAACAAACGAGACGAGACGACGGGCGAGACACGTTTAGTGCATATTTCAAAACTTTTGAATATACGCTGCTTTTCGCTCTTTTTTATTTTGTGCTTTTGCTTTTTGCCGAAAATTAGTTGTGTGTGCCAATGAAAAATTTGCTTTTATTTTATTTTTATTTTTTATGTTTTTTTTGTTTTGTGTCGACCTTCTTGCTGCTGCGGCGTTCCAAATACAAATGACGGAACGAAATTGTATTTTCAAATACAAAAATGAACGAAGTGCATGAAGTATTCTGGCGACGTTGACAGCGACTGAGGCAGCGACGGCGGCAGCGCAGAGCAGAGCATGTGATGGACACAAAAGGCGAGAGCGCGAAAGAGAGAGACAGAGAGCGTGAGAGAGAGAGGGCGCGCAAAGCGGAGTGCGTAACATTTATCACTTAAGAGTTCCACTCAAGTACGTTTTTATTTTTTCGGGGGCCGCCAACGCTCTGCTCTCTTGCCTTAGCCGAAATTCCTATACACACACACACATACACAACATACGCAGCGGCAACGGCAACGGCAGCGACAACGCCAGCAGCAGCAGCAGCAGCAGCGGCAGCAGCAGCGACAGCATGGAGCGCGACCGCAGCTAAGCGAAAGACACAAGCACAATGTGCGATGTTTTTATGTATTGCCCCTCTCACAACGACGCGAGTATGTGTTTTGTGCTTGTGTGTGCGTGTCTTTTGCCGAAAATTTTTAATGAGTGTGAGTGGAATAAGAAATGAGCGGCGCCGTCGTCGTCGTCGTCGCCGCCGCCGCCGCCGCCGCCGCCAAAAAAACATCTGAGTACCTTTTTCTTAAGATTTGTGGCTATTCTCTAAAACTCAACGTTCGCTGATAAATGCAGAGTTTATGCTCATTGTCAAAAAACTCTTGAGTACATTTTTTTCGGCAATTTTGCTAAGATCGCTGTGTAGTCGCTTAGTTTATTATTCGGCTCGCAAATGCCGACTCAAATTGAGCGAGTGAGCGAACGAGTGAAAGAGAATCAACGAAGGGGCGCGCGCAGGCTGCATAAATGGAACCGGGAGCTTTGGCTACGGTCAAAGGCACACTTGGCATTAAACGAGTGTCTGTGTGTAAGTGCGAGTATGTGCGTGTATGTGAGAGCAGATGCCAGGATAATGTCGTCGCTGTCGCTGCGCAGCGTCGCAGTCGCTGCCAACGTTAGCGTTGCCAAAAAATTGAATGCGGCGGCAACAACGACAACGACGACGACAGCGGCGCTTAAGCGTTAAAAGGAAGAAGGAAGCAGCAAAGGAAGTGAACTGCGAAGGCAAACAGAAGCGAAACTCACACACTCAGTTGAAGATACCTCACATGTGTGTCTGTGTGTGTGTGTGTAGATAACTACATGAGAACCTTTATACATTTCTACTTATATACAGATTGAGCTCGTTTTACTAGTACATACCCTGTAAATACAGATTCGGCAGTGTCTGAATAGCGAATTATTTACTGATAAGCTGCATAAAACGCCAAGCTTCTGTTTAAAAGGTTCTTGAAATTTATTGGGGCTTATCGCCAACAAAGCACAATATTTCAATCCACCAAATTTCTCAGA
Organism: Drosophila rubida; assembly: GCA_035046165.1. NCBI lineage: Eukaryota > Metazoa > Arthropoda > Insecta > Diptera > Drosophilidae > Drosophila > Drosophila rubida. The sequence continues at coordinate 17,074,437 of JAWNOF010000023.1, read as the reverse complement.
ATATTTAATTACTTTACACGAAAATATTTAAATAGCAATACACATTTCGAAAAGCTAGTTTGAGTGCTTGCTAAAGGTTTCAAATAACAATGAATAATTATTTAAGCGAACGTAATCGAAAATTGTTTTCCTATATACTGTTAAATCACTCTCTCTGAGCTGATAAATGTTATTTACATTAAATAAGATAAAAGTAAAAATGAATAGTTTAATTGTGCATTCCAAAAACGATTTCTAGTGATGCAAATTTAAGCGAACTTTTGTTAAAAATGCGTTTGCCTTAAAGAAAACCAATCTGTAAAAGCGACGTCGTAAATGATTTTATTACAGAACATCAGTAAAATTGTTGCTCTCAAAGTCATAAATACGTAAAACAAAAATTTGAGTACCTAAGAACGACTTATTATAATTGCAACGTTAAAAGAATGTTTAAGCTTTGCTTTTATTTCAAATATATCAACATTTTGTTGAATCTTTAAGATAAACTAATAGCGCAGTTAAATCAAAAGTTTAGCGGAAATTCACAGGATTTGAAGTAGAAGCTGTTAAGCCAACGTGACCTCAATCAGCGACAACAAGCCATAAATAAAAACGCGTGGGGAGTGGGGAGTGGGGAGTGGGGAAAGTGCGTCCTGTGGCTGAGCCATATGTTTCGAGTGGGGAAAACAAACTAGACAAGCTATCAATACGTCAGTGCAAAAGCTCTAATTGCAGGCACAGCGACAACAAGAGGGAGAGCAGAGCGCGAGAGGTGGACGGTGGCTGTCAGTCTGCGGTGGGAATCAAAACAACACTCTGAAGAACGCGTGCGAAATGCAAGCCACACACTTGTTGCGCTCACTGCAGCTGCATTCGTTCGTTCTCGCTCTCGCTCTCGTTGTCGCTCGCACTCGCAGGCCAGGTGCAAGGCAAGCGAAGAAGGGGACAAAGGAGAGTGAGAGCCACGCACGCGTCGCAATCAAAACAAAATCAGCGTGGAAGGGTTTTGGCTGTTGTTGCTACTGCTGCGATTGCAATTGCAGTTGTTGAAGGAGACATTAATTGACGTTTAATATGTGGGCAAGAGACGAGAGCAGCGACAAGGGGTGGAAGCCCCTAGTGGCCGAGTGCTGTGCTGTGCTGTGCTGTGCTGTGCTGTGAGTGCGAGCGAGACGAGTCAATTAAAGTGCGAAAGCTTTGCATGGCCTTTTTGTCCGCACAAAAAGTGCATCCTTTTTTGTTGTATCACAAAAAGGGGCACGCATCCGGCCGCAAGGGGTTAAAGGTGAAAGCCACTGCCACTACCACACATGGGGTTGCAACACGCTGTTGCAAGCAAGCAGTGCGTGCTGTTGCATTGGTGCTGCAGCCGCAGTGGCAGTGCGACGGGGTCAGGGGTGAAGGGCCAGAGGTCAAGGGGCACCACAAGAACCCCAGGAGGGTGCGTTGTGGGCGTGCAACAATTTCAAATTCAATCTGCATGCCAATGAGCGTCGACTTCACGCAGCGAGCGCCCTTTCGTCGCACGTTGCAGCGACTGCAGCAAAAAGGGTTGCCTCTGCGTGTGCCTGTGTGTGTTTGTGTGTGTGCGGCAGCAGCACAACAAGTGCAACACAAAAATGGCGCGCGCAGCAGCAACTGCAACGACGCCAGCAACCCTGCAAAGTATGCAGCAATAAAACGCACAGGCAGCCTGACCCCCCCGCTCCGCTCCACTCCACTCCCACCCAACCGCAACAATTGCGTTTGTCAGAGTGAGAGCGAAAGCAAGCACAAGAGAGCCGACAATAGGCCGTTGCCATTTCAATTGGATGCTTGCAAATGTCTGTGCGTGTGCGTGTGTGTGTGCGTGTTTATGTGGCTGAACAGTGCAATGCAAAGTGCACTACAGATGTGACGCTGAGAGCCACTGGGAAAATGGCGACGGCAACCGCGACAATTACTGTTGAAGCGTAGTTGGAGCACAGGCGTGTTAGATCGGTTCAAATACAAATACGTTGATGGCTGCATCTTACACAACTTCAAACAATATTAAATTAATCGCTGGCAAATTAAGAGAGTGATGACTTAAGCAGCAGCTGCTTGGTAGACTGTAAGAGCATTCAAAGTTAGATTGCAATGCATCGCTGAGAGCGGCTGACAAAATGGCGGCATCGATAACAGCAGCAACAGCGTGCAGAAGTGTATAAATTTGATCAGCAGGCAAGACGCACGCGACTGAGTGCATGCAGGCGAAAATTGGCACTGAGAGCGACTGCCAAAATGGCGCCACCAACAGAAGGCAGTGAAGTAAAACTGAGCTTGACGCAATAGATCTGAACAAGACATACGCAAAAGAGCATAAGCTAAGAGAGTGTGTGGGTGTGTGCAGTTCAGTAGTAATTGCAAATGCAAATGAGAGCGGCTGGCAAGATGGCGGCAGCTGCAGCAAAGCTCAAAGCAATAGATCAGACGCACAGACAGTGAATGAGTGAGTGAGAGAGCGACGTGAATTGGGTGAGTTGGCAACAACAAATCAAAAGCTGTCGCAAGAGTTATGAGAAGCAGCGAGAAACAATTAAAGCAGATGCTTAAGCCCGTGTGTGTCTATTGTGCGTGTGTGTGGCGTGTGAATACAACAAGAGGACACAGGCCGCCACGGCGCAGAGGACGAGGCGAAGACGGGGCCAGGAACGAGAAACAGGACCAGTTGGCAACCCGCCAAGCAAAAGCAGAAAACAGGACATTAAACAATTGAAAACGAAATGGCATAAGGAAAGCAAACAGCAAACGGCAAAGACGAAGCGCACACACACACACACACACACCCAAACACACAGGCAGATATACAGACAACACTCGCACACACACACACATACATACACATACATACGCGAGCAGACAAGTAATTCAATAAGCGCAAACGGGCCACAGAGTGGATGGAAGGGGAAGGGGAAGCTGATAGAGCTAGTATGTACTATATTATATAATTTAATTGTGCGAGCGAGAGGCAGCCAAAGAGCGCGCGCGGGCAAGCTGGCGAGCAAGCGAGCGAGAAAGAGAGCTGGCCCTAAGCTTATTACGGGAGCATGCAAAGGACGTGAAACGAAGAACGCGTCGAGCTCAAGGACACAGCGAGCGTTTCCAAAAAGTTTTTCGTATTTCATTTTTTCCTTTTTCTTATTGTTGTTGTTGCGGTACAGTTACGCTGCTACAGCTTTGGCTACGCTTTTTCCTTTTTTTTTTATTTTTTTTTTGCCACTGATCTCATTAGTGCAACAAGGCGGGAGTGGGGAGTGTCTGCAGTCACCTCATTTCCGCGTCTGTGGAATGCGTTGCCCCAAGCGCAACGTAATCTAATTTTACGCTCCCTCACTCTCCCTCTCTCTCTCTCTCACTCTCACTTTCGTTGGCGTCTTCCACAGATTTCGCGGCTGTTGAACTTTCGAATTGATTTGAAAACATTTTGCGCGCTTTTCGTTCGCGAGCCCCCTGCGATGCCACGGGGAGTCGCCTCTTCTGCCGTGCCACACACTTGAGAATGCATTAAATTTAGCCATGCCACAGACAGAGACACAGTCGCAGCCGCTATGTGGATTACCCACCACACGACGACGACGACGACGACGACGCCGCCAGACACACAAGATATACAATATTTGTTTGCAACTTCTTCCATTCATGCCACGCTACCTCCGGCCACCGCTTGCCCCCGCCCGGCATTTAAAATAGACGCCATTCCCGCCGATTCGAAAATAGGCTGCAACACAATGTTGCACGCACTGTGGCATGTGGCACTGAGACACACAACAATAAGCTTGAAGAAGAACTCTGCTAGCTGCTCACCTAACTTTGCCACTTCGATGCGCGCGCGATGAACTAGACCAGGTAACTTTCGGTCAAGTGTGGCACAGTCATTTAAGACTAGAAAGCGCACTCCAAATAGGAGTTGCATTGATAACTAGGCGCATTGTTCTATCGGTTAATGATTATGCCTAACAAAACTAAGTAAAATTTCATCAACATTGTTATTGGTTGTTTTCAACTCCCAACGATCGCTTGCTGGTATAGATAACATACACAGTTAACTAAACTAAAGAGATGAGCGGGTCTAGGAACAATATAAACCACACCTGGTTGAAGAGTGACAGACTAAGGATTTGTCAAGAAAACTCCTTGCGCTCCACTCTCTCGATGTTGGAGGTCAAAAGTGTGGTAACGTGTGAATATCTGCTTAGTTTTTAAGAATCGACTGCAGAGCAAACAATGCTCGTTGGTCAACGTTGGTGTGAAGCGTGCGTTGCTATACTTACAGATTAGTTGCGAGTGGAGTGATTGACTGCAGATGATTGATGACTAATGGACTTGGCTATTTTGGCGAGTGCGTTCAATATCAAGTTGCAGATTCCAGTAGGGATGCGATATCAGCTGATGGTGGTGTCGGTGATCGAAGGTCTTCGCTGAAAATGATTGAGCGATGAGTTGTTGATTGATGCCAGCAGCTCACGCTCTCACTCTCTCTCTCTCTCTCTCTCTCTCTTTCTCTCTCTATCTCCCTCTCTCTTTCTCTTTGTCTGTCTTACTCTCTTTTTGTCTCTCTCTCTCTCTCTCTCTCTCTCTCTCTTTTGGTTATATTAGATGTGTTTCGGAGTTTGCTTGATTGATGCGATTGACTGATTGACCGTCGTCGTTCGGGACACTACAGATTTTTTTGCGTGTGTTGGGGCTTGATCGAAAGTCGAAAGTCGGCTATAGGCTAGTTCATCAAGTGCATGCATACATATGAATTGGGGAATTTAAATGAAGTGCCGAAACGAAAACGAAAAAAAAAAAATTAATTGGAAATTGTATTTGAAATTGTTTGTGGAAAACGACAAAAAAAAATATGTGAGAGTTTTGTGTGTGTGTTGGGAATTGCTCGGACTTTGTTGTGTGTGTTTTTTAAATACGTTTTTGGATTTTTATTTTGGGAAGAATTTTTTTGTTGTTGTTGTTGCGGTAGAAAAAATTGAAACTGACAACTGGACGACTGGACGTGTGCAATGTGGCAAATGGGAAATGAACAAACCAGGCTGCCCCGTCCAAATACCCAGGCCAGTGTTGCAAAGCGACGTCGAGCATAGCAGGCGCTTTAATTTGATTGATTTTCGAGGCGCCGACAAACACAAAAGACAGAAGACAGAAGAAAACGGAACAGAGCAGGAAAACTGTTTTTTTCGAAATTCATTTTCCTTTCGGTTTTTTGGGCAACTTATCGATTTTCTTCATTCTTTTTTTTTTTTGCGTAGGTGACAGAAAAGCAAAAAAGCAAAAAAAAGAACACAGACGACGAGGAGTCAGCGGCAGAGCGTCAGAGAGAGAGAGAGAGAGAGCGAGAGTGAGCGGGCACAGCGGCCAGCGGGCGAGAGAGAGAAAGAGAAAGGGGAGTGTGAGCGAGCGATGCTGGGCTGTGTGCGAGAGCGAGACAGCAGGCAGCTGCGTGTAGTGCGTAAGACGGCGACGTCGCTGCCAACGTCGACGCCAGCGGCGAAAAAAGAGGAGAGCGAATGAGAGGCGCAAAGAAAAGTGGAAAATATTTGGAATTTTCGCTGTTTTGCTTACAATTTTATGAATACATGTATCCAAAGTGTGCGTTGCGCGTTATCGCTGTTAGCGGCTGCTATCGGTGTTATCGGTTAGTTACTCTTTCTTTTCTTTTTCGCACTTTGTTTGCACTGATGTGTGTGTTGTTGTTGTTGTTGTTGTTGTTTTTCTATTTTCCCACCAGTCACATAAAAAACAAAATGCACCGAGTTGCGGACGTCGGTTTTGTCGGTTCCCACACAGCTTTGTCGTACTTTGCTTTGCGCGCTTGCTTTAGCTTTTCTTTTACTTTTGCTTTGGCTTTGGTTTTGGGTTTTCTTTTATTTTTTCTTTTACGGATTCGAGAGCTGACTGAGAGACGAACGAACGAACGAACGCGCAGCACGGCGACGAGTAAACTGGCAACGGCGGCGGACGCTAAAAACGTTTCAATGAAAATTTCTGTGGAAAATCCACACGCAGCAGCAGCCGCAGTAGCAGCAGCAGCAGCAGCAGCAGCGGCCGCAGCGACGCCGACGCCGGCAGAGACGCCTTTGCCTTTTTCCTATCCACGAAAACAGTGAAAGTAATAGTTTGGTTCTGCTTGTTGTTGTTATTATTGCGGCGGCGTCAAACCAAAATGGCTGACACGCGTCTGCATGTGCGCTTGTGTGTGTGCGTGTGTGCGTGTGTGTGTGCGTGTGAGGCGTCTATCCGGCAGTTTATCCGACGCTCATCGCCTGCTGTGTCGCGCAATCGAAGTTCAAGTCGAAGAGCAGTCGTTGCTCTGCTTCTGTTTCTGCTTCTCCTACATCTTCCTAGTCGCACTCGCGCTCTCGTTCTCCCCCCCCCCCCCCCGCCTTCGCCATAGCCTTCGCCTTCACCTTCGCCTTCGCCTATTCCTATCCCACTCTCACTCCCACACACAACCAGAGCCAAACTCCCGCTACTTCGACTCATCGCTCTGCTTCTGCTTTTTCTAACTGTTCTGGCTTGGGCACACGCACAGTGGCCGCCGCCAGTTTGCGCACACTTTAAATTCGTCCTATTTTTTCTGACGATGCCAACGCAACGTATTTTTCACACGTTGCCAATGGATTTATTTTGCTGTTATCCACTTATGTATTTAATTAATTTAAAATGGCATTTGCCATAGAATTCATTTATCTGTCTTGTATGCAATTTGATTATAAAGTGTTGCTGAGTTGGTGAAGTTGTAACGTAGCATATGCATACACTGTTAGCGGGCACTGTGCCGACCTGTGTGGCTCCTCCATTGAACAAGAAATGTTCCAAACGGATAACCGAATATTTTCCATGTGAATGGTTTGTGGCATTTGCCCACAACGATAGCGACGCGGGCAGCGCAGTCGCCGTTGACATTGACGTCGCAACGCAGCAATTTACACGGCGACGAAGAGCGATGGACAAAGTGTAAAGAGAGAGAGAGAGAGAGAGAGAGAGCGGAGAGTTGAGAGTTGAGGATGAGGGTGAGACGTAAGCAAACTCGTGAAAAGCGAATTTTCATTTCATGTTTTGTCACGAAGCGAATGGAGGAGAGCAGCAAGAAAGAAAAAAAACCCAAAATCAACGGAAAATGCGACGAAAACTCACGTTGGCATTGACAACAAGGGTGGCTAAGTCGACGTCGCTGTCGCTGTCACTGTCGCTGTTACAGTCGCCGTCGCGGTCGACGTCGACGTTGACGTCAACGGCAGCTGTGGGCAGCGACACTCTCTGAGTGTGGAAAGAAGGAAAATTCAGCTGCCTACGTCTGTGTGTGCGTGTGCGTGTGTGTGTGTGTGTTTGAGTTTTCCTTTGCTTTGCCTTTTCCTGGCTTCGGCGCGCTGACTGTTGAGTTTTCTCGATTTGCTTCACACGGGAATCCACAATGATTTAAACAATACTCTAACCTAGCCTCGAGGGTCAATCGACAGTCGAAATGCCAGCTCGATTAAAGGTCACACTTCGGATAAGAATGTGGATGCCACAGAAAGCAAACTCTTCGTATGGTTGCTCTAAACTAATGAGGCGATATTGGAAATGGACACTTCCTATAAGAAGCAAGATGATAAGGCACGAAACTAAAATGAAAACTTGAAGCAACGCACAGATGCGGCAAAGATAAAATACAACTTCATATCAATATTTTAATTTCTTTATTGATCCCCTAACTCAAAGATCAACAGAATTAAGTATTTGTCAGAGCATATGTTATTAAAGTGATTAACTGAATGTAAAGAGCATCCAGGTTTCGATATGCTGCAGGCGTGTCATGTTTGAGGCGTCAAGGATTTACCTGTGCTCCTCTCTCAAAGAGCCAGTTGCAGTAGCTTTCGTGTTTGGCGTTGGCTTTCTTCCTGCTCGCAATTTACTGCTTGCCCGGGCCAACGGTAAATGGCAGCCATATTGCGGCTTTGGCTTAGCAAAGTCTGACAACGCCAATACATTAGATGGTTAGTCTTGCATTCGCCACCTCCGCCTCCGCCTCCGCCTCCGCTGCCGCCTCCTCGTCCGCGGTCAGTTGAGTGCGTTTTTAATTGAGTTACCCAGCCATATGCTGCAGATTTCAGCTGCCAATAAACTTAAGCTGGCTAGCTTTGTTCGCAGCAAACACTTCGCCGGGCATAATCATAAAAATAACCGCAATTTATTCTTTGCGTATGCTCAGCTTAAGCATCAAACGAATATACTTCATATATAACATTTAGATAACTTTTGACTAACTGAATGAATGCCAGTTTTTACATTTATTGATCAAAACTCACAAAACTCGTTAAACATCAAAGGAATATACTTCATATATAGATAACTTTTGACTAACCATATGAATGTCAGTTTTTACATTTATCGATCAAAACTCACAAAAGTTTATTAAACATCAAAGGAATATACTTCAGATATAACATTTAGATAACTTATATGCATGCCACTTTTTACAATTTATTGATAAAAACTCACAAAAGTTTATTAAACATCAAACGAATATACTTCATATGTAACATTTATACATCTTTTGACTAACTAAATGAATGCCAGTTTTTACATTTATTGATAAAAACTCAAGAAAGTTTATTAAACATCAAAGGAATATACTTCATATGTAACATTTATACATATTTTGACTAACCATATGAATGCCAGTTTTTACATTTGTTGATCAAAAGTCATAAAAGTAAGTAACTGACTTGAAGCATAAATAAAAATCACCTTTGTATCCCGAAATTTGAAACTTTGGCAGAACACGTAGTCAGTTAATACTTCCGATTGGGTTCCTCAAAGAAACCCCAAGAAACTTTGCAGTTCCGGTTGGATTGCACTAACTTTGCACACTACCCTAACACGAGCACTAGCAACAACAGTGCTTTAACTTCGGTCTCGAGCTCTCCTCACTCTACCTTGTGCCTTCTTCAGTGGCTGTTTCTTAAACTTTCTCTCCTGCGTGCAACTTTGTCTATGACCTTGCGACGGTTTCGCTTTCGCCGTTTTCGGCAGCTTCCTTTGATTTCTGAATGCCCATTTGAAAGGCCTTGCAACGCACCCTGCGAAACGTGCTAGACGTGCAATCGCCAATCGGGGTTGGAGAGAGCGTCCCGTTTTTGGAAATTTCGCTAGTTTTTCAACCCCAGTGAAAAGCGCTCGCTTGCGCCATGGTGTGAGATGAGCCCATGGGGCAGAGCTGTGAATGCTGCTGCGTTGCGTATGCCAGGAATGCCACAGCCGGCCACAGCTACCCTGCCCAACTAGCTGCCACGGCCCACAACGGAACTAGACGTGCAACGCTACGCAATGCGATGCGACGCGACGCGACGCGAGGCGAGGCGTCATCCACCCCCGAGGGAGGAAGCCAGTGCGTAGTTGGCTTTGCGAGCAGCGAACAGCGAACGATTAGCACAGCGTATCCTTGGATCGCTAGCCTACCTAGCCTCGCTCCCCCTCGACAGTCGCTGGCTAGTCTAGCCACCACCAAGAAAGTGCGTTTGCTTTGAGTATCCCGCGTCCCGTTCTCGGCCTGTTGCCGTCTCGCTTGCGCAGGATCAGCCGGCGCCGGATGATAAACGGGTAACGTGGTTGCCTCAACCGAACTCTACCCCTGAACTCTTCCCTTCCCCGTCCCCGGTGCGGAGCGTTTACCCTGCTGCTCTGCTTTAGTTTGCGGCGGCCGCATTGTTGTGTGCGAGCCTTTGCTTTCGCTTTCGCTTTCGCTTTTTATTATTATTATTATTATTTTATTAGATTGCAACCCTCGTCGTGTTGTAACAAGCGCTGTGCGTGCTCTTTGTCCCGTATCGAGTATCCCGTCGACCGTCCACCGTCGACCGTCGACCGTCGACCGTCTTCCGTGTCCCGTGCCAAGCCGAGAGTTAGAGAAAGAGAGAGCGCGACCGAGGGAGAAGTGCGTAAAAAATGTTTGCCAACATTTTTCGCCGAATTTCAAGTTGCCATCCACCTCAATCGCAGACGCAACCTCCACTGCCTACCTCCTCCTCTGCACCGTCTCCCCCTCTGCACGTCGCTGGCAGACGTTGACGTCATGGATGCGCAACTGATGCTGCCGTTGCATCGCGGCATCGTGTCACTTCCACTTCAGCTTGCGTATCACATCGAGGAGAACACCTAATAAGTTAATCGTCAGTCTTGAAAGTGATGCAAGTCTAATTCGTATCCCCAGCCGATTGCTGTCTTTACTTTTCTACTTTTCCTCTCTACTTTTCTATTCTCATCCGCTTTTCTTCACTTGCTCTGATCTGTCTTTGGACTTGTATTCTTTCTCTATTATATCAAGTCTACGAAATCTTTCTCTACTTATCGTCTGTTTCTCTTGTCATCTTTTGTCTCCTTCTGTAGTCATCATCGCTCATTCGCTAACTGCTATCGTTATCGATTAACGGTCAGCAACTATCGATTGCTGTCTTTATCTTCAAGCACTTGTCCTCTCTACAGTTCTATTCTCATCCGCTTTTGATCTGGTTCTCTACTCTGTCTTTGGACTTGTATTCTTTTTCTATTATCGTCTCTATCTCTCATCTCTGTCGATCTACAAAATCTTTCTCTACTTATCGTGTGTCTCTCTTGTCATCTTTTGTCTCCTTATGTACTCATCATCGCTCCCTTTCAACGAATGCTCATTCGTTAACTGCTATCGTTATCGATTAACTGTCATCGACTATCGATTGCTGTCTTTATCTCCTAGCAAGTCGTTCTCTCTGCTTTTCTAATCTGTGTTATGCTTTTCTTCTCTTTCTCTGCTCTGTCTTTGGCCTTGTATTCTTTCTCTAATATCTCCCGTCTCTGCTGGTTTATGAAATCTTTCTCTTGTCATCTTTTGTCTGCTTCTGTAGCCATCAACGCTCCCTTTCAACGAATGCTCATTCGGCAGCTTCGCTAACTGTCCGCGGCTGTTATCGCCAGCGCTATCGTTATCGATTAACGGTCATTGACTATCTGGCATCGTCTGTGACCTGAATGCGTTTTTAATTCCCTTAACAGGAATTAAAGTTATGAGCACTTGGCCGCTTGCTTCTGGGCTGATTGGATGATGCTAATCTCATGCAACAGACGCCAGGTCTCCAGAACACTCTGACACCACAGATGACAGGCGCGAGGGGGAGCGAGCGGCGAGGGAAAGGTGGGGAGAGCGACGGCGGATCCTGTTAGATGCAGCCGAAAGCCAAAGAGGTCAATCAAGCGTGTGGCATGCAAAATTCTGCCACAAAAGCCAAGCGAGAGAGAGAGAGAGGGAAGGAGACGGACTGCACGTTTACTTATCGGGCCGAGGATCAGCAGGATCGTTGCCACCAACGTCAGCTGCACCTGCAACACGGCGTCGTGGCACAAGCCGCACGAGTCACACAACAGATCGTGGAGCAGAGCGGGGGGGGGGGGGGGTGTGGCAAGCGGGGCAACCCCTTGAGCTGTTAACGGTTAACGGTAACGCGGCTCATTTTCAACTGTTATTTGTTTTCGGGTCACATTTACGAGGCGACGAAACGAGCACAGCAGAGACCCAAGCCAAAAGAGGAGAGCGAAGAGCAGACCTCAAGCGGGACCCCGACCAGACAGACAGTAAGCAGAAAGCCGTGGAAGTATAGCGAGGGGACGAAATGAGAGCAGTGGAGAGCGGGAGAAGAGGGGAGACTCCCCTGCAGCAGGGAAACCGTGAAAAACAACGAAATCTAGTCGAAGCAGTTGCAAAAGAGGAAAGAAAAGCTTGACTAGGAATTCTTCTAGTAGTAAAACATAATAAAACATGATAGAGGAAGTTAAGTGAGCAAGGATCAAAGCTTGGGGAGAGCAGACTAGGAATTCTTTTAATAGCCGATCCAAGTCAAAGGACTAGACTAAGAGGGAAAGGAATGAGAGATTGCGAGAGGGAGAAACCACAGGAATTTGGAACGAAGTTTAAGTAAAGTTAAGTAAGGATTGTAAGGAAATATTTCTAAAGGGCTTGAAGCAGGAGCTGCAACAGCGTGGAAGGTTGAAGGATTAGGGAGCACAAAGATCAGACTAGGAAGTCTTTTAATAGTCAAACCAAGTCAAAGGACTAGACAAAGAGGGAAAGGAGTGAGAGACTGCGAGAGGGAGAAACCACAGGAATTAGGAATGAAAGTTAAGTGAGCATAGAAAGCGAGATTGTAAAGAAATGTTTCTTCTAAAAGCAGGAGTAGCAACAGCGTGGAAGGATCAAGGATTAGGGAGCACGAAGAGCAGACTAGGAGTTCTTCTAATAGCGGAAGCAAGTCAAAGGACAAGACTAAGAAGGAAAGACATGAGAGACGAAGAAACCGCAGGAATCTGGAACGAAAGTTAAGTGAGCATAGAAAGCGAAATTGCAAAGCAATGTTTCTAGAGGGAAGCAGGAGCTGCAACAGCGAGGAAGGATCAAGGATTAGGGAGCACGAAGAGCAGAGTGCAAAAAGCAAGGTAATGTCGAGAGGCGCGACTGAAGTGGCGAGTGCTACATGCAACGCAACGCGACGCAACGCAACGCAACGAGCTGCGAACGATGCTGCTTGGGGCATGCAACTTGATCCCTGCGCCAGGTTGCTCTTAATTATCATATCAAGTGGAGTGAATTGAATTCAGTGAACGCTGCAAGCAGAGGCAACTTCAAGGAATACGCCACAAGGGCGACGCACAAGGCACACGAGGCACACGAGGTGCCAGGCTCAAGGGGCAAGCGCAACGGGCAAGGGGCAGGGGCAGGGGCAGGCAGATGAAGCTGCAGTTTCGCAGCAGTAACAACAATTGAAGTAAACAAGCAGGAAAGGAAAAGTGCAGCGGCGACTTGAAGCAACCCCTTGACGGAGTGCAACCGAGGCAGCTTGCAGCGATGCGGCGGCTTGCTGCAGCCTCCTTGAGCGCGTGCCACTCGAGGCCAGAGGCCAATTTATGCAGCACGAGGATGCAGCACAAGGTTGCAAGGCGAGCGATGCAATCTGATCTGTTGTCGCTTGCGCTGCGCTTTTGTCCGCAGCGAGTGCCAAGTGGCAAGTGGCAAGTATGTGTGTGTGTGTTTGCTGCATGCATCTTAATCAGCGCTTAATGTGTTGTGATTGTGCCTGGCCGCAGCTGGCCCCGCTTGTGGCACGCGTCGCGTCGCGTCGCCTCGCGACTGATTGTGCAATTATCGCCAGCATCTTGGGGCAGCCACAAGGTGCCAAGGGGCAACTCTACTGCAAAGCAGCGCCATAATTAAAGTGCCCATCTTGCATCGATAAAGCAATTCACTTCTTTCCATCCTCATTTTATTTTGGGCGCAACTGGTGATTACACAACCTCGACGCTCGAGCAGCAACTATGCAACTGCAACTGCCAGTTGCAAGGAGCAGGAGCAGGGACAACCAGGCAATGGCAGAGCTAATAACAGTGATCAGTGATCAAATGGAGTGTCAACGCCACTCGAGTTGCACGTAATGTGTTAATGTTGTGACAGCCACAGCAGCAGCAATCTCCTTGCGTCCTTCCTGCCTTCCTGCCTTCCGTCCGTCCGTCTGGCTTTCACTTAAGTAGCTTGATTCGCGGTAAGTGGCAGAGTTGATGCCTTCAAATTTGTCTCCAAATTGCGCAGTCTGCCGGCCACAATGCATTTCAAAATTAACAACCAACACGATTTCTGAGTACACATTTCTTTCAATTAATTGCTAAATAATTGCATACAGATCCAGCGAGAGGGGAAAAGCAATATGTATAAGACTGTAAACAAAAAAACAAGTAATAACAAATAAAACAAATGCAACCAACGAAACAATTAAAGCAAGAAGTTGATGACACAACAAATTAGTTTCAAGAATTGCATAGTTTATGCTGATCATTTTAGACAATTGCAATTGGTTTATCCTTGAAATAAGCTTAAGTAAAAACATATAGCATTCTTATGCTAGCTAAACTATTTGAAATATTATTATAGTCTTGATGTCACATATAAATGAGGTTTGCTCAGCATGAGATATTTGCGAAATGTGTTTTTATGGTACTACATGTTAGTGCTTGTACTGCTTCAACTACTTGATAAATCTACATTAATCTAAAAAAGCTAAACATTCAAGAGTTTAATCCCTCTTCTATAGGAAAATAATGTGCATGTGCAAAATATTTGTAACACTTGAGCTGTGTAACATATAATATTTCTCTTGCTGCGCAAATTGTTTAGCAAATCCTTTAAATTATAATTGCACATTAATATCATAGTAACAATTTATTTTTGAATGCCATACAATGAAAAATATAATGCCACAATAAACTGTGCTTTATTAGTTGAGGAATGTTGGGTAAAGTAAGGGGATTACAAAATTATTGAAAGACTTTAATCCCTTTCTCAATGGACATCAGACAAAACTTGTTTAAATAATGTTTAAACTGTATCGTAATACGATCTGCAATTATTGTATTCCTAAATGGAATTTAAGGAAATATGTTAATTGCAAAAGTTGAATCCTCTTCTTGTTTGGCCCAATTATTTAATGCAGAAGAGTCGCATGTCCCCTTGGTCCATTGCAACGTATGCAACGTTGAAGCAAATCGCAACAGTTTTCACAATTTATGGGCTTTTGATGAGGCTCAAGGATGTGTGTGAGCGTGTGTGTGTGTGTGTCCTATGTCCTTTTTGGCCCGCTGAGTGTTAATGGCCACTTAATTAAGAGAACTTTTAATTGTCGCCCAGGCGAATGACAATTGCCAACAAGACACAGGGACACAGAGAGACTCCAGTGTTGGCAGGACATCTGCAGGAGTCGAAGGACTTTCAGGGGCCACCCAGGATACGAGCACCGCGGGCGCTCATGCTCATTAACGCCAGGAATTAACGAGCATTTAGTTGGACAACAAACGAGAACGACGATCGAGCCGACAACGCAGCGCGAGGGGCAGGGGGAGGAGGTGCCGCGTTGCATGTTGCATGTTGCATGTCTGGCGGCCATAAAAAATTCATATTTAAAATGCATAACAATGAGAGGGCTCAACAAAATATAAAATACTCATAAGATGCGAACAAAAAGCGAACGGCACGCAAAGCTTAGAAGCCGTTAGAGCGCGAAAAGGACAACAGCAGAGAGACTGAGAGAGCGACAGAGAGGCAGAGAGGCAGAAGAGTGCGAGGGAAGCCCAGGCTAAGCGGATAGAAGACGAAAACGTAGAATCTAATTGAAAATGAATTAACAGAGAGAGTAAGCTTAGATAGAGGGCAGAGCGAGAGGGCAAAGCGAGCTAGTGGGAGAGCGCAGGGAGTTCGAGCTAGAGGGAAAGCAGATCGCGCACAGGCGAGGCAGACAGAGAGGGAGTATGCGTGTGCACCTTTCGCGAAATTAAGCTGGTATTTTCAGAGGACACGCGGCACGCGCGCCTCTCTCCAGTTGCCCAGTTGTCCTGCCGTCGCGCTGTCCAGCGCTGATCCTTCCTCAGCCATTGGCACTGCTTATCCTTAATTTCGTTTACTTTTTGCCGTTTGTTGCCCCGGCTGTTGTCCTCTCATTGTCCACTGCCCTTTTGCCGTTGGGACAGGTGCAAAAACTGAACAAAACTCTTGTTGGTTTTCGCTTTTCGCTGTTCGCTGTTCGCTGTTCGGTTTTCGGGCTTCCTCTCGCGCTGCCTGCGTCTCCCTCCCTCGCCTGGCATTAATTCGCTTCTTTATATTTCGGTAATTGCCGAAAATGTTCCGAGTGAACGAGCGAATCCTCGTCGCCGTCGCCGTCGTCGTCGTCGGTGTCGTCGTCGTTGTCGTCGCTCGTGCTCTGATCCTGCGACAGCCGGATTATGGCACCGTCCCATGCCATGCCATGCCATGCAATGAAATGCCATGCAATGCATTGCCATGCGATGCGATGCGATGCCATGGCTCTGTCCTCCATGTCCTGCTGATCCTTAGCGCTTGATTGCGATTTCACGTTGCCATTTAACATTTTGCCAGCACGTTGCGCGACTCTTCGCATTTTTTGCGGCCCCGACAGCCGTGCGATCATTGACTTTTGTCAGGCAATGCCCCCGACCAAGCTCCCCTTCTCTCTGTCTCCCTCTCCCTCTCCCTCTCTCTCTCTCTCTCTCTCTGCCCCAGCACTTTAGTTACAATCACAAATATATTTGTCTGACCGCCTTGAAAAATGCGTGTAGCCTAGCGACCTTAAGAGCTAATGACTTCAAAGTTGCCATGCTGCTGCCTCCATTAAGTGGCTACTTAATATTGCTTTCTATTTAATCTAAGACAGCTTACGCTAATATGGAATTCAATAAAACCTCATAACTGTAATTAGTTCAAGATATCTTACACTGCGAACTAACAGCAAAAGAAATGCAAAGTAAGCTTCCTTTGACACTGATTTTACAGATTCATTTGAACGTTTTTGGCAATTTGCGCTGCGCGATTTAATGAATTAATTGACTGCATAATTGCTGTGTTATTGATCAAAAGAATTTGGCGTTCAACAGTGCGTGTGAATTGTACACTGAATTCATCTATATTTGCATTTCTTTCTGCATTTCCTGAGCGACAAAATCAATGTGACCTCATTCTAACCTCAAAAGTGTGCGCAAAGTTTTGGCACATAATGAACCGCGACAATAATTAATAATTCATTGCGCTGGAATAACACCCAATGCGCACCGCCCACCTCCCACCGACCACCTCCTGCCAAACAACCAAGACATGCATACATAACTGTGCGTAATGTTCATTTTGCCATTAGAATTTGTTATTGCTTTCAGCGAGTATGTGTCTGTGTGTGTGTCTGTGTGAGTGGCCCCAAATAATGGCGACGACATCGTTGGCGTTCGCAATTTCAATCATTTTATTTGCACAAACGTAAAAATCAAAGATAAGCAACAACAGCAACAACATGCAATAACGGCAGCCAGCAAAAGCAGCGACACCAAGCAGTTTGGCACGCGTTTTGTTGCTCTCTTACACACACATACAGTGCAAAAGCGTCGCGACGCGTCGGCAAAGCAGATGTCGCCCCATTTGTGTGCAAGTACGTGTATGTGTGTGTGTGTGTGTGTTGGTGTGTTATGCGGGGCAGCAGATGCGCAACAAATTTAAATGTTGAAATACAAAATATAAAGCAAAAGCAAAAATGAGAACAAGAAAACGAAGCACAACAACATGAACAACAAAGCCGCGCTATGAAATTCATTAAGCCTAGCAACAACAACAAATGGTGTTGGGAGGCAACGCCAGCATTCGATTGGGCGTGTAAGAGAGTCCGAAAAGAGAATACCACAGCGAGAGCTCAAGCCTCGAATCGCAGTGTGAGTGCGCGAGTGTGTGTGAGTGAGCAAGAGCTCTACTTGTGCGCTCTCACACAGAGCAGTGTTTGGCGCTTTAGCATTGGGCGGCCTACTACTATTCCTACTACGTTTTTACGCAAACAGTCGACCACAGTCAACAGAGCCGTAGCCATTTTGTAGCAACAACAACAGCGTGGTGTCCAATCGGCAAACGCAACGACAGCAGAGTGCAATTTTGCAAGCACAGCACAAAAACAAAAGCAAAGGCAAAAGGCAAAGGCAAAAAGCACGTGCATTGCACGCCTCCCTGTCGCACCGCTAGTAGCAGGCCGCGTGCAAGCAAGATAGAAGCTGTGCGCTTGTGGGAGCGAGCGTGTGAGAGTGAGTGCAGCTTAACGACCCTTGGTTGGCTGGCGCTTAATCTCTTCACACACATACACACATACAAACATATGTAAATATATACGTGCATTTGGCGAAGTAAAATTCTAGCATTTCTACCGTTACTTACAACGAGCTTGACTCGTTTTCTGATCAGTTTCGTTTTGTTTTTGGCAGCTGAAAAATTAAACCCGAAAAAGCTGTTGCCAACAATACGATTTTGTTTGTATCGAGCCTAATTATGAATAACAAAAGCCGGCGAACTCTTTCTTCTAGGTGGTCATCTCAAGAAAAGCCCTTTTCGGACCGGCCCAAAAATAAGTCGCAAACAAAATGTCCATTGTTGACAGATCTGCCTGCGTAGGGCGACTTGGCAGCTGCTGCTGCTGCTGCTACCAGAAGCTTGGGATGCTGTGCGACATCCGCTTCACACCCTGGACAGGCCTAAGACTAGTTGCCGGCCGGCCGGCCTCGTGACCGACAGCTGACCAGTTGATCACTTGACCAGTTTGTTGAAAGGCCCTGTCCTATGAGCAGCTGTAGCAAACAAACAAAACTAGAAAAGCTTTGCCATTGTCTGCCCCATTCTTTTGTTCCGCTCGCATACCTATGTTTTGGGAGTAATTCTTTTGAATATCACATTACTGTTTTCAACCTCAAACTCAACTTTCACATAGCAGAAATTTTTTGTTTTTTCATTTTTGAAATGTAACCCACAAACCTCAATGGTGGCGTCATCTATTGGGTTATTTGCGACACGCTGATCAACGAACTTATTGTTTCGTAGGTGCGAGTCTCCACTGTATGGGGTTGCTCCACAGACTAGACAAGCAGTTGCCCTGCTATACAAGCAGTACTTTACAGTGGCGTCTGTATTTAAAGTGTCAGTCACAACTTTTAAATATACCAGCGGACAAGCAGTTCAAAAATACTGCATTTTAATCTAAAATAATGCATACTTTTCAGCGGCATCACGAAAATTATAATCTTTATTAAAAACATTGCATACTTTTATTATCAACTTCAAATAGTGGACTGCGATTCTACAAAACGATAGTATACTCTTAGGAGATTATTTAAATGTCATCTAATTATTTTTTTTATATACATTATATACATTCATTTACATCAGTAGTTGAACCAGTACCAACAATAAAGCACCATACCAACACATTTTAAGAACCTCAGCATATATCCATGCGAATTGCCCATCAGAAAAGCGCATAATTAGTCAAATTTAAAATGCGACTTTTTTCCATTGATAATTAAATTTTTTTGTTCTTTGCTTTTGTTTTTATTGACAGTCTACTCTATCGGATTATTGGTACCCATAGTTAGTATGATAGAGCAGGCAGAGTAACGGGGCAAACTCGCTAGTAATATTATGAAGAAACAAGTGACACAGAAGAGCAGGTTCCATCGAACAGTTGCTCCCGGATTGCACTAACAGCTGCAACAACGAGAGTTAATTTAAACTGCATTTAATTACATTTAACATGTACTTTGACGTGATTTATTATTCTGAAACTGTTAAGCTAAATTACGTACATACTAATTATGTTTTGTGGCCTGTATTTTTGATATTTGCTAATCGTTGCCATCGTTTAAGCAGTTCAAAAAAACAAAAAAAAATATAACGTATAAAAATTTACAGTTGTTTTTCTTGTTTTGTAATATTTTAACACCATATCTTACAATTCTGTGTGTGTATGCGTGTGTTAGTATGTGTGCGTGTGCGTATGTGTGTGTTGAAGTATGTGTTCAGTTTTTACGATCTGGCAATGCACTGGCAGAAAATATCGAATACACTTGCATTATGTGTGTACAACGAAACGGAAATTTTACTAACAAATATTTGAATTTAGAAATTTCTAGCACAACGCGTGTGCGTTGCCAGAGTGCCTACAAAAAATAAGCAACAAGAAAGAAAGAAATGAAACGGAATTATTAGTACATGCGCTTACGACTATTTCGGAAAAGCTTTTAAGCACAGCAGCACAATCAGCTTAATGTTGGAATTGTTTTATACAAATGTGGATTGTTAATTGGTGGTGGATTTAAAAAAAATATATAACTATTGTTGGTGTTGACGTTCTTGTTGATGGTGTTGTTGTTTGTGATTGGGGGAAGTCTACTTGATAAAGGCCTCGGGTGGTATTTTGTTCTCCTTGAACAGTTTCTCGAACACGAACGCGGCATGATTGAAGTCCCAATTGGTTTCCTCCAGACATCTGCAAGCAAGCAATCAAATATTTAATTAGTAATCTTCATTCCACACACAGCAGGTGCATATAGATTGGAGATTGGAGTGTGTAACTCACTTGCGACTCCAGTCGAGGTTCATTTGGCTCTGGCTGCTCATCTGTTGCACCATTTGCATTTTGGTAGCATCGTCGAGTTGGGCGGGTTTCAAACTAGTTACTGTTGCGGTCGTTGCAATTACGGGTGGCTGCATCAGCAAAACGGCTCCCGTCGGCTGATTCTGCTGCAAGCGATTCTGCAGCGAAGTGTCGGCCACAGCCGCGGCAACTGGCACGTTGTTGGGCATTGCGCCCGGCGCAGGCTGATGTTGGCTGCGCTTGAAGTCGCGCAACTGATCTGGCGTGGCGCTGGTTATGAAGATCGTCTCGTTGCGAATGCAGAATCCCGTGTTCTGCGGCACCACCACAAATGTGCGCACAAAGTGGCGCAACTCATAAGGCTGCATCGCGACGGGCGTCGTGCTGTCTGAGTCGCCAGTCAACTCTTTGAACAGACCTGTCACCGTGAACACCATCATTTGGGGCTGCAAAAGAGAGGCAATTACATTTTACATTTGTTCTAGCAGTTCTGCTTTGCTACTCAACTTACATTGTATATGGTCAGGTCCACGGTAAAGGTGCGACGCTCGTGGAGCGTGCGTGGCCATTCGTCCAGCGTGGAGACGCAGGCCAGACGACCGCTCTTGAGGAGCTTTGTGCGTGGATCGTCTCGTTCATTGCTGATGATGCGGCGCAGATTGCGATTGAACTTCCAAAAGCTGTTCAGTCTGTGAGAAAGATAAACAATGCAATTAATAAGTGTCGATTGGAAAACTAATGGCTGGAGATTCTCACCTGCCCGCCTGACTCATCGAAGGCATAGATATGGAGAGCAGGGCGTGCTCGTGGTAGGCATCGAGCAGGGGCTGTCGATTGCCGGCATCAAAGATGTTAAAGTACTGGTCCAAAAACTGTCGTACTACCTCAGCGCCCGCGCTGTCGCATAGAAACGATGCCTTTGTCGTTGGCATGACGCCGCTCGACTCGCCCAATTCAAAGCCATCCTTTTAAACGTAGATCAGTATTATTGCAATCGAGAGTAGGGTGATTAATTAGCAAGCTAACAATACTTACCAGCTTTGTTAGTTTGGGAAACTTGCGCCTTACTTCGCTGTAAATAGTTTGCAGTTGAAGGATATTGCGCCCATTTTTAGTCGTGGCATTAGTATCAAGTTCAAGCACATTCATCGACATCGAAATCGAAATCGATTGCAATTGCGATTGCGATTGCGATCGCGATAACGATTTAGAGTTATGCACGTGTGCGTGGGATTTCATTGCAGGCAACGGTCTGCATTGCAATTTCGTCTCGTTTGTCGTTTCGCATCGAATTCTCTGCACATATCTTATTTCATATGTGTCGCCAATTGATTACTGACTTTGCTTTCTTAGCATGTGTGGCAGACAATTGCATTTGGTTCATTTAAATGCGCTTTGTTCATCAGCACACAAACTTTATTGACTGCAACTATCAAAAGCGAGCCAAACTTTCAGACAGTTTTTCAATTGAACATTATTGAACTTTTTCTTGTATTTCTGTCTTTTTTTTTTTTTTGGTTTTCTTTTTTAATTCTTTTTTGCTTTTATTTTTTTTGGTTGAGTACTCCACACTGGGCCGCACAAAAGCACGTTGCTGTAGTCAAGTCGCCAAGTCATGAAGTCGTTGTTTGGTCATTGATGTTTGTGTTTATGGTTTGATTGTGGTACTTGTTTGCTGAGTGCACGTTGCAACCGCAGACAGAGCTTTCGCCAAGTTAACAAAGGCTTGCAACAAAACGCAGATTTGTCGTTTGACTATAGAAAACCAGGCCGCCAGCGCCAGCATCTTTCTAATAGTGTGTGTTTGTCCTTGTCGTCGAAGTCAGTGCGCGTGTGTGTGTGAGTGTGTGAGATAGTCAGCGAATACGCTTGTGTGTTAGAGAGAGATGGTGTATGCTTGGCGCGCGCTCCGGGTTTTCATCGGTCAACAGCCAACGACAATGACGCTGCGACAACAGCAGATGCAACGACAGCAACACAACAACACGACACACTCTTTTTGTTGTTCATCAGAATTTTGGCGCAACGGCTCCCACCACCACAAAATGGCGGCCTCGCGTGCGTGCCTGCCTGTGCGTGTGTGTGTGTGTGTGTGTGTGTATGCAATACGTGCCAGTGCGTTGAGCGCATGCGTCTATTTCTCTAGCGTTTAATGTGGTTTCGCCGTCTTTCGATTTCTTCCAAATCTCTGCCCGACCTCTCTTTTCAAGACTGCACGTCGCTCTGTCGCATTGGCAACAATGCAAGCAACGGCAAGCGAGAGGGAAACGGGAAGCTCAACCAACGACTATTTGCTGCATGTTCGCCCCGTCATAACGGTAGTGCAATCGCGCCATTAACTGTCAATTCGAGTAATCGTGTGCTGTCTGTTTGTCGTCGGCAGTGCTGCCATATCGTCGCATTTTGAGTGTTGCCAATGGTGCGTTGTGTGGAGTTGTTACTTTTTTTTAACTGTTTTTTTCATTCATTTTTTTCAGCTTTATGTAAATATTTTTTTCTTTCGCTTTTTTACGTTTTTTTGTCTTTTTTTTCTTTTCAACTGTCGACAGCCTGGCTCCACGTGTGTTTGCCATAAGTGAGGCAAATGTTCTCTAAGTTGGCTAACAAATGCATTTGCCTTGTGTGAAAAAATGGTATTAAGAACCGGAAAAGGACAGACGAGGTTCGAAATTGCTGCATGGACCGATCGAGCAACAGAATCCACAAACAGAAAAAGTGTGTGTGTAAAAATTAAAGAGAAAAAGGCGCGAGGATCCTTAAAAGTTATGGAACAAACGCACAACTCTTAGCTCGGTTCCCGCGAAGTTTGTTTATCAGAGGCTGCCACATCCTTGTAAAGGAAGAGTTTTTGGTATTAAGAAATCAGACTATAGTATACCTGACAAATTGCTGAGGATCCTTGTAGCGTAAGCGACACGGATTATTGCGCAACACCAGCTCCACAATGGGCAAGAATCGAAAGACCAACAGATGGGCCAGCGATGGCAACTGTTTCATTTTGATAAATAACAAAGAATTAGTACAAAGGATATTCAACAATATCTTAGTCAACGAACTCACCTTATTGTCGCCCAAATAGAGTATCTTGAGATTCGGCAGTCGCTTGTCGACGCCCTTGAATGCCTCCATCGTATTCATTTGGTTATCGTTCAGATTGATGGCCACCAGGTCTGGAATATTCTCGCAGATAATGTCCAGGGCACACGACATCACATTGACCCGAAAGAGCGGACAAAAGACGGGCTTCATGTCGGGATCGGCGTGGAATTTGGACAAATCCAATGCCTTGGTCTGCTGATTATAACGCTTGGCCATCACCACCTTCATCTTGGCCTTGAAGTCGTCATCGATTGTCACCAGCGGCACACTGTTGCGCACCCGAGGCATCAGCCGGAATCCGTCCGGCAACTGGGCGTGCCGGCCCAGCTGTTGTATGCGCTCGGCCACCTCAAAGTCGTCCGTGAAGAAGACGACACAGCTGCGCTCCACGCGCCAATATTGCGGGATGAAGACATGTGGTGACATTGCCGCCAGCAAGGCGCGCAACAGCACCTCCTTCTCATAGATCTGGCCATTGTGTATCTGCGATAAGTGGAGGGAGTAGGGATAGGCAACTGATTAATTAATTGCTGCTAATTATCGTTTATCTGCCAATTCAGCGGGCCAGGCCATAAAGGCAACGTTCAGTACAGCAAAGTACAGTCTATTAGGAAGGAGATTGTTGTATGCAATGCCTGGTCAATAAATGTACCTAGCCGATAGTATAGCGATACTATCGGGATCAGCACTCAGTGCTCCTACACAGCACATTAATTATAATTGGAATTTCATGGGTATTGGGGCGCTGGTTGCACTCTTGTTTGTTCGTTCCACTTTTCGCGGTGCTGTTTGCAGTCTGCTCTTGTTATTGATGTTGTTGAGTTTTATTTGGTATTTTTATGTGTTCTTGTTATTATTGTTGCTGCTGCTGCTGTTGCTGTTGTTCTCATTATACGTTTTCACAGCGCTAAAGCTCGTTACGTGCTACACATTCGCTGTCGCAATTACTCAATATTTGCATAGCAATTCTCCGATTTTTGACTCGGCTCGCCTTCGCCTTCGCGTTCGCGTTCGTGTTCGTGTTCGGATTCCGATTCAGGTTGGCTTTCGGTTTCGAGTGCTCGTCCCCGGTTTGCAATGTCTGGGGCCCCTTTGTGTTTTAATTACTTTTGGGTGCGCGCTCTCCGCTTATCTTCAAGTGTCTATGATTTAATTATGGGCATTTTGATTTCGATTATGACGCACACACAACAAACAACAAACAACAATCAACAATCAACACACAGCACACAGTCAGCAGTCAGCAATTTGTGGGCGTTTCCTTAAGCTCATATTTTGAATAGCATTTCCTGCGCATGTGAAGGTCAATGATATGCGGACTGCGATGATATCGATAACTGGCATCGCCGGAAAGATAATACAACAACAACAACAAAAACTAAATACAATGAAAGTATCTACGGTTTTGCACAGGGTACGGCGACTGATAGTTCCGCTGTGCTCAATAGATAAAGCTAGAAGTGACTGTTGTCTGTTGTCTAAAACCGAGCAACCCACTTAGTCACTCGCCCTCCCCCAACGCCGCCCGCTCGTCATACTGGACATACTGCGCATTAAATGTGATAAATTTATTTATTATATGAAGCACTAGAACACTGTGCGTGTGTGTGTGTGTGTGTCCGTATGTGTGCTTATGCTTTATTTATTGTTTGGCACTAATTATGATATCGATATCGATAACGTACTCTGCTGTAAGCCGGGCTTAGCTGAGCTTAGTGTCAATTGCTTGGCTCGATGATAATGACTTCGATAACGGCGAAGCTTTCTATTTCAAATTAATGTGTACTAATTGTCTTAGTCTTAGGTGGCAGCTACATAAATAAATACACTGCTACTACATACATATATACCTATATGTATATGTATATAGCTGATATCAGAACGCTCGCTGAATTGCTGGGAAAATACGGGGACAATTTAACACTCACAGATCAAATACTCCACACACCGTTAACTGTCTGTGTAATCAGAGCTATGAAAAGACGATGACGCTGACGATGCGTAGAGTGGAGTAGATCACATTGGAGAGGGGTGGCGGGCGTGTAGGGTGTGGGGTGCAAGAATAATACGAATAGTATACGGATGCCGCCTTTTGTGCTGAGTATACACAACAATGGGCAAGACACAAAAAAGAAACAACAACGTTTTTCATATGAATGATGACGCCGACGCCGACGCGGACGCTAACGCTGCCGCCAACGCGCCAACGGCAGCGCCGTCGACTGCGACTGTGACTGCGACGCTGCGTTGCGTTGCGAAGTGGAGCTAGCTGGCTAACAAGCGCGCACCGGCAAACGCAACGGCATTCGACGACAGCCGCGCGACGCTCAAGCAACAACACAACCGCCAACCCAAAAGCCACCCACAGCAAAGCGACGAAGAGCGAAGCGAAAAAGAGCGAAAATGGGCAGCTGTTGCTCCAAGGATTTGGATGATAAGCGCTCCTGGAGCCCCGAAGAGACCAAGAATGGCGTAAGTAGCCGACGAAAGAGAGAGAGAAGCTAACATTGTCATGCTAATCCGACTGCTGCACACCCTTTGCGCAGAGCACCACATCGACAATTATAGCACAGCCCATGGATGATGTCGGCAGCACGGGTGTTTTCACCTTGACACGCACCACAACAACGACAACAACAACGAAAGCAGCATCGACGGCAGCAGCAACAACATCAGCAGCAGAGAAGCCGCCGCAGCTAACGACAGTTGATGCCGCTGTCCAGGATTAGCTGTGCACCTAACCTAACACTTTTGTAATTACCCATTTTTTTTTTGTGTGTTTTGTATGTACATACATGTATGTATATAAGTGTGCATAAGTATATATTATAATCATATATATATATATAAATATTTTAATTCTTTGTTTTCGGAGTACAAAACATTTGTGACATGTGTGTTTGCTTGAGGAAGAGGAAGAAGCGTGTGCAAATGTGACTGCTTCTCTCTCGCACATTGGTGCTCGAGTGTGTGTGAGTCTGCGCGTGAATGTGTGTGCTGCTATCGAGTAGTTATTTGTTATATTAATATGAATTACACGTTAGTGCATAAATGGTCATTGACAAAGTGCTTCAAGTACGACCGTTGAATAAACTTGTGTGATTCGTCAACGTTAAGTCTTTGTGTTTTTGTCTACAAACAAACAAGCGTCGACAAAACTTTGCCGGTTTTGTGATAAGAGATCGAGCTAACTGTAGCCCAACACAGTCCAAGTATCCCACTCTCTCTCTCTCTCTCTCTCTCTCTCATCTGACAAAGCTGCACATTGCGAGGCGATGACATCAGGGCAGCAGGCGACGCAGGCAATGTCATTGCATAGCAAAAGAAACAGCAGAAAGCAACAAGAAATTGTAGTGAGAGTGAGAGTGATAGTGCAAGCGAGAACACAAACGATAGTTGGGAGTGATTAAAGCATAGCTAGCGTGTGCGACAGGAAGCACAACACAAGCACACATTCACGCATTGACATGTTCACGCAGTTTACTGCGCCGGTGACTCAGTGGCGAAAAGGTGAAAGAGCACAAATATTGGCGTGCAAAGAGAACGAATAAGGTGACTCAAGATGCTCATTGATTGCCGCGCGTGTGGGCCATAATAAATGAGTGCACTCCATTGCACCTGCTTCACTTCATAACAATAACAAAACAATAACTGTGAATAATGTGCTGCTCGAACGTAAGCGACTAGAGGATGCCCTATGACATGCAAACTAGCATTGTAGTCTCAGCAGCCTCTCGTTGCAGTTTGTATTGAACAATGTATGGGGAATGCACTTGCAATACCAATTCCGTTCAATGCTGTTTAACATATTTGCAATTGATTTCGCAAATATTTGCATATTATAACAATTATCCAATGTGATGCGAGACATGTTTCGCCATGCAAAACAAGTCAATTGAATCTACAAATGCATTTGATTTGGCGGTCATTTGAATTCTGTGCCTCGAATCGCTAAAATTCATCGCAACGATTTTTCTTCCGGTTTTCAGCGAATTACAATAATCAAAGCAAATTTAATTATTTAGATATAAAAAACGAAGCCCTAATTGCATACCTCCTATGCATAACGAATAATTATTTATTCAAATATAACAACAATACTCTTTTCAATGCTTCAAGTTTCAAACTTTTAACGTTTGCATTCTGTCTGGCTATCACCCGACACACCCTGTGTCGGATCCAATGCCCAAGAGACGATGCTGTCAGGCTGTCGCCGCTTCAACTGCAGACTACTGGAATTATTTTTACAAATCAACAACTGACGCGCCGAACGTGTCGTAATTTCATCAACAAGCCACTTTTTTGCCGAGTGAATCTCACGCTGAGCAGCGTTGCCACCTGACTGGGCGAGTCGTAGCGTTTCCACTGAGGCAGGTGGGAGCACAGCAATTAAAAGCTCAGCCTAAATGCAGGCAACACTTGTTTAAAGTCTATCAGCAGAACGTTGAAAAACTGATTAGATTAATCAATTTGCTACATATAGAAGAACAAGTGAACTAGCAATTGCCAAGATAAACACACAAAGAAAGATAGACAGAAAGAGACAAAATGAGAGCGAGTCAGTCTCTCTCTCGACATATTGAAAAAATAAAAAAGCAAAGCAATTAAAGCAAATGCAAAAATGGGGAAGACTACACAGTATATATGTAGATAAAATAATTTGATCATGTCACACACACACACACATACACCAGCGACCCTAAAGTCAAACACAAATGACGCCGTGCTTTGGACATTATTATTATGGGGACCACCGCCTGCAGATCGCGCGCGCACTGTCTGTCGCTTGCCTCCAGCAATCGCATTTCCATTCCATTCTCCCGGGGTTAATTTCGAGGGAGACGACGACGCCGATAGAAAACTGAACAGAAATTGGAACGCCGCCGTCTCGTTGCTGTTGTGTCGGCACACCCCTGGCAGACTCGGGCTACCATCGGGGGGCACAACGATCGCAACAGCAAAAAAATACAAAAAAAAAAAAAAAGAAGAGAAAAAGAAAAACAAAAATTTCTGCGCTGTTGTCAGTACAAACGCGACGCTTCAAGCAGCCAGACGACACGCAGTTCTCAACGGGCAAACGACAGTTTCAATTCGCAGCAACGATCATGAGGTCCACTACTGTGGTGTTCCTGGCACTGATTGCTCTCAGCTCTGCTCTGCCCATGACCAACGACGACGCCGAACTGGTGGCCAAAGACTCCAGCGAGCAAACGTCGAGCGGAGCAGCTCCAGCAGGACAGACCCGTGAGCACGCACACATGGTGATCGCGCCACGCAAGCTGGAGGAGGAGACGGCCGAGCAGCGTCCGGGACTGTTCGACACCATCGTGGAGGAGCTGCATGCGGCGGGCGTGCAGACCGCGGACCAGCGACAGCTGGAGACACTCAGCTACAAGGAGCTGACACGACTGCTCGCCTTGTGGCACCTCACGCAGCGACGCACCTTTTACGAGGCCAGCGAGAATCGTGCACCGCCCGCAGCCACCAATTAGCAGGCAGCAGGAAGGACGAAGGACATCGCGATACTCTCGGCGCTCCCAGCAAATATTTGACTTGTTTTTAGATTGCAACTTTATTCGCTAAGCAGTTGAAAAATGTTTGGTGTTCCAATAAAAAGCAAAAGCAGCTAAGTGTAGCGACACCGATTCGATTCCTCACTCAACCTGCCCCCATTTATGCCACCTCCGTTGGCGTTTGCTCCTCGGAGCTGCTAGTGCTGCTGGTGTTCGTGACAATGACGCGCGGCATCTGCTTGCGCTGCAAACGTTTCGCCAGCGGTGGCACAAAGAGATCATGTTTGATGAGCGTACACTCCGCATCCTGATAGATCCGTCGATTGTCGTCCCAGTTGAGCCAGGCACAGCAACAGGACAACAGCCAGCCGCCCACAAAGGTAATAACGAAGCCCAAGGCAGCGTACCACATGTAACTAATGCGATACAGGTAAAAGTATGACTCCGGCTCTGGTGCCGGGTCGGCGCGTGCGGCCGCCAGCAGCACATCGATGGCGTA
This sequence comes from Drosophila rubida, assembly GCA_035046165.1. Classification (NCBI taxonomy): domain Eukaryota; kingdom Metazoa; phylum Arthropoda; class Insecta; order Diptera; family Drosophilidae; genus Drosophila; species Drosophila rubida. The sequence goes on along the minus strand of JAWNOF010000023.1, from coordinate 17,045,368 downwards.
GCTGCGTTCAATGGGACAACCCTCGGTGGACATGTCCAGACTGGGTATGGGCGGCTTGGGCTGGCCGAAGCCAATCCAGAAGGAGAAGGCCAGCGACAAGAGCAGTCCGGACAGGGCGCCCTTCTGGTTTGCCGACGTCACGTACATGCCCAGCGTAAAGAGGCCCAACAGCGGGCCACCGATGATGCCAAAGATGGACAATGCGGCCTGCAGCAAGCCGCCAATGGAGCCAGCCATAAAGGCCATGCCAATGCACACGACACCGTAGAAGACCGACAGCAACTTGGAGTACCACAGCGTCTGGCGGTCATTGAGCGTGCGGGCGGCACAGCAACGCACCAGGGGCTTTAGGTAATCCTCAAGCGTTACGGCCGCTAGCGAACTGATTGCCGAGCTAATCGTCGAGAGGCTGGCGCAGAATATGCCCGAGACAAAAAGTCCCGACAGTCCAGTGTAATCGCCCATGGTGTCCAGCACAAAGAGCGGCATCACCTGATCGCGCGAACTAACGCGTCCCTCCAGCAGCGGATCACAGTCGCGATAGTACCAATAGATGCACAGTCCGGAGAAGCAGGTGCTTAGACTGAGCAGACAAAGGATGGGCAGACACCACCAAAGTGCGGCACGGGCCGAGCGCAAGTTGCGCACAGCAAGCAGGCGCTGCACCTGCGTCTGATTGACCCCATAGATGGCCAGATAGGTGGCACAGCCGCCCAGCACTTGGGTGAACCAGGTGTGTCGTTCAGTGGGATCCACACTGAAGTTGCCGAAGTCAATGCGTCCATTGTCCAGCGCAGTCCGCCAAATGACATCCAGGCTGCCCGCCTTGATCCACGCACAGATGATCACGCTGAAGATGGCGGCAAACATGAGCAACGACTGATAGATGTCCGTCATCAGCACCGCCTTCATGCCACCCATTGTGGCATAAACAGTGCAAACAACGCCCACAATCAGCACGGAAAAGATCTGACTTAAGCCCGTGACGGCCTCCAGTGCCAGAGCGGGCGCATAGACCACAATGCCCATGTAGAGTATCATTTGCAGCAAAAAGGCCATCGAAGCTGCCAGTCGCGTTGCATAGCCGAACCGCTGCTCCAGATACTCGTAGACACTCGCCGTCCTCAGGCGATAGAAGACCGGCAATATGAGGTAGGCGGCAATGGGCGTGGACAGCACATAGGATAAATTGATGATGGCAAACATGGTGCCATACTGATAGTTCTCCATGGAGACGCCCAGTATGGTGACGGCGGACATGAAGCTGGCCATTAAACTGAATGCCACCGGTGTGACGCCCATAGAGCGATCGGCCAGCAAATATTCGGTTGTGGTGCTCTGCTTGCTGCCCACAAAGCGATAGTAAAGTCCGATCATTATGGAGGCGATCATCACAACCGCCAGTATGGCATAATCCCAGGGGCCAAGAGTAGCCATCTCGATGCGATGTTGCAACCTTCAGCGAGACGAGTGGAGATTGTGTGCGTGGCCGTTGGTGAGAGGTCCCACTCGACTGAAGATTCCTTTGCGGGCACGTTTTGTGTGCACGGCACGACACGGCTCGGCCCGGCGCGGTTTTAGTGTTAACTGGGCCGTTTAATCGACAGACAAACAATTGTTGATATTTGATAGTTGATAAGCGGCCGCGATAAAACTCTTGAGTTCTGAGATTCTCTTAGCTGTTGCTGCCTCTGCTAGCTGGCTAAAAGATGGCCCGAGCACACGCGTCTTTAACGTTTGCCGGCCGTCAATGAAATGGGCCCAAATACGGTACATATTACGCGCCTGCCATAAACACTAAACCGACCACAACACTCTGGGCCCAAAGGCCGTCTTACTGTATTGTAGTGTTTTTTTTTTTCGTATTTTTTATTGCTCCATTGGGCCGCCGCTGCGAGAGATAGCAGAACTCAGCGACAGCACTTGCGGGACACATGCTGTGTGAACGTCGCCAAACGATGCAACGGGGCACAGTGGGCACATCGAACTTGCCTGGTGACAGGGCATTCGATCCCACTCCGCACTTGGCAGACAGGACATAGCTGCTGCAGCACTAACACTACGATGATCATGTGATTGTTGCTACGATACTGCTTCGACCGTTTCATAAACGTCCGCGCTATAAACACCCACTGTAGACATCAATTTTAGCTCAATTTAGATTAAACTATTTCCATCTTAAGGCCTTTCCGTCACTAACACATAGAGATAGAACTGTTTGCATTGCAAAAATGGTTTTACGATTAATAAACGTGACAGCAGGCGGCTGTTGGTCCAGACACTATTTTGTGCCCTTGAGCGACGCAATCATATTGAAGTGTTTGTGATAATCATATAATTTACGACGAAAAGAGTCGTCATCTAAGTGTTACAAATGTCGTGTTTTGCTTTGGCTCGATAAGTCGAGGGTATGTGCAGATCGGTGTGCAAACCGCTAGAATTTGCTTGCCTATATTAAATTAATTACATATATCTATATACACATATATATGGAAAGTCCAAAGAAAAGGCTATGTCAAGAACACGACACATATGAAATAACCATTAAATTAAGTTGTGCAATGGTTACAGATTGCAAATGGATTTTCGTCCGATAAATGTGCGAAATTCCGAAAATTGTATAATTGTATTGAAAGTTTGATATGGTGATAATCTTCGAATTACTGCTTACTTGATAGCGATAGCGATACAAACATTCGAGTGGTGAATCAGAGTGTTAAAGTAAATCTAATCTATTTTAAGATATGGATTGTGATCGCACACTTACCGTCACTTGATACCAGCCTACTGCATTCCGCATAAGTTTGCCAAATTTGCCGCGCGGAATAGGCGAACCACGGCGCCTTGAACTGGGACGATCCTGCAAGGGAAATGACCGATAAATTAATGAGCATACAACAGCCGACTGCCATAAAAATGGCATACACACACACCTTTACTGTGGTGGTGATATCATTCATGTCATCGTCTTCATCCCAACGTCGCACATCCTGTACACGCAACTTCACATCGCTCTTATGTGGAAACTGTGAAGTCTTGAAGCTGACGCGACGCTTGTTCCGATCCTTTCGCCGCTGATGATCATCATCTAAAAACCAAAACAAAAGAATTAGCAGCGTTTCGCAAGGAGCTAAACTAAATTAATTGCCAGTTCTGCAGCGCAACTTACCACCAAAGTCTTTCAGTGCCGAGTAACGAGATCCGCTGCCGCCGCCTCCAGTACTGCCACCACCATTTCCATTACCACTGCCAGCATTGTTGTTGTATCTTTGGCCGCCACCGCCGCCGCCGCCGCCACGTTTAGGCATTGCTCACAGTTCAACGCAGAAACGCAGACAAAATAGCCTAAATATTGTTGTATGTATGGTATGGTCCACCAATGCACATATAATACTAATAGCAAACAGGGGTTTTTCGCGTGCTCGCACACACGTTGCAATTGTTGTTGTGTTGTAGTAGTTGTTGTTGCTGCTGCTGCTGTTGCTTTTTTTGTTCGCGCAAATTTTGTGTATTGTAAGTGCCCGAATTTTCTTTAGATTGCTGCACCCAACTTAATGAGCACTTAAATCACGTTATTAACATGAACCAATCAACACTAAAATTATCTGCGCTTAAGAATATCTGTTGTTAAATTTCTTAAAGCGCGAGAATTTGCAACGCAATTTCACGAAATTATCAGAGTATTGGTTACCAGCCCGTGCTTGCCAGATGTCGTTGTGCTGTTTTCCAACACCTATATACATGCAACGCTTAATGAATGTGTTTTGCACACTAAACAAATGGCAACGCAAAGCGAAAACAATGTGGCAGCACGATAAATTCAAACTACCAATACCAGTAATAAACGTTGCGAAACATCGACGTATCAATAGTTTTCAAAATAATACAAAATTTTAAGTAGTAAATTACCACACGGCGTATAGAATATTTTGAACACTCATCAATTATATGGTGTTTAAAATGAGGCGATATTTTACATATGTTTTAGACATGTATCGCAAATAAAGTGTGACCAAATGAGAATTATTAGAATTCCCACTTAGGTATATTGATACGTCGAAAAAACGTATATTTGAAACATTTTGCTTGTGGTCACATCTCAAAGCTTTAAGAAACAATAACACTTCGCCGGTGTACGATCGGTAGTTGTTTTTTTTTTTTTGTTTTATTTGAAAGTCACAAAATGTCAGCATATCCCGACTGTCCATTCCATTTGAGAATTGCCGAAACGGAAGATAAACTGGTGCAGAATCTCAGTCAAGTACTAAAAGTCTATGCAGATTGTGCACTCCAGAAAAACGGAGTATTTCGCATTGGTGTTTCAGGTGAGGAAAAGTGCGAATTAGTGTCGCAAATATACATACATAGGTGTGTGGGCATGTGTGCGTGAGGTGACCTTAGAGCACGTCTTGCCATTGCCAAAGTCGAGTATCAAGTGGTGAATTTTGTTGTTTCGCCCCTCGTCAACAGGTGGCTCCCTAGTGAGCTTCTTGACTCGTACCCTTGTAGCTCTTCAATTGGACACAAGTCGTTGGCAGTTTTTCTTCTGTGATGAACGCTATGTGCCCAATGATCATAGTGATTCCACCTTCAATGCGTATAAAACACAGATGCTGCAGAAATTGCCCAACATACAGGAAAGTCAATTTTTGAAGGCGGATACTGCGCTACCCTTGGATGAATGTGCTCAGGTTTATGAGACGGAGTTGAAGCGCATATTCGGCAACGAGCTTCCAGAATTTGATATGCTGCTGTTGGGCATGGGACCAGATGGACACACCTGCTCGTTGTTCCCAGGACAGCCGTCGAGTTTAGCTGAAAAGCAGCGTCTGATCATTCCAATTAGTGATTCACCGAAACCGCCACCACAACGTATCACATTTACGCTTCCGCTGGTGAACAATGCCAGACATGTCATCTTTGTGGTCACGGGTGCCAATAAATCGGCTGTTGTTAAGGTAAGTCATTAAACTACTTGCTAGCCAATAATTAAATTTCACATTTCTTAATTTCAGCGCGTCTTTGAGCAGCGAGATGAAGAGTTGCCTGCATCTTGGATAGAACCCACACATGGAGAGTTGACCTTGATTGCGGACGCTGATGCAGCGGACACGTTATCATGTAGACATATCAAGTGCTGATTAAAATTTATAAATTGCAATATTCTTGGTGAATAAAGTACTTTCGTAGGCAATTTCAAAATGCGTGCCCTTCTATACAATAGTGCTGCCACACACAATAGTATTGCTACTTCTACAAGTGAATTAATAAGCAGTGTAGTTATTGCTTAAATAAATATCGAGTCTTAATTTTGATTATCAAATTGCAAGCGCGCCCACCATGTGCGGTAGTGCTGCCCATAAATATGAGCGTTGGCGTTGCCACCACATCGCAACTATAACTCAGCGCTGTCGGACCAGCACAAAAATGCGCATTCAAGTGAAAATGTACGAAACACAAACAGAAATCAGATAGAAAAACAAAAACGCAAAACAAATTGGCAGTTAAAGAAAAAGAACAAACAAACCCGCGCACAGCAATGGCGCGACAATAATTATCGCGCAAACATGAACACAAGGTTAGCTGCAATGGCCAACGAGGACGACGACGATACTACGACCACAACAATCGCTACTCAATACGGCGACTTCGATGCGGAGCGCGTGTGTCGCGTTTGCCTGCGCGAGGTGGGCGATTTCTACTTCATCTACGACGAGGCGCCCGTAGAGCAGGGCGCCAACATTGCCCAGATCCTCAATGAATGCACGCGCTACACGTGCGAGCGCTACGATAAACTGCCGCATCATATGTGCGACACCTGCATCAAAGCCGCTTGCCAAGCGTATCGCTTTAAGCGCGACGCTGAGAAGTCCTATCGCTCCCTGGTCGCCATGCTGGGCCGCACGCCAGCGCTGAAGCCCAACAGCAGCGAGGTGTGCACGCAAACCGAACAGATGCCACTGCTGCCGTTGCAGCTGCGTCTGCATCGCAAGCGACAGCAGAAACAACAGCATTTGGAGCAGCAGCAGCTGGAGCAGGGTTTGCTGCGACGACGGCGTCTTGAGTGCGGCGACTGCAAACGCGTTTTCAGTCGCCGCGATCACCTGCAACGCCACAGGCGCAACGTGCACAATGCGGACGAGCAGCCAATGGATGCCAGCTGGCCGGGCATTGATGAGGCCACCATGCAGAGCGGCGACGAGCTGGAATCGGCTGCTGTGCTCCTCAACAGTTGCGCCGATGACGAGCAAGCGCAGGCGGAGCGCGAGGGCGAAAGTGCCTATCAGAGTCACACGAATCCAATATCCAGCAACGAGGAGGCGGACGAAGATGAGCTTGAGGCGGAGGTCAAGCAATCGCTGTGGCTGCACATCAAGCCAGAGCCGGAGTTGCACTTGGAGAAGGAGGAGTTGGCGCAGGCTGAGCCTGAAGCGCAGCGTGAGAAGCGTCGCAAGAAGACAAGACTGGAGGCGGAGCAGCAGGAACGGGTCACAATGCAGGTCAAAGGTAAGCAGCGAATAAGTAAAAATCGCAGTCAACTAATTGGTGTGGCTGCTTTGTAGAGGAACAGGAGCTGTTGCCCATTAAGCAAGAGCGCCAGCGCACGGAGCCAGATGAAGCAGAGGATGCGGAAGAGGTGGACGACCACTACGAGGATGCGCTGCACAGTTCGGGGGAGGAGGAGGAGCCGGAAGAGGAGGCAGATGAAAGCGACTTGGAGGAGCTGGACGATGAGAAGCCAGCTGCAGGTTCAGCTGAGACGACCAAAGTGGAAATCGTGCGCGAATATCTGCAACAACAGCAGCCATCGATAGAAACAAAAAAAGCAACTGGTGGGAAGCAGCGACGGCGACGCCGCAACAAGCTATCTGTCGATGAACAGCCGAATCCCGAGAATCGGTGCGAGGTCTGCCAGCGCACTTTCTCGCGTCACTGCCATCTGCTGCGTCACAAGCTGTCGCATCTGGAGAAGAAGCCGCACAGCTGTCCGCACTGCCCCAAGGCGTTCGCGCGCAGCGATCACCTGAAGGCGCACGTGCAGAGCCTGCATGGTAGCAAGGAGCACAAATGTGTGCTCTGCGAGGCGGCCTTCACGCGCTCCGATGCCCTCGAACGACATAAGCTGACCAAACACAACGGCGAGGGTCTCGATGCTAGCAGTAGCAGCGAACTGAAGCTGCAGCTCAGCGAACACACCTGCGAATACTGCTCGAAGCGTTTTTCGAGCAAAACCTACTTGCGCAAACACACGCTACTTCACACCGAGTTCCTCTACGCATGCAAGAGCTGCGACGAGACGTTCAAGGAGCGCCAGCAACTGCGCAACCACGAGAAGACGCACACGGGTCAGCGAAATTTCCTCTGCTGCATCTGCGGCGACAGTTTTGCGCGCAACGACTATCTGCGTGTCCACATGCGACGGCACAATGGGGAGAAGCCCTACAAATGCGGCTACTGCATCAAGGCGTTTCCGCGTGCCACCGATCTCAAGGTGCACGAGCGGTAAGTGCACCAAATTCCTGCAACTGTGTGATTATTTATTTTTAATTGTCTTGACGCTCTTGCAGCTATCACACGGGCACCAAACCCAATCTGTGCAACACGTGCGGCAAGAGTTTCCATCGTGCCTACAATCTGACCATTCACATGCGCACACACACCGGCGAACGGCCCTACAAATGCGACCAGTGCCCCAAGAGTTTCAGCCAGAGCAACGATCTCAAAGCGCACATCAGACGCCATACGGGGGAACGCTACAAATGCCCGCATTGTGACGCCTACTTTCTGCAGCTGTATCACATGCGCAATCATTGCCGCAGCGCCCACAACAAGCACATTGAGACGAAGACGGGACGCTTGCAACGCACTGGCTTGCTGGACGAAGCGACGCAGTCGCATCTAACTACAGTTGTGATGCCGCCAGCACGGTATCAGCCCGCCAGCGATGCGGCCATCGCTGCGACGACGACGACAACAACAGCGGATACAGCTCTGCAACTGCCACCTGTTGCAGCGGCCACGCCCTTGGCGCACTCGCCCGCCGCACCCTACAATACGTTATCGCCAGTAGCAACAGTTCAGGATTCAGGAGGATTTGTGAGCGGTGCCAGCAATGCGCCAGCTGCGACAACAACGCCTTTTGGAGCCTTTAACATTACGCCAGTTGTTATGGGTAAACTCTTCCTTCTCTCTCTATGTCTTGTCGAATACTCTAGCTATCTCTTTCTAATTGCAGCACATCTCATGTATAACCATGGTGGTCAACACGACAGCCAGCAGAGCAATGCCAGCGGCAGCGAAACGGGCAAATAGCCAACGATGGCATCGCAATTTCAGTCGAAGCTGACGTCACTTGTAATATTTATGTGCTGCATTTGGACCCAAGAGATGAGCTTCAAATTCATGCTGATTGCTTTGGTTATTACCACGAACAGAGTGCACTATGATTTGCTTTGAACCTGAAAGTGAGCTCCACATATTCTACATCGCAGCCTAGCCGTCCGTCCGACCGTCGTTCTACTTGCAATTCACTCGCTTAATTTGGTTTTTCAAGAATGTTAATCGAAGACAGCATATTAGACTTAGATAAAATCACATCATTATATTAGTATACCATTCGCAAATTTCCTTCGTGTGTATATTTAAACTACGGCAGGCCGCAGTTAGCTTCTCTTTTTACTGCTTTACCAGTGAAATGGCTCGATTGACTTGTTAATATTATGCATTTTGCATAAGAAACTATGTAGTAACTAGATTCTAACAACAGTATATATTTAATTGTACGATAAGAATTGTTTAATACTTTTGTATTTCTGCAATTTACAAATTGATTACTAATGCATAACTGATATTTGTAGCTAGAACTACAGCAAAAATTGTGTAAATATATATGAAAATGGTGCAATGAACGAAACTTGTCTTTTTCTTACCTTGCTTCAATTGCCTAAGCAAAGTGTGATAGGTTCAGAGTTGGTTCTTTCTCTTTTACAATTTATTCATTACAAATTATTTAGTTATAAAAATTAAACATATAAATTAAGACTGCTTTTAAATACTTCTTGATGTATATATATTTTATTTTCAACTTTTTCTTACATATTCATTTTTTAACTTTTATTTATTTTCTTATATATAATATATTTCTTTTTATTTCTATAAAACCAATTCGCAGTGGGGAAAAGTGAAAGCATCAACTTACTGTCAAATATAATGATTTCATTTAACAAAAATGTAGGGAAAACTATTTCAAAATTTTAAAGTTTAACAATCTACTTCTTGTATGCAACTAGGAATATAATATAGAATAATTATTTTGCGTACAGCTTAAAGGTATTATCAATATTGTTATAAGAGCTGAACGAAAAATAAATATTTTAAACATAAAAAAGTTAAATATTAGGATACATTTTGAAATTGTTATCAAGTCGATCTTGGGCAAGAAATATAATAGCATATGTATATGATTGATAAATATGCAAACAATTTAATACATAATACAACATCAATATCACAACATTTAAGTATTAAGCGAACAAATTAATTTAAATTACGTAAATCTCAAAATCATTCGGGGCTCAGTTTAGTTGCCTCATACGGCTGCGTCGTGGCTCCGGGAGTCGCAACTGGCGCATCTCTTCCTCGCTCGCTGCCGTCTGTGTCTTTACCGGTGTCTTTCCATGTCTCATATTGCCCAGTTGGTTGAGCTTGCTCCTATTGTTGCAGTTGCCATTGAGTGGTTTTTTGACCAGCGGTATTTGCTTGTGGATCCGCAGCGCGCGTGGCAGCTCAGAGGAGCGCATGGGTGGCGCAAACTTCTTGTAGTTGCCAATATCCTCATGACCAGCTGCAAAGTTGCTCTCATCCGTTGTATATTCATCGTCATCATCATCATCATTATTATCATGCTCGTTCTCCTTATCATGCTGATTCTGCATTCTCATCGTCGGCAATTTGCTGCTTGCGACAGTCTTCTTCGTGGTATGCCCAATGCTTCGCCTGCCCAGTCCTGAGCTGCGTCGCATCGTCTCCTCCATCACACGCACCTTCATCAGTGGCGACTTCGTCGACTTCTGCTGTGCAGCCATCAGCCGTTGACTCGGCTTTCGCAATGCTGGCGACGCCTTCATTGTACTCAGCGTTCTCATCAGACTGCGCTTGGCAGTGGGCGTCTCCTGCTTGTTGCCATCCCCGTTGGGCGGCAGCTTGCGCTTGTGCAGATTGCCAGTGGTCTTTGAGGCCGAGTTCGATATAGAAGCCAGCTTCCAGTTGGACGGAGTTTTGCGCAACGATTGTGTCGAAGCCGACAAGGCTGACATGTTCCTATGCCCCAATGGAGTGCGAGGAGCAGCTACGCCCTGTCCAGGAGCTGGTGGTGGCAACATCTTTCCACCAGTCCCTGTCGTTGTGGTCACCTGCTTGCGGGCCGAGCTCTGCTGCTCCTTGGCCTGACGCAAGCGTACCCAGTCGTTGGCCATGTGCTCCAATATGTTCTCGCCATAGACGAGGAATGGAGAGCGAGTGCGTAACTCGTAGGCTTGCACCAGCTCGGTAATCTGTTGCTCAATCTTTGGCAACTTGCTACCAATTGCCTTCCGCTCGCGCTCCTCCTTCAGCAGCTGGCCACCGCGATTGTTGAATCGATTCGGTTCATTCGCCTTCGCCTCTAATGCTTCCATGCGTGCCCAGATCTCGCCTCGACTTGCGAACAGCTCAAAGATCTCTTTGTTACCATTGTAGTATCCCTTCAGATCGTCCAGCTCCAACTCATGCAGCTCCAATAGATCCTCGTTGTACCAGTCGTTATAGAAGTTGGAGAATCGCTTCCTTTCCTGCTCCGACTTCAATGTCAGATCCCACCACTTGCTGATCTCTAGGCGTAGCTGCTCAATAAACGTCTTCAGGTTCTCCCTGCGCAGCTTTTGACAGCGCTGCAACTCTGCACTAAGCACATCGAATGTCCGCTGCGAATATTTTGTAGCCTCGCGAACTCGACGCATTGCCAGCTCATCTGTCTCCTGGAGACGTTCCCACAGCACCTCCACCTTTTGCCGCATATCATCGATACGCTCGTGCAGCTCCACCACTTGAGCAGCCATCTCGGCCCGCATTAGGCGTAACATCTCCAGCATGTGCGGTGTCAGACATTGATTTGCCTGGCTCAACAGACGCTCATCTGCAGCAGTCTGTGGCAACAGCTCCAACACCTTCATGTCCGCCTTGATCTGAGTGCGCAGCTGGAACAGCTCCTCCATTCGACGTGTCTTCTCCGCTCTAAGACGATCCAAGTGTTCTCCAAACGTACACATCTCCTGTGGCTTTGGCAGCGGATCGGCCAGCAAAGGAAGCGGCTCTTCACCCAGCTCCTCGCACAGCTCCTCTTGTTGCAGCAGAAGCTCGCAGATCTCGTCGCGACGTGCACGTAGCTCCTCACGAAGATGCTCGATGCTTTTGTCCAGCTTCTGCACCCACACAACTAACGGCATCTCCTCCGGCTTCTCTCCGATATCCACGCTCCTGTGCATTAGGCGCGTGATCTCCGCTGCTTCTACTTTAAGCGCATTTATACTATCCAGTATGCACTTCTCTTTTTCGTCTGATTCTGTGAGTAGATCAATGTAGAAGTTGCGCACGCGCTCCTCTAACTTCAGCATCAGCTCTTGGCAATACTCTGTGTCAAACATTTGTGACCACTTTCTGTTTAGATGGTCAATATCATTGCTGGTGGCTGCAATTATCGCTCGCTTTACTTGCAACGTTTCGTCGTCCATTTTTTATTATTTGCATCCACGTTTTGCCAATCTGACGTATTTATTTTGATTCTTAATTCAGAACGTACTATCGAAAAGTGACGCTTTTTTCAATTGAACATTTCGGTAAATTTGAAACAGCATGTAGCGTTGCCACATGTTTTACCTTGCTCCTCCTGTTACACGTGGAGCCGACTTTCACTTTACAGAAATGTTAACTTAACAGTTTAGTTTCAGCGTCGCAAAATTGAATGAATATGAAAATATAAGATTAAACAAATTTAAAAAAATATATATATTTATTTTGGTAAACCCAGTAGGATGCACGGCATGTGTGTGCTAACATTTACGTAGATGTATTTCTCTGCACATAGCAGGAGCACTTTTAAGCAAGTTGGCAGCGCTGCAGCATGTTTTGAAATTTACCGAAATGTTCAATTGAAATAAACGGCGTCACTTTGTGCATTCTGGACTGAAAATCAAAATAAAACTGGAAAATAATTATAAAGTGGATACAAATTAACCAGGATGGACGACGAAACGTTGCAAGTAAAGCAAGCGATAATTGCAGCCACCAGCAATGATATTGACCATCTAAACAGAAAGTGGTCACAAATGTTTGACACAGAGTATTGCCAAGAGCTGATGCTGAAGTTAGAGGAGCGCGTGCGCAACTTCTACATTGATCTACTCACAGAATCAGACGAAAAAGAGAAGTGCATACTGGATAGTATAAATGCGCTTAAAGTAGAAGCAGCGGAGATCACGCGCCTAATGCACAGGAGCGTGGATATCGGAGAGAAGCCGGAGGAGATGCCGTTAGTTGTGTGGGTGCAGAAGCTGGACAAAAGCATCGAGCATCTTCGTGAGGAGCTACGTGCACGTCGCGACGAGATCTGCGAGCTTCTGCTGCAACAAGAGGAGCTGTGCGAGGAGCTGGGTGAAGAGCCGCTTCCTTTGCTGGCCGATCCGCTGCCAAAGCCACAGGAGATGTGTACGTTTGGAGAACACTTGGATCGTCTTAGAGCGGAGAAGACACGTCGAATGGAGGAGCTGTTCCAGCTGCGCACTCAGATCAAGGCGGACATGAAGGTGTTGGAGCTGTTGCCACAGACTGCTGCAGATGAGCGTCTGTTGAGCCAGGCAAATCAATGTCTGACACCGCACATGCTGGAAATGTTGCGGTTCATGCGGGCCGAGATGGCTGCTCAAGTGGTGGAGCTGCACGAGCGTATCGATGATATGCGGCAAAAGGTGGAGGTGCTGTGGGAACGTCTCCAGGAGACAGATGAGCTGGCAATGCGTCGAGTTCGCGAGGCTACAAAATATTCGCAGCGGACATTCGATGTGCTTAGTGCAGAGTTGCAGCGCTGTCAAAAGCTGCGCAGGGAGAACCTGAAGACGTTTATTGAGCAGCTACGCCTAGAGATCAGCAAGTGGTGGGATCTGACATTGAAGTCGGAGCAGGAAAGGAAGCGATTCTCCAACTTCTATAACGACTGGTACAACGAGGATCTATTGGAGCTGCATGAGTTGGAGCTGGACGATCTGAAGGGATACTACAATGGTAACAAAGAGATCTTTGAGCTGTTCGCAAGTCGAGGCGAGATCTGGGCACGCATGGAAGCATTAGAGGCGAAGGCGAATGAACCGAATCGATTCAACAATCGCGGTGGCCAGCTGCTGAAGGAGGAGCGCGAGCGGAAGGCAATCGGTAGCAAGTTGCCAAAGATTGAGCAACAGATTACCGAGCTGGTGCAAGCCTACGAGTTACGCACTCGCTCTCCATTCCTCGTCTATGGCGAGAACATATTGGAGCACATGGCCAACGACTGGGTACGCTTGCGTCAGGCCAAGGAGCAGCAGAGCTCGGCCCGCAAGCAGGTGACCACAACGACAGGGACTGGTGGAAAGATGTTGCCACCACCAGCTCCTGGACAGGGCGTAGCTGCTCCTCGCACTCCATTGGGGCATAGGAACATGTCAGCCTTGTCGGCTTCGACACAATCGTTGCGCAAAACTCCGTCCAACTGGAAGCTGGCTTCTATATCGAACTCGGCCTCAAAGACCACTGGCAATCTGCACAAGCGCAAGCTGCCGCCCAATGGGGATGGCAACAAGCAGGAGACGCCGCATGCCAAGCGCAACCTCATGAAGACTTTGGGCTCGATGAAGACATCGTCAGTGGTACATCAAAAATCGAGTCAGCAGCTGATGACGGCTTCATCTAATCAGCAGCATCAACAACTTCAGAAAGCTGGCAAATCGCCGATGAAGAAGGTGCGTGTGCTAAAGGATACGATGCGACGCAGCTCAGGGATGGGCAGAAGGAGTGTGGGGCATGCCACGAAGAAGGTGCGCAGCAAGGCGACAATACCTGAGATTAGGATTAGACCGCCATCGGGGGATGAAAACGATGGCTTCATCACGGATGATAATGACACATATGATTCGTTTGAAAAGTCCATTGAACCGGCAGCTCGTTCTTCCATTATGCCACATAAGATGGTGAGTTCATCGTTTGAAACGAAGAATGCAGGACGGAAACGTATATAGGATACAATGTACTTGTTTTTTTTTTTATTTTACTGGAACTACTTATCTGTGTGCGCTTAATTAATAGTATTATTTTACTGTGGTGTAATTCAAATGAAAACAAATACATGTCACATTATTTTATGATTTAAATATAAAACGATTTTTTATTTGAATTTTGAAACAGGGTGCCGCCATTGCAGAATATCGATACTCTTTGAGAATACAGCAATCGATAGAAGTAAGATCTGCATTATTTAGTGTTATGTTTTATTTTAGTAAATACACTCTAATTCAAATGCAATTGTAATTAGCTAATAAAAAATACTAAAAAATCTATATGTATTTAGTTTAAAAATGTAATGTTTTAGTATTGGACGCCATATTGCGCATATCGGTACACAACATTGCGTTGCCAACTATTGCAAACAACTGATAGCTGACATCGATAGCCCAGTACCACAAGTTGCGCGCTTTTTCTGCTATTAGTTTGTTGATTGCAGCCGGTTTGTTAACAAGTAAAGAACAATGAATAAACCATTTGAATCACGAACGCTCATTAATGGTGGGCAGCTCAAGCAATTTGTGGGCCAATCCGTTAGCATTATGGTGCGTGTGGAGAGTGTCGCGGGCACAACGTTAATAGCGAACACAAGCGACAACCATAAGTTGCGCATTAGCTTGCCAAGCGAATTGAGTGCGTCACAGGGCGCTTGGGTTGAGGTGATTGGTGTGTCCAGCAGCGGCGACACCATACGCGCCAAGGAGGTGAGTTTCTCGGGATAGATAAATGCCATAATGACTACTTTAATATGTACTGCAGGTAATCGAATTTGGCGGTGAGAATATTGATTTCGATGTGGAAAGCTACAACGCAATGACGCAGCTGCTCAACAATGTGAAGTCATTCTATCGCTATGGCTGAACAACTAATTAAAATATGCATTAGATTTCATAAACACATCTGTGTAATTTATTCCCATGTAAACAATATTAATCAATAATAAGAGGATAGACGGCTAACTGAGTGAAATTGAATCGAAGGGAAGGCTACTGCAGCACGGCGGCGTTGGCCACCACGCTGGGATTATTGACCACCTCGCCGAGAGAGTCGAGCACCTCCTTGCGGTAATCATCGAACTCGCCGTCGATCTCATTGATGGTCTGATCCTCAATCACATACAGAGTGCATCCGGTTTCGCGTATCAAACGCTCGTCGTGCGACACAATTATCACGCCGCCCTCATACTCATTGATGGCCTCGGCCAACGCATCTATTGACTCAATATCCAGATTATTTGTCGGCTCATCCAATATCAGAACATCGGGTGCACTCAGGCACAGCTCGGCGAGCGCGACACGCGCCTTCTGGCCACCAGACAGATCCTTCATCTTAATGGTGTGCGCATGACTGACCAGCCCAAAGGAGCCCAACGCTTTCCGCGCCTTCTCGTGCGGCAAGTTAAACAGTCGCTGCAGATACTCGGCAGCGGATTCCTCAGCTGTCAAATGCTCGCCCGAATGCTGATCGAAGCGTCCCACGTGCAAGCGATGATTCTTGCGCTGTTCGCCTTGTTGTGGCTCCAGTTCGCCCAGCAGCAGCTTGAGGAACGTCGATTTGCCGACACCATTGGGACCCACAATGGCCACACGACTGCTCAGATCAATACCAAAATCTGCTTTAATGAACAGCGGCTTTTGGCCATCGAATGCGAAGGTGATGTTATGCACACCCAGAATAGGCGGCTGCAGTTGTGAAGGCTCCGGGAAACGGAACTTAACGATATACTCTTTGGGACGCGCCAACAGCTCCTGGGGTCCCTCGTCCTCGTCCTGTTTCTGCTGCTTCGACTTATTCTTTTCCTGTTTGCGTGTAAGCGACTCCTTCTGCTTCTTCTCCGCTGCCTTCTTCGACTGGCCGTGGGCCTTGAGTTCGCGCAGACGCTTCTCCTGCTTCTCGTACTCTTTGATCATCTCGCGACGCTTCTGCACAAACATCTTCTTAAACATGGAGTAGTTGCCCTTGTAGTATTGCAGCTTCTTCTGGTCCAAGTGTATAATCTCGTTGCACACATTGTCCAAGAAGCTCTGGTCGTGGGACACTATCAGCAATGTCTTCTTCCAGCCCTGCAGATAGTTATCCAGCCAGATAACCGCATTCAAGTCCAAGTGATTTGTCGGCTCGTCAAGCATCAACAGCGTCGGCTCCAAGTAGAGGGCACGTGCCAACGAGACACGCATTCGCCAACCACCAGAGAACTTGTTGGTGGGACGATCCTGCATCTCTTTGCTAAAGCCAAGACCAGCGAGAATACGACGCGCACGCGCCTCCGCCGAATACGCACCGATGGCCTTCAATTCGGCGAAGGTATCGTTGAGTTCCTCCTGCACGCTGAGATCGCCGGCAGCGAATTGTTTCTCCAGCTCCTCGCTCTTCTTCAGCAACTCGGTGCGCTTAACGTCCGCATCCAAGATGGTGTCAATGGCTGTCTTGTCGGTGGCCACCACTTCCTGCTCGCAGAGCAGCACATCAATATTCGGCGGTATGGCAAAGGCACGTGTGGCAATGTGACGCAACAGAGTTGTCTTGCCATGTCCATTGGGACCAACGAGACCGTAGCGACGGCCATGCGCAATCAGCAGATTGGCGTTCACAAACAGATCGTTGCCTGCCAAATGAATAGGTTAGAAAGCATTGAGATTTGCAAATCGGGAACGCAATCATTACAAGAATTACTATTATACAAATAAGTGTAGACGCTAATGACTATTTTTTGTTTTTCCCTTGTCTACAATGGTTCATTGAAGGAAAGTCGTTAACAGAGATTGCGGTTCACTTACCCTTTGCGGATATAGTAAAGTTCTCGATCTTAATGTCCACAGCGTGCTCCAAAGCTGCCTGTTGGCCGGCGCTCTTCTGCACCTGCGACATAGTGAAATTACTGTCAAGATCGGAGTGGCCGGCGCCGCCTTTCTTGGTCATCAGATCCATTTGACGCTCGTATTCCTGTTGCTTCTTCTGCTTCTTCTTCTCCTTATGCGTCATCTTTTTCTCCTTGGCCTCGACAGATTCCTCTGATTTGGGTTCGGGCTCTGGTTCTGGTTCTGGTTCAGGCTCCTCAACAGCCGCCGGCTCGTTGTTGATCTGCAGTTCGTCCAACTGCTCCGACAGCTTTTGATCAGGCTTTGCCTCCACTTGCTGTTGTTCCTCCACCTCTTCCTCCTCTTGCTCAACTTCGTCGTCATCACTCATTTCGAATTTGTTCTTCTGTTGCTGTTTCTGCTGTTGTTTCTGCTTGGATTTCTTTGCTGCAGGCTTGGGCAACTCCAGCTGCTCCTGTTCATCGTCATCTTCTTCTTCCTGATTATCATCTTCGTCGTCGCTCATAACAAACTTGTTCTTCTGCTGCTGTTGCTTCTTCTTGGCCTTTTTCGAAGCTGGCTTGGCGACCACCTGCTCCTCCTCTTCTATTTCCAGCTCATCATCATCATTATCATCGTCATCACTGAAACCTTCGTCCTGCTTCTTCTTGTTGTTCTTTTTACTCTTCTTACCCTGCTGTTGTTGTTGCTGTTTTTTGGGTACACTCTTTGGCGTCTCCTCCTCGTTTCCATCGTTGCTGGGCAACTTTGCCACCTGCTGCTCGGCCTCATCGTCGCTCCAGTCATCGTTGTTGCGCTTACCCTTCTTGTTGCCCTTCTTATTGGCCGCCGACTTCTTTTGCTTTGATTTGTTGCTATTAACGCTCTCGATGTCATCGGCCAATTTGCTACTGGTTAAGGACTCATCGTCGCTGGATTCGTTATTGCCACCGCCACGCTTTCCCTTCTTGCCCTGCTGCTGCTTCTTAGACGCCGATTGCTGCTGCTTCTTCTTGTCACTGCTGGCATTCACTTTCTCTGCATCCAATTGCAGTTCGTCGTCGTCATCAAAGCGTTCCTTCTTTTTGCCCTTCGCTTTCGACATGCTTGCGGTCTGATTGAAAATAAAATGTTTTCGCAATTAACCTGACAAGAATAAAGGCAAATTATAATGCCTTTTGTTGGTGTGTTTGATGATGACGATAATGTCGCCGCTGTTGATACTGCTGCGGTTGCTGCTGCTGCGACGGCGGCTTTCACGTGCACAGCTGGCAAATGTGCCAAAATGTGGAGCTGCTAGCAGCAAGAAGAAGAAGCACAGCGTGCGATGATCGCCTCTGTGTGTGCGTGTTTGTGTCGTGCGTGCGTGCTGGTGTGTGTGTTCGTGCATGCATGCGTGTCTCTCGGTGTGTGCGCGCACTCAAAATATTATTATCGGAATCGTGATGTCATCATCATCGCTCGAACTAGTTCACATCAGCTGCGCTGCAACGAGAATCAATAACGACTGAACAAACACACGTTTTCATCAATTTCGAATTTTCAATCTCATATGCACGATAGCTCACAGCAGCTTTATTGTTTATATAGATTTTTGTATGCCTGCTTTTTTTTTAGAGCGCCACACAGCTGTTACATGTTGGCGCCAAGCGGAACTAGCCGGAACTAGCTATGTGCAGCGATAAACGGGCGTATATCGATATTTTATATCGATAGATGACAAAAAAAATTTTTTGCCACAAATGTCGCCGAGCTACATAATTGTTTAATAAACAATTAATCACTCATATAAACAAAATAGTGCAAATCGTGTCTCAGTGTATGTGTGAGAGATATTCAATGTAATTGGCAAGTCTGTTGGTCGAATTGAATGGCCTGCAAATTGCGCTACGTGCTGTGCCCACAGAGTAACAATAACAAAAACAACAACGCAAACAATAACAGCAACAGCAACAGCAACAAAAACAACAACTGCTGAACTAGAGCCACAACGCAAAGGAGATTGAGATTCGCAACGCAATCAAAAAAAAAAAAATAAATAAAAAACCACACACATACAAAACAACAATAAAAAAAATAGAAGAAAAAAATAGAAAAAATTCCATAGCCTAGGGGGAGGGGGCTACCGCGAACATAGCCCAAAGGTGGTTAACAGCAGTAGTAGCAGCAACAACAACAACAACAACAGAAGCAGAAACAACAACAGCAAGAAGAGTACGATACTACGAGCGAGACCTTGAAAACTTTAAAAGAAATAGCAACAAAATACGCTCAAAATATTAACAAAAAACGCAAACAGCGCTGAGCGCAGAGAGGCAAACGAGGAGAGGAGAGAGGCCGCCAAGTTATGGAGAGTGACAATTTTCCGCAGCGCGCCAATTAAACAAAAAAAAAATACAAAACAAAAAAGGAAATCAAATGCATAGTGGAGAAAAGCGAATTCGATATCGAATTCGTCGGCAAGCTAACGATTTACGACAATAACACTAATAGAATAAAATAATAATACTAATAATCATAACAGCAGCTCATCACTACAAGCACTCATACACACACACACATACACAGCACACTCGCATACACATTCGACAACAACAAATAACGTTGGCGATATGGCAGCAATTGTCGCCTCTGCCGCTGTGAACGCTGGCAGCGGCGTCGCAGTTATGACAGCAGCTGTCGATGCCGCTGCGTCGGAGCCCAACGACGCCAACGGCGCCTCCAATGGGCGCGAAGCCCGCAACCTGGCCGAGAAGCAGCGACGCGACAAACTGAACGCCAGCATCCAGGAGCTGGCCACCATGGTGCCGCATGCCGCCGAATCCACGCGACGGCTGGACAAGACCGCCGTGCTGCGCCTGGCGACGCATGGACTGCGCGTCCAGTATGTGTTTGGCAAGTCGGCGACACGACGACGTCGCAAACACAATCTCAAGCTACCGCCGACGCACGAAACGCCCCAGCTGACGGACACGCTGATGCAGCTGCTCGACAGTTTCCTGCTGACGCTCACGTGCAATGGACAAATCGTGCTGGTGTCGGGCAGCGTGGAACAGCTGCTGGGGCATTGTCAGTCGGATCTGTATGGACAGAATCTGCTGCAGATTACGCATCCCGACGATCAGGCGTTGTTGCGTCAGCAGCTCATACCACGTGACATCGAGACCCTTTTCTACCAGCAGCAGCATCAACACCAACACCAACATCAACAGCACCAGCAGCATCATCACCAACAGCGCCACAACAAGCAGCAGCGACGCCAGAAGTCGCGGCACTCGCAATCGCATTCCACTTCGGCCAGCGATGAGGAAGAGGATGAGGACGAGGATGAGGAGCACGATGATGTGGACGACAATGATGAGCGAGATCGTGGCATGGACATGGATGATGTCGACGATGTGGACATGGAACGCAGTCGCACGCGCACGCCCAGCCCCGAGACCATCGCCCATTTGGCGGCCATCGATGAGCGGCTGCGCGACGATCGTCGCTGCTTCACCGTGCGCCTGGCGCGCGCCTCGACGCGAGCGGAGGCGACGCGTCACTACGAATGGGTGAAAATCGACGGCTGCTTTCGGCGCAGCGACTCGTCGGTGACGGGCGGCGCCGCCGCCAATTATCCAATCGTCTCGCAGCTGATAAGGCGATCGCGTAATAATAATATTCTCGCTGTTGCCGCCGCCACCGCCGCTGCTGCTGCCGCCGCGTCCGCTTCAGCGTCGTCGTCGCCGACGGGACAACACAACGCCGCCTCCACGCTACCGCCCGCCTGCCTGCCCCAACACGATGCCATTGCGCAGGCCGCCCTGCACGGCATCAGTGGGAATGACATCGTCCTGGTGGCCATGGGACGCATCATGCGCGAGAGTTCCACGAACCTCAGTCTCATGTGCCGCCAGCCGGAGCCGTATCAGCTCGAGTATCGGACGCGCCATCTCATCGACGGCAGCATCATTGACTGTGATCAGCGCATTGGCATCGTTGCCGGCTACATGAAGGATGAGGTTAGTTGCCTAATTTGCATTAGCATTAGCATTAGCATTGTCATTAAAATTTGCATTGTTGTTGATAATATGAAGTTTATTTGCTAGTACCAACATCAGTTTTTAAATTTGTATTACACTAGCATTATCTCGACTATTGTTGTCCAAATAACTTCCAGACAAGGCAATCTCCGTGTTATTTTTTTAATTACATTAACTTTAGTATTATTATTTTTGTATTTTCATTGGTCTATTGTTATAAATATTGTATTTGCCGGTACCTTTATCAGTGTGCTTCGCATTGTTATCAGCCTATTAACAAATTGGCGCTAGCATTTCATAACAATTATATACTTGCATTAACTATTTGCACTTGCGGTTGTAATTCTTATTTTTAGAACAACAATTATTACAGTCTGTCTTCGATTGCTGAAGTTTATGCAATTATTCGATTATCTTCTGAGCATTATTACAATCGCAAAACGTTCATTTTACAGCAGTCGCTAGCGTGAGCTTGATGATAAAACACATTGAATGAAATGGAAATTGAAGCATGACAAGTCATATCTTAACCGTTCGTTGTTGCAAAATCAAGTCCATGAATTATTTATTGATAGAGCTACTTGGCCATTTAGTTGTATGCTAGAGATAATCAATGCTATTGAGTTTGATAGATTTCCACATGCGGTTTACGCTTTGATGTCTCGTATTAATCGGGGATTTTTTCTATTCGCTTTTGTTTTGTTGAACAGGTGCGCAACCTGAGCCCCTTCAGCTTTATTCATCTGGACGATGTGCGCTGGGTGATTGTCGCCCTGCGGCAGATGTACGACTGCAACAGCGACTATGGCGAGAGCTGCTATCGCTTGCTGTCGAGGAACGGACACTTTATCTACCTGCAGTCGAAGGGATTTCTGGAGATCGACAAGAGCAGCAACAAGGTGCATTCGTTTCTGTGCGTCAACACGCTGCTGGACGAACAGGCCGGCAAGAAGAAGGTGCAGGAGATGAAGAACAAATTCTCGACCATCATCAAGGCGGACATACCCACGCAAACCAGTCCCGATTTGCCCGCCTCGCGTGCTCCACAGCAGCTCGAACGGATCGTGCTCTATTTAATTGAGAATCTGCAGAAGACGGCGAATGGCACTGGCAGCATTGGCAATGGCATTGATGACGCTGCCGCCATGGATGCCATGGATGATGGCTGCTGCAGTTCGCCAGCGTCCACGCTGACGCTCGAGGAGCAGGCGCCGTCGCCGGCCGCCCAGCTGGCATTGGTGCCGCCAACGCCGGGACACGTCAAGCACTCCATATCCAAGTCAGTGGATGTGGTAAACGTGACATCCGCCCGCAACTTGCAGTACCAGCAGCAGCAGCAGCAGCAGCAGCAGCAGAAGCTGCAGCAACAGCAGTCGGTTATACGGCAGCTGAGCTGCAGCGAGAGCTCCACGCTGTCGCCGGCAAGTGCGAGCAGCCTGGAGCCGCCCGACGACGGCAACAACAGCAGCGCATCCCCGCCACCAGCAGCAGTAGCCACAACACCAACAGCGCCAGTTGTGGCGCCCCGAGTCAGTGTGCTGAAGCGACTGATGACAACGCCCATCAAGTCAGCAGCGGCAGCAGCAGCAGGAGCGGGAACCACGGCAGCTGGAGCGGCAACAACGGCGACCAAAGCGGCTGGAACGGGAACGAAGCTGCACGCAGCGCTGTCGAGCACATTGCGCAGCCTGGACACGCAGCTGGTGACGATGGGCGAGGAGGCGCGCAGCCTGTTTCAGCAGCAGTTGCGGCAGCGCGACGCCATGCTGCCGAGGTTCGAGCAACAGATGGATGCCATTATGCTGGAGCATGAGGTGCAGAAGCAGCTGCTGGTGAACATAACCAGCGAGTACGAGACGCAGGTTTCGGTGATAACCAAACAGAAGCAGACGACAACGTCCAGTGAGAGCAGCAGTCGCAGTAGTAACAGCAATTAGTGTGATTACTGCATGCCAGTGTTGCGAAACGCCAGCACGCTTTTGCCAACGTTTTTGCCTTTCGGATTAGCCTACAATACTGTACGACACTATATATTTTGATCTATTGTATGTCGTGAAATAGCTCAGTATTCAGTGCACAGCTGAAGCTTTGTCCTTGTCCACGTCTGCCCCGTCCTATCCTCTTCCCTGCCGCATCTACCACGCAACTACCTCCCGTTTTCCTGCGTTAGTCAACACTCGAGACCCAGTGCAGAGTACAAAGAAAACACGTTGTTTTTAAGCCAAGCTACTCATTAACTTTTAACAGATTTTAACAACACACAGAAGAGAGCGAGCGACAGCATGATCGAAAGAGAAAGAGAGAGAGAGAGAGATTCTAGTTTTATATATACACATGTAGAGCATTGTGCAACACTGAGCGCGACTGAGCAATACGCATAACAATTACCATTTTGCAAGCAACAAACACACACATACGACATACGCATACACACAATTAATTAATACTCAATTGATAGCTGTAATTTGACTAACGGAAAAGTCGACATACCTAGGCACTGGCGTTTTCCTACCCCTCCTCACGCACCCACTGAGCACTGAGCTATTGCGATCGAACCAGCCCACTGTTCGAAGCAACTTTATTTGATTTGAGCTACTCACACACAACGTTCCGCCCTCCGCCCGTCTCTCCATCCCCTTCCTTGCAACTTTTGTACAACTTCGAGCGCCAGCTTCCTAATTCCCTCCCTGGCTCCCCCTTTGAATTTTGGTTGCGGTTTTGTGGTTTGCCTTGTCAGTTAGCACCTTTTGTTTCATAGCGAAATCTATTGTCTTTCGTCTTCTTTTTTTTGTTTTCTTGTCAACGTGTAGCTATTATTAACCACATTTATTATTATTATTATTATTAACTATTATTTTTTTTTTTTTTGATTTTTGTTTGTTTTGTAGCATAGCTTTTGTTTTGGGTTTCCCAACAATAAATGCGAGTATAGTTTATATATATTTTTTTTCACGTTTCGTTCGTTCGTTTTTCTAGTGTGTAATATTAATTTTGAATGCCTAATTTAAGTAAGATTTGTGAAATTGTTTTATGTTCTTTTGTAACATGTAACTTTCGTCAACGAGTTGTGCTCTTAAAACACTTTGGGTTATATCGCTACAGATATACGTATACATATATAAATATAACGATATACATACTAATAGATACATCTAATGTGTATATAATTAGTAAATTTTGTGTTCTTTTTCGTTGTTGTCTAGATCTTTTGTACAATTTAATTTATGAAACCAAGTATAAACAAATTTAACAAAAATACGAATAAAAGCAAAAAAACAAGCAAAACTATAATAACAAATGCGAAAACTAAATTAAAGAATAACTATAATAATAATTATTTTATTAATTGTAATAATAACGATAATAATGCGTTACAAATGTTTAGCAACTAAATAATTAGCATGTAATCTATTCGTAAATGAAAACAATAATTATTAATGAAAATAAACAAGAAAAATACAGCCCGACTCACACGTGTTTCTTACATAATACTGATATTGTCAGCCATATTTTCTTAAGCCCATCTCTCAATAATTCCGTTCTTTCTAATTTCGGGATTGTCTTTCTTCCGTACGCAAGCGAAGTTTAGCGTAAAGAAAACCCACAACCGTTAGGTTGATATAAACATGTTGCCCATAGGATCTCCTTCCGCCCAAGGTGTGCTCTTTTCTGCTTTGGGGTTCAAGTATTGTACAAGAAAATGTGATTTGCATGATTTAATGTTTGTTTACAGTTTATTTTATTATAATTAATAATTAAATTTAAAGTGAATTCTTGTTTACATTGCATGGTATTCTCTTCTTTTTTGTTTTTGTTCTTGTTGTCGTCGTTCTTTTGGCCTAAGGTGAAATTTGTAATTCTCTGTATTGTTAAATATATAATATATTTAATTTAACGTTATGACTAGATGATGCAAATGCAATTTATTATAGACCGTGTTACATGTGTGTGCGATGTGAGGTGTGTCTTTGTGTGTGTAACATACATACAAGTAACTCTGCATAATTCCTATATATATATATAGTTAGTACAATACATATATATAAATACATATTTATATATATATAATTAATTATATAGCTATGAGTACGTGCAGAAACGTTAAATGCGGCACCTCTCGCCCCTCCTGGCTAATGGGGTTGCTGGTGCCGAAAAATCGAATTTTTTGTTTTACATTTATATTAATCATTTGTTTACGCTTAAGAATTGTTAATTGAACTATTTATAAAGACGACAAAAATTTCATTTAAAACTTAGTTACACCACTAAAATAAAAAAAAAGTAATTCATTATTATTATGCTATGCGAAGACGTCGTTGAACTGCTTTTATACACAACGAACCAAAAAAAAAAAAATCTACAATAAATAAAATGTATTTGACTGGATATTTGTTGACTAGAATCATTAGGGTTTCTTCTATTTTGTTTTCTTGTTTTTTTTTTTTTTTTTTGTATACAGACTCGATCAATATACAAATAACTCGGGGCAACATAACGAAGAGAATCAAATGAGAATTGCTTTAGCTTTGATTTTGCCTTTTAGTTTGTTGTAGCAAAACACCTTTCAGGTACTTATAAAATATTTTCGTTTATGCGTCGTGTATGTCGAGAGTATTTTAGATGCGTAATCGTACATATAATCATATCAAAAAATGTATTAATACTATGAGTGTGTCTGTGTGTGAGTGTGTGTGTGTGTGTGGGTGTTATCAAGCATTTACATTGCGTGACAGATAGTTGGGAGATCCTCAATATGTATATGTATATATGCATGTATATGTGGTATATAGTTTCAAATTGTGACTATTGCTCCATCGTCGCCCATCGTCGTCGTCGTCGTCCTCCTCCTCCTGCCCTCACTACCAGTCGCGTAGCCAGCTGCATAATGGTGTCCACTTACTCCATTATGTCCTCGTCCTGGAGCTCGTATATGTATTCGATAGTTCCAGAACCAGAGCTGGTGCCACTGGTAGTGCCCAGCTGCTTCTATTGCTCCATTATTATTGTATCCTCGGCCTTCACGTTGCCGGAGTTGATGGCCTCCATGGCCTTGCTCAACAGCGTCGCATCCTTCAGACTGACGACCTGCACCAGCTGCGGCTCCTGGCCAGGTCCTCCCTGTATCATCATCTGATGCATGCCCGGCGACACTGTGATCGTCTCCAGCTGATCGCCATTCTCCACCTGGAAAACACACAATGATAAGTAATATTAGTTTTTGCTTGAAGTGTACAAGTCGCAAATGTTGAGTTTCCGTTCGTTGTCGTTGTTGTCAGGTGCGTGGAAATCGAGCTTGTACTTACAGAAACTGAGGGATAAGAATGTTGCAAATGATATAAGAGAGATGACGAGACCTTTAACAAAATAGGTGAGCTGCTAATTGAAATAAATGAAAAACGTTAAAGTCGAAATTATAAAATCACAACAACAAAAGATTTATTCAATAGTTTTGTTTGGTTTTGCTTTGTTTTCGATCCATCGTTTACAGGTAATTCAAATTTGCTCTAGAACAACTACAATAATGATAACTATAATCATATTCATAATCGATAATCATAATCATAATAATAATAAACATAATCAGTAATAAAAACATTAAAACACAATAATAATAATAAGCACAATAATAATTGTAATCAACATAAAAATAATTGTATGCACTTCAATTTCTGGCCACACGACTTTACACAATATTCACAATTCGTATTATTTGGTTCTCTTCTCAACTAGTTCCAATGGCAAATGTGGGCGGTTCATTAATTTTTACGTGTGTTTTTTATTGTTTTGGTTAATTTTTGGGTTAGTTTCTACTTGCTACATTTTGAATGCAAATTGGCTACGTTGGACGAGTTTAACAAGATGACTATATGATTCCATTCACTTGACAATCAATTTATATATATACTATGTAATTTACAGAGCTGATCGCAAAGACGTTTCGCGGTAATTTCGTTTGAGTTCCCGATCAATCGCGATGATTCTTTATAGTTGCATGCGAGAGAGAAATTGAATAAATGAAATGAAGACGAAATATCGATGGATCGCTCTTCCGGCGATGGTTTCGTTTGCTTGTTGGCCAAGCGAACAACTTAGAAATTAAAATGTAATTAAGCTACATTCAATGAATTGCATAACATTTTCCATAGATTGCACAAAAAAAAGTTTCTTTTGTTTTGTTGTTTTCAATTCAGATTAACGTTAATTTTTGGCTTGTGTTGCATGGTTTTTAACTATGTTAATATTGTATTCATAATTTGCAATTAAAATTAAAACGTACAAATAAAAAATAGAGCCTAAACGTAACGTAACGTAACGTAACGTACTACGTGATTAACTAAGAAATTCCATAATTGATGTTTTCGACGATTGCTAGGAACATGATACAAAATTTGCTTTGATTTCGCTTTCGTTTGTATTGTTTTGTTTTATGCGTGTTTTGGTTTGGCTTCAATTATCAACAAATTATGCTTGTTTTTGGTTTGCGCTAAGTGTAAATTCAGTTAAAGGGGGGTAGGGGGGGCAAGGGCGTGACAAGGGATTGTGTTAGTAATTTAGTGTAACTTTGTGTACAATTAATTCACTCGTTTTCTTCTTTTCTTCTTTCATGTTTTTTGGCTTGTTTGTTGGCTTTCACATTCCTTTGTGCGCGTTTGTGTGCGTTATATATATATATATATCTATATACATGCGTGTATGGCAAGTGTGTGCGTGTGTGTGTGTGTGTGTGTGTTGTGCTTGCAGCGCCGCTTTGACTAGATTGGTTAGCTTGCTTTGGAGCCTTTGAGGACTGCAGCCTGGCAGTCGCTTGATGGAGGGGAAACGCGCGTGTCTGGCTGTTAGAGAGGGTGTCGAGGAGTGTCGAGGAGGGTGGCAAGTGGCAAGTGGCGAGTTGCGCGTGGCGAGTGGCACGTGCTGCTAGTCCAAGTGCTCCACTTTAATGGTTTTGGCCGGCAGCTGCGCCTGCGCACTGCTCGTCAGACTCGCGCTGTCCACGCAGCGAATGGAGGAGGCCGCCGTGGCAGCCACGTCGCCGCCCTTGCCGCACGGCAACTTGGTGGCGCCGCCGCTGTTGCCACTCGCCGGCTTGCGACGCTTCTGAGCTGTTGCCGTGCGACGTCGCGCCGCTGTTGGCGTCGACACAGGCAGCGAGCGCTTAATAGTGTTATTGTTGTTACTGCTAATGCTATTGTTGTTGTTAGTGAGCATGCTGTTGTTATTGTTGTTGAAGTTGCCACTGCTGCCGCTGCCGCTGCCGCTGCCACTGGCCGCCCAATAGAGACGCGTCACCTGGGGCGCCTGCAACGCAATGCCAGCCGGCTGCTGCGCACTTGCAACAGTTGCCGCCGCAGTGCGACGATGCAGCAGGCCGCTGGCATTGAGCAGGGAGGCCGAGGTGCCGAGCAGGGAGGCTGGATTATTACTACTGCTATTGCTACTACTACTACTACTACTGCAATTGTTGTGGCTGCCGCTGTGGTTGTTGCGCTGCGTGGCGCTGCTGTTGCTATTGCTGTTGCTGTTGCTGCTGCTGTTATCTACCTGCATGGGCGCCAGGCAGACGGTGCTGCCGTCGCTGTTCTGGATATGCTGCATGTTCGCCATCACCGACTGGTACATCGACACGGGCACCGAGATCACATTGCTCACGGACACCGGATAGCCTGCAAACGAATGAGCAAACAATTAGACTCACACTCCACAAGCCACACTCGATTGAGGCGACGTTACCTTGGCCATCCTCGGTGGTAATGAAGATCTGGCCGTCCTGCGCCTCGGTCAGATCGACCATGTTCTCGTGTCCGTTGACATCCGTCAGACTCTGGACCGTCTGTATGGTGGCGCCGCCCTCGCCCTGATGCAGCTGCCGAAACAACAAAACGAAAGAAAACACAGTCAAAGTCGATGCACAGCGCGCACTCGTTCACACGCTTACCGTTGCCACGCCCTGCACTTGGGCCGTGGTGCCGTCGGGCAGCGTGATGATGGGATTGTTGGGGTCCACCTGGATGAGGGAGACGGTGCCATCAGCGTTCTGCGACAGCACGGTCTGCGTGGTGTACTGTCGAGTAGAGAGTGAAGGCAATGTTAGTGCTCGCCGCTCAAGTTCAGTGCGAACGGTGAAAAGGGCGACAACAGAAAAACAACAAAAAAAAACGACGCTTGGAAAATTAATAAAAAAAAAATGCAAAAAAACGTTAACAAGAATAAACATGCAACAAAAAAAATCAAGTATGTAATATGCAATTAAGTGTGTGTAATTTTGTTGTTCTTATTGCTGTGCGTGTGTGTGTGTGTGTGTGTGTGTGTGTGCGAGTATTTACATGTGCGCAGTGTGTTAAGTGTGTTTCGAACGCATGAAATGAAAACCATATTTAAAAGCTGCTGCAAACGAGAAGACAATAAAAAAAATAAAGTTACAACGATTAGCATAAAAAAAAACAAAAAAAACGTACAATAAATAAATTGTGGTAACAAATTTGTTAGCCGATATTGATTGCAACGCGTGCGGTTAGCAATGCAAGTTCAATAGGGTTTCGTGTTTCGTCTTTTCCACAATATAACAAATTAAACGAGAGTCGAATAACATAACAGCAACTTAAACTTGAGCATAATAAACAGTTGTGCAACCTCCTCCTCCTCCAGAGTTTGTCGGCAACTTGTTGAGTATTAGTTCCCAAAACAAATTTAGAGTTCTATAGTTGTCTCGAGCACAAACGATGGCTAAAATGGACACGTAATTCAGGCTACAAGTGTAGATCTAGTTCCTTCAGTTATAACTCTATTGTTGCCTCGAAATACTGACGATTCTTTCAAGTATCGCGTGCAAATGATGTCTTAACTGAGACAACAAATGTAGATATCGTTCCTTGCGTTGCGATTCTCTTTGTAGAGCTTAAACGCGCAACAATTGTAGATCCCATAACTCTATCGTTGCCTTGAAATACTAGCGTCTCCTTTTAACTCTGCATAACTAAAACAAAACATTAAGAAAACAAACGTTGATCTTGTTTCTTGAGTTTGAACTCTAACGTTGCCTTGAGATGCTGGCGTTTCTCTTTGTAGCGCTTAACTTTTAACTATCCATAACTTAAACAAATGTATATCCTATAAGTTCATCGTTGACTCAAAATATTCAACTCTTAACTATCCATAACTCAAACAAATATTTAAGAAACCAAATGTAGTTCATGTAACACTATCGCTGCCTTGAAGTGCTGGCGATTCTTAACTTTCAACTATCGATTACAAATGACAACTTAAACGGACACATAATTAAGAAAACAAATGTAGATATCTCGTTCCTTGAGCTGCAACTCTATCGTTGAATTGAAATGCTAGCGATTCTCTTTGTAGAGCTTAAACTCGTTACCATTGTAGATCCTGTAACTCTATCGTTGAAGTTGCTTAGTAAAGCTTTAACTTTAAACAAATGATAGCTCAATCGGACAACTGCAAATACAAATTTGAACTTACTAATTAACTAGTCGCTTATTAAGTTACATTATCATGCTTCACTCTATGCCCTAGCTTGTAGTTTTTTAGTCTTGCTGCCTTTGGGAAATCAGGTTCGCGGCCTAAATGCCAAATTGGGCGACAACTCGCGACAAGTTTGGACAACTCAATAGGCAGCCAGGGGCAAGGTTGCACGCTTGTTGCAAGGGTTGGCGGGGAGGAGGGGAGCTGGTTTTGAATCGAGCTAGTTGCGTTTTAGTTACAAGTTCTGAGAGATTAGTACGAACATCAACGTCGCTGAGCGTAATGGGCTCGATGCAAACTTGGGCATTGGCAATCTGTTGGGCGGTGACTGTTTGGGCAGCATTCGATTGTTGTTGTTGTTGCTGCTGTTGTTGTTGCTGTTGTTGCTGCTGCTGCTGCTGCTGCTGCTGTTGAGCGACGGCAGCCGCGGCCGCTGATGCACTTACAGCTGCTGCCGTCGTCGGCACCGCCGTCGCCGTCGCCGTGCCACTCGCCGTGGTCAGCTGTATGGTCTGCGGCTGGCCCTGCGTCACCGCCTGTATGTGCACCGTGTTGCTGCCGTGATGGTGATGATGCTGCTGCTGCTGCTGTTGCTGGTGATGGTGCTGCTGCTGCTGTTGCTGCTGCTGCGGCGCTGGCGCCTGGCAGATCTCGATCTTGGTGGAGGCCGGCAGCGTGGCCGTCGTGGTCACGTGCTGATTGTTCGTGCTCTGGATTATTGTCGGCGCCGGCGTGTTCGTCTGGGCCGTGTGTGTGGTGATCACGGTGCCGGCACTGTTGATCTTCACCACGTTCACCTGCTGCGGCTGCGGTCGTGTCGCAATGACGATGGCAAATGTGACAGTGACAGTGACAGTGACAGAGTGTGTGTTAGTTTTGTGGTGGCGCGTCGAGAGTGGCGTGTGTGTGTGTGTTAGAAACGGATAAAGTGTTTAGATTTGAGTACGAGAAAGACAATCCCAGACAGCTAGACTGCCGCAGTCCGCTGCGTGATCTTGCCCAGACGCCCAGGTGAGCAAGCATTTAACTTGGCTACAATTTGGTGTGCTGTCGGACGGACGCGGACGCGGACGCGGACGGAGCGGCTGCCTGTGGCCAGCGGACGACGGGCGTGTACTCACTTGACTGTTGGTGGCGCTGACCGCCGGCGTCACCGTTTGCACGGTCTGCACGGTCTGAATGGTGGGCGTATTCGATAGCTGCTCCATGTCCTCGTCCTCGTCGCCCGACTGCGAGATCAGCGCGTTCACCTTGTCCTCGTCGTCGGCGAAGGTGGGCAGGAGATCCTCGCGACCGTGGTACTTGTAGCAGTTGATCACAATCTTGCGCAGCGCGTGCGTCCAGCTGATCTGTATTTTGTGGTTGGGTGGATGGATAATTAGCAAGGGATGTTCAGTGTGTCGGGGCGGCTGTTGAACACCCACCCCACCCACCTTCTGCTTGTCGTCCTCGGAGCGGGCGTCCATGCGCACGTTCGCCCACGGCAGCTCCTTGGGCCACCACGGCGGCCGCGTCGACTCCCTGCCCCAGCCGGGCTTGCCGCGTCCCGTCGAGTACTTCAGCATCAGCGGTATGAAGGCGCGCAGCTGCGCCTGCGTCATCTTCTCCACGGGCGTCGGAATGCCATCGATCACCAGGCCGGGCAGCTCGAACAGCGAGGGGTCCTCCTGCGGCGGCGGCGGCGCCTGCTGCGCCAGCGCATTGTCCAGCTCGTCCATCACAATGTTCTTCAGGTTGCGCAGCACATCCTCCAGCGGCTTGGCGCCGAACACCTTGTAGCTGGTGTTCGGCTTGCCCGGCGTCGCCACCAGCACCACCGCCTGCTTGCCCACCCGCCCGGTGAACTCGTAGATGATGCCGCGCAGCTTGCGCAGCAGTCGATTCTGCTGTCGCTTGCGCACCGACGGATTCGTCTCGAAGCAGTGCGGACGTTTTCGCTTCTTCGAGCTCGCGATGGCGGCGGCGGCGGCCACGCCCACCGGCCCGGCGGCGGCCAACTGGTTGGCCACGTCGTCGTTCACCGCCATCGTGTTGAGATCGCCGTCGTAGAAGCTGCCGTCGCTGCTGATCAGCTCGTCGTCGTCGTCGTCGGTGGCCAGACTCTGGATGTCGTCGTCGAGCATTTCGATTTTGTAGGTGGTGCCGTTGCTCTGGTTGCCGCTCGACGTTGACTGTGCCTGGTTGCCGCCGCCGCCGCCGCCGCCTGTCGTCGTCGTGATGGTGGTCACATTGAGGCCGCCGCCGCTGTTCGAGCTGTTGCTGCCGCCGCCAATGCCGCTCACGCTGCCGACGGTGTTGACGACGGTGGCGCTGTTCGCGCCGCCGACGCTGACGCCGCCGCCACCGCTGGTGGTGACGACGACATTGCCGCCGCTGCGTTGGCTGCCGGCCGGCGCCACAACCAGCCGATAGCTTGTGGTGGCCAGCTTGCTGACTTCGTCTCCCTCCTGCGCCCCCTCCTACTCCCCAAGCTCGTCCCTCCTCTTCTTCTCCTGCTTCTGGCGGCTGTCGTTGACGTTCTGCTTGCGGCTGGCGCTGTCGCTGGCGATGCTCTGACTGCGTCTGTGGCTGTGCAACTTACGAACTCCAAGCACTCCTCGCGCTGCGTGCATGCGCTATACCAAGTGACCCAAGCGAGCTGAAATCAGAGAGAGAGCACATAGTCTTGGTTACTTCCTGGCACTTGCAGTTGTTCGCTAACGCCAAGGATATCAAGGCGAAGCCAACTTTAAAGTTATCCTTATTAGCACTGAGCCGTGTCAGCTCAAGAACTTTTGACACAGACTTTTGACCTTGAACTGCTGGCAAACTGGTTTAATCAGCTTGTTAACTGTGTGTCTGTATGCAAGTCAGTTACAGTCGATTGCATAAGCTCAGCTCAAATAACTATCAGAGGGCGTCTGGCTAATTCGGCAATAGTTTCTATAACTTATGAGCACATCGCTGCCAAGAAGCGACTGTGAACCGGTTCAGGGAAGTCGCATGACGACTGAAAGTGAGTCAATAAGATGGCAGAAGTGATCCGCAGATAAGGGAGGAAGCAGTTAAAGAGTGCAGGGAGTAAAAAATAGGGTTTGAAGTGAAGCTTAATCGACTCGAGTGTGTTCCTTCCCTTAACAGTGGTGTGGCGTTGCCTGTTTCCAAGCGTGTGACGCGCAGTGTTTCCATGCGGGGCAATAAACAAGGCGACAACAGCAACAGTACAACAATAAAAACAAAAATGTCAAAAACCCATTACTGATAAGCGTCGAGTGGAGTGAATCAGGTCAAAAGCGCGCATGCGCAACATTCGACAACAACAGCAAGAACACAGCACGGAACAACAACAACAACAACAAGAACAGAACACTTTGTAAGCTCCATATACATGCATAATGAATTAGCACAAATAACAACAACATCAGCAAGAATTTCGTGTTGCTATAACACACGCACACACACACGCACACACACACACACACAGAGTGGCTGGCAGTCGCTGATTAGCGACGCCGTCGTCGCTGTATAAACTAATGAATACGTACGTTAAGTACACGACACACCGACAGTGGAGACTCGCTGTGAGCGACGACGAGTGCGCAAAAAGGAATGCATTTGCAAGTGATAACAAGCTATCAGTCGACAGTGCGCACTGGCTACAAGGCACCACGCTACACTGAAGTGGCCACTGCGAGCACAGCTATTCAAGTTTACTTTTCGTCACACTTACAATTATTTCAGGTGCAAATTGTCGAAAAACTGCTAAATGTGATGAATTGTCACTGTGCTTTCACTTGGCAAGTGCTCACTGTAGTTGTAGCTCAAATTACAACTGAGACAATCAAACAACAAACTGATGACAAGGTTGTCTCGCAGCTCAAACTCAATGATATTTCACTTGCGCCGTCCCATTGCGTGCTTGAGGAAGCTGCACTGTAGCGTAGCGAACAACTCGCGGTCCTTGCGTGAATAACTTATTGAATTTCTTGCATTGCGCTTCGAAATCCTAGATGAGCTTTTTCGAAACGACTGCAGCCCACAATTTCCTCCCCTTAGATCGACTGCATGCAGCCGTCTCTGTCGCACGCCCAGCCAGCTCGTTCGATAGGCAAATCAATTGTCGCGGGGCGAAGTTGCGATGTAAGACAGAAAGCTCCCAGCGCGCCGACTCAGCGGTTTCAACGGTAATTTTTCGTCGGCTCCAACAATGCAAAGTGTAGCCCTGGTATACGCTATAATGCTGCACGTGCGCATTACATATACCTATATATATTTTTTTTTTTACACGATTTTTGTTTTAACTCACACTCGACAGTTTTTATTTATATGCTTTGTAATTAGTAATTTGCTTGCCTTTTGCTTTTTCGACTTCTGAACGCACTTTTCACTCACACGCAGCACATCGAAAAAATTAAAAAAAAAAAAAACAAGTACTTATTGTCAATTATTTTTTGTTTGTTTTAGATTGGCTTGTTATTGTTTTTCATTTTCAGTTAGTTGCAGTATCTTTGGTCTGGCTGCTGTTGCTGCTCTGCTGCATTGGTGGCTTTTCCGCCTGCCCAGTGGAAGTTCTATTTGCGTTTGCCCAGACGATGAGATGCGAAGCGACGCGACGCGGCGCACACTGACAATAATAACAACAGAATGAAACACAACAATAACAACAAGAAAGCACGAAAGAAAAATAAATGCACGGCAGAGATACCGTAGAGAGGCAGCACAGAGCAAACGCGGACGCGCGACGTAAAGCAAAGCGAAGCGAGTAGTAAACGACAACACAGCAGACACGACGACAACAACAGCAACAACGAGACGACGCGACGATAGAGCAGAGCGAGCGAGCGAGCGAGCGAGCAAGCGACCACACTGCGCCAAACCACCCCACGGATTGACGCCGTATGCTTGCAGTTTCATTTTCGGTGACGACGGCGACGACGCAGGCGGCGGCGTCGACGCAGTTAAAAATCAATACTGCGCCCATGCGTCGACGTTGTCGCTTTGCGACGCGTGAGACGGCAGGCAGCAGACGGCCAAAGCTATGCGCCGAGTGCAAGTGCGACAGAGACGGTCGTACTAGCGTTGCCGCTGCCTGTGCTGCTTACGTCTGTTTGGCACATACATGCAAATGTACATACATACTTGTTGTTGGAGCGGACTACAAATACATACGAGAACAAAACGGAAAAAAAGCCTTCGCCTTGCTTTGCAAATCTGCAAGCTCAGCAGTCAGGCTGCCTACTGGCTGGTTATGCGGAGGTGTGCGCAGCACACACATGAAAAAGCTTTGCGCGACACAAGAACAGAAAGCTGCTCTTGGCAGGTCAAAAGCTGTCACTTGCATGCGTGCCCAGCCTAATACGCCTCCTTTTACGCCGCAAGTGTAACAGAGACAACCATACGCTATACTATATACACCCTGCAAGTGTGTCTGTGTGTTTGCAGACGTCGGCAAAACGGGGCTGCGCAGCTACCCCCAAAAGCGAATCGGAAACATCCCCCACGCAAGCTGCAGTGCAGCTTCAGTCGCAGTCGCAGTCGTAGTCGTCGTTCCCGTCGCTGTCACTGCAGCAGCAGCAGCAGCAGCGGCAACAACAAAAACAACAGCGCACGCAAACGCATTACGCTTGGGCAATAAAATCATGCAAGTTGAACTGTGTAGTTTATAGGCCATATGGCTACGCATGCACTGCTCGCGCCACTCACCACCCACCACCAGACCAGCAAGCAAACAAAGCCACCAGGTAGCAGCACAAGCAGTAACACCACCACGACGAGTGGAATTAGAACAAGCAACAACCCCCTAGCTACAAAAGGGACGAAGTGCAGGGGAGTAGATAGGGTGGTTTGGGTGTGCTTAGGTGGTAAGCTCGTTTCACTTGCGCGTGCCAGGCAGACGATGCGACTGTTCACTTCGTTCGCTAGACAAAGTTATGTTTACAGTGCTGGCCGTAAATAATATGCCAGACGAAACAAAAGGCAGCTGCCAAAACTGTTATTGGTGGCAGTAAATAAAGGGTACATGTTTAAAAGTCCAGCATTTCTTGTTGAATTTCAATACCACGAAGCTGTGACATCGTCCGACATATCCATGTATATATTTTATTTCAGTTTGTCTCTCAGTTTAACTTTAGCTTTAGTATGTATAGTAAACAGTGCTGAACAAAATAAACACACTCTTGCAATGTCAAAACAAATAACTGTTCTGTCAGTTCACTCTTGACTTTTTTCCATTCACATTTTGCTTATTTTTACGTGTCGTATTGAAAATATTTTGCACCTCAGATGGGCTTATTAGTGTACTCTGTGTTTTGTTGGCTTTGGGGTGGTGCGTGCGCAATGTTCACATGCCTTACTCACGTGCCGCTGGCTGTGTGTTGTGTGCGCTTGTGTGTTGTCCGCGCTGAAACTGCGCAAACTTGCTATCGAATGCGCTGAGAAGCATGCTACAAGCTTTGCCAAGTCAGTTAGCATACATATACACATATACACACACACACACACACACACACCCACACACACGAGTGTGACCAGCAATGCGTGAAGGGAACTGCTAGAAATGGGCCCGCGTCAAATTTCAATGAGCGTTTTTTGATGATGACAATAAATTTGATTCGTTCGAATAAACAAATCAACAGAGTTAGTGTGAGAATAAAATAGGTCTTTGCATAAATACACACACGAGGGTCACACTTGGCGCCTGCGCTTTGGTCACACTTCTTCTATGCATTTAGTTTATTATCGCCTCTGGCTATTTTTAAAGCGATAGCGAGAAAGAGAGAGAGAGAGAGAGAGAGAGAGAGAGAGCGCGAAATGTATTTGTTGTTGTTTCAAGTTACACACAGAAAAGAATACACAAAAGCTGTTTCAGTGAGCTGCGCTGCTGCACATACACACAATTCACACACATGCTTACACTTGCATTAGTAAGTGCATGCGCCCGCCGCCTAGAATCTATTCTCAACACACACACACACGCACACACATGTGTGTGTGTGCACTTGTGTATGCAGGCTGCTTGGCTGGCAGCTCTCCCACTGCGTCAGCGCGTTCAGCAGCAGCTCTTGGCTGCGCTCCACATTATAAATAATCAATAGCTATTGTTTTTCATGCGCGCTGTCTCGCTTGCGCTCACTCGCACACAACGCACGCCCTCTCAGTGACAGAGAGCGCACGAGAGGGAGAGAGCGAGCGAGCGAGCTTTTCTGCGCGCTCTCATTGCTGCTCTGTACTTGACACAAGCGTCTACAAAAACAATAAGACGGTGATAAAGTAGGAATATGTAGGAAAAAGAATGTAAAAGAAACAACAACAACGACAACGACAACGGCTACGACAAATATAAAGTTACGCATGCGGCGGCCGTGGCAGTGGCGACGGCGCACACCAACACCCAAAAAGCAACCGCAGTGCGCCTCCCCGTCTCTCACTGTTTCGCGGCCCACCAACGCATGCCCTGTTTCATATACATATTTATTTTGTTTCATTTTGCCAGCACTTCAAACACTCGGAGCAGAACAACAAAACAGCATAAAAAGCGAGCGTAGCGTAATAAACGAGTAAAAGCAATTCCAATTGGAACTGTACTTGTTCAGCTAAGAATTTTCGAGTCAACCCCCTATGCCCAGTCCAGCCTGCTGCCACAGTGGTGTCGCATCCAGTGTGCATAGTTAGAGCTTTGCTCTCAGCATGGCTGCTGTGTGCTGTGTGTGTATCTGCCCTTATTTCAAGGGTGGGCGCTGCTCACCAACCCCCATGTTGTATTTGTACATGGACAGGTCAAAAAAATACAACAAAAATCGAATTGGAATTCGAACTTGGAATTGGAATGACAAAAGCCAAAAGGCAAACAAAAAGAACATAAGCAGAGAAGCGCACAAGAAAAGTGGGCAAAGGCTGCAGATGAAAATAGCCATGGAAAACATGTATTACGCATACGCCTTGTGCGCCTTCCACACGCTTTCCCACACTTTGATTGCATTCGCAATGATTATACGCGAAATTATAAAAAAAAAATGTTGCGCATGGAACGGCGCATGTTTGAATTAGGGACACTCGCAGTAGAAGTTAATGTTATATGGCAACAGCGCCGCTGCCGACAGTCCTCAAAAGCAACAACAATTATTTACACGCACATATTCACGCAGCGTTTTTGAGGCAAGAGGATACCCAAAGGCTCCAATGGATTATCTAACAGAAGTGACACACATGCACAGGCACACACAGACACGTACTGAGGCGACGCCATTTTGTTGGATTGCATTGAATTTAATATATTGGCACAGAGATGGAATGAAATTGCATAGTTTTTGACTTGTTTTTGTCGTTGTTGCTGCACAAGCTCAATTGGATTTTTGGATTTTGCGTAAAAAACTTTTTGCTTACTGCGGCTGTCTGCTCTGAAACTTTTGCGTTGCCCTGCGCGTGCACTCACACATACGGAACATCACTTACGCTGTACGTGTGAGTGCTTGTGTATGCACATGTGCATGTGTGTGTGCTAGCGCGGAGCAGGCCCAGTGCGAAATTGCAGTGGAAAATCGAAAATTCTTCACGGCTGCGTCGCGTTTACACAGAGACAGACACAGACACATAGACAACATGAACGCATACATATGTACACAAATATAGATGATACGCACCTGCGTGTAAAGTGAACTCCAATGTTTTTAGCTATTGCCCGCGAGTTGTGCTATTGATAACATACACATATATGCGTGTATGCGTATTATTTATGCACATGTATTCAGCTGCACATACATTCGCACGCACGCACGCACACACATCCCACACACAGAGATGGGCACAACTGACAACAACAAAAAATATACACACACGCGCGTTAGGAGTCGCGTTCTCGACGCCGCCGCCAACGTTGTTATTTGTTGTGGGTTGTTGTTTCCACTACTACTATCGAGTCGCGGCTGCCGCTGCGTCGTCTGCGTTTTATTATCACAGCGGCATTTTACATTTGCGCACTGCTGTTTCTTCGTTTTTCGTCTTATTCTATTTTTTTGCAGCTTTTGTTGTTTTTTTTTTATTTGGGTTCTAGCCAGCGTGACCGCGTGATGAATTCCAAAAATATCCCATTTTATTTTTGTCAAATGTACAAAATATACCAAATTCCCGACTTTTAACCTGGTTACACTCTGTTATTGAAGGGGCGCACATATTGGCGCGCTTGTGAAAGTGCAAAAAGGAGCCAGATTTTAATTTGCTTACGACTTGTCTATTTTTTCTGTCTGTTTATTTTAATACCAACGATTACGTACCGTGGCGCTTGAAACATATTTTAAGCCATTTTGTTGCGTATTACAAAATATTATTAAAACCAGTGCAATTATAAAAAAAACATATAAAAGTATGTGTCGCGAATGTTGAGCTGTGGCCGCTGGTTGAATTTACAAAATATACTATCCTTTAAATTGTTGGTATTTTTGTGCAGAAACGTGTATAATTTTGGGAAAATGGTCACTCTAGCCGACCAGAGCTGCAGACTATTGAGTGCGGCACTGCGCGGAGTTGCATTTAACTGTCGACAAGGCGGGCAATTCAAAATGTATGCTGTTCACGTATCCTGTATTGTTGTCAATTTCCTTTTTTTGCGAAGTTGATTTCTAGTTGGTTTACAATCACACGTAAGCCCTTCACAAGGCAGCTAGCAATATCGTAAAGAAAAGCAGCTAAGCGCGCCAAATGAAAGACTCACATGCAATGCGAAATCACTTTAAAAAACAACACTTAAAAAAAAATGAATTTGAATTGTTATTAATTTGCTGTGCGTATGCTGCTGTGGCGACAAACCGATGTTAACTGCTGCCATCTGAGACTATGCGACGGCTTTATAAAACTCTGCCGGACTCACACTCGCACACTTGTGGTATATATGTATATATAAACATGTTGAGATTAGGATAATGCCTGATAAATAATAAAATGCTAAGCAATTGAAATATTTTGACGAAAACTCTTAATGTGTGTGTGTGTGTCGCAAGCCCGCACAACATTTTATAAATATTTTCATTGCCTTCCCTCCTCATTAGCTCCCGCTATCGCTCTCTCTCTCTTTTGCCTTTGGAAATCTTTGCCTGGCATTTTTTTTTTTTGCTTATCAGTTCAGGAGTCACCCACACCATAACACGAACAAGGTTACCAGATCCGACTTGAACATTACACATAATGCCACCACACACTATATAAAGGTTTTTGAGGTTTTAACTCTGAAATCCGTCATATTGTCGAAGTCATTACAGCTGGTGTTATTAATATAAGATTCGATTTGAATTTCTAGATTGGTTTTCTTAGTCAGCAGAATGTGCGTCCAAGCGCAGTTCCACTTGGTATCCATTAAAGGTTTCAGCATCTGGACTCTTGACTGGGTCTGTTTCTGGTTCTCGTTCGGCAGCTTATCAGCAGTCGCGTCACAGCTTCCTTGCCGCTCGCCGTCTTTATCGTGCTTCCCATGCACACACACATCATGCATGTGTGTATGTGTGTGACCGTTATATTTGTTGTCCGACATCATGAGGGTTCGGTCCCCTATAATCCACATTATATATCAATCATACACACACTTACACACACACACACACACACACACACACACATAACAGTAAACAGTCAACGGCAACGCCGAAGGCAAGTATATTTAGCTCGTATCCAATCTGATAACACCACATGAGTAAGTCCAGACTCGCGGATGCTTTGACCAGCTGCCACGAGACGAAAGCGCTACTTGCTCCCCATATAACTGGGGATATTGTACTACGCGTATTACGTATACTA
The DNA here is from genome assembly GCA_035046165.1 of Drosophila rubida. Classification (NCBI taxonomy): domain Eukaryota; kingdom Metazoa; phylum Arthropoda; class Insecta; order Diptera; family Drosophilidae; genus Drosophila; species Drosophila rubida. Next base: position 17,003,961 of record JAWNOF010000023.1, on the reverse strand, counting down.
TAACTATCTGCATTTGGGAAGTCTCAGTTCTCTTGGCTTCTCACTTAGCTCACAGGCAATGCTCTTCGCTGCTCTTCCAAGTCTGAAAATCTTCCGAGACTTGAGAGTATGATAACGACGTTGTCTAAATTATAATTCATACTTGACATTACCAGCAAGTTTTATCCCGCAACTTTATGACGAATTATCGCCCCGCATTTGACCCACTTGTATTTGGATTTTTTGGAAAATATCGTCTGATGATATTCATGTTTAGCAAAAATCAAATTACCAGTCGAACTATAGTATCGAATTGGATGTATGACGTTAAAATTTCCTATATTGCAGCGACTTTAAGACAGTTAGCTAGTAACGTTTCAGCACTACTATCTATACTAGGGAATAGTCTACATGACTGTTAGCAATGAATTTGATATATACTAAATGTAATAATAACACTGTTTTGCTAAAAGCATTCTGAATAAGCAATTACGTAGAGCGGCAACTTAAGTGCAAATAGAATAGTTTATCATCGCTCATATCTCTTATTTTGTGTGTTGTGCTGGCTTCCTTTTTGTAAACATGTGTTACACTTTTTCCACAAAACTTTGTTGCTCGAATAGGAAACATTGTTCCGAGAGGGGAAATAAAATAACTTGATTCTCAATTACAGTTGAAATGCCATCAAACTAGTGTAGAAATTACTTGTGGCTAAGCATTTTGTTTTTGCTTTAGCGTCGTCGTGGATTGTTGTTCTATTTGAATGTGCTGCCGCAGGATAACTGTCATGTTTTCCATCGACTGGCCGCGTTTATATGCAAAATGTGGTCTGGGATCGTGTTCGTGCTGGGACACGTGCACATCACTAGCACATCTTTTGCACCTGTCAATTGCATTTGAAGTTCATGCAATAACAACACATGCATTATTAGAGGGGGGGTGGCGAGGGGTCAATTGGAATGTCAATGTGCTACGTGGCACTGCCACATGCTGTTCTGTTATGCCACTCTCCGTTGCAACAGCCAATGCTAGATGGCGGATTGGAGTCTGCAAGTTGTGCGCTGGCTTTGGCGCCACTTTGACAGTTTGTACTACGTGGGGCAGCGCTATCGTAACCACAAAAACAACAACAACAACAGCGGCGACAACAAGAACAACAACAACAACAACTCTTGCTGCCGGCCGGCGCTGTTTGCAAATGTTTTGTTGTTGCTTTTGATTCGTATCGCTAGGCGATTTAATAACGCGGCGTTGCATACTTTTAGGCTGGTGTAGTAAAATACGCGGCACACGCCCGCGCCTAACAATAGCGAAGGCACGACAGCCAACCGCCGACCGCCGACAGCCGAAGCCACGAATTGTATCAACAATGAGGACAACAATAACGACAACAGTTCTAAGCGCGTCGATTTATTTGTTTTATAATTCAGTAGTGCATACTTTCGGGCGGCGTTAAAAATATGCGAACAGCTACAATAACTACGAAAACAACTGCGGGTGCGACGGCCACTGCGATTGCGACTGTGAGCGTGGTGTAAGCGATACGCGCTGCAAGCTCAGGTTACGTGCCGTGCTCTGCTTGCTGGTCAGATTACAATGCTGATGGTGATGATGGGCACGACGAACGACGCGCTGGGCGCTGCGGCGAAGGCGCCGCGAATCCGCTTACAACTTTCGGATATCGGTTTCGATTTCGGCTCCAACTGACAGATGGCCATGGCCCCATGCACACACACACACACACACACAGACACATGCACACATACGCTATCGTACATGCACACACATACACGCACACACAGGAAGTCGACCCAGCGACCCAATAACCGTGGCCGTAGTAAGAGTCTACTTAGCAGCTGTAGCACGAGGCGTGTTGTAAGCACAAACGTGAGTACTACGTGCCGCACACACTCTCGCAAACTGACACACACACATACACACATCGTACACAATGTATATGTTAGCATGTATATTGCTCATACGCAACGTGAACACGTTTGCGCCTGCGTCTGTTTTGAAAGACATTGTCCTGTTTGGCCTGCTTATGCGGCACTCTGCCGCACTAAAGGGCATGTTCGCTATTGACTCAAACACGACACAATACCAATTAATATGATTTATGCCCCTGAACGTTGTAATGTATGCTATCAATTTGATATCTCTCAAGTCATAAACGAATATGCTGAAAATCTGTCTATTAAAATGTGTTGCTTTGAAATTGTATTACCTTACTACTCTTGCTAGCCATGTATACTCATTCTCCTTCTATTCTAGATTTGCAGTGCATTTGGTAGTCGTATATGTCGCTTGCCGCATTAAGTTTAACCTTGAGCTTGGTCCTTTTGCACATTTTACGCTTATTTGTTTGGCCTTGTGCTCGTGTTTGCTATTGCCGCTTACTCACACATATGTACACACACACACACACACACACACACCCCCATGCCGTTAAACGTTATGTGGCCATTATTATTGATTATTCTTCTTCAGCTGCCACACCCCTTTTTCTGTGTTATCAGTTACATTGCAGAGAGCGAAAGGAGTCCAGTAGCAAATCAAATGGAGGATGAAGTGTCATTATATGTGAGTGGTGAGTAAATGTAAAACTATTGGTTATGCCTCATTTATTTATAATTTCCTTAACACAGAATATTTAGTTTCAAGCGTTGGCAAATCTCAAAGCACAGCGAGCTGAGTGCTAAGCCAGCAGCTGTCGGCATAATCCGCTATGCGAAGTTGCAGAGCAAGCAGCTTACACAGGACATCAGAAGTAGTGTTGTGGCAAGCAGTCAAGAACAGGATGAGCGTGGAATACAATAATTTATCGTCAGAAAATGAATATTTTATTTTTGAATTTGCACCAATTGTATTGTTATTTGATTTGTGAATTTTGCTGATTTTCTATTTACATATTATGCAAATAAAGTTGCAGTATACGCTCAAAGCAGTCAGCTTCTGTCAGCCTATGTACGCGTCGTAAAGCTAATTCATACGCCAGAGGTACGATAACGATAACGATAACACGATGTGCAGGCAGCTATATTTGAATTCCATGTTTTTGTTGTATTCATTTTTTTTTATTGTTTTGTTCTTTATTAATTACATTTATAATTATAAATATATATTTATATTTATGTATATATGTGTATATTTGTGTATGCATATGTATTGCCGCATTTTGTGTATGTACTTGTATACAATTGAATTTATGTATGCATGTACATATATGTATATAAGTATATTTAAGGTATCCAGCTGCATTATGATTTCATTCTCTAGAGCGATTCCACTTAGCACTTTCCACACATAGGGGGCGGGGGAATAGTTGATTATTCAATTATCATATTTAAATTTAATCGTACACAAATTTTGTTAACTTTGGAAATTAGGAGAAATTAGAAAGCCGCATAAAGAACAAATGTTTATATAGTATGCATGTGTGCACATATATATCTTGTTTGTATTATATATTTTCAAAAAATGGACACGTCAGTGTTTCGCTTCGTTCTGGGAAAGCGATGACGAGTTCGAGTTCAATGTATATTTTATTAATTTGTAGTTTAACCTTTTTTTTGAGTTTTTTAATATTATTTAAATTCACATCAATAAAATGTCATTTTGAAATTGCAGCGGCGTATACAGCGGACACAACCTTAAGCTCCAGGTTAAAGTACAGTTCTAGGTATATACTTAGTACCATGTAGGTTCGAGTATGTAATACAATACGACAAGTAATCCAAGAATGCAATTCTCTGCAAGTATTTGCTTTTTGCCTTAATTTAGCGACAATTTTCTCTGTAGCGCTCTAATCAATTCTATGTGGCCTTGCTTCGTTAATCTCTTCCCATGATTTTTCCAAACGGTTTTTGTTAGTTAGCGCACTGTGGACTATTGTGGTTTAAATTACCAATCGATTGGTTACAATCGAGTTGGATGCGCCGCTCTATTCCATGCAGCTTTTGCAAGCGACACAGTTTAGAGGGAGACAGCGAGACGGGGGCACAGTGAATGTGTGAGGGAGACAGAGCCACAATGCGCTGCCTAACTAAATAAATCACATAAATTTCGATATTAATTTTGATCGTTTTGGGATGTTAGTTACATCATAGGGATTATTTAATTAATTCACTTTACTAATTACACGCAATACACAGAACATGGGCTGCACTACATTATACCCTGTACCCTTTTACAAACGGATCAGAGAGCTTAAATTTGTTTTGTCGAGCATAGCGTATGTTTGATTTGATCGGATTAGTAAAACTGCAGTTGGTGAAGTGGATAAATTGGGCACAGGTATACGATTTAATTGTTTTGTTTTTTTTTTTGTTTTTGCATATACATATGTTTTCGTCCTCTCTGTTAATTGATTAATGTACTTATAGATTGTTTTGTATACACACACACAAAAATGTTACGCGCTACATTCATAATAATACGCATGAAATTTCGTTTTTTATTAATTACATAAATTCTCTTTGTTTGCATTTTTCATTTTGTTTTTCTTTTCGTTTGTTATTGTAACATATCGATATTTTAATTTTAAACAAGTTTCGACTTGTGCTTGCCTCTTCCTTTTGCAGTTTGCGCGACTTTCCATAACAGTTTTAAATACTTTTTGTAACATTTCTGCGCTCTCAAACAATAACCAGTTGAGCCTTCTTTGAATTCGGTTTTTGCTATCGTACAACATATTTGCAATAGTTAATGCATTTTAAATACATATTTAAATATTCATGCACATACAATAGATGCATGCCCTTCGTTTCTTTAGCATCCTTCTCCACTTTTCGCCTTGCTCTTTACTTTCAATGAAGTTAATTTGAAATTAAATTGCCGCAATTAAATCGCATAATTAGCACAATCTCCGCTGGCTTCTCGTGTGACGCCCGCATCGCATTGAAAAGGAATCTGATATTTATTCGAATTCAATTTATTCGCAATTCTTGCAATGATTCAGATTTATGCTATCACTTCTATAAGCACTCATTTACTTGCCGGTGGAGAGTTTGCTAATTGTGCAGTGGAATTGCCGTCTACTGATGTTGGTATTTAGTATTTGTTTAGTATATATATTTAAGTATTTAACACAGACACATACACACATACACAAATATGCTGTAGTTGTAGTTGTATTACATATATACACACACACACATGTATTCGCACTAATGAATAGGGTTAGCTTTAACATCGTATCGTCAATACCATATCCAATGTGCCCTTAACAAACACTCTTTTGCCCTCATAATCAACTCGCTATTAATGTTTAGTATATAGTATAAGTAAATACATACTACACACACACACACACACACATACAGTACAAACAGTTTCCCTTCTTTGTCTAGTTGCTTTTTGTTACTATGTTTTTTGGCCTTAGTTTCATTTTGTTTGGTGTTTTCATTGCATTTTCAATCTTAACCGTCGTCATCAACAACATCCTCAGTATTAAACGTCGCTTCCTTAACTAACCAACTACAATACAATACGTACTAACATTGAATAATAAATATATATATATATATATATATATGTATGTATATATTTGTGGTAATAATATATAGGTAATCGAAAACATAAACAATAAACAGTATCATGAAGTGTTAAATACCTATCAACGCTATTCTCTATGCATTTGCTTTAACTTTCCTCTAGCACCCACACACACACTCATGCACAAACACACACACACACACTCAATCCATACTCATACCGACTCCAAGTGTCTAAGCATAACTCTTTAGGAACTGTGTAAGAGAGTAGCAAATACACACCTGGCTTGTTATCGAAAATTGCATGCAGATCGATCGATGAGCGAATTTCAAATTTATCGAACACACAAGAATTGCCAAAATGGCGTTTGAAAGTGAAAGCTCTGAGTTGAAAGTGCGCCCTAAGCGAAGACCTCAACCCAATAGCGAGTAACACAACCGCCACTAACTGGCTTTCTTGAAGAAACGAACTAACTTTATTGCACACACATACACACGCACACACAGACAGTCAGAGAGGGGAACGCGAATGCCGCAGGGGCGGCCGGGGATTTGCGTTCAGTTTGCGAGTTTAAGCTTACAAACTTTTCAAATGAGTTCGCCATTTTCTATTTTCGTTATTTGTGTTTTTTCATAACTTCTAAAAATGTACTTTTTCCTAACATCAAAATTCATTTTTATTTTTCAACGGATTTAATTGGTCTAGTTTTTTTTTGTGTTTCTTTTGTTGTATGTTGGAAACGTTTCGCTTCTGATATTGTCGTGTCGTGTTCCCAAAAAAACTAGACATAGCACAAGAGTCAGAGAAAGAGACTGCAAGAGAGAGAAAGATAGAGAGAGAGAGAGAGAGAGAGAGAGAGAGCGAGAGAGGAGCGAAAAGTTGCTCAAGAATATATTGTAGAGGTACTAAAGTGATTAGCGAAAGGTACACTTGAGTTGTGACTATAATCGATCGTAAATACATAAGTGTAAATCCATTTTGTGTTTGTTCTTTTGTTTCGTTTCAATTGTTTTGTTTTTCGTTTTTATTTTGTGAAACATTGAAAACCATTTGTAGGAGACCGTTTGTTCAGTTTCAGTTTCAGTTTCAGTTTCGGTTTCAGTTGAGGTTCTAGCTTATCTTGAGTTTCTGCCGCATCGTCGATTTCGGGTTGCGGGGGAAAGCTTGAGGGACTTGAAGCGAGCGCTTAGGATATAGTGCAGGAGTTGCGCTTGGCGCCCAAGCTGCGCTCCTGAATGCGCTGCAGATGCTGCAGCTGCGCCGGTGTCGGCGTGTGGGAGCCGTGCCCGCCGCCAGCGGCGCCGGCGGACGTCGATGCTGAGCCGGCGGAGCCGTGCTGATGTCCGTGCTGCTGCGACTGCTGCAGCTGCTGTTGCTGCTGCTGCTGCTGATGGTGGTGGTGATGGTGGTGGTGGTGGTGGTGCAACGGGGTGCCCGGTCCGTTGTTGCCGATCTGCTGGGGCAGCGACTGGCGGCGTCGGCGCAGGGCCGGGCTCAAGTTGTACGTGATCTTCGCCTGCGCCAGCAGCTCCTTAAACACCTGATGGGATTGCAGTGGATTAAGCTCGTTGCTGTGCGGACCAAGAGAGAGAGAGAGAGAGAGCGACTCACCTGCGTGATGTTGTCGTTGTTGGCCGCCGAGGCCTCGACGAAGCCGTTCTCCCAGTCGACGGTCACCACGGACTCGGTTGTAGCGTACTCCACCTGCAATGAATACCAAACGGCATGCAATGAGTATTGAGCTATACAGTCACAATTTAAGGAATAGTCAAATAAAGCCATCGATTAGATCATGTGTCTGACTGCAGGCAAAAAGCATTTGCCTGACAACATTTCTTGATTGTGAAATGCAAGTGCTGCAATCTCTATTTCTGACCTAATAATAAGAAAGCAAATAACTATCTTCAAATATGGTTCTATTCTTTTTCTATATTTCTGACCTTATAATAACAAAGAAAATATCTATCTTCAAATACGATTCTATTCGTTTTTAGAGTACACACTTTTGTCTGTGCTCAAGTCAATTGTCGTAGCGCTTTTCTCACTCCGTTTGAGACAGCTGCAAAAAGTGAAATGCTTCAACAGCTTCTTCTGGCAGCGAAAATGATCGAGCAAGGAATTAAAAGCCGTCAAGTCGGAGCTGCATGGTTGACCCAAGTATTCAACTTTTTGGCCGCTCAAAAGGATGCTAGTTTATACCAATGTCTTGACATGTTGCAAAATGAACCCTCTGCTCTTTGGTGCGTCTGCAAAGTCGCACACGATCGATTGCTGTTTTCTTTCGGGTTTGCATAGTATAGATCCTCATTCGTCTTATACCTGTGACGTTCCAACAAAAGTCTTTTGTAGCATCTCGAAAGCGGTTCGCCAAGCTCCTTTGAGCGACTATCAACTTGTGCGGATAGCAACCAGAACAAACCTTTCTTACAGTCAGTTAATATCGAAAGCAAAATCGAATGTGTGTTGGTGCAAGAAGTGCCCAAGGATGCCGCTAACTCACGGCTTTTCACATGAGCTCGATCCTTGCATTTTCAGCACACGCACGGCATCAATGTGCTTTGACTCAATGAAAGTTTTTGGTCGACCTGCACGAGCTTTGTCTTTGAGCTTGCGTCATTCACGACTGCTTTCATTAAGTGAGTTTTTGACAGTGTTACAGGAAAAGTCCTGTCAACACATAGGCCAAGTAGTTGAGACTACGAGTCGAGTGCATTGAGTTTTGTATGATATAAATTTGTTAAGTAAGAATATATAACATAACAACACATTTGTAGTAGTAGTTGGGACTAGGAGCAAGTCGAGTGCGCTTAGTTTTGTATGATATATTTAATAACAATATAAAACATATCAAAGCATTTATAGTAGTAGTTGAGACTAGGAGCAAGTCAAGTGCTTTCAGTTTATTTACTATATAGATTTGTTAAGTAACAATATAGGTAATACATAACAACACATTTGTAATAATAGTTGAGACTAGGAGCAAGTCGAGTGCGTTGAGTTTATTTCCGATATAGATTTGTTGAGTAACAACATATGTATTACATAACAACACATTTGTAATAGTAGTTGAGACTAGGAGCAAGTCGAGTGCGTTGAGTTTATTTACTATATAGATTTGTTAAGTAACAATATAGGTATTACATAACAACACATTTGTAATAGTAGTTGAGACTAGGAGCAAGACGAGTGAGCTGAGTTTATTTACTATATAGTTTTGTTAAGTAACAATATATAACATAACAAAGTATTTGTAGTGGTAGTTGAGACTAGGAGCAAGTCGAGTGCGTTGAGTTTATTTACTATATAGATTTGTTAAGTAACAATATATAATATAACAAAGTATTTGTATTTGTAGTTGTAGTTGAGACTAGGAGCAAGTCGAGTGCGCTTAGTTATGTATGATATATAAGTATAAGTAACAACACATAAGATAAGAACACAATTCGGGAACATCTCTTGTTGAGCAAACGTCAGACATAAGGACTTATGTATTGTCGTTCACGTTGGCGTAACCGATTTGGCGAAGCCTTGACGCTTTGCATCGACTGGGAGCACACTGGAAATGTGGAGCACACAGCAGGCTGTGCAAACTGCCGTGCTTTGCACAGTCGCCCGAGTTGTGTGGGGCGAGTTGGCTTAGCTTGAGAATTCATTTGGGCTTTAGCATTGAGCATTCAGTGAGCTCGACAGAAGCTGGCAAAACGGATTCGATAGCACATCGAAAAGGCAGCGAGCGAGACAAAATTTAAATAAATCAAGAAATAAGTTCATCAAATTTATTCGAGCTGCGCGGATGGACAATCTGCAGGAGCTGCCGCCAATCGGATCGGAGCGCGCCGCGCGCCGGGCGGCAATGAACAGCCTGAACATCAACATGGGCCCCCCCACCGCCGAGCAGAGCGAGGAGGTGGCAAGCGAGTGGCTGCCGGAGCAGATGGTGAGTGCAACCAGCAGCAGTTCGTGCGGCATGTTCGCGACCGCTACTCACGGCCCACCGTTCACACAGTCGCGCATGTGCGGCAATCCGCCGGTCACCGCCGAGATGGAGGCCTGGCTGCGCTGGCAGCGCGAGCTGCAGTTCGAGCGCGAGCGCCGCCAGCTGGAGCCCTGGCACTTCATCGAGGACGGCAAGTCCGACGACAACTATCTGCCCAAGCGCTCCGCCGGCCTCACCATGCCCATCTCGACGCAGTCGCGCCTCTACGCACAGCTGCAGGCCGAGCGCCAGCTCGAGGCGGAGGCCCAGTCGCAGTCGCAGTCGCAGTCGCAGGCGCAGTCGAAGCCGCTCTCGTACCCGGAGGAGACGCGCAAGCTGTCCGCCCAGCTGCTGAATGCGCAGCAGCAGACGCGTCGCCTGGTGCAGAGCATCGATCAGCTGATGCCATCGCTGCCCAATCACCAGCTGTTCAAGCAGACGCTGCAGCAGCTGCGCCAGCTGCACGCTCTGCTCAAGCGCCAGCTCAACTGGCAGCTGCAGCAGGACCTCGACGTCGACTATCTCCACCAGCAGCAGCAGCCGCGCAAGCCGCTCGGCATGCACAAGGCCGACGAGGCCCAGCAGCAGCAGCAGCTGGCTGTCCAGGAGCCGTTCCACGACTTCCAGCACCAGGATGTGTTCCAGCAGCAGCACCAGCAGCAGCATCAGCATCTGCAGCAGCAGCATCTGCAACAGCATCAGCAGGCGGCGCAGAACCATCTGCTGCAGCCGCTGCCGCAGCCGCCGACGCCGTACCAGCTGGAGCAGAGCATGCAGCAGCAGCTGCACGCCACGGCAGTCGAGCAGCAGCAGCAGCAGCAGCAGCATCATCTGCAGCAACAGCATCTGCAGCAGCAGCAACAGGCGCAGCAGCAACTGGAGCAACAGTATCAGCTGATGTCGCAGCTGGAGCAGCAGGCGCCGCATCCCATGCAACACCAGCAGCAGCAGCAGCAGCATCATCTACTGCTGCAGCACCAGCACCAGCACCAGCAGCAGCAAGAGCACCATCAGCAGCAGCAGCTGCAGCTGCAGCAGTTGCACCAGTTGCAGCACATTCAGCAGCAGCTGCAGCAGCAGCAGCAGGGCCTGCCGCCCGAGCAGCAGAAGGAGCTGCAGCAGTTGCAGCAGCAGCTGCAGCACCAGCAGAACCTGCTGCAGCAGCAGCAGCAGCAGTACCAGGCGCAGACCGTGCAGCTGCAGCAACAGCATCTGCAGCAACAGCAGCAGCAGCACCATCACCTGCAGCAGCACCATCTGCAGCATCTGCAGCAGCAGCAGCACGAGTTGCAGCAGATGCATCACATCTACCAGCAGTTTCCGCCGCAAGTGCTCGTGCAGCAGCAGCCACAGCTGCAGCAGTTGCACCTGCTGCTGCAGCCGCCGCAGCCACTGCCGCCCACGCTGCAGCAGCAGCAGCTGAAACTCTTGCAGCATCAGCAGGCGACCATGCAGCAGCAGCAGCCGCCAATGCCAATGGCGATGCCACCCCAGCAGCAGCAGCAGCAGCCAGAGAAACAGCAGCTGCAGCAGACGCCGCAGCCACAGCAGCTGCAACAACAACAGCCACAGCCACAGCCACAGCCACAGCCACAACAACAGCCACAACCACAGCCACAACCACAACAACAGCCACAACAACATCAACAGCCACAGCCACAACAGCAACAGCAACAGCAGCAGCAACCGCAACCAATGGCGAAATTGCAAACACAAATGCCACCACCACAGCCACAGCCACAGCCACAGCCACAAGCACAGCCACAGCTGCAGCCACAGAAATCGCCACAGCAGCAGAAGTCGCCACAGCAGCTGCAGCGCTTGCAGCTGCAACAGCAATTCCCGCAACTGCAAAAGATTCAGCCGCAGCAACAGAAGCAACAGTCGCCACAGCAACAGCCGCAGCTGGCAAAAAGCCAGCCACAGCAGCAGCAACAGAATCAACGCCAGAAGCAGCAGAAACAACAGGCGAAGCAACAGTCGCCGCAACAGCAACAGCAGCGCCTGCAACAGCAGCAATATCAGCTGATGAAGCAGCAGAAACTGTCGCAGAAGTCGGGGCAGCAACAAAAGCCGTCGCAGCAGCAGCAGCGCATGAACCAAGTGCAACGCACTCAGCCACTGCAGCAACAGAAGCTCGAGCCACAGCAGCAACAGTCGCAAAAAGCTCAGCCGCAGCAACAAGCGCAAGCGCGCAAAGAGTCACAGCAACCACAGCAACAGCAACAGCAACAGCAACAGTCGCCGCCTAAGCAGCCGGAGCAGAAGACTGAGCAGCAGCCAAAGCCGCAGGCTCAGTCGACAGATCAGCCGCAAACAGAGCCACAGCAGCCAGAGCTGCAAAAGCCCAAGCAGCAGCAGCCTAAGCAGCAACAGCCCGAGCAACAGAAGCCATCACAGCAGCAAGAACAACAGCCACAGCAAGTAGAACAGCAAAAGTCAGAGGAGAAACTGCAGTCCAAGGAGAAGCTGCAGCCTGAGAAGAAACTAGAGCCAGTGGAGAAAGCACAATCCAAGGAGAAACTACAACAACCTAAGGAGAAACTGCAGACTGAGGAGAAACAGCAGTCAAAGGAGAAACTACAGCCTGAGGAAAAGCTACAAGCGGAGGAAAAACTACAGGCTGAGGAGAAACTGCAGCCAGAGAAGAAACTGCAGTCAGGAGAGAAACAACAGACAGAGAAGAAACTGCAGTCAGGGGAGAAACAACAGGCAGAGAAGAAACTGCAGTCAGGAGAGAAACAACAGGCAGAGAAGAAACTGCAGCCAGGGGAGAAACAACAGACAGAGAAGAAACTGCTGCAGCTAGAGGACAAACTACAGCTGGAGAAGAAAGCAGAGAAAGTACAGCCAGAGGATAAACTACAGCCTGAGCAGAAGCTGCAGCTGGATCAGCCGCAGTCGCAGCAAAAGCCTGAGCAACTAGAAAAGCAGCAGCAACAGCCAGCGCAAGAGCAACAGCAACAGCAACAGCAACAGTCACAGCAACAGGTGCAAGCTCAAAAGGTGCAGGCACAGCAACAGGTGCAAGGTCAGAAAGTGCAGCCACAGCAGCAACGCCCCAAGCAGCAAAAACAGCAACAGCAACAGCAACAGAAGCAGTCGCCGCCGAAGCCGCAGTCGCCGCCGAAGCAAGCATCGCCAACGCAAAAGGAGGCGGCAACCACAAAGGAGTCGTCGCCCAAGCAGCAACAGTCGCCGCCCAAGCAGAAGTCAGCGGCTCAACAGCCGCAAGTGAAGAAGACGCAGGAACAGCACGAAAAGGAGAAGGAGAAGGAGAAGGAGCAGTCGCCTCATTGCGAGCCAGTTAATGCGAAGGGGGGCAACAGCGGGGAGGCGGCGCCAATGACGCCGGCGGGCAAGTTTCGCATTTGGTACATGGCCCACAATCCAATGCCGAACGAGCTGAACGTGCAGCACATCGGCCTGCAGCAGCAGCAGCCGAATCTCAGCGGCGGCAACAACGACGGCGCGCTGGAAAAGAAGCTGCCAATCTGGCCCATCAACGTGGCCCAAGGGGCGGCGGAGAAGGCGGCGGCAAGCGTCACCGACACTGTGGCACCCGCTGCGATCATTGGCGGGCCACAAGTGCAGACAACAACCACAACCAACAATGCTTAATAGTGCAACACACACTTGCCACACACACGAACACACGCGAACACAGACGAAACACTTGCACAAGCCATATATAAACTATCTCGATAGATTCGCATACAATATTATATCGATATAGGTTTATATATGCAGCAGCGGCGCACAGTTGAAATGCGATTGAAGGCACGGCAGCTGGCTGAACTGTGTGTTGATCTTCAATGCATTATCAACAGCAGGCAACAGCAAAACAATACTACACAGTACAGGAGGAAACACTGTATCTATTTCCGATTAGAATTGGCGCTTGCATCCCGCCATCTATATCGAAATAGAACTGCAAATGTGTGAATGACTTGAAGGCGTTGCAGCATCTTGAACTATGCAGAAACAATCTACAAACATGTAACTTGCTTAGCTCGTATCAAAATCACATCAAATACTATCAAATGTTTCAGTCTTAATCCATCAGATCACGTTTGCACTCATCTATTCAAATTACACATGATTCCGGTTTCGATTAAGTTACTACTTTACCAATTTGCACAGCTTGTTCAATTCAGAAAATTATCAATAAATTTGTTAACTCAACTTGCCATCGAGTCTTTCAAAACGTGGTCATGGAGGGAAAGGATCACGGGAGTTTCACAGATGCTGCCATGCCACACAATGATTGCAAAGCCAGACGCAATATATAATACTCGTATCGATGCGTGGCATGCCCCACACAAACACACACACACACACACACACACACACAGGCACACGGAGTCAAAGTCATTGAGCATTCAGTAAGAAGTCTATTATGCGTTTTGGTATTAATTCTTATCGGCAGAGAAACGCACATAGACGTCTAAATTGCGTTGGTAAGTGATGAAAAAATGAAGTGAAAATAAATAATAGTCAATTGACAGTGCCAGAGTGAGAGAGAGCGAGAGGGAGCGAGCGAGGAAGCGAACCGTGGCGAGGCAGACAGACAATATTAAGGGCAGACTAACAAACTGCTGACAGACGATGAATTTTGCAAAAAAGGCAAAATGGGCATTGAAGGCAGCCCCCCGTGATTGCGAGTTGGGGTTGGATAAAGAAAGGCAGCTAAGCCGCAATTCGCATGTGAGACAGAGAGAGAGAGAGAGAGAGAGAGAGCAGGAGGGAAGACGAACCCTAACTACAAATTGTGCCGCAGCGAGCTGAACTCGCACTGAACTCCCGCACTGAACTCAAGAGCCCAAGTGAAGCAAGCCAAATTCTTCCAAATGAACAAACCCAAACATAAAAAAGGCGAACCGTGCGTGGCTCCTCTTTCAGCTGCCCATTTTCGGTGTTCTTGTTGCTGTTGGCCAACTGGCCAGATTCCCAAGCCTGTCAGTTTGTCAGCTTGCCAGCCAGCTGCCAGCGTAAAGAAAGAGGGGAAGCGACTCAGAGACGGAGAGAGCGAGACGGAGAGCGAGAGCGAACGAGTTTGCCGGGCTATCCAGGGCAAACATTGGCTTTTAAACGGCCAACAAACTGTGTCCCAGCATAACCTAAATACATAGTAAAAACCGAAAGCGCCAACAAAAAGTTAAATTCACTTCGTTAAACAAAGCAGATACCAAGCGGCTGATAGAGCTCGACTCCACTCCAGTCGACTCGACTCGACTCGAATGAAAGCCGCCGCAGCAGTCGAGACAGTTGCCCAGCTGCCAGCTATCCTACAGCTCTATTAATTATATAGTTCCTTGCTGATTTCGTTCAGTGTTCATTGGAATGATCAGCGGGCTTAATTTGTTAGGTTGGCATAATTTATTGAAGTATCAACTTAGCACAATAGTTTGATAGTCACTGCGAATTAAGCGACTCTATGAGTAACTTGCGCTGTTTGCAGGGTAGCCGAGAGAAGAAAAACGCGACAGTTTTGCTGGTGCGTTGCGCTGCTGGCGCTGCTGGCGTTGCGCAATTTGCATTTTTATTATATTAGAAGTCGGTTAAAGTCAATACACCCAAAAGAAGACACTTGCCAGCCAGAATTGTCTCGACTATTGAAATTGACGATACAGTCAGTCAGTCAGTCAGTCAGTGTGTGTGTGAGCGGAAAAAAGGCACGCAGGCTGAAGCTGAAGCGAAAAAATAGGGGGGCACAAAATGAAATATCAAGTATGCGCCAAGTGGACCCAGCGTCGGTGCCAAACAAGAAGCGAGCACGAGTCCAAGCAAGCAACAACAAAGGGGATAAATTAAAATTGAAATGCGCAGAGCACACACACACAACAAGGCAACGGCAAAGGCAAAGGCAGAGGCGAAGATAAAGGCGCAGTCAGAGAAAAGGGTTGTGCTCATTTTATTTGAAAGTAATTTAAAATGATATAAGTAGATTTCATTTGACAGTCCTGTGATTTATTGCAGCAAAAGGCTTAAAGCGTTGCAGGTTAGACAACTTGATTTAGGCGCACACAACAATAAAAATAACAATTTCGTTGGCCCCCCCACCTAATGCCGACCCAAGGCCAGCTGCAGGCCAAACGGCTTGATTAGCAGGCCAAGTTGGAGTTCTGTGCTGGACGCGACTCATTTGTATAATGAACTTAAGCTTACGCTTAATCCAATCATTTTATGAAAATTGCTTGAATTTAGTTGACATTTAGCCAACTTTTCAACTTCAACTTCAAGTTGCGCAGCATTACACGACTCTGCCACTGCCACTCCGACTCCGACTCCGACTCCGACTCCGGCATCTGCGTGTGTGTGTGTGTGTACAGCGGGTGTGTAGGTGGGGGTGTAGTGTATTCGAGGCACTCGGCGCAAGCACAGTGAGTGAAGCTGCTCGGGGGCAAAAGCGCAGCTGGCCCCGCCTTGTCGCAATTTGCATAAACTAATACAAAATTCCATTTGGCCATTTGCCCTAACGATGATCATTTAAGATATGCCACAGCAACGCACACGCACACACACACACACACACACACACACCCAAACAATTGCATCTTATTACGTAGCATTATTTTATTTCTTGTTTTTGTTTTTGTTTGTGTTTCGTGCTCCGTTTTTTAGTTTCTCGCTGTCGAAGGAGACGGACAGAATGCGAAAAACGACAATAAACTGCGATTGGCAAACTTTGCTAGCTGCTGCTGCACGACAAAGTTGGCAACAAGCAAATCAAATCTATATAGCATATCTCCGTGTCGCAACTGAGCGACTCTGTGCTGTATATTAAACAAATAACTATGTAGTTTGCCCCGCTCAAAGTTATGCAAAGCTGCCCCGCACAGTGGCACAAACAGCTGCCAGCAAGCCTATTAAATCTTAGAGCAAACTTTGCGAGTAGATCGATTTTTCTAACTTCTGAACACAAAAAGACTCAAAAATTATATTTATAAATACAAAAAAGATGGGAGGCGGTATTAAAAGCAAAGAAATACAAGGGAAGGGACTCAGCGTTAACATTAAAGAGGTTTGCCAGAAAAAAGAAGTGAGCCGCGTGTTAAACCTCAAGAGTGCGTTTTTTATGGAAACTGAGGTCACCCGCTTGGAGTGCGATCGGAAATGGAGCACTGAAAGATAAAGAAATTAAAGATTGCTTTATGCCACTGCTGGAGACTGCAACGCGTAATCAAAGACTTGATTTTTCCGGGCTGTCTGCATTGCGTGCGCTGTCTCAAGTTCTCAAAGCTTGCGCCACAGTGTGCAGCATGTTTGCACTGTTATGCAGTTACTACATCTGTCTGTCTCTTCGCCTTTCCCTTCCGTTTGCCAATTTCCGCTTTGCATCTTACTCGCAGCGAATTCCTTTGGCGGTAGTGAGAAAGCATTGCATACTTTTGAGCGTCGCTGAAGTCGCTACTCACTAATTATGCAGAAATGTCGCTCAGCTCTACAAACGGCGACCGCATTTGATGAGCTTTCATTTCGTGTGAATTTCGCGCTGATTTTGCACTTCATTTGGGTGCGATGGCAACAAAATTTGCTTCATCTCCATCTCCGTTTTCATTATCATTTTTATTTTCATTTTCATTGTCGTTTCCATTTCCATTTTAGTTTTAATTTCATTGCGCTGCCTTTTCGCAAAGCGCGCAACAATTTCCTTTTATTTTTTTTTTAGTAGTTTTATCAATTTTGCTGGCAAAGCCAAATGCAGAATAGTTTGTGGCATTGCACAGTGAAAACTATATTTTTAGATAATAATTGAATTTATCTTTATTAAAATCAGACAGCAGCAACAGCATTTCAGTCGTGACTATCAATTTCAGCGCACCACAATTTGTTGCACACTAGCATATTAAAGCTATTAAAGCGCACAGTTCGTATACGTAATGTGTGTAGTCGCAAATAGATGGCAAGGGATTGGCATGTTTTTTGATGGCCTTCAAGAATTCCTAAACATTTGCTTGCGCCCTTTTCTCAGCACAGCTAACCCTTTTACAATGCCATCGAGTGAGGGCAAAAAGAAACGCCGAGCAGCTTGAGAGTCGGCAACTCTAAGCAAGCAGAGTATTTAATTGGTCAAAGCAAAAATCGTTGTCCGGCGCACAGAATGCGAACTATGTGCGAATGCTGGGAGCGGCAGCAGCAACAGAACAAGTTGTCAGAAGTCAGAGATATTGTTGTACTTGTTTGTGCTCTTGTAATATTTGCAAGCAAGTATGCCAAGTATTTATAATGCGTATTTATGCGCTCTCCAAATCGAATTGTTGTTTCAAGCAATGGGCGAATTGTTGAGCTGTCGAGCAGCAAGTATTCAGCTGGACGAAATGTCTTAATTTCGCAGCAATTCGCCATTCACACGCTGCAGCGTCGACTGGCGACGGGGCCCCAGAGACGAGGCGGGGAGGGGGGGTTGACGGGCGGATTGTGCCCGTCATCCGCATTGGAGCTGGTCACGCTTGACAAACTTTACATAATTGCTTGGGCCCGAAAACAAAAGCAATTTGCATAGCTTATAAACGGGTTACGAGTTACGACGAGTACAACGCCCAATCGTTCCCTCTCTCTCTCTTTCACTCTCTCTCTCTCTCTCACTCACAGCGCGCGACGATTATTGTATAAACACTCCTTTGAGTGCTTTTGCCAACAACAATTAAATCAGTTAAAATTGCTGTTGTCATTTTGGGCCAGCAGGCGTGCGGCGAATTAAATGTCAACACGCCGAAATAATAATAATAATATTCAACTAGAGATAGCCGCAGAGCGGGGCGGGATGAGCTCGACTAGCAAATACCACACTGTTGGCAGACTGTGCAAACAAAGCCCAAATACGTATAATACTCGTGCTCGTATTTGGCAACCACTCAAAGTAAGCTCTATGTGGAGTGGAGTTTGCCGGGACTCACCTCGCGCAGTTCGGTGTCCTCGGCGAGCAGGTCGATTTTGTTGCCCACCACCACAATGGGCACCGCTGTGGTTGCCTTCGTCTCGTGGATTTGATCGCGTATGGCGCGCACCTCCTCGAATGTGGTTGCATCGGTGACGTCGTACACCAGGATGAATGCATCTGCCGACGATATGGATAGAGCGCGCATTGCTGGGAACTGAAAGAAGCAGAACGAGAGCGGGTGAGTCAGTGAAAGAGATAGACACAGAGCGAGAGAGGGGAGCTGTGTGGCTGGCTGAGCAAAAGTGTTGAACAAGCGGCTTAAATTACAAATAAAATTCAGCGCAAATTTACATATTATTATTGTATTTGCATACGTCCCCCCCCCCACACACACACGCACTCGCACACTCGCACACACGCAGACTGGCGCAGCTTAATAATGACAGATAATAATGTAAATTTGGTCGGCACATTTTGACGCACTTTCTTGTCAAGTCGCGAATTGCGCAATTTCCAAATAAAATTCACATTTCTCCCCCATTCACTTGCTGTGTGTGTGTGTGTGTGTGAGTGCTTACACTTGCTAAGCATTATTATAGCTTTATTATGCAGTAGACGAAACAAAAAAGACAACAACAAGAGCTGGATACGGCTTGCGGGCGAACTTGCCGTGTAATTATTCGACAATCCGATCATTTGGAGCAGCCAAGCGAGCAAGTGCAATATATATTTAAATGTCCAGCAGGTTGTGACCATTTCGCTTTTATGTGTGTTTAAAAAGAGCAACGCGAAAAATAGGCCACCGAAAATGTTATAAAATACAAGTTGCAAAAAACAACTTTTACGGCCATCAAAATAATTTATTGTCAGTGCTGTCAGCTGAAAGTCGTCCATAGAAGCGGCATAAAATCATTTTTATAATTACACTTTAAGCTCAGTGTTTTTTTGCAACTGTTTACGTTAGAGAAACAAGAAACTTTTGAACATATTGTTAATTGCCAGCGCTCTTTTAAACTTGCTGTCAAAGCCTAAAGTCTTTTGAAAAGCAGCTTAAAACAGATCTATTTTGAATGTCACTTCTTATTTAAATTCTACCTTACACGAATGCGAAAAATACGTTTGTTCAAATAAGAAGTAAAATTCAAAATAGTGGAACGAATGAGGCTCATGCTGAAGCCAGCGTTGTGTCGTTCTAACCATTATGCATAAACGTATATTGCTGAGCCGGGCTTAATTAAGAGTTGCTGCCCCAAAATCCGTTGCCATAAGACAAGCATATAAGGGGCGGGTCGCTGTGGCAGCATGACGACTGTGGCCCACATTCGTGACACTGTCAGAGTAACAGAGAGAGAGAGCGACACACAAATTGTGAATTATGTTTTAAATCTTTTAGCAGCAGCCCAAGGACTCGGTCCGAGCCCGAAGCCGAGCCGAAGCTGAGCCCAAATATAGTGCAGGCCAATGGCAATGTGTCCGTCTGCTGGGAGCTGGGAGCTGGGAGCTGGCACGCATTTCGTATACAGAACTCAATTAAGCAAATTTCGACAACACGGAAAAAAGGTAACGAGCCAAAAGTGTCCTGCTGCGCAAATCGAACATGAAATACGCTTTTGTGTGGCTAACAGCTATGCATTCCATAGACTTCTAGACTTACCCTTATTGCATTAAGCACAACGGGGTTTATTCTATTGTTTTTATACTTTTTCCCATAGCTTTGCTGGAGCTCAAGTTTAGACACATGCTGCAAGAATGTTGATATCAATCTTGCTTAGAGAGAATTGTTAGGCGAAGTGTGTAAAGCTTTCGTGTTTGGCTCAGAGTGAATTCGTTTCACCTTAGTTAAGCTAGACTGAGGCGATTAGTAAATCAATTTAAAGCGACTTTCAGCGTTCTCGTTCTCGCATTTTAGTTAGCCACAAATCCTCTCTAACAAATTGAACGCGTGTGCTCGAAATGCGGTAGAGCTGTGCTCGACCTGCAGTTGCCGTGATGCCTTAGATCGACAGAGGTTTTAGATAGGCCTCGCTTTTCAGACCAGACGAAGTTTCAACCCAAACGGTTGTTTTGTCATTGTGTTGATTCTGCTTCTGCGTAAATTTTCTAAAGAGGCGCCGATCAACGCTTAAATTGTTTCCTCTGTGCAGCCTGAGATTGGAACATTGTGACAGGACCTCACGTTGAACTCCTCAAAATCTATGTTCGCGTATATATCTTACAAACTCTTTGCAAACCAAACAACAAAAACTTAGTATTTATTAAAGTTCAAGTTTTCTGATTCCAATCCAAACACTACAAACTAAACATTTAATATCGTTAAAGTTTTCTGATTCCAAGTTGTTAAGCTTCACAAACTCATACAACAAAACGTTGCCTGCCGTTTAGTAAAGCGCATGGACTCTTGAACTAGTAAATGGCAAATGAAACGAATTAGAGCAGCTGACATTTAGTTAGCAGACAGACAGATGACAGCAGACAGGAGACAGCGGATACTAGGGTAGCTGCAGTTGCAGGGTAGCTGCTGCCAGAGTGTCCAGTTCAGCTTGACTGTTGCTACGTCTTCTGGCTTGACAGGAACCCGCCCGACGCTCGTCGACCGCAGCATTTTGGGCGAGGAACTGACAACGCGCGCCACACGCCACACGCCACACGCTCTTGGCGTCCCATCTAACACTAATGGTGCTCGTCCTTTTGCAGCACGCAAGCCAACGGGAGGCGTGGCAGCGTTGTCTGGTTGCAGTTGGATGCCATGGTGGTTTTGTTGTCGCAGCGCGGCGAGTTAATAAAAAGTCTGCCATTGAAATGCGATAGCGAGCGGGCAGAAAACGTGGCTTTAAATGGAAACCCCAAATGAAAATCAAACGAATAAAACTGCCAGTGTCTGGCGACTACAAAGCCGCCAAACACAAAAGCATAAGCTGGTCATACGAGCAGAAAAAAAATAAAGGGGAAACCAACAGGAATATGGCAAATGGAAAAACAGCTGTTGCAGTTGCACAATGCCACCAGCTACCTGCCACCTGCCACCTGCCACCTGCCACACACAGAACAGCCGCCAACCTTGTCCCTGGCCACGACCACGAACAGCAACAGGACAGCGGCCAGTCGCACCATAGAGCACATGCAATGGACCCAGCACTCCCGCATCGTGTCTCTGGGGTCGTGAATTCAATGATTCAATGCGACGCGCAATCAAGCGTTCAGATTCCGATGCCAAATGTGCCCTTTGGTCGTACAGTTTTCTGCATGTAACGGGAAATGCCCTAATGCTCTACAGCTGCTCCATTTCCATGCGCTGCCAATGGGGGTTAACTGTATTCTCGTAATGCTCCAATTCCATTATGTTTTTGCTGCGCATTGTTCTCACTAATATGACAGATTCGAAGTTCCATATTCCAAAGAAATGTAATATTTCCATTATGTTTTTACTGCGCGTTATTCTTAGTAACAGTTTAGATTCTAAGCGACATATTTAAATGAAATTTACTGCTTTTCTTCTCCAACTTATGTCATATTATATCAAATAGAACAGTTAACTGTATTCTCGTAATGCTCTAATACCATTATGTTTCTATTACGCATTGTTCTTATTAATATGACAGATTCGAAGTTCCATATTCCACAGAAATTCAATACATTTCTTCTTCAACTTATATCATATTATATCAAATAGTTCTCGTAATCCTCGAATGGCATTATGTTTTTAAGAACGTTGTGCGTTATTATTATTAACAGTTCAGATTCTAAGCGGCATATTCAAATGAAATGTGCTGCGTTTCTTCTCCAACTTATATCAAATTATATCATATTATAACAGTTATCTATATTCTGGTAATGCTCTCATTACATTATGTTTTTACTGCGCATTGTTCTTATTGATATGACAGATTCTAAGTTCCATATTCTAAAGAAATTCACTGTTTTTCTTCTCCAAGTTATCCCAACTCATAGATCAATAACAATTTTAAACAAGACATCTACAAACAGAGCAAATAAGTGCATTCTTTTAATATTGAAGTGGCATTATATTTTAAAAAATACTGCGTGTTATTCTTATTACTATGACAGATTCTAAGTTCTATATTCAAAAGAAATTCACTGCTTACTTTTTTCTACTTTTCAATTTATTCAAAATAATTGCAAGCTATAAGTATTAAAACCAAAGCAAGCCATGCAGGGATAACTGCATTCTTGTCTTGTTGCAATGACATCACAGCTGTAGAAAGATTGCGTCCCTTTTCTATCAACAGTTTCGATTGCAAGCCTCTTTATTCAACCAAATTTACTGCTTTTCTTTTACAACTTCTCGCAACTCATATATCAAAAACAATTTCAAACAATATGGAGCTATTAAAGCCAAAGCAAGTCAAGCAAGGATAACTGCATTCTTGTTCATGTTGCAGTGGCAGCATAAAGTCAAAAGAACATTTCATAAAATGTTCTTAATTCAAGCTTCGAAATTCACTACATGCCTTCTACAACTCATATATCAAAAATAATTTTAAACAATATCTATTAAAACCGAACTAAGTAAAGCAAGGATAACTGCATTCTCAAGATAACTGCAATGACATTAAATTTATAAAAAAAAAACTACACTTTATAAGCAACAGTTTCCGTTGCAAGACTCAACAATCAAAAGAAGTTCACTGCATTCAGTCTTCAACTTAGTTATCATATTAATAATAATAATTTCAAACAATACGTATCCTTAAAAGCTGAGTCAAGTAAATTTAGCAAGCCACAAGCTGAACAGGGAAAGATCTGGATAAAAGGTTATGTAGTTTCTAGAGAAAATTACTTTGCTCTTATTTCTTTGCTGTATTCATTGAAATGCATGTGAAAAACATGTTGTAGTCAAGTAGAATTGATTATATTTTTCAATCTCGTTTGACCTTTCCGTGGAATTGCGCAAATACAAAAAGCTCCATGAATATATGCTTTAAAGTCGGAGCTCCATCGGTGCTCGCGTTGCGGATGTCTTGCAACACGCCGTGGGCGTTTTATAGTGCCACACAATGGCTGACAGTGCAGGTGAATCAATATTTACATTTAGCCCAATTTCAGCGAAACGCTATTAAAAAAGTAAAACCAGCGGCAAGGAAATGCGAGCGAAATGGAGCCGAAGAGAGCCTCCGAGCATGTCATAATTCCAGTGTGTGCTGTGCTGTCGTCCTAGTCCCGTGTGTGTCAGCAGCAGCTCAAAGCAGTACGAGCTCGTAGCAGACACTCGAATGCCCTTCCAGCTGCTCATGATAGTGATGTGGCTTAGGGTATCTGTGCGTCGTGCAGCTTGTGGCGCAGTCGAGCTGTTGCAGCTGGCTTTGTTATTGCTGCATATTATTGTAAATAGCTCGCTGAAGACGAGCAAAAGAATACGAGAAGTGGCAGCATCAGCAGCTGCGGCAACCTGTCTATGAGAGTCGACCCATTTTCATGCATACTCGACCAGGACGTGTGGCAGCCAGGCAAGGCAGCTGGTTGCTCATGTGGCATGCAACACGCTCACACGTCGCTGTCCTCACATGTGGCACTGCGGTTTCCGCTCGTTACACATTCGCACAGCTGAGACTGAGACGGAGGCGCAGGCAAGCCGAGCACAACACCGCAAATATGCCTCAGCTACTCTAGCTGCTGTTGCCCTCTCACTCACTCGCGCGCTCTCTCTCTTTTTCTCTCGCTGCTGGCTCCATCTTTATCTGCATATGTTGTCGCTTGATTTCTCAATGGGCTCGAAATCGTTGAGGCTTGTCGAGCTGATTGTGTGCGTCGCCTATTTTTTGTTTTTCCTTTGAGAGTGGGGCAGACACTGCGCTTTTTTTGGTGACAGCGCGCCAATTGGATTTCGAGCACAGACAACAACAGCAAGAGCGGGAAAAGAGAAGGAGAACAACTGCAACTGTCGCCTAGTTTTGATTGTGTGCAAGTTGGCCATTGGCTTAACTCGTTTATTGGCTTTTAAAACTTGAGCTTTGCCATTGAAATTGAATAAAAGCAGCTTCAAATTTAATCAAAATTGCACAAACATACACTGCGTGCGAGACAGAGCGCGGCCGATGGCAAGCCGGCGGAGCGAAAGAGACAGGTGAGCGGCAGAAGAAAAGCCGAAGAAGAACTTTCAAATTTCGTTACAAAAGCCATGGGGAAATTTCTAATTTCATTTACACCGACCGCACACAGCTCTGTCTGCCTGCCTGCCTGCCTGCCTGCCTGCCTGTCTGTGTGTGTGCTCATGTGTGTGTGTATATGTGGCTTAGTGTGGTGTGCTGCCTACGCAAGCGATTGCAAATGCTAAAATGCATTTGGGCTTCCGCCCTGTCTGGCGTGTCTTGCCAATGCATTTTAAATACTCTGCAAACTGGTCAAGCGGCGGCAAGCGGGGGGGACGCGAAGTTGCAAAGTATTGAACAACTTTTTACTACTGTGAAATGGCTAAAAAATTGGCAACAGCTGTAAAAAGTTGCCTGCTAATGCAAGCGACAGCACTGTAGTGCATTGTTACAGTGGTCTCCGATCATTCGCCGCGTGCTGAGCTTACAGTGGTGTCGGCATTCAAGTGGAGCGGCGATCAGCTGGCTTGTGACAGTGGCGTTCAAGTGAGCTTTGAAAGGAGTGCGCAGAAAGCAGATGCAAATAATTAATGCGTGTGGAATAGTGTTAAAGCAGAAACTAATGGAAAAAGAGAGCTTATGCCGTATGCATTCTCATTGACCAGCAGCGTGTTTATGTTAGTCTTTCAAATGATATTTGCTCAATGAAAGTTTTCTATTTGCAGATTGTGGTGCAATGTTTTCACAGACAGACAGCACAGAGTTTTGTGGTAATTTTCAAATGGATATCAACTGTTTGCTATTGCATTCCAGCTGCGAACTCAAAAGTCTCTTGCTGTTTTTCTCGTTTTGCGCAAATTATAATTTACCCACTGCGACTATGTTGTGGAATTATAATCGAGTGTCCTTGCAAACACAAACTCATTGCCGATATGCGACCGATGATTAGAACATTGCCAAATATTTGAGCTCAACAACAACATTACACAAGTGATAAACGTATGCAAATTTTCGGTTCTGAACAGCGATTAATCCACAACGACAGCTTGTTGCTCTAAAATCGATGCTCTAACGAAATACAGTGTCAAACTGCTTAACAACGGCGGAGTGCGCGAGGTGAGGGCATGAAAATCAGCGAAACGTAAAGCTGTTTTAATCGCAAACCGCAGAAATATATGTTACAGTATGTAAATAGAGGCGAAGGGGGGGAGAAAGTCCATTGTGAGTGGTGGAAAGCAATTACACACACGAAAAAACAATTGCAAATTAATCAATGTGAAAAACATATTTGATTTGAATGGGAAAATGGGCAGGCAGGAGGCGCGCTGGCAGAAATACTCGTATATGAAAATTGTTGATAAAAATGTGAAATGAATTGAAAGCAAATTAATAACCAGAGCCCAAAGGTAAACCGGCGCAAACAGCGCACATATCAAAATGAAAACAAAAACGAAACTCGAGTAAAAATTGTAATAAATGGATAAGCAAATATTTGCATAGGCATGATAGAGGCACTTTTCCCAATCAACAACAGACTCGCGCTGCGCTGCGATTGCCAGTCTGCCAGTCTGCCAGTCTGCCAGTCGGCCAGTCAATCGGGATTGCAGTGTTTGGCGCTTTTTCTTAATTGGGTTTTACGTTAATCGGCAGTTGAGCGCAAGCGGCATAACTTGTGGCCGCTTTAAAAGCCGGATTATGTGCTTTACTTAACCGGATTGGGATCGGCGCGGGTTGTCGATAAGCTCGCAGCGACAGTTCAATTAACTTGTTGCATTATTCACGGTCGTGATTCAGCAGCAACTGTGCGTGCAGCATAATTTCAATTCGCTCTCGTTGTAGCTGAGTTTTGGGCACTCAACGTTGCCGCTGTCCCCTGTTTATTGTACTAATTGCAATCAGCCAAAGTTGCTGCACTCGATACGCAGCTCGTTCGCATTCATTTTGCTTGGTGTCCTTGCGAAGGATAGGTGGATTATATGTGCACGTTGTATGGTCTTTGGATTGGCAACAGTTTTATTGCAGCTGCCGTTAGCCTTAATAAAGTGCCACTCATAAAATATCCAGTGAATGTTATCTTTGTTGCGCGCACTACAGCAAAAATAATTCATACGCACCGTGCGCCGCAGTTGCCTCTGTCGCTGCCGCTGCCGCTGTCGCTGCAGCAGCTGCAGCTGTTGACTGTGCAACTATTTGCACAATGACCGCTAGCATTTGTGCTTAGCCAGTGGAAACTATTTCCACTGACCACACACACGCAAACACGCAAACACGCACACACACACACACTGCCAGCTGGCCGCGAGGCTGCAACAGTTGCAGGCGCGATAAGCGCACAGGCGACGTCAGCGCAGCTGATAACCTGTGCCGCAACAGCACAACTATTCGCATGTTGTGTGTGTGTGTGTGTGTGTGTGTGTGTGGATGTCAACACACAATGCTGTTTATTGCGGCTACTTGGCTGGAAATGATGGCGTATACGCAATGCGCGAACAAACTACATTGAGTTCTCAACTCTTGGCTACAAGCACTTGCAGATGTTTGCGCAATCAATACCGGAAAATAGATCTACAGGCTCTTGCAATAAAATACAAGCTACATGTGTGACACGGCAACACAAATAAATTCAAGTAATTATTCGCCAGCTGGAATTGTTCAGAAATTAGAATTGCCTTGGAAGCCAAATGCCTGCAACGAAAACTAAACTATTCACAAAGTAGATAGCTTTGTAATTTAGTGGCATTGGGATTTCTGTTTTCTGCACCTGCATCCCCATTCTTTTCGACGTTGCAAGTTTAAAGAGCTCAGCTGTCGATGGTGAAGCCAGTCAACCTGTACTGTGGGGCCGGACAACAAATTTGAAGTGCTCTGCAGTGCGCGCTACGGTCATAATCTTTGTCTACTTTCAGCTGAAGGTCGCGTGCGACGATAAAACTAAAGAAATTGTTGCTAATAAAAGTTGGCGTGTGCATCTTGTGCGTCGACTCCTCTTTGCTGTCTGCATCCAATTGACAAGCGATGCATAAACTTTTATGGGCCACTCTATGCCATGTACTCGCACATATGGTGGCCGTAAGTATGCGAGCGTATATTTGATGGCGCTTCGATGGCGAGTAGAAAAAAGTCAAAAAAAAAGAAAAAAACAAAGCAACATCCTTTTTAGCGCAATGCTTTTGGGCCACTTTCAGCGCTGTTGCAGGCTAGTTACTAAATTATTAGCCACTCACAATGGACTGGCGCACACATGGGCCGCAGCCAGCTGTCACTATTGCGATTTATGCGCTGTTGCGGGATACGGCTGCGTCCCGGGGGCATATTCAACACCTCGTCAAATTTATGAGCAATGCGCCAATGTGTTAAAATTTCATGTGCGCCTTTGTTGTTCCACACAACAAACACAAACACAAACACGAACGCCAAAACAAAAACAAACACGAACCGAACAAATAGCAGAATTTTTCAGCTAACTGCCGGACTGACAGATATCCTGCAGTCGACTGTCGAGTGTCTCCGTAATCAGTTGACTTCGCTCTCGAATCGCTGCTGCCAGCTGCAGCCTAAATAATAGATACCCTGCTGCTCCGGGTGGCGTATTTATTTATTTATTTATGTGTGCGATGATTGCTGTGAATTGAATTTGATTTGCTGCAGCAGCAAGCACATACAATGCGAGTATACGACACAGCGCAGAGCTGGCAGAGTGCTGGCGATTCAAGACTTCAGTGACTTACATTAAGTTCGTGCTGACTTGAAGGCACTTCATTGCGAAATTAGCAAGTTGCCGGAACAATGGTTTTATCAGTGCAATCGGGCTCGTGCTCGCTCGTGTCACGACAGCACGCTGCCAACGACAGCTCGCCTCTAGCTGATGTGTGGATGTGGGTGGCCTTGCGTTGCCAGCAGAATACACACACGCACACACAATACATTTCCGCTAGCTGTTGGCAACAGGCAACTTGTTACTTGTGCTACATGTTACTTGGCTGCATGTTCTGCTGTGCGCCAGCGAACTTGCTGCATGTGGCACGACATTCCTTCGGCTTCGGCTTCGGCTTCCACTTCGACTTCAGCGACAGCTGGACCGCCTACTGTTTGCCCGTCCAAGTGCGGAAATTGCTGCTGAACAGCAAGCTGAGAACAGCAGCAACAACAACAAAGACCAACAAAGTTGCCGCATCAAAATCTATATATGAACTTCTCTTATCATAAGTATCTACTAACACACTCACGCACACACAGCCTGCACGTGCAAATAAGTATCTATCGGAAGAGCGAAATAAAATTTGTGCTCGTTTAATGATGTCAGCAAAAGATTTCAGTTCAAACTTGCCACACACACATACACACACACGCTCCTCGGGAGGCGGCTCGATTAATAAGCGCCGCCCGCTGTGGCAAGCTGCTATTAACTGCGGCCACGCACAGCACTCAAGTGGCAAGTACATTACAGCGCGACTATTCCTCACTTTTTTTTTTGTTGCTGATTGTGTTTGGGCCAACAGGAATAACCAACTGTGCAACACCTGCTTCCACTCTCGCAAATTTAAGCAACCAAACTAATCAAATAGGCAAACTAAAGCGTTTAGTATCAAATAGAAGAGTACTGCGAATGAATCATGAATATATATTTTAATAAAACATGTGCTTGTTTCAGCTTTTGAGTTCTTAACTTTAGTGTAAGCAAAATATACATTGCTCTACTTCAATGAGTCAAGAGAAAAAGCAACCAAACTAATCAAATAAGCTAACTAAAGGAGAGCATTAATATTAAGTATCAAATTTAAGTGTACTGTGAATGAATCATGAATACAAATATAGTATGGGATGTGTGTTTGCTTTTGAGTTCTTAACTTTAGCTTAATCAAAAGATGCATTGTTCTACTGCAATAAGTCAAGACAAAAAGCAACCAAACTAATCAAATAAGCTAACTAAAGGAGCGCATTAACATTAAGTATCAAATAGAACGGAATCATGAATATATATTTGTGTTTGCTTCGGCTTTGGAGTTCTTAACTTTAGCTTAATCAAAAGATGCAAAACGTTCCCTTGACGACTTCGGCTTTGTTTTGTATGGAAACAATTAGCAATTAATTTGATAGTGATGGTGTGGCGTATAGCTTAAAGCAATTGCAGTTTTGGGAGTGGTTTTTGGGTGACAAAATCGATGCTGCGACGGGGCGCATACTGCTGGCGGAGACTGTTCGTCGGCGCACAGTTGATTGGTAATGGCAATAATCACATCGGACGCAACTTGTATTAGTCGCAGTAAAAGTTATGGATATTACAGTGAGTGCAAAATGTGCGCGAATGCTGCAAAAATGGGAGAGGCAAACAGCTGCTGAGCTGTTGCTGTAGCCAAGGACAAAGGACAAGGCAGCCCGTCGAGCATCCTTTTTGGCGCAAGTCACAGTTGACTTGGCTTGCATACAGATGGATGGATGCCTGAGTTGCGCGCTCTCTCTCTCTCTCTCTCTCTCTGTGCGTGTGTGCGTGTGTGTGTGTGTGTGTGTGTGTGTGAGTGAGTGTGTGCCCCATTCATATTTCTTTTCATTTGCCACCTGCTGTTGCCGTTTGTTGCCTTGCCATTCAGTTTTATGAACAAGCATTTCAATTCGCGTTTAGCGGAAGTGGCAGCGAAATTGAATCGCAGGCTGTAATTTCCGCTGCACACAAAAGCAGCAGCAGCAGCAGCAGGACGTGACGGCGTAAAGAGAGAGAAAGAGAGAGAGAGGGAGAGGGAGAGGGAGAAGGCGTCGTCGTCTGGGCGTCGTCGCTGTGAAATATTAAAAACTAACTAAATGCTAGTGGCGCGCAGTGTTGAAAGCCATTAGAGCCAGGTATTTAAAAATTAAAAGCAGCAGCAGCACACACCCAGCACACCCAGCACACAGGACTAGAAGTCCAACCCGAAAACCAACAAAAACAATTTGATTCACTTAATGAACTGAGAGTGTGGAGAGGAGTGTACTCGTAGTTGGTGGACTTACCTCATAGGAACCGGCCGTGTCGAGGATGTCGAGAGTTAGACTGACGCCCGCAATGGAGAAGTTGCCCTGGTGCATCTCCTCGATGGTCCTTTTGTATTTGGTGGTGAATGTGTTGTACAGAAACTGTGTGATTATCGAAGTTTTGCCCACTTTGGCCGCGCCCATGACCACAATTTTGTGACGTGCATTTGCCGGTCCGATGGCGTCGTCCACCGCATTATTGCGACCCACTCTGCCGCACAAACGAAAGAGAGAGAGAGAGAGAGAGAGAGAGAGCGAGTTAAAGTTGCAGTCATTTTAATTGAATTATTTTTTCGCTTTCATCATGTGTATATTAATTTAATCGCATGCGCGCCGCCTCCTTCGCCGTCTTGACCACACACACACACACACACACACACACACACACACACACACATCCTTTGAGGCCGGTTGTAAGGCACAGTATATGGCACTATATATACCTATATGGTATACGTGCGCGACGGGGGCGGGCGGAGGCGTAAGAAAGCGGCGTGCAGCGCTCCAATCTCCTCAGCGACTCATTAAAACTGTGCGCTACATTTAAAATTAATCATTTCCCCCAACAGCACAAAGCGAACCAGATAAAAGAAGGCCACGTGATGCGATGCGATGCGATGCGATGCGAAGCGATGCGAAGCTACGTGTAAATGAGAACGTACTACAGCTATTCACAGTTAGACGACTAGCGAATACCCTGTAGTGCAATTGGCGCGTTGTTCTTGGCAGATTTGTATTTAAGGCTGTGTTGTAAGAGACACGACTCTAAGTAAATGAGAACTTACTACAGCTATTATCACGTATACGACTAGTGAATATCCTGCAGAGCAATTGGAGTGCAGTTTGGCAGCTTTGTCTGGCTGTGTTGTGACACGACTGCAAGTAACTTTTAAGCCATATTCACAATCAAGGCTATCATATTAAGTGGAATAATTTTTACAATAAAGTGTGAAGCTATTAGATTTGTGATAAAGTAGACGTTTTTATTTAACAAGCTCCATAATGATATCGAGATATCGAGCTGCTCGTTTTTAAATTGGCATTGCCTATGAAAAGCCTTTGACATTTGCAGAAAGAAAAGTTAGCTATCATCAATATTTATTTTCTCTTATATTTCAACATTTGAAAGGGCCTCACAGATAATTTTTCACAAGATTGATCGATATTTTGCGAGCATATTGTGTATGGTGGACTGCTTCAAGCACTTGTTGTGCTTGCAAGTCCTTCATAAACTAATTGAACATTTTGAAACACAATTGCAGCCACTCAACTACAATCACTGACTCAAATATTATGCAGGATTTTTGTAATTTAAAAACTACTTAATGAGGTAAGAACCAAATGACTTTTGCAATTAAGCAATGCAGGCCTATCGAATATGCGAAAGTTGGCAAGTTGCGAAGAGCTGCGATTAAAGAGAACAATTAAAAGTTTCACTAGTTTGCCGAAAAGTTTGAAACATTTCAAGGTGGCAATTTCGCATTTGCGAAATTCTACAGGGTATCGAGGCCCGAGAAAAGTTGCAACAGCGTCGAGGACATTCAAAAAGTTTGCCTTAAAGCCAGCCCTGAGCTTTCTTTAATCTGGCTGCAACAGTTCTCGGGCCATATCTATTGAATCTGAAGTTACCGCATCGCTTTTCAAAAACTCCTCGCCACTCCCAACTGAGCCCGAGCATGGCTTTATTTTTGGCAAGTTTCTGGGTTGTCCTTCGTTAGTGTCTCACAGGTAGATGAGCTGCGATAAAGGAAATGGCTTGAGAACTTTTCGTAATTTGTTGTTGCTCTCGATGGTATGAAGAGGGACTGGCGAGAACTTCGCTGTTGATTGAAAGATTGTGAGTGTGATTGTCGCCCAAGCTACGGCAGAGTTGCCAGGCAGCGTCGAACTGCGAACTGCGAGCTGTCGCGGACAATAGAATTTCAATCGCGGCAAAGACAAACAGCTTCTTGTCACCTAACCAACTTATAATTTCGTGGAGCGCACCGTACAAAATATCAGCAAATAATCAGCGCAAATATGCGAGGCGGGCGGCATTGAAAGCAAAAAGTAGAAAGCAAAAAAGCAAAAAAGCTGAAGAAGAAAATACCAAGCGAAACAAAACAGAATAACGGAAAATGAAATAAAATTCTTGACTTGGCACTGGGCAGGAAAAACAAAAGGAAAATATGCAAACGACGACGACGATGGTCCGTCGACGACGCTCCCTTCGCCGCGCTCCGAGCACGGACAGCAAATCAGCCAGGGAATGTCTTATCATTGTCCCGAGCAGCAGAGCTGGGCGTGGGGCTCGCCTTGATGAGCAAATAACAAGCGGACCAGAGAGATGGCGAAACAAAAGCGCCGCCGTCTCACTCTAAGTCTCAGTTGCAGTCTCAGACTGTTTCTGTTTGCTGCCGTTGCTGTTGCAAACAAGAAATTGTTGTGGAAAAATTAATCTGGCAATTGCCGCTGGCCGCCTCTCCGCCTCGCCGCCTGGCCGCTGGCTATTTGCGTCTTGCCCGCTGACAGCTGACATCCACCTGGTCATCATCATCCGGCCGTGGTCCAACTGTTTTTTTTTCTCGCTCTACTCTGCCATCGCGCAGCATGCGAAAAATGTTGAAATTTGCTCGAGTTGCTGCAACTTTGTGAAGCGCTCTCAACTTAAACACAGTTTACGCTGCTCTAATATCATTTCGCCATTATATTCATATACTCAAATCTGCATATTTAGTGTCTATACTGTGACGGCCCTTCAGCAGTGTCGTGCCGCCTTCTCAGTCTGCTCTGTCTGCTCTGCGTTTTGATGGGCTATCAAAAGTTGCTTATAATTAAAAATCAAAATAACGCACATTATTTATTACAGCCCACCGACTGACTGTCTGTCAGCTATTTAATGCAGACGAAATTCACATTTCATTAAAACGAAATCTGTTTTTAATTAAAATAATAGAAACAAAAGTTTGGCACGCTTAGACTAAGCCTGCATACCCTGCGTATGCTGCAATTAATACTCGGGTAGCTTGGCGATCTATGGAAACTAAAGAATACTCTATCAAAATACTTAAGGCATTTACCGTCAAATT
This sequence comes from Drosophila rubida, assembly GCA_035046165.1. Classification (NCBI taxonomy): domain Eukaryota; kingdom Metazoa; phylum Arthropoda; class Insecta; order Diptera; family Drosophilidae; genus Drosophila; species Drosophila rubida. The sequence goes on along the minus strand of JAWNOF010000023.1, from coordinate 16,970,505 downwards.
AGTTATTGACTATTATTTGAGTTGTGACTGCTTTGAAGTATTATATTATTCCTATGATCATTTCATGAGATTTGCTTTTGTGATTTTATTTTACTTGTGCTTTTGTTTTATTATACTATTCCAATAACAATTTAATGAGATTGCTTTTGTTATTTTATTTTACCTGTGATTTTGATGATTATTTTATTTTCATAGTCATTTAGATTTGCTAATGCTTATTATATTTTACTTCAACGTACGGCAATAGTTTCCAACTTACTATCGCTTGACTTTGCGGCTCTAGTTTACTATCGTTTCATTACGTGCGCTATGCTGCAAATTAGTCATGCTAAACGCAAGCCTTACACTATCGCTTTACTATCGTTCGCATATAATTCTCCTATAATCATTTTAATATGATTTGCTAATGCTTATTATATTTTACTTCAACGTAAGGCAATAGTTTCTAGCTTACTATCGCTTGACTTTGCGGCTCTAGTTTGCTATCTAGTTTGTTTCGTTTGCAAATACTCAAGCCTTTCACTATCGCTTTACTATCGCATCTAGTTTACTATCGATTTGTCTCGCTTGAAGCTGCGCAAGCACATCACGCTTTGTTATGCGCATTTCTATCAATTTTTCAGCGCGTTTTGCCGGCTGCTCTTGCAGGGTATGCGCAGCTTATTGGGCTTTATAGAAGGATATAGGTATGTGTGTGAGTGAATGCACGTGTAGTTGCGGCTATAACTTACTTGTCACGCTTCGGCTTATCCTCGGCGCTGTCATCCTTCATGAACGAGGGCTGCAAGCTGAAGCGGCGACGCAAGTGACGGCCACGCATTTTGCAAGAGTTCTGCTCGCTTCGCTGCTCTTGTTGCGCCTTCTGCTGCTGCTTCTACTTGTTGTCGTGCTTGGGGAAACAGGTGCCCTGCTGACTGCTGGCGAAAAGGATTGATGTGCCTGGGTGTCGACGTTGGTGTTGGCTTTGGCGTTGGCGTTGGGCTGCAACCACAGCAACCGTAAATCAGGCGAAAAAAATCCTGTTATATGGTGTTTGTCACTGCCTGCTCTATCTCTACATACGTATGTGTGTGTGTGTGTGAGTGCGTTATTTGCGGCTTTGCGTTAGCCTTGCATAAATTTTATCGAATCAGCCGCGACGCTCAAAAGTATGCTGCACTTTATTAAGCTCGCGCTGTTGCTGTGTCTGTGTGAGCTATATCTCTCTGTGTGTGTGTGTGTGTGTGTGTGTTTGTGTGTGTGCGTGTGTGTTTGTAATAAGTTGGTAGTTACTTATTAGCCCGTCAGCGTTTTATGCAAATATTTGCAGCCGCCCGCGCCGTTTCGCTGCGTCTCTCGTCTCCTCACTCGGATTTCGCTTTTAATTACGCCAAGTTCCAGTTTCAGCTCCAGCTCCAGCTCCAGCTCCAGCTCCAACTTCAGCCGCCAACTCCGCAGTGCGATCCGGGCAGCGAAAATGGTAAAATGTAAATGTACCTGCAAATTGAAAATTAACGCAAGTTGAGTGCGAGACAAAAGTGGTCATAAATTAGCCAATGCTTCAAGTCGTCAACGGCGGCCGAGCGAGACGGCAACAGCTGATAAGGACGGCGATAGCGCGACACATGCTGAGTCTGCTGCCTAACTGTTTAACTACAGCGACGTCCGTGTCTCTTTAGAATTCGAAATTAGAGCGCGCCACAACGAAGTTTGACGGAGCCGGACTCGCAGATACTACGTGAAGTGGCGGCACAATGCCATAAAAAGCAAGTGGCGCCACGTGGCGCAGGATACCCGAGCGTCGCATTGTCAGCTGCCATTGTTGGTGGCGCTGCCAACAGAGATAATTAAAGTTAAAACGCAACCATTTGCCAAAAGTTTCACAGTTGGCGTCTGCACTGAAGTTGCGCGCAAAGTAATTAAGCAAATTTATGTGAGGCGTGTGGAGGAAGCTGGCAGTGAAAGCTGCTCGCCGTCTCTGCAGTCGCTGCTTAATTTTGTTTATGTTTGCCGCCAAGAGCCCCCGCGCCAGCCACTGGCTGAAAGCCGAGACTGCGACCCAAGAGATTCAGCGGCAGCTCCGAGCAGTTCTACTGCACTTATTTTAACTGGCAACTACCCTGTAAACTATTTCAAAATACAAAGTCCGCTGCCCTTTTTGCAGCCTGCCAGCGTTCAAAGTTGGCTCGCCAAAAAAAAAGTAAGCTAAATGGCTAGAAGGACGACAACGAATAAAAAGTGTCTTCCCGCTGCCGCTCGCAGGGCTGGGCGAACTATTAATAAACCAGGCTAATTAGAGCTCCAGCGTGCAGCTCGCAGCTCGCAGCTCGCAGCTTGCAACTTACAACTTACAACTGGCCAAGTGTAATAAATTCGCATTTAAATTTTTCATTTGCATTTCAGCTACAGTGACAGCGACAACGAGAACACGCAATTTACTTGTCGCATGATCTCATTGTCACTTAAACAAATGTTCATTTCATTTCGGGGTCAACAGCTGGCGCCGCATCCATCTCGGCTCGAACAGGTTCGTGGGCTTTGAAGCCCGTCCGGCGATGGATTTAAATGCCTAATTGTAGCCGCGGCTCAAGCAGTTTGACAGCCAACTAATTGTCAACGCGCTGCAATTGTGTGGCGCACATAAATATTAATTACGGACAGCGGACAGCTCGAATTCAATTTGCAGTTGTAAAGTCGATCGTTTATCATTTTTCCGGAGGTCACCAAATTGTAAAACAGAATTGCAGCGCTAGTCTCGCTGGCTAATTGCAATTCCATTGGTAATATGTTATTTGCGTCAAAGGAAAAATAAATTCAGAATCATATTGCGAACGATATTGCAGTTGTTCAGAACTTTTCGTAGAGTGTAATGTGTGTATTATTATAGACTGTTGGGGAGTTTGCAGCGAGCTTTTGCGAATATATATCATCGTGTTTTTCGCCATGTTCCCTCATTTATCTCCATTAACAAAGTTTCGCTACAATCAACAAATTAAAGAAAACAGCGAATAAAAAACGCGGCTGCATTTCGCATGATATACGAGTATGGATAAGTTGTTTCACGGCCAGGCGTTGAACTCATTAAATGCTGGTACGACTGCCTGCGGGGCGGGGCAGAGGCGGAGGCGGAGGCAGGCGCCATCACCTTCATGTGCTGAAGGACGCCCACTCACACACAGACACAACGGCAACGCCCATCTGACAGATGCCGTACACCGCACGGAGCCATCAGCCGCAGACACATGAGTCGCATTTAAATACGAGAGCACAAAAGTGCCCATGGAACGCGACTGCGACTGCGAGTGCGAGGGGGGCGCAATTTTATCTACATATTGTATAAAACTGTCGCCCGCTTTTTCTGCTCGGCTCTGTACAGTTTTCTTCTTCTGCTGCCCCCTCGCCCGCCACCGCTGTCTTGCTCTGTTGTTGCCTTTTGTGCTCACGAATCAAATTCATTGTAAATGTGCTTTAGATGTCATTCAATACACGTGCACTGAGTCTGCGACCAACACCAGCAAAGTGAACATCCGCCGCGTTGCCGCACACACGCATACCCTGCACTCAATGCGCAGCCTTATACGCCATTCGACGGGCCAAGTGCTGGGTATGCTGCAGCAAATTATTTAAATGCCTTCAAATTGCATTTGCGCAAATATTTTGGGCGGCGAGTCGAGGCGAGTGGACATCGACTGCGAGCAGACGAGACGCACTTGAAAGTGATTAAATTATATGGTATTATGCATATACTTTTGTGGCCAAAGCACTTCGCCACGAGCAGCACTGAGAGCCGAACTTCAAGCCGGCATTTGCATAAATTTTCGGTTAGCTTTCTTTTCTCTCTCTTTTTTGGTTGTTTACTTTAAATAAAACTGGGTAAACATTAAATGCAAAAGCGAAAAGAGCTGCAAGTGCATTTCAGATTATGATTATAATTACACTGCAAAGTCGTTGAAGTTGCCAAAGTTGTAGCTTTAACTATAAACAAGGCTGCAAAGAGAAGAGAAACAGCAACCGAGAATTGAACTTATCTGAAGTCTTCAGCTGTCGCCTTAGCTGCGGTATTGATTGTTAGTTGTGGCCAACGAAACATATAATCGCGTATGCAGACGTATATAATGTATGCATGCGAGTATATGTATGCAGTAATTGAAATAATTCAATTTGATGCATAATTTGTAATTTGCTGCGCATTTCGCATGACATTTGTGAGCATAAATTGTTGTTTACTTTTTCGTAGCATACTTTTTTGGGCAATTTAATCGCTTGCCTCTTGCCATAATTGTATTACGTGCCTGCGTGTGTGTGTGTGTTTGTGAGTGCGCCGATGCCAAGAGGGAACAGTTTTTTGAATTGCTCCATAAGGATATTGAAACTTTGATGCCGCTCCCCCTCTCTCCCCGGCCCGCCCAGCCGCACACTCGTCTGCTGCTTTTGGCTTCTTGTGGCCTTGCCGTCGAGGGAGGCATTTTGAGGCTTGAGTCTGGCTCAAATGCGCTTAGGCATGCCGAAAGTTTCGGCATTCGCTGGAAGGGCAATGCCAGCCAGTGTTGGCGACAGCAACACGCAAGAGAGGGGCACTCTCTACCTCTGTATGTGTGTGTGTGTCTTAAGGCGATTTTGCGCTGGCCACGCGCCCAGCTCTGCTGCTCCGTTGGCTCTTGATAACTTTCGTTGTGGCTTAGACACAAAAATTTGTTAAAGTTAAACGAGTTGAGCAATATTGACGAGAGAGAGAGAGAGAGAAAGGGACGGGGGGTAAATGGATTACAGTTGCTGAACCTCGGCATTGAGTGGATATTGTAGTTGTTGCACTAGTTGCTGCACTGTGAATTACTTGCGGTTCTCCACTGAAACAGAGCGAGAGAGACAGAGTGGCACGTGCTGTGAGCCAGCAACTTTCAGCGGTTTTGACTGCAACAAATTTTGAGGTCAATTGCGGCCGCAAGTCCAGAGTCCACAGCCCCAAAGGTTGAGCACACGTTGCAAGTTGCAGCTGCCAAAGCTCATAATTGCGAACTTGTGCAGCTGATTGTGCGACAATTCACCCCTTAGTATTCATAATTGCATTCAATTTCCATATTCGTTTTTGCATCATCGTTCATTATGCGCACAGTACATTAATTCGCTGTTCATTTGCATTGCGATTAAGTGCCATCAAAATCATTTACACACACTACGATTTAAAGCTAGTTGCGAGCCGCAAGGTTACCCCGTTTGTTGCTGGCCATATTTGCAGGGTATGCACTTTTATGATTAGCATAACATTCCATGCAGAACTTTTGCAGTAAGCTGGCCCATCTCCCCATCCCTTTCAATGCCGCGCAAATTTATGCTCTAAGCAGCAGCAGGCGGGTGGCAGTCGGAAAAGCTATCAAATCTGGCCGAAAAAAAGCCGTAAACTTTTCAATTGAATTTGGCTTTCGATTTGCATAAAGGCAACAGGCCGAAATTGGCTGGCTTAATCAGTTTAGCCCGCAAACTGTTGTTAGCATCGCCACATTGAGTGCAAATATGCGCGCTCGACTAGCTTTCCATTTTCCGCTCTCTCTCTCTCTCTCTCTCTCTCTCTCTCTCTCTACGCTTGCCGCATTATCGTGGCGCGCTCATTCAATCAAATGCATTGCAGATAAACAACCACGTGCCATAAAATTATAAATAATAAGCATAATAAGAGCCGCGTTCCCAAAGCATTCTCTCCGACTGCCTGTCACGCAATCGTAAAGTGCGAAAAATAACGCAAATAAAACTTGACTGGCATAAGTTGGTGGTGCTCGGCAAGTGTGCGAGGACTTTGAGATGCCCTGCACAGCACAACGAAGTGTCCTTGGAAAATAAACACAAAAAGTCTAAAAACATCCAGGGGAAGGCAATGAAATTAGAATTCGTGTCGAATTTATGACAAAGTTCCCTATATTTATTTAGCGCAAAAATAGCTCAACTTACATAAGAAATATCATTGTGCGCTATTCCCAAATCGAATAGATAACATAGAATATTTTGCTGGTTGAAAATAAGTTAAGTGTCGACTGTATGACAAAGTTTTGGGCATAAATAGCTTAAATAGTACAAGAAGTATCATTGTGCGCTATTCCTAAATCGAACTATGATTAGATACAATACTTTAAAGTAATTTTAAGCAAATATAATGTATAAGAATTGAAGGAGAAGGTAGTCAAAATAGAACTTAATGGTTTGCTGCTTGAAAATAACTTGTTAATTTCGAGTGTCGATTGAAAATAGAATTCGATGGTTTGTTGCTTGAAAATAACTTGTAAATTGCGAGTGTCGAATGCATGACAAAGTTTCCTAAATTTAGGCAGCAGCTTAAGTTGCACAAGAAGTGCATTTAATCGCTATTTCTATTATCCTATATATCGCCATTTATTGAATTATTAATTCGACAATATTTTAAGTAATTTCTAGCTTTTCAGGGGACAGCAATAAAATTTGAATTCGATGGCTTGCTGCTTGAAAATAACTTGTTAATTCTGAGTGTCGAATGCATGACAAAGTTTCCAATATAAATTGCACAAGAAGTGTGATTATTCGCTATTCCCAAATCGAACTTTGATTAGATATAATGCTCTTAGTAATTTTGAGAAAATATTTCAAGACTTCCAGGGGCAGGCATTGCAATTAGAATTCTATGGTTAATTAGTTGCCAATAACTTGTAAATTGCAAGTGTCGAATGCATGACAAAGTTTCCTATATAAATTCCACAAGAAGTGTCATTATTCGCTATTCCCACATCGGACTATGATTGGATATAATATTGTAAGCAATTGAGGCTTATTTGCAGTTAAGTTGCGGGGTATTTGCTAGTCGCGCTCGCCGTCTGCATTCGTGTTTATTTTTATAAATGCCAAATTAGCCACACATGTTTTAAACGCGAGTGTGCGAGTGTGTGTGATTAGGACTGCGAGTGCTGTTGTTGTTGCTGTTGCTGTTGGATGCTGTTGCAGGATGTGCGCTCCCGCTCTCGCATCGCGCGCTCTCTGTCGCACGCGCTGTTGGCAATGCGAGTCAGGTGCAGCGCGCAAAGACTGAAAGGTGAAAGCATAAATACGCATACACACGAGCAAAGCGCGAAGCAAGCGCGTTATGTGCAGCATAACATAGACATCCATATAAATGTGTAGGTATATACTATATACATTTGTAAATCTATATGCGTTCCCTTACACACTTCTAGCCATTGCTGTGAGTTTTTATATACAAATTTAATGGCGCTCTTAAAAAGGACCACAGCGCGAATGCTGAGCTGGAATTGGCTTTGCCCTCCACCCTCCCCCCCCCTTGACTCCGATTGGGGCTGCTGTGACCTGCTTCAAGGGCTGCGCCTGCATTTGGCCTTTTCGAAATGCTAATACAGAGGTCAGGCGAGGTCTAGTGAAGCGCCCAGAGACTCGGACTGCATAATAAGAGCAACTTCATGTTGCAGGTAATGTGCACACAGACTGAGTACACGCTGCCACGCTGCCACGCCACAGTTAAAGTCTGCCTCGCCTTTCAGCTTAAGTCGCAGTTCATCTGCGTGCAATTACAACAGCTGTGCGTCGTGCTGGGCACAAAGTTAGCAAGGCGAGGCAGTGGAGCATGCTCAGCTCAAGGTTGCTCTGTAGTTCAAATCAGTGTTGATAACAATTCATTTGTGCTGTTGCCAGCGAAATGTATTCAATTGAATAATTGATCTGTTTGCGCTCTATACTCGTAACTACACAAAACATTTCCTGTAGCTGTCAGCGCGCATCTAGCCGAAGTTTCTCACATATTTTTGGACATCATCGAAGACCTTTGGCAATTGTGGTAAATGGAAGTGTCAGTGAAGCGAGCGGTCTATTGTGCGCATAAATGAAATTACCAATTTACCTATTTGGGTGTACAATTAAATATGTTTACACAGTTTTATTCGTGCTGTGGGCAACTCGACTAGCACACGCCTTGTAAGCAGTTTCCCACATTTTTGATTCGGCAAGTTTTCCTTTGAAAAACTTTATAACAAAAGCGAGTGGAAATTGTTGGAAAAGCAATGCATACTTACGTCACTGAGCAAGCACGACTAGCAGCTGACCTGTGGGAAACGTCAGTGCTGGGCGCAACTCTGGCATACCCGCTAGGCCATTTACAGGGTAGTCGACAAGCTGGCAAGCTGCGGGTCGGAGAAACTGGCTGACGAATTGCGAGCTCCGAGAGGAACAAAGGCGCACAAAACATGGCCTCAAAAATATTGACAGACAACAGGCAGCGGCAGCAACAATACTAATACATAATAGCAACAGGCTGACGGGCAACAAGAAGAAGAAGACGACGATGGTGGCAGGCGGGGCAGGGAGAGAGGAAAGAACAACAAACAAAGATAAAGCAAATGCCTGTGGGCCAATTTTTAATGCGACAAAAATGCTAATGAATCGTAGCGAAGGGAAAGGCGAGCGAGCGAGCGAGAGAGAGAGAGAGAGAGAGAGAGAGAGTGATGAGAGGGGCAAGCCGAGGAGACAGGGAGCAAAAGAATCTGATGAAAAACAAATAAACAAGCGAAACAAACAAACAATCAGAGTGAAAACAGAGCAAAAACCGAAAGCGAATCAAGCTCAATGAAAATGAAAATGGTAATGGAAATAAACCCCCCCCCCCCACACACACACACACACAGCCACCATTACACACACACACCAGCTCAGCACACACGCAGACGCACACAGATTGATAGGGTAGGTGGTAGGTGGTAGGTGTCTCCGGCTGGCGTGCCCCATGGGGCAGGGCCATATTTCAAATTGCGAGCAGTCGAGCGCAAATCGTTGCCCCAATAATACAATGAGATTCATTGGATTTGCCAGCAGCCGGAACGAGGGCCAGGCTCGGGACCAGGCCCAAGACCTTGGCTCAGTGTCAGGTACCGCCGATAAATAAATACATAAATGCCAAAAATAATCTAAAGCGCAATTTTGCATACAGCAAATTTCACAAAAAATACCAATAACCGAGGCCGACAGCGAATTTTTGTGTGATTGTTTTGCAATTGGGCTTCAAGGCCAGATACCTTGAAGTAATGCAATACGGCCATAAGCACGGATATTTATGCATCTATGGGGAATACTGCTACTCGATCTGCTGCCAGTCAATTGGGGGTGTCTGCTCCAAAAATAAACTTGCCTGCGCTGCCAATCGACTGAGATCTGCGCATCGATTTTCAAATTGCTTTGCCCCGAAACGATTATCAATATTTATTGCAGTTGAATTGAGCGCTGACGGCTGCATAGTTTTATAGTTTAAGGTCCCCTGCTTATCTATATGCTTTTGCAAGCTCTCATCCCGACCTCAACAATAATTGACTGAAGTTATTTGTAAAAGTTCTGGCAACTATTTTCAAAGCTTGCTGCAAAGCGAGCAAAGACTGCGACTCAAATAAAAGTTGCAAATTCACGAAGTATTTTGAATGAATTGCAAATTATAAAGTGCGTGGTAGCTGCAAGTTAATCAGTTGCGCAGTTATTTTAAAGGCAGCTTTAACTTTACTAGCTCTTAAAGTCATTGCGACTATTGGCATGCTTAGTGTGCTGCTGGGTGTCTGCAGGTCGAGCATGCGCCGCGTTGCGAGTCAGCAGCTTGGCGTCTTGTGCTTGGTGTGGTTAACCACAGGCAACTGAATATGCCAACCGCTGCAGCGCCAAGCCAAAAGCCAACTGCTTACCATAAGTGCGTGTGTGAGTGTGTGTGTGTGTGCGGGTGTGTGTGTGTGCGGTAGTTTGACATATTTGTTGTAGCAATTAATGTGACGGCTTAAGGGCCATCATGGTGGTACACCGCTAGATCCGAGCATTTTGGGGTTTAATCTCACACACACACACACACACACGCAGAGACACAGTGGCGCACACACATGCATAAGCCAAGGGCTCAAGTAATTATGCATGCCATTTGTTCTATTGTTGTTGTTGTCGTCGTCGTCGTCGCTTGGGCTGCTTTGTTGTTGGCGGTTTTTCGGGCATGGATAAGCGATAAGCGCAACCAGCACACGACGCCGCCAAGACAATTCAAATGACACAGAAAACAAACATAAATAAATACTCATGAATACACTCGCTGCGCCCGCTTGTATGTGTTTGAGTGTGTGTGTGTGTGGCACACACACATGCATATTTATCATTTGTGTTGTGGCACACATTTTGTGCCTGCGCCTCCCGAATGACACGAAAAAGGAAATTTAAACTGCACACCTTACGCCACCCCCAACCCAAACACCCTCCACACACACACACACACACATGTGTGTGTACACAGCGCTGCTCCACAAACATTGACGTTTCGCATTAGGAACCGCCGTCGTCGCCGTCGTCGCCGTCGTCGTCGTCGTCGTCGCTGCCGCAGGCATTACAACAATTTCACACATACAGCCAGGCTCTGCTTCTTGCTTGAATTCCCCCCTCCCCACCGTCCGCATGCCACACTCCACGCACTGTCAACAAGCGACAATAACAACAGCAACAGCAACAACAACTGGCAGCGCTTATCAGTGGCTACAACAATCAGCCAGCCAGCCAGCGAGGCAGCAAGGCAAGCCGAGCCCAGTTCTCAGCGCTCGCTCCCGTCCTCATTCCTGTTGCCATTGCCGTTCCCATTACCTTCCCCCTCGCAGCGCGCCCTGCAAAAAAGCAGTCGAGCAGCAGAATGAGAAGCCAACGACCCGAACAACCAAATGACAGCACAGCACACACTCACACACTCACACACCCACACACACACACACACACATATGCGGGGACACACACAGTGGCGTTATCACTTATGGGCTGTTGCTACGCTTACTTAGACAACGGGCACTCCACAGTGGCGCAAAAGCTATTGGAACTGCGCCGACTAATTGAATGGCCAAGTTAACGATTGCAGCTTGTTTTTAAAGTGCATCAAATTCACTTTTTGAATCTATTGTAGACTTGCAGTGGGAATTGTTATCTTTAAGAGAGTGCGAAATCAAATGAGAGCTCAATTTGAATGCAGTTTGATACTAGATAAATGTGAACTAAGTGCGATTCTTCGCGATTACTTCAAGAAAATCATTCTAATACTAATAGTTTTGTAGTGGACACAAAGTTTTTTGTCTTTGCTGCACATTTAAGAAACTGTCAATCTTTTATTGCGACAACTTTATGCGGAGCCATTCAGGAGCCAACATTATGATAAGAAAATGTTAGTTTTGAGATCACTAGATCACTAGATACAACTGAACTAAAGTGCGATTCGTTGCGATTACTTATAGCAATCATTCTAATACTGATAGTTTTGCAGTTTAAAGAAAGTTTTTAGTCTTTGTTGCACATCTGAGCAACTGTCAATGCTTTTATTGCGACAACATTGTGTTGAGACAATGTTAGTTTTGAAATCACTAGATACATCTAATCATTCTAATTCTAATAGTTTTTTGCAGTTTATAGAAAGCTCCTACTTACGTTTTATCTTAGAAACTGACAATGCGTATGTTACAACAACTTCACGTGCAAATATTATCATAATACAATGTTAGTTTTAAGATCATTAGATCATTAAATACAACTAATCTAAAATGCCATTCGATGCGATTACTTATAGCTATCATTTTAATACTGATAGTTTTGCAGTTTATATAAAATTGCGACAACTTCAGGAGCCAACATTATATAATGTTATTTTTGAGATCACTAGATCACTAGATGCCACTAGACGATTCTTAGCGATTGTAGTAATCATTCTAATACTGATAGTTTTGCATTCTGTACAAAATTCTTACTTATTTACTTCTTATGTTAGAAATTGTCAAAGCTCATGTTGCGACAATTTCATTCGCCAACATTATGTTAGTTTTGAGATCACTATAACTAACTAAAGTGTGATTACTTATAGCAATAATTGCTTTTTCTAATTCTAATAGTTTTGCAGTCTATACAAAGTTCTTACTTACTTTTTATCTTAGAATTTGTCAAGCATAGACATTGCTTATGTTGCAACTTTATGTGCCAACATTGTGTTAAGTCTGCAACTTTAATTGCTGTGCAGTAAAGTGGCGCGTGCTGTGTACCACAGTGCCTGCAAATTTATATGCAACTTTGTTTTAGTGTAGAATAGCGTTGTTGTTGTGTGTGTTGTTGTTGCTGTCGTTGTTTTTTGTTGTCAGCTCTAGTTTTGTGTAGTTTCTAGTCTCGTGTTAGACTTTGGATTGTTTGCGAATGAATTTTGTCGTTTTTTGCTGTTGTTCTTCTACTGAGTACACGATACGGCAATGGGCGTGCCACTTGCTGGGGCGGGGGCGGGGGCGTGGTCGTTGGGACTGTAAGCCTACGACAACAGCGGCGACTTTGTGCTCGTTTTTATTGGCAAGCGAGTTGCCAGAAAATTATGGCCTGCTTTCTTTAAGCGTGATGTGTGCGACTCTCTGAGTCTCTCAGTCTCTCAGTGTCTTGAGTGTGAGTGTGAGAGTGTGTGTGAGAGTGTGTGTGAGTGTGTGTGCGTACTACTTGTGCTAATGAGACAATTTTCACTAGTTTCGCCCGCATTAGTGCGTGTGTTGACTTAAATTTGATCCCTAATGAACTGGCGGGACTCGGTGACTTGTTGCTTTGCTCGGGGGCAGCCGCAAAGGGCCGAGCGCCCAGCCCTGAGAGTGTTCAGCTCCTTCAGCTGTCACATTAGCGCGCCTTTATTGTGCCCGGGCCGTCGTTGTTGTTGTGAGCGTTTCAATTAGTGTTTGGCAAACTACAACAACGCCCCGGAAAGCGGCCCACGAACAGTGGCGAACAGGGCAAGAGTCACGCCCCCCTCTCGAGGCGGCGTGGCAACCAAATGAGTGTCTGTCCATATTTATATGAATATTTAAGCTCAACTCCACTCCACTGCCCCTCGCGTCACGGCCCGCCTTGCGTCGCACACTCAGTGCTGAGACTGCTTTTTATGACCCTTTTTTATACCCTGCAAAGCCATCAAAAGTAACGTTGCCGCACTATAAACTCCCCACAAAGTAAACGCAATTTGTGCCGCAAAAAGCGAAAAATGCTTCAATATTTTCGCAAGTTTTCATATCGTAAAAACGCGTGTGAAACATCCGCCGTCAACATATGTTATTATGACCTCCACGGCGCAAGTTGTAAGCCACAACGTGCAGGGTATCTGCGAGTTGTGCTGCGAGTGGTGAGGCATCGTTTGCTGCTCACTTTTTGCTCGAGTCCTTTTTGCTTAACTAAGCAAATATAAAAGTACCTAAAACTGTTGTCAGGTAATGGAACTGCCGCTGGGAGTTGCCGATTAAAAGGCACTGTATGAGCCGCTGTCTGACCAGACCTTTGTCCTCAAGTGCTTTAAGGCGGCGTCGACTCCTTAAAGCTGCCCCTCAGAATGTGCCACAAATCAAAGCAGGCAGCACAAAGGCGCTACTTTCAATTGCAACTGAATACATTTTGACAACAGTATTATAGATATGTATAAATTGTTGATTGCAATCGATTCGCTCGTGTAATTAGATCGTGCAAATTTGTTTAGTAATTCCATTCTTGGCTGTACATTCGTCAAGTTGTTGTGTTCACAAGGTGTTTGGCTTGTAATCAGAATCGCTAATTGGATAGCTGCGAGTCAGGCACTCGACTCCGATTGTCTCGCCAACAACTGTTGGCTGTTAACGCATTTCCGCTTTGGCCAATTGGCAGTGGAGAGCCGCGGTGTTAATCTGCATGGCCCGAGATAGTCGCAAATGTGTGTTTATGCGCCATTGACTGCGCGATTACTCATGAGAGAGATAAAAACTTGCCTGGCTAATGGCCAGAATGAGCCAAAGAAACTGTGAACCGAATGGAGAACGAGAGCGAGAGCGAGAGGGAGAGCGGCATAAGCTGCGAGGGGCGCAGTTAATAGGCTCCAAGATAAAAAGATGACACAGCAGTGCTGCGAATGCATTAGACGGCATTATCGAGGGACTTATGGATATATGGATATCGCTGGATCCGCTTTGAATAGGCTGAAAAGCAGTGCGACGAGCTTAGGTTGCTTTTTTATGGTGTTCGTGGAATTAGCGCAGACATTTAAAAGCTGGACGAGACTCGCACATAGACGAGACAGCCACGGGAGGGATACAATGTAAAGAAAGTGAAAATTAAGTAGCATTGAGCAATCAGAGTATGTCGCATATTATGTGATAAAGAAAGTGCAATATGCGAAAAGAGAGAAGCAAACCATAAGCAATTCAATCGAATGTGATCAAATAATTCGACTAGGGAGCTAAGCATATTTATGAGAGATTAATTCAAATCGAGCACATTCAAAATATGCACATACATTCCCATCAATTAGCTCGAATGCTAGGCTGTCTGCAGATAAACAGACATTTGCCACCAACACACATTCCGACGCCGAAACAAAACTAGCTACGATTGTAGGCGAAATTGCAGTGCTGGCAATTTGAATGGGCGAATGCAACAAATGCCAATGCCAACGATAATGATAATGCTGACGGCGATAATCGCAATAATAATGAGCACTGTGGCAATGGGGTGTTAATGATTATTTTGATGAGTAATAGCCAAACTCGACAAGAGCTCTGACCAAAGCTAAACCCAAAGCCGAAGCCACACTGCCAACGGCAATGACAATGGCAATGGCAATGAATGCTCTTGTGCTTATCATTATAATCATCGGGAGGGGCGCGAAGCCAGAGCCAAACAAAGCAAAGCAAAGCAAAGCAAAACAAAATAAAAAATTCTATAAGTATTTTTATCACATTATCGATTGCGATTACTGTGCGGCATATCAGTAAATAAATTAAAAGTAGAAGACGAGCGGCGAATGCATCATAAAATGAAAAATAAACCAAGCCAAATAGATGGCGAACAAGCGATACACTAACAAAAGAAAGACGCCAAGATGGATGGCATAGAGCGAGCAAAACGCGACTTCTTTGTGCTCTATCTTTTATTAATAACTCAATGCCGAGTCCGGCCATGCAATGTGAGTCCGAAAAAGGGTATGCCAGGTGGGAGAGTGGGAGAGCGGGAGAGCGGGAGGAACCAGGAGCTGCTGTGCTGATAGAGTCGTTAGCCAGCAGCCGCTGGTGAGTTGAGCGGCCATTCATAGTGGCAAAGCAATAACGGCCTAACAATAAATCAACCTGCAAATACTCACTCACTCACATGCATTCATTCATTCGCACTCACACTCGTGGCCACAGGTGGCAGAGCTAAGCAGAAGTTTGCTGCGTCACCCGCTGCGTATACGCAACGTGGCGAGCGATCTCGCGAATGGAACTCGTTATTCATATAGTGGGCAACCGCACACAGACGCAATTATTCATTGAATTAATTATGACAAGCGATGAGTTCATTTACGATCAACGTTGATTACAAACACATTACTCCTATCGTCGTTGTGCGCTCCACGTGATTGCGATTGCGATTGCGATTGCGACGCATCGATGCGGTCGGTAGCCAGTCACAGAGCTGCTCTCATGGCTGGGCTTATCTAACAGTTCCGGCTAAACAGACACTCGATAACAGGCTAAAGCGGCTAAAGAAATAGCACACAGTTCTGCGCAATATACCGAGACAATGACGGAAGAAGCGCTACCGGATTTCAATACAATAATGCGAAAAGCTGCGGCCCGTCGATCAACAATAAAAGAGACAGAGTTTGCATACGTAATAAATTCAGTAATATCAAGCAAATGTAAACCTTTAATAAAAAGAGCTAACTAAACTCGTACGTTAATTTGTTTTGTTTTTGCTTATTTCATATTCATTCATTGGCAACTTGGAAAGCATTTTTAGTTAACTAAATAGTGACTTGTTTGGGACTAAAGACAGTCAAAAGGAAAGTGATATCTATTTATATATTTCAAAACTTTTGTGTTGTTGTTTTTTAATATTATTTAATAACTAACTTGCCACACATAACTTTCTGGAGTGTGCTTAAATGGTTGTTGTGCATAGCATTTAATTTCATTGGCCAAACGATTGAGGTGTATTTTAATAAATTCATAACTTTGGCATTGCCTTGACAAGTTTTGCAATTCCAAAGTTTGAATACCTTCTTCCAACTGCCAACGAGTGTGTTTGCAGCTTTGAAAGTGTTTTTCAAAAAATATTACAAATGTTCTTGCTTGCCAGTCACTTTATAAACTTGTAAATTGTGCATATTTATAATAGAATACCTGTTTCAATGCGAGTTGTTGTTGCTGTTGTTGCTGCTTGCAAAGCGCGGCTCAGAATTTTTGAATTACTTTCGAATGTTTATGTTTTGAATTGGCTGTCAGCTTCAAGTATTTGCTCGTAGACGTTTGCTGTCGATTCGTATTTCCGACTGCAGTTCACTTACAAAAAAAAAAGAAATGTTGGAATCAGAGCCGATTTCGGGATTGCAATTAGCGAGCAATTGGAACAATAAAAAAAATGAACAAAAATCAAGAGCAACAACGGGAGCGAGGAGTGTGAGAGTGACACGGAAATTGCGATAATCGCTGAAATCGTTGTCTGAATTTTGTCGGTTGTGATTTATTCGGTCGCCCAGTTGTTGTTGTCGATTCAATGCGTTTCGATTCTATTCGATTCGATCCGATGCGAGACGAGTCGAGTCGAGTTCAGTTGAGTCGTGAGTTGCCTTGCTTTCTGATTGTGTGTGGCACAGTGGCAATGTGTGGCAGCAGCAGCTAACAACACGCTGCTTCAAGTTCCCGGGAAAAACTAAACTGTTGTTACACTTGATGCATGCCTTCTACCAGCAACAGCAGCAGCAGCAGCAGCAGCCGCAGCAACAGCAGCAACAGTGGCAGCAGCACAGCGACGACGACGACGACGACGACGACGACGACGACGGCGACGATGGCGACGACGACGACGACGACGACGACGACACTCGACTCGCAGACGTCGCACGATTGCCAACCTCATGGAAATCCGAAGCCCGAAACTTCGCCCCGCTTGGCACAAAGTGAACGAGCAGCACGCCAAAAGGTGCGCAAAGGGTACACGCAGTCAAGACGAGAGCGAGAGCGAGAGCGCGAGTGAGAGAGAGTGAGAGAGGGCGCGGGAAGAGAGAGAGGGGGCAAGGGGACAGTGTCAGCGCCACAAGTGCATGCCGCATGTCGCACGCCGCGTCTCGACCGCCCGCCCGCTGTCCCAAACGAAAATGAAACCAAATTCAAATGGCAGCTGGCAGCAGACGAGGCGTCCGTCGACTGTCGACTGTCGACTGCCGCGCGCCGACAGCTGTGACCAGCGAGCAGGCTGGGGAAGTGCTTGCTTCAATTGAAAAGCTTTTTCCACGACGTCAGTGCTCACGTCGCTGTCGCTGGCGCAGTCGCGTCGCCGTCAACGTCGACGCCGCTGAATGCCGCGCACACAGCAGCAGCAGCAGCAGCAGCAGCATAAAAGTATGCAAAGCTTTTCGGCTTGCTTGGCCGAAGCTTTCGATGTGTGCGTGCCTGCAGATGCAACAGCTTCTCACTACTGTTTACACACTCGCCACCCACACACACACACACGCACAGCGAGGGCTGATTCACCAGTTGAATCAATTAGGCGATCAACTTCATAAAATACTCTTAAATTTAAGCGTAAATGTGCCTGAGTAAAAACTTTTACTTCTTTCTGCATAAAAATGCTAAGTAATACTTAATAAAAATGCCAAGTATATAATAGTAAAATATTCTATATAGTTGTATTTAATTGGCGAAACATTTTGTGCGCTGGCGAGGGTTGATTTAGCAGTTGAAGCGATTAGACGATCAACTTACTTCACAAAATTCTATTTAATCAAGAAAAGAAAATTTCAGCGCAATGTACTTAAGTAAAGACTTGCACTTGTTTCTCAATTAAAAAAAAAAAGTATTACTTTATAAAAATGCCAAGTATTTCATAGTAAAATCTTCCATATATTATCCATTCTGCGCGCTGGCGAGGGTTGATTCACCAGTTGAAACAATTGTTAAAATTCAAAGACAACTTTGCGGCAACTTTGACTTTTTTCTCCTTTAAAAAATTAAGTATTCCTTCAATAATATTTGAATAAAAATGACAAGTATTTCATAGTAAAAGCTTCTATACAATTGTATTTATGTAGTAAACCATTATGTGTGCTGGCGAGGGTTGATTCATCAGTTGAAACAACTCACAAAATTCTATTAAACTATATAAAATAATAGTAACGAATCTTCAGCTGAAATTAAGCACATGTGCATGACTAAAAACTTGTACTTTCTTTATTAAAAAACTTAAGTATTACTTGAAGAATATTGAATAAAAATGCCAAGTACTTCATAGTAAAATCATGTATATAGTCGTATTTAAGTAGCGCAACATTCTGTGGGCGTTGCACATTACAAATCACATGAGCGGAATATTTTGCAAATATATTGCTGCGTTTATTGAATGCCGCCCCTGGACAACAACACAATCTGTAGCTGCCAATTGCCGGGGAACAGCACTGCGTATGCGTAATATCTTGAGCTTAGATAATCCCTGGGTGTTATTTGGACAGCACTTGCAGCGAACACAACTGCAACTGCCCACGTCGCGGCGGCACGTGTACGATGCGCATCGAGGTGGGCAAGGGGCGTGGCGTTTATTGTGTGAGCATCTATAGAAATTCAAAATTATGATGCTTTATGTGGCGCATGTGAAAAGACTTAAATCCCCTTTTTGTCACGGACTGTGATTTATTTTGCGGGCGACTGCAACACGAGCTTGCAACGCAGCTGACATGCAGGCAGCAGGCAGCGTGGTGAAATGTAAGCTAATCAGACTCGGTCTTAAGACCCAGCGCGTGGATCGTGTGGGTTTATTTTGCCGAGCAGCGCATGGCTAATGAAACCCAATGATAATGAGTTGCCAGCTCGGATACACAAACTTGTGCTGTCTCGAAAGAGCGCCAAAAACAACAACAACAACAACAACAGGACTGTGTTTGGATGGTCAAGGTCGTAACTATATAGTGGATATATTATGTGTATGTGTGTAGTTGGGCTACACGAGCACTGCATCCTTGGCGCAACCAAAGAAGTGTTCATAATGCAACCTGTTCGTGTCCGTGTTGCCAAGCGCTGTGCGCCCGTGGGAGGCTGGGCGTGTAGGTGTTTTGTTGTGACACGGTTGGTTGGCTGCCTGGCTGGCTGTATGGTTGGCTGGCTGGCTGGCTGTTTGGCTGGCTGGCTGGTTTAGAGCCACGTCCGTTACAGTTTATAATTGCAGCGCCATAAATCTTTTTAATTAGCTGATAAACAGGTCGTATACGCGATTAGGTTGCACTCGGCATATTCTGTTAGCACTTTGCACGCTGCCACAGAGGTTAGCTCCAGCCACAGCCACAGCTGCCCGCTGACTGCTGTTACTGCTGACTGCTCTTGCCTTATTTGTCTAGACTGTGTGTGTGTGTGTGTGCCTGACACACCATAATGCGCTTATCGCCCAGCCAGGCCACGCAATGCAACGCAACGCAACGCAACGCAACGCAACGCCACGGCGTGTTAATAAAATGGCATTCAAAGTGCACGGCCAGCATTTGCGGTCCGGCTCGATAATTGACACGCCCGCATTTTTACGGCCATGTGTGCGTCGAGTCCATTTAAACAGCGGCAACGACAGCAACTGTTGCCACTGCTGCAACAATAATTATTGCATTTTAATTTCTTCTATTTTTGAGTGTAATTTTATGCACATAATGCACTTAGTGCCCGCTGCCAACCCGCCGTATGCGCAATTTGCTGCCAAAGACTGCTCGCAACTGTGGTCGGGGTGCACAGCCAGCAAGCCAGCAAGCCAGCCAAGCAGCGACATACATTACAGCTGGCACTCTAGTTTTTAGCGGTCTCCTCGCAATGCTTTTGTAATCTGCACTTTCAGCTCCAATTTCTCACTCTCTCTATACGCCCTGCTTGCAGCAGTCATCTGCGATCCTTTGAGGCGTGCGTATTCTGGTTTAGCATAATTGATATATGTGAATACGCTATGTCTGCTCAGCCTTGCCTCACTGCTTGCAACTCTTAGAATAGTGTAGTTAGACACACCAAGCTGCTGCTTTTATTTGTGCCCAATTTCAAATGACAAATTGCAATTTGAATTGCACTTTTCTTTGCGTTTATTGAAACATTTCCTTTTGATACATCTCAAAATACAACTTCTGTTAAAGCTTAGTTACAATTCGTCTGTGCTTTGCAATTGTGGCAAATTCGAATTGCAATATTCGTGCAATATTTCATTTGTATTAGAATTCACTTATTTGAAGTATTTTGCATTTCAATATCTGTGAAGTATTTAAAATGTTGTGAGAAATGCATAGATATCTAAATTTGTGTTTAGATTCAGTTTATAATGCAAACAGATTTTAGTGGGCCATTGTTTAGTCGAGCGCTTTCCGTGAAAGCAGTGTTCATAGTTTTTCTATTGCAAACAAATGCTTTTTAAATTTAACTTTCTCTTTTTATAACATCATGTGTGTTTTGTAAAATCTTCGACTAGTATGTTATTCATTGTTAAACTGAATTGAATCTTGTTTATATTTGTGTTAGGATAAATAAATTGCTCAATAAATTAGTAAATTTGTTTGTCCGCTATTGTTATCAACATTTGCTTTGCGGTCAGCGGGCGAGTTAACATAACAGCGCTCTGTTAAGCTGTTGGGCAACTGTGCGTATGAGCAATATTTTGATTTGCTTGCGGGGCACGTGTTTTAAGGGATTTATGGGCATAATGAACGCTGATTATAAATCCAGTTTATCGCCTGTCAACTGCAACGCGCTGTGCAATAATAAAATGCGCGTTAATTAGATATTGTAGTAAATGCAAATTGAATTGCACTTGCTGAACGTGTTGTTTTACAAACCCGCAGCCGGCGACCTGCAATCTGCGACCCGCAACAATAGCCAATTTGCCACTGATATGACAGCACTTGCAGCAGCAACATCAGCTACAACAACAACAACGACGACGATGGGGCTGTTGCAAATCAACAGTGGCATTGTCAAATGTCCGCGATGAAGCAAATTGATTGTTGTTGCCTTCGGCGGGGATAAATGATAGCCGCGGCCAGGTGTCAATTGTTGCCAAACTGCAGCTGACATCTCTGCGTGCGGAGTTGTCTGCGTTCAATGCGCGGCACGTGCCGCCAGAGCAGCGGGGCCGGCGGGTGCAGCAGGTAAATGAAGTATCGATTTTAGGCGCGGCTGCAATGCCGCAATCATAACGGCAAATTGAGCTGCCAGCAGCATTGAACGACTGCTCGCTACGCTGCAGTAGAGCAGTATTCTTGCAAACTACTATTTGTAGTCGACTTCAGGTTGCCTCTGATCAAACAATCGCACATCTGTTGGAAGTAATTACTTAGCCTGCTTGTGGCTTAATGCGACCAGCAACGTGTGCAACTCGAAGCAGCAACAAGTGCCAATAAACGAGTAATGCGAATACGTTTGTATTGTATCCTGGTTGTGGCTGTCGCCCATGCAGGGTATACCACATACCTGCTAACGACAACTTTGCGGGCACACGGCAACAAACCAGAAGCCGCCAGCCAAACAAAGCGCACAACAAGTTGCTATCAAAACGCAGCCAGCGACTCGTTTGTGTGTCTCTGTCTGTCTTTGTGTCGTTCTGTGTGTGTGTGTGTGTGTGTGTGTGTGTGGGTGTGCTTGAGCTTTTTTGTTTGCCTTGGTCTGCCACTAAAATTTCAATTAATACTTATGTATATACAATATGCGATGCATATGAAAGTGGGAGTCGGGAGTCGGGAGTCGGGAGTCAAAGTCGAGAGCACCACGAAAGAGCAACAACGGGGGCCAACAACAACAAGGAGGACAGCCACAACAACAACATGAGCAACATCACACACTTAAAACCGTTGACATTTGACAACAAGTTTGCGTTGCTCTTGCAGCCGCTTCAAACTTTTCACTTAGAGATGACAACGTGAAGGACTCGCTGTGATTTATGCGCACATCGCAGCCAAGAAAAACCTATCGCAGTCACAGAAGTCAAGTAAGTTTAGTCGAAGATCACTTTTAATTAAGTACAGAATAACCACTGTTAAATACTTTAACTAAAAATATGCACAATTCTGTGAACTGCAAAGTAGTTAAGTTAAAAGTCTTCTATTCTAGCCGAACTTCGTGCAATCGCTTAACTCGGAGCAGCCAATTCAAGCTCACGAAATCACAGCTAAACTAATTTTATCGCTACAAAAATGCAGAGAAAGTAAAGTTGTGAAATCAAAGAATTCGCAGCGTACCAACTAATCTGAAAGCAATCTTTTTCATCGGGGCCAAATCAATGGGCAACAAGTGTGGTTCGTGAGCCGAAATACTTAATCAGCGGCGGGAGCATCACTAATTTTGGGCAGAGTGTCGGACAGGGGCAGACAACTTGAAGATAGATGGAAGGCAACGCGTCTTTTGGGACGCACCGGAAATTGTGGAGCACACGACAACGAAACGGGGGCAGCAACAACAACGGCAACAAAAACAAAAGCCGGGTTGCAGGGAGTGCGAAAAAAGGTCAAGCAAACGTTGTAACTGTTGTTGTTTAAGTTAATTTGAGCAACAATAAAATAAATTGCTCAACGCTGTTGCCAAAAATTTTGATTCGGGTTTTTCGTTTTTTGTTTTTGGCTTTTTTTGGGGCCAAAGGACGACGCACAACAGGCTGTAGGTGGCGATCAAAGGTCACGTTGCTTAAGTGTTCGGTTCACAGTCGACGCATCTATCAACTGGCTGACGTGTGTGTGTGTCGCCCTCTCCCCTCTCCCTCTCTCTCTCACTCGCTCGCTTGTGCTGGGGCAAAATTTTGGTTAACCCTAACGGAGCAGCGAGGCAACGAAGGCAGCGTCGTGCCGCGCCTTGACGAGCAAAGCCACAGGCCGCCATAAAAGCCAGTAACGTCGGAAAGTGTCTATTAATGAGTGTGTGCGTGTGTGTGTGTGTGCGTGAAATTAAGCATGCATGTCGGCACAATGCGTAGGTGGGCGTCTTAAGAGTTGAAAGAGTTATTATGTGCTCATAAATATGTAAGGAACCCCAAGAAGCACAACACAATAAGACGCAGCTGCAGCAATAACGACAACCACAAGAAGAGCAACAACGACCGCAGCAACACCAACAACAACAACAAAAGGAACAGCCAGAGTCATGAGAGCGGCAGTAAAAGCATTTTCCCTCCGACGCCTCGACTCGATTTTGCAATTTGAAAAATGCTGTCGAACTTGGCATATGCAAAAAGCCAAGTCAAGACTGTGGCACTAATTAACTGATGTTGTTGCCGCCGCCACAGCTGCTCGCAGCAGCAGCCCGAACAACAACTGTGCATGCAAGGAACATCCAAAGAACTCATCAATCAATCATCGTCATTGTCTCATTATCATTACCAAGCCCTCGCTCTCTCTCTCTCTCTCTCTCTCTCTCTCTCTGTCTTTCTCGCTGTGTGCCCCTCCGTCTCTTGGCCGTTTCTTGCTCGGGGCACAACGCAACGTCTCCATTTTGTTGCCGTTTCCTGCTCGACTCCCCGACTCGCTGCCCCATCCGTCCTTCCTTAACGTCGCCATCATAAAATTTTCATTACCATCCAATAATAAGCAAACAGCAGCCAAGCAGCGATGCTCGAACACAGCAAAGAGAGGCGAACGAGGCGCGGGCAGAATGAAATGATAAGGAAGCGGCGCGGGGAGGGGAGTAGGGCACGGAACGCGCGCTCAACAACAATGTGGTACGAAAATGTGGCATGCAACATGATTTTTATTGCAGTTGCAAGTGCTCAGTGCTAATCCCATGCAATCAACTCAAGCATCGCATCATATTTTCATATCAGCTCAATTACGATTTCGCGATTCCTCAAATCTACGCCACCAACTCAATTATTTATCACTGCACATTAACAGTTGCTGCTTTGAATGCTGCGAGTGTCGCATATTGAAGGGCACTTTAAATTTCAAATTGTCTTTAATCTTAAACCTAAATGCAATGCTGCAAATACTGAAGTAAGAAGAAGTGAACTAATTTGCTTTCACTTCTTAGGCTAACTAAGTAATAACTTTAAGAAGCAAAATAATAATAAAAAAGTAGTGTATTTTAAGTATTATTTAAACTGGTATTTTGGTTTAGCAAACATTTTGTTATTATGTTACAAATTGCTAAAAGTTAGTTGATTTGGTGATAAAGTGCCTGCTATTAGCTGGCAAAATGTAAACGAACTTTAGTCACTAAATTTAGTACTAAAACGAGCAGTTTTATTTGCCAAAGTCACATCGAAATAGCTAACAATGGTTATTAGCATAGTCTCCTCGAGTGGTCATCAGATGGAGTGACAAAAAAACAGGAATAAAGGAAGAACACAAGCAACATGAGCATGAGGAAGTTGCCTGCTGAACGTGTTCGATGATTCACAATGCCAGCCAGTTCGACTGCAAATTAGATTTGCCGAACATTCAGGCATATATACACACACACACCCCAACACACACACACACACACGTTGCTGGCTTTTGGTTATTGTTATGGATGTGATATTTGGCCAATCCCCATTTGCAGCTGACCTTTGGCCCCGTTGGCCCTGGCTGTCCGCTCCTAGTGCAGTTCCATGTTGCACCATGTCCTGCCTGCAAGTTGCAAGCCCAGACAACTGATGCGAGGCAGCCGACGTCGGCGCGGAGCGAAGAAATTGGTTTGGGAAATCAGTTTTGGGCTTGGCCTCTGCTCGGCTAGTCGCACATAAATCAAATGCTCGTTTAATTGAAATGTAATTGAACAGCAGCTGCTGACGTGCCCCATGTTGCACTGCTTGGCAAGCAGCTCGCGTTCGATGCCTTGCCATGCAATATCAATTTCGGGTTTCGGGGCAAACACAAGGCTCACAAAAACTTCGAATTACTTGCTGCAACAATCAAAATAATTTTAGGGGCAGACTACTCAACAGCAGAAGTTGCTGCGTGTTGCAGCTGCACAACAAAAACAATGTTTTAAAGCTTTGTTCATCACTCTTCAAAGTGAAGTATCGAAGTAGTAACGAAATGAAGGGAACGAATATATATGTGATTTGATTAGCGAGTTTGCAGCATACGAAGTTTGTCTCCAAATAACCCGAAATGTTGTTCACTTTGTTTTTACGAAGTTTGTCTCCAAATAACCCAAAATGTTGTTCACTTTGTTTTTATTGCTTGTGGAATTGACATTAACTAATAATGCGCTGCTTGGCAAACATGCTTAGCAATCATCATCACTAGCAAACAGTTGTTAACACATTTTTATACTTTGTTGCTGGGCATTGTTGTCACGCAGTTCGTCAGTCAGTCCTCAGCAAAAGCACATAAATACAATTTGGATTCCTGACTGTGCCAGTAAATATGACAGCTTTTGGCTCAAAGAGAGAGTTTGTAGACACGGCAAAGTATAAATGCAATGCACTGCAAAATAAAATGTATAAAAGAATACTTTCTCATGATACCTTGTCTTGGAAGAGTTTTATTAACACGCCAATGGTTTTTCGCAGGCGAGCAGACTTTGCTTTTTAATATGCTTCGCTTTTTAATTTTTCAGCATTTTTTAATTGGCTGGCGAGCTGCAGAAGCGATGGCGCAACGACTGAGAGCGGTCGACATTAAATGTGCAGCAATTGGATAAACAACATTGCATGCTTCAAACGAAATTTGTGCTGCATAATTGGATTTGCTGCAAATTAAAATGCAATTACAAGCATACGGCGCAGACTTGCCACAGCTGTCCAGATGCTGCGGCATCGCTGCAGATTAAAGACACATTCCCAGACCAGATCCACTCATTCATCAGCTGCCAATCCCTTTGACTTTCACGTCAATAGACTTCTGGCGCATCGTGGCACGCCAAGGATGCAAATGCAGCCGTGGCAGGCAACTAGTTGCAGAGTCGTGCTAGGCTGAACAAGACAATGTTAGGCTGTGTCTGTTAAATCGAGTTGAGTTGCGTAACTGCAAATATTTAGTATTTGGTTGGCTGTTTAATCAGCAACTTGTTTGGCTGCATAATGCCGATTATAAACTCAATTTATTGCTGGCGGTGGGAGTGGCATTGAAAAGCGCTAATTAGTCGCTGGAATACGGCGAAAAATTGCGTGCTGTTGCAGCAGCCGAGCGGCAACAATGGCCGGCAATTTGCAGTGCGGCAACAGTCGAGTGTCGGGCCGCAAATCAAATTGATTGCTGCTTTCATTAGAGCAGCAGCAAACATAATTGATGGCCAGGGTCAAGTGCGAACTCAGGGCTGATCTTTATCGGCATAATAAAACTGTAGCATGCAAATTGCAATATCGATGCCGAATATGAGTTGCACAGCCACACAGCGTGCAACACGCTTTTGTGCCTCACGCTGCAAGCGCACACGAGTGCTATCGTGTTACCCATTGCACAATCACCGACTCTGTAATTTGCTTTGCAACTAATCGGTTCTTTTCATCCGCTTCCCTATTTTCTGTAATCGTGCCACACTGCGCGCACTTTTCCAGCTGTCCCATTTTCCTTTGCGCCTCCCACGCAGTGCCTTCAAAAGCAATAGACCTCAAAAACAAGATGTATTAAGATAAAACCTTCATTTTGAGGTGCAATTATTGTGATCATTATGCGACATTTATGCTTGGCTTATACTTTGATTTATGCTATTTAATTGGTAAATTTACTTGAATGAAATTATTGCGAACGTCTTTCAGAATGTCTTTCAACTTTTGCCAGCTGCACTTTCCCGAATGTTCTTTGCTCATCTCTTGTTTCACTCAGCTCAGCTTCAATGCCCCAAAAGTGTGCTGCATTTTCACAGCCAAATGCATTATAAATGCTTGGGCATGTGTGTGAGTTCGTGCGCATGAAGTGCGCTCTAATTGAGCTATATTAAATCAAACCTAATGAATGTGACTAATAAAATATTTAGTTCGCGAGTTTGCGTTTGCACGAGTGCATATATTTGCAGCGATTTGCGCCAATTGAATTAGCCTTGAATTCGCCAACAAATATTCAAATTTGCATTAACAACAACTTTGTTTTTTGTGGCATGTTGTTGCAGCCAAGAATAACAATTATGTATTCATTTTACACGCAGCTACAGCCTCATTTGGTAAGCAGAATTTAAGGCTTAGCATTATTGCACAATAAACGTTAAATGCATTCTACAAATAGGGAGCGAACAATCCATTTGCGTAGAGTTATGAATATGCTAACAATGCCGATTGCAGGGTATTTGTTTGATGTAAAGCAAACAAAGGAATACACATGGAATAGTATTACTCGTGCACGTGCAGAGCTCTCCGATTGCCCTCTGAGCGACGAGGCATTGCTCGCTCTGTATGTAAGCTGATAAGGTGCAGGGTGGCGGGTGCGGTGCGGTGGGGAGGGGAGGGGTGGGGAGGGGAAACTCACATTGCAGTTGCCTGTGATTTCTGGCACGAGGCAAACTTTAAGCTTTTAATTATTGGCAGCATTTTCAATTTATTTTCAACGCAAGTATTTTCAGGCTTTCACCAACAACCGAAACCCAACAGCAACTATCATTCCCCCCCTCTCTGTCTCCCCTCCAGCTGCTGGCCCACTGTTATGGCAGGCAGCTTGTCTGCCTTTGAAATCTCATTTTCACATGGCTGCCTGTTTGGAGCCCTCGTCGCACTCGCCACTCGCCTCTTGGCTTTACATTTGGGCTGTTTGCAGACAATACTCCTCTCCACACACAAGCGTATATATATATATATATATATATATATATGTATATATACACATTCGCATAGACCGGGCGGCTCACACCTCGCGAAGAACCGCAAACGGACGTAATATTCATTTTGGGGTCAATTGTATCTGGTCGCGTTTTATTGATGCCATATTCCCAACACTCTCGCTCTCACTCACTCACTCACTGCCTGTCTCACTCTCTCGCTCTCTGGTGGCCGTGTTTGTCTGCGCTGCCAGCTAATAATTGAAATTTTAATTGAACGTTTGTGCAATGGCATTGGCATAAATAAACAAGATATTAAAACCCTTCGCGGCCTAGCCAACTTCCCTGCCCGCCTGCCGCTCTCCCCTTCCGCGCTAGCACCCCCCCTACCCCACTGCTTTGCCAGTAACTAGCCGCACTTACCTATTCGACGTTGTACGCAAAAAGCGTTAGCTAGTTGAGTCGCCCGGCAGCTGACTTGTTTAGAAAGGAAAACGCTGCAGAGAAATAGAATTTGCGGGCGTATATCATGGAGTTGAAATATTTCGTGCAATTTCAATGCCGACGAGTTGATGAATAAACAAATAAACCAGACCGTAAACACAAATAATATTGGGCTATTTTTGCGGCACACATTTTTACCTCGGCGCCTCCATGTAGTTGTTATGCTTGTGGTTCGGCAATTTAAATATGCATGTTTAATAAAAGCCGCATATCGTTTCGGTCGGTTGGGCAGTGGGCGTGGCAGGCGTTTTAGCTGAACCCGAAAAATTCATTAAAATAAAATTGAAATCAATTGAGCGTTAAGCTTGCAGCAAGTACGAATGTATGTGCTCCATATTTTAATTCAAGCGTGCACACAAATACTCGTACACATGCCTGCGTGTGTGTGTGTGTGTGCTCAGAGCTCGCAGCACACGCTGCGTATACGTAATGTTTAACGAGCATCAATGAAATTTTTATGCGAGCCACATAAAATTATTGTAAAGCAGCGCAGGGGAGAGGGTGGTGTGTGTGTGTGTGTGTGCGAGGGGAGGGACGAGGGAAGCTCTGGCGCTTACCTTAATAATTCAATGCTCAAGCAAAGCATTTAAATCACATCAAAATTAATCATGCGCCGCCTTAGCCGCAGTCAGAAACAATTTTACATTTGAAACACACGCAGTTGATATCATTTTATCACACAGCCCCCCTCCCACTGCTTGCACTCCCTACGCGCACATATGCTTGCTACACTTCTTTTTGTTTTCGCATACCCTGCGAGAACGACAACATTGCTTCTGAAAAGTTGCTTACAAAGTGCCAAAGTAATCGAGATGCTTTAACAAATTTCTAGCAGCAATTGTTGCAATATTCATTCAGACATTTGTTAGTTCTATTTGCCACTTTTAGCACTTGCGACTGAAGCGTAGTTGATACGTCTGGCAATTGTTTTGAGACTTTGCTTCTTACAGGGTATGTGCTTAAGTGCAACATATGCGTTGCGCCCCGCTTTTTTTTGTATCATTAAAAATTTACTCAGAGTTTATTATGATTGAACTGTTTCCATTTGGCATGTGGCACCCGCATGGCATTAATATAATTCCCACACACAGAGCGATAGCGCCGAGCGCGGCAGACACTCGAAGAGTCAAGCGGGGCGAAGCGGCGTGTGGAGTGGCGAGAGAGAGGAAGAGAGTACTTATGTATCTATAGATGCATAGCAGCAGTGGATAGACAGTCAGCCAGCGGCAGACTTCATTTACATGCCGCACACACGCACAGAGAGACAGTGAGACAGTGAGACAGCGAGACAGCGAGAGAGACAGAGTTGGAGACTCGACGACTCAAAGGCAGCATGTAAATCCATAATGCTCTGCAAGTTGCTTTTTTTTGGGGGAGAGCGGGACACGGAATGGCGGCAGCGCTTGGCATTGCTTAACTTATGCTGTCAACTTGATGAGGTTTATGGGAAAGGTGAAATCAAGGCGGAATCGATGCGAAATCTCCACGATTAATAACAATTCAAATGGTGCGCAAGCTTATGCCAGCTGTCTAGGAGGCAGTGCCGTGTTCCGAGTGTTGAAGCGGAAATAATGTTGCATGTCATGCACATACAGCAGCTTACCCACGCACACACACACAGTCGCAGAGCCTACATTGATTTGCATGTAAACAGTTGTGATTGTTGTGTCAGTGCGGGTTATCGACAGGGGCGCAGGGGGCGACAAGGAGAGCAAACAGATTGACAATATGAAGGCGTCTGTTTTGTGCTCAGCTTTTAGCTCCCACTTCTCTCCGTCTCGCTCGCTCTGTATCGCGCCGTCTCTGTCGCAAATCCATTTCAGCCTGACTGCGTTCAATTCTTTCCTCCTTCATTTTAACAGCATTTATGCTGCATGTATCTGTGCGTGGCAGTGTATTAGTGCGTTTGCGTGTGTGTGTGTGTGGGTGGCTCGGCGTTATTGCAAATTCAATCCAAGTTAAATATTTTAAATGTCAGCGCAACAAAGCAACAAATGACACAAACTAGCAAACTGACTTCAGCTTCAGATTCTGCTTTCGTTCGCCTTCGCTTTACCTTTCACTACTGCTTTGTCCGCATATGACCACATATTAAATGCCACACGCCACATGCCCACACACGCTGCATGCCGCTTTGTGTGTCAAAAAGAGTTGCTACCGAAATGACCGAATAACATCAGGCTCAAAGGAATTGCGAGTGGAGCTTCCTAGAATGTTCCATTTGCCTTTTATGCTACAATTTATTCTACTCTCCTTATTTGCTTTTCATTTACAATTTCAATTTAATTCAAATTAGTTGCGAAATGCCAGCAAATCGTGAGGAATTCTGAAAGAAAGATTCCCAGGAAATGGCTCGCTTCCTGCCAGCATTCGTTGCCATTGAACAGAATGGCGAAATTCAAGTGGAAGTTCTGCTTTCGAATCATAATGTGCCACATAGACGCAATCTCTTTTCTTGCAGACAATCGTTAAAGTGTGCTTGTATTCGCCTCTGGATTTATTTGGTTACTAAATCAATACTACAAAAATACTGGCAGCAAAAATGTGAATTGTCGTGTCAACAAATTGAGTAAGTTTAAGAGGGTTTGATATCATATACAACAACTGCACTTCTGAGCTGTATTTACAGTGTGCTGCTGACCCATGTTGAAATGTAGTTGCAATTAAAGTAGCAGACATCTCTCTCAGTTGTACTTACAGTTATTCTTAGCTCTGCCAGTTGCTGAGCTCCCTTCCCGTTTATTTGCAGTTCATGAAGTTGAGAGTTTGTGCGAAACTATTGCATACTTTTTGGGGCAAGCGCCATTGCACCATTCGAGAGTCGCCCCAAAGACGGGCATCGTCAATTACTTCGCAAAGACTTGCACTAAATAAGTATCATAAATAAATCAAGAGTGGCATGAAGTGTGAGTGGGAGCGAGAACGGATGCGGGGCATGAGGTAATTAGCGGTGCCAGCAATAGTGGGAACCAGTTGAGCTCGAGTAGCTGTAACTCGCAGTCAAGTTTGCTCACTGCTAACACACACACACTGTCACACATCTACTCGCTCTCTCTCTCTCTTTCTGCGTTTAGAGGTTGTTGTATGGTTTTTGGCTGTGGTTAAATTCAATTGTCGTTTTCATGGTCTCTCTCACAATTACGAGTGGAAATTAAAAACTTTGTTGCAGCAACGGCAACAGCAACTGCGACGCAACGGCAATGGCAACGGCAACGGCAACAACACAATGTGGCATGTGGGTAATGCAAATCTGTTGAACAAGTTTCAGAGCGTGCTCCTGGCAGCAACTTTTGCTATTTTCACTCGCTCGCCAGCACACTGCGAATAGTTCGAGTCCTCTCGCTCTCTCGCTCTCTCGCTCTCTCGCTCTCTCTCTCTCTCTATCTGAGTCTCGAGGCTATCTGGTTTCTTCTGTCTGCGTAGTTTGCATTGCAGTCCACAGTCCACATTAGCAGTCAAAGTCACAGCTAGTGTGGGAGCCTCTGACTGAGTTCTTGCTCAAATGGTCGACAGTTGACCGCACAAGCTTTGCGAAAGTTCCATCGAGAAATGTGTAGGAGAAGTGCTGCTGTTGCTGTTGTTTTGATTCAATTTGCATGCCAGACCGCAATATATGCGAGATTCTTGAAATTTGCGCATCTTTCAGGCTACGCAGTGTCTGTCAAATAAAAGGGGAGCTTGCGGCTGCACCAAAGGGCGAGGAAGTCATCAGATCAGTGCAAATGATTACCAAATAAATATTTAAATATGTCAATATTGAATTGCAAAAAACCATTTCTCGCAACACACATTTAAATGCACAAATATAGATTGCTTAGTTTATGCAAAAATAATACTTGGAAATTTATTCAATGTAGTTTTAGTTTAGTATTCGAATGTCAAGTATGCAAGAATAAAGATATCAGCTCACTCTCAACCTTTAATATGGAAAGCGAAAGAACGTATAAATCAATGTAAGGGAATTTCTTTGACTTAGCCCTCAAATTGAGCTGTATTCCAGCTTGGCTCTGAGCCAGGCCACATTTGTGTGCGAAATCGCATTTCGACTGCATGCAAATGTGAAACGCACAAGCTTTAAACACTGCGTATACGTATTATTTGCAACAATTGCGCTTCAATCGATTTCCAGCTCGACTCGCATTTCTATCCAGCTTTTTTGTTTTGTGCAGAGCTGGGCACTGGATGAGAGGGCCACTTGGACACAGATCTAACGCATAAAGTGGGCCCTTGAGATGGCAGAGAGTCGATGGCACGCCAGACATTCCGCAGCAATGCGGCTGAGGCAGAGGCTGAGACCGAGACTGAGATTAAATGCCAAGAGGCAATCAACGCATGCCAGGCCGAAGCAGCGTCTGTCAAGTGTCTGTCCGTTTGCCCGTTTGCCCGGTTATAACTAAGTGAAAGGACAAGGCGATCGACTGGACCTGGCTCTGGCCCTGGCCCTGGCCCGGCACCAGCAGCAGGACCTGGACATGTCATCGATACGTTGGCCCGGAACGGAAACAGCGACGGAAGCAAATCAGGAAGGAACCGACTCAAATTCCTAACAATACTTTGACATTTCATTTCACTGCCTGCTGCTGCAGCTGCTTCTCCTGCTGCTGCCCCAGCAACCACAGCAGCAACAGCAGCATCGACAGCGACACCAGCGGCTTCTTGTGAGGCGACTCTAGCCGAGCCAAGCTGAGCTGAGCTGAGCTGAGCTGTTGCCTGTCGCTTCGACATCTGCAATGAATTTGTTTTTCGCCTGCTGCCACGCCTATCACTTTCGCACGCATTCCTTTGGCTTCAGCTTTTTATGCCCTGCAAACACGCAACTCTCACATGGGGTGGCATCGATTTGTAGCACTTAAATAGATTGCAATTATTACCAAAATGGACAATTTAATAGTAGTAATTCAACACAATCTTGGTTCTCAATTAAGGAATCCTTTTGGATTCTAGATTGCGATTGTCGCACATTCCCATTCTCATTGAAATTAATAGTATTTCTTATGCATTACTTTTGGTAATTGTTAGTTAAGCAATCAAATCGGAGGAAAAATTTGTTATTAATTGCTTTTCAAACAAGTTTTTCAACTATTCAGAAATTTGTTATCAAAATTGCATAAAATAAATGACGAGCACAACTACTAAATATAACTAACAAATATACAACATAACCTTTATAATTATTGTTGCAAATTCTCATTGAAGTTAAAAGCATTTTACGTACATTACTTTTTGGCAATTGTTACACATAACACATAAACTTTAGGATTATGAATTTCAATTGTAGCAAATTCTGATTGAAATTAATATTATTTCTTCTACATTACTTTGGCTGTTGTAAGTTAATCTTTTTCTTGGCTCTGCTTAAATTTGTTGCAAAACACAACTACCAAATTACATTAACCATTTACACAGTTGACCAGCAATTAAGAGCAGCAGTCCCTCGAGCGCTTTCTAGGATATGCTCTCGTCGATCAAGCTGTGGTCCTAGCTGGCTTTGGCTTTTTTCTACACACTTTTTTCTCATTTGCGCTTGTTATTGTTTGGCATACTTGACTGAGTAAGCAAATTGTTTAAGATTGACAGCTGGCCGACGGAAGACGGAAGACGGAAGAGACAGAAGAGGCTGGCGCGGAGCTGGGCGACCACAGAAAGAACGCAGCGCGTTAAACCATTACACCACACATAACACACACACACATACACACAGATATAGATACCTATAGAGGGGGGGAGCAAGGAGTCTAGTATGTATAGCGTTATATACCGCCGTGGCTGGACTCGTCGAACACTTGTAGTACTTGCAATCGATGTGATTTGAATGCTGTAATGAGGCCACTGCCCGGCCTCGTCTTCTCGCCCCCCCCCCCCCTTGTTATCCCCCTCGCTCTGGGCTGCGCAGTCTGCGAGTTTGGCCAAGTTGCCAATATATTTCAACGCAATGATTCATCATATTGTTGTTGCTGCTGCTGTTGCTGGGAAATAAAAGAAGGCGAGAGAAAAAAACAACGCAATCGAAATCCTTCGTCGTCTTAGGCCAACAGATTTACGCCAAGTGCAAGTTTTTCTTCTTTTTTCTACCATTTTTTTCTCATGCTGCGAACGTGCGAAAATTCGACGTTTATGCGTGGCCTCAAAGCGCGCCCGAGTGAGCAGACATTACATTTCTTTCTTGCTGTTTTTTTTTTTTTTTGGAGGGGTAAAGCGCAGATTTCCAGCGAAAAAAGATTAAAGCAGGAGATGCAAATCAAGCGCTTTAAAGTGATAGCAAGTTGACCTCAAAACAAAGGACGAATTTATATCAATTTCTAGCTTTTTTCACGCTTCAATGTAAAATGTTTTAACAAAGGCAGCAGTTAATTAATTTGCAACAGAGCGGAAGACCTGCTGCTCATTATGTTTTGTGTATTTTATAAATAATAATAACTATTAACAAGTTTGTTAAGCATGGAAGTCTGTTTTTATAATACTTCCAAAACAAAAACACTTTAATTTATTGATCAATTTAAAAGAGGTCAACAAAGCTGGAAGAGAAATAAGTGACAATCTCAGCTGCGCAAAGATACAAATTGATGTAAAACTCAAAGTTGGTTGAGTCATTTTGAATGCAGTTGATCTTGGTGAATTTATGACTCAGCCAAACTACTTTCTGGAGGGTGGCGAGGAGCAGCAGAAACAGGGCAACCTTGGCTGGCTTATCGAGGAGGTGTTTGGCGAGCAGCAAGCGCGCAGAGTTGTTGATGGCAATGGGGAATAAGACGAAATGATATCGTGTAATTGGAGCAAAGTTATCAACAAGTGTTGCGCATAAACGCGATGCATGTTCGGGGCTCCAGTTCCGAGAAGTGTTCAGTCTGCGCGACTTCGCCGCGTGCCGCAGCAACTGTGTGTGTGTGTGTGTGGGGCAAGTGTGAAGTGTGTGGCAGTGGCGTCGAGTATAATATTACGAGCTGAACGCTGCGTGCTGCTTTCTGCTGTGTGCCTGCTACATGGTGACGTGGCATGTGGCACACACTGTAGTCTGTAGTCTGTGTGGCGTGTGAGGGGCTGTGGAATCGATTTTGCTGGCTTAAGTCAAGTAAAACTCAACCTTAAAAATGCGCTTAAGTTTTATTGTATTCCAATCTCATTAAGTTCTTTTATTATTATTTGTATTTTGCTTGCTGTCATGCTAGCCCCTCTCCCCCACCCCCCTCACTCGCCACACTCTCTCCCTCTCTCTCGCTGCCCCCCATTCTCTCTGCGTTGCTGCTGCTTTAATGCCATGTATCTGTGCCCATTGCCTTGGCTCCAATTTACGCGCAGAACTTGTCCCTCAGCATCCCATTGTTATTGTTGTTGTTGTCGACTGTTGCTGGCAGTGTTTGACGCATGTTCGGCAACAAAAGCGTGGCCTGCGTGTGCGTGCAAATAAAATCGCATAAAATAAAGCAATATCCTTCACTTATTTGACATTTTGGGGCAACATTAATGAGGCTTTTTGCTGCCACATTTCGGCCAACTTGACGCACAGCCCGTCGAGTGGTGCAAGGGGAGGGGGCAGGGTCGGAGGCGAGGGCGAGGGAGTGTTGTGTGCGCTGCGTGGCCAAAACGTTTTCGTCGGGCGTTTTAAATTCAATAAATACGCCAATCTTTTGATTAATGAGCCCCGGCCAAGAGTCCAGTCAGTGCCCCTCCCCCCTCGGCTAACCACGAAGCCATGTCGATGACAAACAGAATCGAAAATTAAGCAGATTTACTTTAAGCCTGCTGCTGCTGCTGCCGCTGCCGCTGCCACTGCTGGCCGGGCATTAAGTATACGCCATGGCAGTCGTGCCTCCATCTCAAAATTAGTCATCAATGGCGTGGCGTGAGTTCACTTTCGCTACCCTCCTGCTGGTGCCTCTCCACCTACACTCTGCACTCCTTATGGTTGCATATTTTGCATTTTGATTACTGTCCTTGAGTCGTCGTTGTCGTTGTCGTTGTCGTTGTCGTCGTCGTCGTCGACGTCGACGTCTCTTCGCCTAAATCCCTGACATCATTAATGGTCCAGCCTCTAAGCCGCTGAGGGGCGGGCAGGGGGCAGCGGAAAGGGCGCAACGACAGCCTCAATATTGGTTGTGTTTGCGCACATGCTGCCGTTCCCCTCTCCAGCCCCGCTTCTCTGACGCTCGCTTGTTGCCGTCTCCTGTTGTCGGCGTCTTCTTCGCTTTCGTCTTGTTTGCCTTTTGTTGCATTTTGCATACTGTACATCGATTTGCATAATCTTAAGCTTTTGCACTCGCCAGGGGATTGTACGGCACACGCCCAATACAGCTTCCCGCTCTTCGCTCTCTCTCTCACTCTCTCGCTCTTTAAGTCTACATTTCAATTTCATCTGCAACTTCTTGGGCTTTGCATTTGTCTCGTCTGCTGCTTGCGGACTATGAAAATATTTGACAGCATCTTTAACTCGGGCGAAACAGCGAGTGGCCGCAGCAGCAACAGTTTGTGGAACGTGCCACACGACTGACGCACACAAATAGCCAACGAGTAATCTCTCATCTGGGATTAAAGCAGCTCTTTGCCGTATTGCATTGCTTACGCCACAAGCTGGCACTTAGACCCCAGTAAATTGTTAATAACTTGGCCAACAACACACAATGCGCCATGCGCAGTGCACAATGCACAATTCATGCTGCAGTTAATGTTAATGTTCTTAACGACGATTACACACAATATTATTAGCACAGCACACAATTTGTGCTTTTGCTGTTTTCCTGTTTTGCTGTTGCTTTGGCCAGCCCAGATTGCAAGCAGCTTAACCGCAGCTTCAATTGTGCAGCTGGCATTTATAATTTAAACTGAGTCAGCTTAACAATAGCACGGCATTAACAATTTATGGCAGTGCCAGCTATGCTCTTGCAATTCTAATTCCTTGCTTTGTGCCCCCCTTCGACTCGTTTTCAATTCGTTTGAGTACCTTGCAAATGCTTTGCATTTTCTCCAGCTCCATATGCATGACGAGCTGGAAATGATTATTCAATTATTTCTATTTTCTGCTGCGTTCCCGAATATGCTTGCTTTTCCTTTGTGCCAGTTTATTGAAACTTTGAGCTGTCTAACGTAGCTGTTAGATAAACGAAAGGCTCTGTTAGCTAACAGCCGCTGTTAAGCTGCCTTGTTAGGCGTGCGATGCTTTATTGTTTTTGTTTATGACGTTGTTGTTTGCCTGCTGCTCTTGTTGTTGTTGCTGTTGCTGTTGCTGCTGCTTGCAGCATGAGTGAGATTTTGTCGTGCCCTGTTTGTTTTATTCATGTAGTTGCCAAGCTGTGCCGACACTTGTTGTGGCCTGTCAAAGGACTCCACGAAGCGGCAGTCGAGCCGAGACGAGAGGCAGCAGTGCGTTGCATGCAGCTGCCACCACACACACACACACACACACACACACACACACCATATAGAAGCTGCCACATTTGTCAATAGAAAGTGGGGAGGCCAAGGAAGGGTGGCAGAGGCTCTGATGCATGGCTAGCTGGCAAAGCCGATTAGTTGCCCAGGGGAATGGACAGTCTGCAGCTGGGCGTGAGTGGAAGGGGGGGAGGGGCAGCTCGATTCTCGATGCCAGTCTGCGTGTGTGTGAATGCGGTCTGTCTGCCAGTGTGCGCTGGTGCAACATTGTAAAATATTTAGACGCCTTCTCCATTGTTTTCAGTTTTCTCTCTCGCTGTGTTTTCAGCTCTCCCCACGTCAAGGACATTATTGGGCCCTGGCGCGGCTGGGGAGGAGGGGGCGGCATCCCTTGGGTGCATTCGGAAAATTTACTGAGCCATGTGCTTTGTTAGTTTTCAATCAAGAGTTGTTTATCAATGTTGCAAGCAACAAAAGCTAATGGCTAATAATAAGCACAGTTCCTGCCTCCCGTCCCCCCCCCCCCCCCCCTTCTGCCCCTCTGCCCAGAGCTCGCGCCGCGTGCTGCGTCATCGCGTGGAAACTGAAATGAAAAGTATAATTTATATACTCTGCCTCCCTCTCTCTGGCACTCGCTCGCTCTGTGTGCACTTTATGCTGCCCCACATTGCGTATACGTAATGCGGCTGCTGTGCCCATTTCGCATGCCAGCACATCGATTTGGCACCGCGACCCCTTTTGGCACTTGTCTCTTGTATCACAGCGCACAACTTACGACTTGCGAGCTGCGACTACGTTGGCCGGGCGCCAAACTATTGACAGCCCCAACAACAGCGAACCGCGCTCACCTAGTGAAATATGAGCGACACTTGCAGCCCAAGGACAATCGCAAAATGCGTCCCAAAATAGCCTGCGAATACTGGCGTGGTGAACTAGTTTGCTTTTTACTTTTTTGGCCACTGCCAGAAGTCAAGCAAAGTTGTCAGTTGACACCTTTGAGGTCGCCTTCAATTAGCTCTACATATTTTATGGCGAAGAAGCTGCTTTATAGTGCATATGGAAAGTTTTATGGGAAACCAATAAATTTTTGTTTGTTTATTGTGAAGACGCTGAAGCTGACGACCCGAATTAAAGTCAATTTGTGTTACAACTCAATTATTGTGATTTTTATCACTTTGCAGACGGAACGTTGGCAGTTAGCTGGCTCGTGTCTGTGCTTGGAATCGTCGCCGAAGTCGCCCAAAGAGAGAAATAAATTGCAATTCGCTGTAGATTTGAGGCGAGCGATAAGCACAAGAACAGCACATACGTTAAACCTTTTCAGTTAATGGGTAATCGAAGGCGACATTCTAATCGAAAGCAATAAATACTTTAAAGCGCTCCTCCTCCAAACTCCCTCTCGCATTCTCTCTCTCTCTCTCTCTTGGTCGTTCACAGTGCTTCCGTCTCTTTTGCAGCTTAGGGAAGATGTGACGCTTAATTCGATAGCGGGCGGAGGAGGCGGCGCAACGACAGACAGCTGTGTGCTATTTGAGGCAGAGATTGTCAGAGGAACGTGCCACACATGAAATGCTGCCAGCAGCAACACCAAAACGGATACAATTAGGCCAAAAATAGCAGGCGGTGGTGGCGGCGGGGGGCAGGCCAAAACAGATTCTATTTCGGAGCGAGGGACGGGGACGGGGACGGGGACGGGGACGGGGACGGGGACGGGGACGGGGACGGGGGACGGTGGCGGCGCATTGCGTGACTGAAAGGCAACATTCAATTAATTATTGTCAAATTAAACGTAAAATATCAAAAGCTATTTATAATGCATGCGAATAATTTCATTAAACAAATCGTGCCGCACTCAAATCGCTGCCACAAGCTGAGGCAACTGCGGCCGTTAAATGAGCACGTGTTCTCAATGTCACCCACTTGGGGCCGTGTGTGTGTGTGCGTGTAGCCTGCGGAAGCGGAAGCGTCATGGAAATCGTAGACATGTCGTCAATGTCACAAGCTAAACAGCGACAACAACAAGCAGGAAACATCGGGGGTGGGGCCACATTAACGTTGCGAGCTGTTGGCGCCTCGCATTCATCATCACCTGCACGGCAACACCTGTGGGCTATGTGTGGCACGTTCCACGCTCCATGCTCCACGTCGCTGCGAGCTGCAAGCTTCAAAACTTGCTTCCAAGCGCCTGTCAACGACGTCAGAAAGCGGCTGTCATAAGCAGCGCAACAACAAAGCGAGCAGCTGCGACTGCGACCGGGGTGGTGGAGAACGGGGAGCGGGGCGTGGGCTGTGGGCAGTGGGAGCCAGGGAGCGGGCAGACAGGCAACAATGTAGCTGCTCTGTAACTGCGTGCTGCTGCTCAGAGAGTGTGACAAATTAGTGGACAAGTAGGTAAAAAGAGCACGCATATTAAATACATATTTATTTAAAGCTGTTGACAAATAATTCAAAAGATTCAAATCTCAGTTTAGTGCTTTCGTTTTATTAATCCATCAGATTTATCTACAAAATTATTACTAAATTTAGACATTTAATATGTTAACTTGCCATGCTAATAAAATGAGTCGATTTCTACTTGATGACTTAGTTGAAAAATTGCAAAATACTTTTTCTTTTAAGGCATTTCATTTTTTTAACTTGCTGTCAATGTTTAGCAATAATGAGTTTTATGTTTAACCTAAATAAAATGTCTTGAAAATGCTAATAATATAAAGAAGTCGTGTCAACAGCTATCTTAAGCTATTTCATTCTAACTACACAATAATATGAGGTGCTGCAGTGTTGAGCACGCTCGCCTATAGCGTCGCTTTACGCATAGTTGTTTGGGTTTGATTGCTTGGCAAGCTGGAGCATCGCTTCGTCGCTTCGCCGCTTTGCCGCATCGCTTGAACTCATAAAATCTACCTAATCCACTTAGGTACAATTAACGCTAATAACATCATGTAGTTAGGACACGTGTGCTAGCTCACGTAGCTGTGTATGCGTGCGTTTCTCTCTCTCTCTGTGTGTGTGAGTGTGTTAAAGGGGTGTGTTCGCAATGTGAGCTCTTTGAGTTTCAACTTTCAACTGACTTGCATTTTGTGCCCCGGCTTCTTTTGCGCCTGCCTATAATTAGTGGAATAATTGCAGCTGCAACTGCAACTACAGCAGCAACGGCAGCAACTGATGACAGACCACACCTGAGCTGCCGAGTCCAGTCAGAGTGCAATCGGACCAACAAAGCCCACAGTTGGCTGCCGAAACCGAAAGCAGCTCAAAGTGCTGCAAATCTCAACAATGCTGGGCGGCAGCAAACGCCTCACAGTTCTAGGAAAGATTGCCAAATCTGCTTTGCGGCAATTCGATGTGGAGGAAGTCACAAAAGTGTAACATGCTTTTAGGCGCTTTTCAATTTCCAGCAAATTCATAGTTGAATAGCAACTGGCTGAGGCGTTGCTTTTGCATCGATCAAATACCTTTTCAAAATTGCTTATTTTGTGGCCCAAACAAACTGCACTCTCTTTATGAGTTGCATGATTATTAAGCTGCGAATACTGCCAAAACATCTTTACCTTTTTTTAATATATGTATAGTATTCTAATTAACTCCATTCGCACTTACTAATAGCATAAGTCCTTATGACATATATGTATGGGTCTGGTCTATATTTCCGAAAAGTGTTGTTATGGTACTATAGTTCTGTAAATTAAATAAAAAATCCTGCTAGTAGCAACTTTCCCTGCAACACAAAAATCTGCTAATCAAGTGCAAGTTCTATTCATTTTAAGTTCGTTTTTGATCTGTTCAAATCATTAAGCAACAGTCAACTGCAAAACAAGAATTTGTGGCGCTTGCTTTAGAGTCACTTACAATTTATGGTAACATACACTTGAACAATCGATTACCAACCGCATGTACGGGCTGCATCGCAAATTTCGTGTCGCGAATTTGCGGCAGAAGGCAGCGAGTGCTCAAAGCCCTTGCAGTTGCATGCCTCGCCGCAGCTTGTGGCTGTGGCATGCAGGCACTAAGTGAGTCTGAGGGCCTGCCACAAGTATGTATCTGCCACACCGACTGATGTGTGCGGCAACCTCACTTACAACGTCTCGCGGCGCGCGGCGCGCAGGACGGGGCAGGCGAGCTCATACTTTGCCAAATTGTTTTCTAAGAATGCGCTAAAGTTGATTGCGTGGCAACAACGAAAATGTCACGTTGCAAGTGGCAAGCAGCAAGCAGTAAGCGGCAATCGGCAAGCGGCAAGTGGCAGCCACGCTGCTGCAGTCGTTTTGCGTTGCGCTAAGTTGCATTCCATTTATCAACTGTCTGGCGGCGCACGCGGCGTATGATTAATGCTCTGTGCCCGCCACAGTCGCAAGTCGACTCCGGCTGCCCGAAAAACTGCAGGCCGATGAGGGGGTGGGGGTGCAGGTCAACGGGGCGGCAGCGCTGCCAAATGGTGTGGCATCAATCACAATGCTAAGCAGACAAAGGCGTCGCAGCCACACGGCGTATGCGCGATAATAATGCCCTGTTATCAATAATTGAATGCACGTTGACCTGCACTGCGTGTTTGTGTGTGTGTGTGTGTGTGAGCTGTGGGCGTGCCTCGCCCAATGTGTTGGCCAATTCATTCGGCAGTCACGTCGCCTGCGAGCCGCCATTGTTGGGGCCCAGGAAGCGACACAGGATATCATTACGGGCAGCTCAAGTGCCGCAGCAGCGAGTGGCGCGCTGAGTGTGCGGGTGTGCGGGTGTGGGCGTGTGGGCGTGGCAGCCTAATTACACATTAGCTGAATATCGTTTGCCATGCTAAATGACATTGACGCCGTCGCCAATGTCACAACGCCACGTTGCACACGCAGCGCGCCGACAGCCAAGGCAGCCACAGTGGGGCAACAGCACAACAGTCTGGCAATCAAATCAAAGCCAAAAACATTACGAGTATGTCGCAAATCAATATATCATACAGCACCTAGGTGCAGCCATCAAGTAGAGAATTAGCAACTGAAAGTGAATCAATTGGAAGTCAGTTAAAAGTACAACTGCGAAATCGTTTGCACTTTGCGCAGTCGTATTCCATAGTTACAGTTGCCAGTTTACAAATTATTTCCAGAACTAGTAAGGCATAAGTGTTACCCCTATTGGAAGACAGTTAAAAATATGACTGCTTAATCGTTTGCACTTTGCTAAGTACTATTCGCATACTTGCAATTGCCACCTTATAAAGTATTTCTAGAACTAGTAAGTCATAAATGTTATCTCTATTGTAAGACAGTGAAAAGAACAACTGCGAAATCATCTGCACTTTGTATAGTGGTATCCCATAGTTACAATTGCCAGTTTACAAATTAGTTCTACAACTTGTACGTCATAAATATTACACCTATTGGAAGACAGTTAAAAATATAACTGCTTAATCGTTTGCACTTTGTTAAGTACTATTCGCATGCTTTCAATTGCCAGTTTCCAAATTATTTCTAGAACTAGTAAGGCATAAGTGTTACCCCTATTGGAAGGCAGACAACTGCTTAATCGTTTGCACTTTGTTAAGTACTATTCGCCTATTTTCAATTGCCACTAGTAAATCACAAATTTGATGCCCAGAAGTGAGCATCGGCCCCACTGTGCGCTGAGCTAGCTGTGTCTGCTTATTTGCAGCTACAGCCTACCTTTTGGCGCTGTCTCCACTTCAGCGTCGCTTGCTCTGCGGGCGCGTGAAGCGAACGAGAGTGGCTGGCGGCCTCCTCCTCCCCTCTCGCTCCCCCTCTCCTCCTGTGTCGCTGTCTCGTTTGAAACACACACACACACGTGCGATGACGACCGCTTTGTTTTGTGGCCTGGCCGTCAAGTCAGCCAATGCGACTGCAGCCTCCGGGCTACAGTAGTTGGTCGACTGGCCGACTGCTCGACTGCCCGACCGTCCGACTTGGTACACCTGCACCATCTACTAGCCGGCAGAATTCGCTGTTCGCCGTGGAATTGCCCTCGAGTCGTGTGCAAACATTTTTTGCTTACCTTTCGTATATTTTTGGTTGTCGTATTTTCTTTTGCTTTCGCTTCTGCAACTTCTTCTTTTGCTGCTCCCTATTTTGGTTGTTGTCTGCGTTGCTGCGTGGTGAGCGGGAGAGGGGACGGTGAGGCGGTGAGGCGGTGAGGCGTTGAGCGCACTTTAATAGCACTGAGGCGTGCCTCGCCCCGTTGGACAGTTGGACACTGTCCAGCAGATGACGGCGCCCGAGCACAACAAATAGAAGGACACGTGAGCAGGATTTCAGGCAATGCTTGTATCGTTTGTGCTCAGCGCGTGCATTTTGCGCTGAGCCACGCACTTTTTGCTTCGTCCTCAGCGCAAATCGCTTCATCATCAACACCTGTAAGCCAGCCTCCCTCT
Source organism: Drosophila rubida (assembly GCA_035046165.1). Taxonomy (NCBI): domain Eukaryota; kingdom Metazoa; phylum Arthropoda; class Insecta; order Diptera; family Drosophilidae; genus Drosophila; species Drosophila rubida. The sequence continues at coordinate 16,926,642 of JAWNOF010000023.1, read as the reverse complement.
GCCCGTCGCCGCCCACGCGCCATCGCTTGCCCGGGCAGGCAGACAGAAAGAAACAGAGTGAGAGCGAGGGAGAGAGAAGGAGAGCGCTTTTTGGCATGCTGATGGAACTGTGATATGGGTTCCTTAGCGGCATTACCTACCATTGATATGTTTACAGTCAGCGCAGCCCCCAGCTACTGAGTCCTCCTCCTCCTGCTCCTCCACCTCCTGCTGCTTCCTCTCTCTTCCCTCTTTTCACACGTTTTCGCTCGTTCGTATGCGTGTGTTTGTTGGTTTGTTTGCGTGCAAATTGTTTGCATATTTCTTATGCGCATTTCAACGCGCCAGCGGATTTGCGCCTAAAATAACACACACTATAGCCACACCACAGCACACACACTGACACACACACACACACACGCACACGCACTTTGACACACACTAAGACTTTAGAGGCGCACTACGCACTCAGCAAGTGATTCGCGCTCGCTGGCAAAATTGCATTGCCTGCCCGAGAATCGCGCCCGGTTTGCAATCATCCGTCTGTTGTTATGCCCTGCAGACCCTAAAGCCAAGGGTATGCTAGGTGCCAACCCTCTCTCTCTCTCTCTCTCTTATATTCCCTTTTCATTCCACCATATTGTAGTCTCTTTAATTGCACTTCGCATTTATATTCTTTGCTTCGCTTTTGTATTTGTCATTTTCGACTCTAATTCAATATTGTTCATATTACTGCTTCATTTTAGGTTCAACAGCTTCTGCTAATGCACAGGGTAACTCTTAGTTCATCACAATGGCAAGCTCGCAACATTGTCCCCACTTTATTCTAAAGCCAAAATGGTGGCAATTTGGCATCTTTTATCATTTATTTGTATATAAGTATTTGTATGTTTTGTAGATGTCTTCTGTGCCCTCTCGTTCACGTCTGCGCATTTTTTTGTGCTTCATTATACCCTGGCACACAAGGCGACTACGTGGCAGGATAACAAGGACAGTTGAGTAGACAACAAACAGGAGCTCTTTTGCACTAAATAGCGTTGTGAAGATTTATTGGAAGTGCTTAACTAACTAGCTAACAGATCGTTGCAATTATAGGATATCTGCAACTACAGCAAACAATTCTCCATCAATAATATGCTTTATAATCAATATATTGTAATTTTTACACTTCGCTGAACAGGGTAGCCAGACAGTCAGTCATTGGGATGGCGAACGGTTTCCTTTCATTTTTTCACGCAATTTTCGAGAGTTATATTTATTTAGCTTGTTGCTTTCGGGGCACAACGAAAAAGGAAAAGCCTTTGAGTAGTTTATTGCTCGATGCGGCTGTTGCGGCTGTCGCATCAATTTGAGCGATTTGCCAAATTTGCTAAGCGAACAACGCACAGCGCACAGTGAAGGAAGTGAAATGAATGAACGAACGTAAGAACGAATGAACGAACGAATGAACGAATGAGTGAATGAATGGATGGATGGATGTCTGGATGGGTGGATGGGTGGATCGATGAATGAATGTACTCAAGTCGACGTCAAACAATTGAGCACAATACAATTTGTCTGTTGTTGCGGCTGCGATACAAATCTTCGATACCATTACCAGTTGAACTTGAATGCGATTATCAATCGCGCCTGACATTCGAGCTTCGAGTCTATAAATACAATTGACACAACGTACGATTCGATTCGATTCAACTCGATTCGATTCGTTGTCATGCGACTCGATTCGATGCCATATAATTGACACTCCGCAGAAGCTGGAAAGTCATGCCTTTCTTACATTACTCAATATAAATCCGTGAGAAAGTAATTTCAAGATTTCCCAACTAGATGTTGAACACACGAGAAATGTGTCTGTCTTAAGTATTTTGATATTAAGATAGATAGCATGTTTATTTTAAGTACCGAATGAAAGTAGTTTCTTACTTTAACTTTTGTAGCTTTTAGTTTTGAATCTATGTATACAAATGTTTCTGGTGAGAAGTAGAAAAGTTGTACAAATTTGTTGTAGGAACGCTTTTGTTTATACAAATTTAATGTGAATTTATGCTAAATTATATTGCTATTTATTTGCCACTAAATCGGATTATCATATGTTGCATATTTAGCTGCTGCGGACTATCAATAATTTCTTCATCAATTGGAAGCTATTTAAGACGTTTCCTGAAAATAATATAGAACAATTTGAAATTTGTTGTAGAAACTTGCGCTGTGCATCGAAATTTATTGCGAAATATCTGCCAAACTATATTGCTACTTATTCGCAATTTTTGGCCACTAAATCGAGTTGTCATATGTTGCAGATTCAGCTGCTTTAGCCTGGCTAACAATAAATTCTTAAAGCTCTGCATCAATTGCCAGCTGGAAGCTGCCGAATCTATTTAAGACGCTCCCCGAAAATAATATATGATGAGGGCAAAGAAGATCAGCGAGGTTTGAGGTTGCTTATGAATATTAAACCGAATTAGAAGCAGGATATTTTGTTGCACAAATTGTGCTGAGCGAGCAGCAGCGCTGCCGGGTGCTGGCTGCTTTAATGCGGCACACACTTAGCCAGCCCAGAAGGCAGCGCATAATGCGAGCCCCAAAAACTGGCAGCCCAATTGAAGGTTCTGTTCTGCGGCTGGCCCTTTTCAATATGAGACTTATGGATGTTTGCCATTAGCAGGCGCTTACCGAAGCAGGTCAAGACGAGGCGCAGGTCAGGTCAGGTCAGGTCTGGGTCGTGAACTGCAAGGGGCAGGCCTAGGACGGGGCGAGACGGGGGGGCGGGAGTTACATTATGTATGTAGAGCTGATGCTCGGTAACGATAACAAACAATTCTTTTGGCCTGCCCACGTGCAACTTCATTGAACAGGAAACTCGTAAAACGGCGAACCCCACAACAACAACAACAACAACAACAACAACAACAACAACGACGAAGAGCACAACAACTTAAAGATACAATTTGGAGCTGAGTTTGGGATTAGGATTAAGGCATGCGAAGGGCGCAACGAGCCAGACGAGCGAGCGAGCGAGCTGCTTCTTTTTTGATGCTGCCGCTGGCTCCTTGGCCGAGCTGCCACTTGAAAGTTTTTTAATATGGGGCAGACCCCATCGAATGTGCCACCACGTCGCCCGCCCCATCCTTGCGCCTTTACACACACTTTCTGTGCAGCTCGCTGGCCGGATGTTTGATTTGCGTGCAAGCGCGTTTTGCATTTTCCCATGTTTGCTTTTGCTACCTGCCGCATTCAGGCATGTGGCATGCCACATGCCGCTGCCCGCAATATGTGTGAGGCGCGCTGGCGCCACAGTTTGCCACATTTGGCTGGCTTTCGTCGTTATGACGACTGCAACTTGGCGTCCTTCAATGCGTTGCCTGACCCAATGACTCCGTTTGCAGCCAAGTGCCACAGACTCCGCGGCGCCGCTCCAGATTTGTGGCAACTTGTTTTCGTTTTCGCCTTCCTTGTTTCCCGTTGTTTTTTTGGCAGCGTCGTTCAGCTGTCAGCATATCCTTAACTCGAGTGCTTCGAACGTTTCGCTCTTCATCACCGTCCCCGCGGTGGACTCCAATCCCAATCGCATTCCCAATTCTCATCCCAATCAGCGTGGCTCGCATTGCGGAGCAACTAACTGTTTTTGGTTCAAGGCATGCGAATTCTCTTAGCAAATACCACGACTGGACGCTGCAGGTGGAGAAGCAGCAGCTCAAAGTGTGGCGGGAGCTGGGCGCGAAGTTATGACCAATTGAGAAGCATATCGTAAATATTCAACTATACACACACCACACTCACACTCACACTCACACTCACTCTCGCAGTCGTCGCACTCGTGTGTTCGTGTTTGTTCGTTGCAATTTCCCCTGCGAAAAGCTCCAACTGAACTTATTCAGCGTAAGTTCACAGCGTAAGCTTAAAGCTTTAGCTGCGCCTCACAAACTTTCAAGCACTAAGCAGGAAATACGTAGTAAATATAACAAACGTCTAGCAGAGATTGAAACCCCTCAGCGTTCGACTGATTTCAAATTTAAAGCGTCTGCAGATCGGTTTCACTTTATAAACTAAAACTAGTGCGTAACTATTTGCAACTTAGTGACAACAGTGATGCAAACTAGCTAATGCAACTTTATGAATTTACATTTTTTTTAAGCTTCCCTCAGTTTGCAGTCTTAAACAATAATAATTTCTATGCAAAATTAATATTTCGCTCGCAATATTTATACAATGGCTTACCAACGCAATTGCAAATACGTGCATACTTTATTATACATTAGACTAAATTTCGTTGTTCACATATCATTCCCGATCCAAGATTTGCAGATTTGCATACCGCAGATCACAGTTCACAGTGCTGATATGATTCGGTTGCAAGAGTGGCAAAATATATTTACTTTGACTCCTACGCTGCGTTGACCTGAATTCAGCTGCAACTGCAACGGCAACCGAGGCAGTGCCACAATGACTGCAACTGGGATTGAGACTGGGTCGTTGACTAAGAAACACTGCTTATATAATGAGCTTGACTCGCGCTTAACTCGCAACGCAAATATGACACGAGTGGAGGAAGCTAAGAAGAGGGAGCAGAAAGGATGATGTGCAAGTGCTGCTACAGAGCAGCAAATATAAATAAACGGCGTGTGAGTGCTTCAGTGTGTGTTGCATACCACAAACGAGGCAGTGCTGCAGTGGCATATGTCTGCCTAGCCTATTAGCTAAACTCTCCAGCACTCTGCAGCTGCAGATGAAGCAATAAAATCATCATGCAACACAGCGAAGCATCTCTAAAAAATGCAGGGAAAGTGCGGAGTAGTGAGTGAAGAATGGAAAGCGTGAAGGGGTGAGAAGCGAATAGGTTTGTGGAATTACACTGAGCGAAAACTGAAATAATAAAATACAAGAATTTCTTAGGCTTACCATCTAGTGAGTTTCCTCCGCAGCTTCAAGCAAGCTTTGAATGCAACTCAAATATCATTGCATACTTTTAGGATGACACATTAATATGGGCGTAGGACACATGGAGATGTGTTGTAATTATTGATGTTGTTAACGTAGTTGTTACAATTAATGGTGCAAATTATCCAGAGAAATACCAGGCGAATATACATCAGCAATGAGCGGCTATTAACACATTCAAAGAGTGGTTTATAGATATATCTTCACTCTGAGATCAGAGCGTGCTCTTCTAGTTTTCTACTTTATTTAGAATATTTAATTATTATTAAATATGCTATTGAATCGTTTTCAAATTGTTGTTTAGAATCAACATTAACGTGGTCTTGCAACGTTTGAGTGCACGAAATTTTCTCTCAGTGCAGCAGGAAGATGGTGAAGCGAAGGCGTGAGAAGCAAAGTTTGGGGCGATGGAAGTCAGGAGATGGGAGTTGGGAGTTGGAAGTCGAGTGCAAGCCAAGCATTGTCGCTGTGGTGGCAGCTGTTGCAACTCGAGACTTGCCGCAGTGTCAGTTGCAGTTGCAGTTGCTGCTGCCGTTGGCGTTGTCGTTGCCGTTGCAAGGCGAAGATGCCGCACACTCGCAACTAGGCAGCCAAGTGGTTGCCCCGTGGCAGCTTGTGACACCAGCTGAGAGCCCAATATTTGCACATGCTTACCAAGTTGCCAACTTGTGGCGCGTTGCAAGCTGATGACGTGGCAGCACCCAAAAGCGATGCCGCAATCCGACTTGTTGCTTGCGACGAGTTGCAAGGCGTGAAGCAAGCTCACGGCGTCGTCGAAACTGTCGCCGGGCAGTCGCCACTTGCCACTGGCCACTGGGCGCATGCCACATGCAGCACGTCGCTGGCCCCCTGTCGCCAGCGACGTGCCGAACAAATTAACGATGCAAATTGTGCTGCAGTGGCAACAGCCGCAGCCAATCGACGTGGCAAGTGCCGCACGCCGCGGCGTCTGGAACGGCGACTGGAATGGGGAATGCAACTGCAACGGCAACAATTGGAGTGCACTGCGAATGGCCTGGGATTGTTTGCACAGTGGGAAACTGAAAACTGAATCTAAGACTGCGAAATTATTACCATGGCCAACTAGCTCTGCCCTCGAGCTGTCTGCAGTGGCAAGCGGCGTGCTGGACTAGCTGCCATGCAATGGAACAAGCAGAGAGGAAGTGGCACGAAGCGAGGCACAAACAACGCTTACTCGATGTATGCGCATTAAACTATAAAGTAAACATTCTCTTCTATCACATAAGAGTGCATTTGAACGGCACACATTACGAGTATTTATCACACCAAGGAACTGCAAACGCTTTTTGTGGTTTACACGGCATCTGTTAGTCGCTGCTGTTGCTGTTGCTGTTGCGTGGACATCGCAAATTGGTGCTTGAGATAGGCTGGCTATAAAATACACAGCGGCGTCTAATAAAACTGGAAACAGTTACTCAGCAAGTGCTAAATATATGTTTGGGGATGCAAAGCAGCCGGTTCGAATTCCAGCCAATAGATTTGCTGCACATTGCAAAGAGCTGTGCGAAAAGTGCATTGAATTTGTTTAATAAATATTATTAGAGGTCCACTACGCGCGCCACAGACAATTTCAATTTGGTAATTGAATAAATAATCATTGTTCAATATCTTGCGCTATACGAGCACAAGTTGATACTCAGCCCAGGCAACGAGCTCTTTGTATGCTCTGCAGTGTGAGTCTTGCTTTAAGGAATATATTCGGAATATCTGTTAATAGTAGTCATTCGAATTTCGCAAATATAACAATGAAATTTTATGTTTCTGTATGAAAAGTACAGTGCAATAAATACAAAAATAAGTATTCAAATAATGATGGAGATTTGATAAGTAATTGAGAACGTTCGCATCGCATGATGTTAAACAAATTAGTTGTTGTTAATTGGAAACAAACTACCAGTATTTCTACTATATTGAAAATAAAAACGGAAAGTTGTAATATAAGACTTTAGTTTGTAATTTGTAGGGAAATTCCTTTGCGACTTGGCTGCGAATTATCATTTGTCGTTGCTTCTGCGACTTCTACTTCTGCTGTTGTTGTTTCTCAAGCGTTGTGAGCTTTAATTATTTTGCAGTTTGCGGAGTTTTTCTCGATCGCGTTGCTGCTCGCTGCGCACTGCGGCAAGGGTCTGAGGCGCCACAACTTTTAATTGCTGTGGCAGACATTCACTTTTGCTTTGCTTTGTTTGCTGCCGAGTGTTCGATGTCACTCTCTGGGACTGTGTGTGGATCCTTTTGCAATCGTGCTTCCCGTTTGATTGCCCAAGAATCTATCTGCGGCCGTTGCGGTTGGTTGTGGCACCAGCACCTCATCCTCAGAGCAGCACACACACGTCTCACGCCCCCCGCTTAATTAATTGCCACTTCATGTTTGGCCGTCTGCCGGTCTCTTGGCCAGCTCAATTGCTTCATTTACATGTTCGGTGTTTTCGCGCACAGTTATCAGTCTGACAGGCTGCTAAATTGCAGCATTAGCATTCAGTCAGATGCGCAGGCAGACAGGCAGCCGGACAGCTGTTCGCTCAAAACAGTTGCTAGAAACCAAATAAAATTAATCACCTGCTCGCCACTGGCAATGTTTGCAGACTTGATTAGCCAGAACACGGCGAACAATGGCTGCGAGCAACTCGTATTCAAGCATCACAAAGTCGTCGAGTACTCGCATGTTGCAGATCCATCAACGCAATGCAAATATGCAAATAAGAAAAGCGACAAGCATCAGTTGAGGAAGCCACAACATTACGCGCATTAGATTAACGAATATGCGCAAATTCTTGCAGTTAGTAATTTGTGTGTCCAACTTCTATGCGCTGCTTGTCTTCGTCTAGTACAATACGCACAACTTCCTGTATATATACATATAATAGTCTCTTGCTTCTTGCATCTTTTTCTTGCAGTTCAAGCAGTAGTTAGCATTAAGTTTTGTATAAAAAACTATAAGTTTTTGACTTGCGCTCATTTTAATTTCTTTGTTTCAATTCCAGCAGACTTAATGTTACTTCTTTTGACAGATAGTTGGGAATGCTTGGGGGAATGACAATCGATATTTTATCGATATGGATTCCAAACACATTTGTTTGGCAATCAGAGTTGCCTGGCATCGCATCGCAGTAGCCTCTGATTACGAGGTGACCTGTGTAGGGAGCAAGCACATTCAGTTCAGAACTCGTTGTACAGCTGTACACACAAAAATAAAATTCTCGGAAAAATTGGAGACAACAAATTTTAATTTTACACAAAAAAGAAATTCTCAGTTTCGGCTTGCAGTTTTCGTTTTTTTTTTTTTTTTTTTTGGTTTTCGCGACTCAACGTTGGAAGCTCGCATCGAAACCAATTGACACAGGTGAGCGGACGCGACTCCACCACACACACTACGTGTACTTACTATAAGAAGTGCGAATTTGCAGGCTCTTATTGCTCGACGATGTGCTAAGGCATTGCAGCTCATCGATAGCGTTGGTAGTTTGAATTGCGATTGTTGTTTTGGGTTGAGCGAACAGAGCCACCATGGGTAAGAAGGGCAAGGGAAGGAAGAGTAAGAAGGGCAAGAAGAAGACCACCATTTTAGCGCCCGTGGCGGCGCAACAGGAATGCCCCCCCTGCCCGGAGCCACCGAAGTTGATCCAGCCGCTGGACCCGTGTCCAGAGACCACGGGACCCCATGATGTGCTGCGCGCACAGCCGAATCATTACCCGGCCCTGCTGCGCATACCGGAAACGATGGCCGTTGTTGGGTCAGAAAACGGATGCTACGACAGCATCTGTAAGCTGCTGCGCGCCGGATTTCGCTGTGCGGAGCGTGTCTTTGTCATGGCGCCGTGGGGCAACTATGTGGTCTTTCGCTTCCACAATAACAACGACTTCATCTATTTCCTGTACGATGGCTGCACCTGCGACGTGAATCGCTTCCGCTACCTGGACCTCAGCTGCGGCACCGCCGGCTTCCTCTACTTCAGCAACATGCACGACGTCATCAGCTACATCATCCAGTCGCGCAAGACGCGCCTCTATCTCGAGAACCTCAACAAGATAGCCATCGATCAAATCGTCGAGGAGTACGGCGCCGTCACCTACACGCAGAAGGCCAAGTGCATGCGATTCGCCTAGTTGCCCAGTTGCCTAGTTGCCTAGTTTGCTAGTTGGCCAGTTACCTAGTTACCTAGCTGCAACACGAACAACACGGAAGACGAGGCAGCAAGCCGCCAATCTCAAGCCATATGTGATATTGCACTCTACTCTTCTAGCTCACTGATCTGAACTTTCCAAAATGCGCTTTACACATGCAAAATTAATAAATAGTAAACTCACAAGACCCAAGAAAACCCAGCTGTTTCAACATAGTAAACTTGGGGGGGGGGGGGTAGGTAGAGATTCTTCTAGTCTCACCTAGAATTGCAATTGAAACGAGTTAATTTATTTTTGACAGCAGGCAAATGTGAGTTACAGCAAAGCCAACGACAAATTGATCAATAAAACACGCCGAGCCATAAAGTACGATGAATGTAGTATGCTACGTCGCCGAAGGTCCTTGCTAACTACAGTAAATAAGTATAGTTAAAGTGAGGTTACGCACTGCTAGAATCAAGTGCTCACTTCGTATTTAGATGGCTGAAGTAGAGGCTTGTAAACATCGCCGTATTCAAAGTGCGTCACATACGCATATCTCTCGATCAGTGTTTACATTCGAGTCCAATAAGTATGCGCACACACACTACACGCGGCGCTAACCTTGCTCGTTTCGCTCGATAGATATAGATATAGTTATGTATGTCGTTATGAGAATGTAATAAGTTAACTACACTTGGCGCGCAGAGGAGCGAGGAAAAGCAAATGCGAGCTCATTTGTGCTAATAAAGCAGGCGAAACACAAACGGCAGTCATAAAGCAAATATTGCAAAGTGTGTATTACATGTACCAGTATGTGGATTGGAGTCGCAATGCGACTCAATGCCTCAATGTCTTCTAAAAGCCGCAGCACACAAGACGTATCAGCTGAAATCCAAGCTCAAGTGGAGCAGCGCAGAGCTAGGCAGATCTCGACTGCGAAACGAACCAATTGATTTCTCAAAGCGATCAAAAGCGAGCTCGTTAATTAAAACAACAATCACTGCTTGGCTGCAACGACTGCGACTGGCAACAGCCGCAGCAGCAGGGCAGATTGCCACCGTGGCTGCCACAGCAACCACAACAACAACAACACAACGACAACAACTCGAGCCAGTTAATCGCGTGTGTCAAGTGCCGCACTTGAGAGACCCCAAAAGTCGGCGTTGTAATTGAGAAGAACTTGATTTTCGGTTCGCCAGCTGGACCGAGCATCCAAGCAAGCATCTGGCCCATCAGCAATTCCATCAGCGATTCCAATCAAAGCGAATCCCATGCCACAAATTCGCGTGGGCGTCCGTCTAATTGAGTTGCCGAGTTAATGCTTTTGGCCATCATTCAATCACGTAATACGAGTATATGCTCGTATGCTATGCAAATCTTGCATTTCATTTTCAACTCAAATTGAAATTGAAATTCCATTTGGGTTCTTGGCTTGATTGAAATGTGATTTGCACACAAATGAATTGATTATGAAGTGACTTCTTGTTGTTCTCTCGCTGTTCGCCTGTCTTTCTGGTTAATCACTCGACTACTTGAGCCATCGATCACCTGATCGCTCAAGTTCAGCCGATGCAGTCAAGAGCAGACACATGACAAGCCCACAGTCTATGCACCACAGCTCACAACATTCGCCTTAAGATGTACAATAAACGATTGCCTTGGAAAACTCTTTTAATTGCCAAGCAATTGTCTGTGGAAAAGTCTTTAAATTTTCCACTACCATAAAACTGTAATGAACCTTTATACTATAGATCAAAGTCAGCACTCTGGCATAAAGCTAATGCTCGCTCTGTCTTCTAACTTGTGTGCTTAAGAATAAACGCTGATGTAAGCAAAATTAAAAATAACAGCTCAAGAAACTTCGACTTTTTCGAAAAATACTGTCTACAAGAAACACAACTCTTCTCACCACAGCTTACTGCTAAATGGTATAGTTTTATAATCAGTAGATACTCACTTCATTATGCTCCTCAATTTAACATTGAAACTAATTAAATGCACATATTTTTTGCAATCAACTGCCTAACTAGCTAACATCAGGCCGCGCAAGCAATGTTAAATAGCTGATCATTTCAAAAGAGATGAACAAGATTTGATCGCTTACTTTGTACGCTTAATGCGAGTCATCTGCGCTTCACTCGCACCAGCTGGTTGCCTCATAATCTGCGATTTTTCAACACGAGTGCCCCAATTATGTATTCTGTAATAGAGGCTTTTGTCTGCGAATATCAGTGGACGCGTATGTCTCTGTCTAGTGCCACATTTATATCTATCCAATGTCTTCTTCGGCCGGAGCTCACGTAACTCTTAATTGCCAAACGGGGCTGGGATGTCGCTGTATTGTTTCTCGTTTTCGTTGCCGTTTTGGCAGCTTCTCAGTCGCAAAAGTTTAATTGGCAATTGACACAGAAAATCATTGGCAAAACGGAAGTTCATTAGGCTTTGTCTTGCCTCACGATGCGATCCGATGCGACCATTTATTGTGTAAGCCCCCCCAAAACATTTATGCTACTCCATGCCACGCTGAGCCCTGAGACTCGACAAACTCGACGCGACTCGAACGGCGATTGCAACTTCTAAGCGTTTCGCATTCGATTCTGTGGGAGCCACAACAACAACAATGATTAATTCAACTAAACAATGGTGCATCGATAAAAATTGCAAATATTTACGCAAAGCATTGTGAGTCTCTAATAGAGAGAACAGTGGAACAAGCTGGCTAAAGTGTGGCCAACAAATCTATGTAATGTGTATTCAAATAGGCGCTGGAAAAGTATTCCAAAAATTTACTTTTACTTCGGGGAATTTTTTGAGTTTTTGTGGTACTTCACTGCAGTTGAAGTGATTAAAAGATAAATTCCACATTGAAATGAATTTCGTATGCAAATTTCTCGCTTGCCCCACGGTTGCAAGTCATTCGGCGTTGGCGGACAATCGCGATAAGCGCGACCCACAGCAATTGAGTTGCAGTTGATACACAAATATGAAGAGCAGCAAGCGCAGCTGCCTCAACTCGACGCAAGTCGTTGACTACCCGGCTGACTGACTGACTGACTGACTGACTGACAGACTGAGTGGCTGCGTGAGTGACTCTGACTGACTAACCCAGCGAGCCGCACCTCTTGCTGCCGCTTGCAACGGCATCTCTAACTGCAACTGAAACTGCAACGGTAACGGTAACTGAAACCCAAATCCAATCTCAACGAGCTGCAATTGTTTGCTCAAGCATTTGACCGTTAGGTTGCTGCTGCTGCTGTTGTTATGCAAATGAATGCAGCATTGTCTTTGGCATCACCTTTGCCCGCCTTCGCCTGCGCGTCGGCCTGCGCAGCGCTGTCCTTGACATGCGAGCGGCCAAAAGGAGCAACAGCAATGGCCATTTGCGACAACCTGCGTTGGCTGGCTTGTGGCATAAGGCAACGTTGCACTGCTGACTGCTGACTGCTGTTATTATAATAAATGAATGCAACAAGCGCTTAAAAAATTCTTAGCATTGAGTTCGTTGCCCAAGTCTTTCGTTTATCGTTGCGTTGGCGTCGCCGTCGTCGTCGTCGTCGCCGACGTCGACGTCGTCGGTGTTTTCGTTGTCGTCGCTGCGCATAATTTGTCCGCAGTTATTTGGCTTGGGTTTCGTTTCCTACTCGCAACAAACCCCGCCCTGCCTCAGCCCCCCAGCGCAGCAGCCCCCCCATCGGCCCAGAGCCATAGCAAATTGCTTCCTTATTTGTATGTGCGATACATTGAACGAGCACATTGTGCCGACGTCCCAGAGCAGTCGTATTTGTATGCTCGCGCACAAAAGCATTTGTTGCCGAGCTTACAAAGAAGTACTTATGCTAAGGCAGCACTCCGTGGGTCACACTGTCACGAATGTGCTGAAAATGCAATCGAAATTCCAAACAAAGCAAACACTTAAAGAGTAATAGTAGTCAAGTTTACTTTAAAAATGCGTTCAATACAATTCAATTTAATAAATAAAATGTCAAAAACAATATGGAAAATGCTGCTCTAATAAAAACTGCGTTCTGCAATCGTGCTTTAATTATCAATAATTAAAAGCAAAACGATAAGCGTATTTAAATATCAATTCGAATCACAATAACATGTAATAAGCGTGTGATTATTAAAAGAAGAAATGTCCAATCTCGACATTTGTCAATTTCCATTGCATTTTTACCACTGTGCATAGCTGTATTGAGAAATGCCCGATGCTTCTATGTAGCAAAGTTTAGGTTTTTGTTTTTATTTTTGGGATTGCTATGCGCTCTGTGTACCGTGTACTGTGTGTGTGACGACGCTGTGGGCGTTCAATTGGCTCCATACACAATTCGCTTGGCCGCCCTCTAATCTTATCGCCTCAAATTGATCTCAGCTTCAGCGGCGGGCGCTTAAGTGGTCGTCGTCGTCGTTGTCGTTGTCGTCGTCGACATGGTCTTAGAATCGCCAAATTTGGGTGCGCCATAGCGAACAATGGGGTAGGCAGCTACTCGACTTGTGTGAGTGGGCCTTACGCTCGCAACTGAACTGAACTGAACTGAACTGAACTGAACTGAACTGAACTGAACTGGAGCCCCCATCGCCGATCTCCGATCTCCGATGTCCATTGTCGTATCGGTCCCAAGCCGCCCTGCTCTACGCTATCCGTACATCAATCAATCACACTCGACGACGCTGACAATCATTGGCCATTGGCTTATGGCATGGGCAAAAAAAAAAAACATATATAAATAAAACAGTAACAAATTGAACTCATGAGAGCTATCGCCAGCGAGACTTGCTTATCGATTGCGGGCGCAACAAATTCGTGACACGAAAAATTAGAGAAACTGCAAAACAAGTAAGGATTTGCTAGAGTTTAAAAGCAATTGAGAAATAAGATAAACGCAAACTATTAGCTAAGCGTATTGTTGTGTAAATCTCTAGTTAATTTGATTACCTTATTAGTCTCATTCAAATTGAAATTGTATATACATCATATTGTAGGACTTCATGCTTAATGTTACAGATTTCTTGAAAAGTGACGATAGCACGCGCTCATCTCTATGCGCGGCTTTTGAACTGGAAACTCTCGAGTCAATTAAACGTTAATGAAAACATATTTTAATGGCAATTGTTGGTAATTTGTTTGTTTGCTTGTCGTGTGTTATTCATTTTTCATATTGATAGTTTGCGTGGTATTTCGTGGGTTCTTTTGGCATTTCGGAGCATTAGAATCGAGCCAGATTCAGCCTTGAGATCATCGATTGTTGTCGCTTGTCGCTTGTCGCTTGAACCCGCTGTCTGTGCGGCGTAAGGCTGAAAGACTACAACGACTATGCGGCATAAAAGTCTGGCTGTGTTTTGGTGTCCCTGTCCGGATAAACCGGATAAATCCGTTTAATATATACAATTTGTACGGCTTGTCCGAGTGAGTGAATCGATTCGACGCGACGCGACGCGACTTCACTTCAATTGAATTGTATTGAATTCAATTGAATTGAAATTGAAATTCACTTCACTTGTCTCACTTCGCTTTGCCTATTTATTTATGCGATTTTTGTTTTCATCCAGTCAAGTGCTTAATGCCATTCAACTCTCCCTCCCTCTATCTCTCTCTCTCTCTCTCTGTGTTCAACTCCCAGTTACTGTCTCTCTTCTCACCGTTTGACATTTCACTGCTTGTCGCTTGAAAGTCAAGGTCGCCGTCAGCTTAGCGTCAACTTAAGGCGCCCACTGCTCCCCCTCCCAGCCCCTGGCCAGACGAGTGTCTAGCTGGCTTCTGGCGTTCATCGATCATCGATAAACGATCAATGCTCTGCTAGAAGCGCAATCGTTTGCCATGCGACCATGTAACTGACATTTCGTTGACATTTGACAGCGCTTTGACGATCATAGGACATTTATTATGCATGCGCCATGTGGTCCCCATCGATCGATCCGATCGATCGATCGAAGTCATGATCACCTCCGCCATCTCCAGCTGCATTAGGGAGCCGCTTTCGAATGTCAAAACAATTGCTCGACTTGTTTTTCAATATATGTTGTTCACGTTAAAAAAAAAACGCAGCATTTGTCTCGACAAATGCCTCGATCGTTTCATATTACTTTAAAAGCCGACAGACAGCTCTTAATGGAGCACTTTTGATTTGAGCATTTGACTTGCAACGTTGCTGAGCAAGTTGTTTTTCTTTTACTACTTTTTCCATAGAAACTCAGTAATAAATTGGTCAGTATTAGATTCATTTACATGAAAAAATTGTGTTCTGCAGCCCAGGGCAACAACTTTAGACTAGTGCTTGGCTTAGGCACGATTTTGTAGGCTGTTTGCCGAGTTAGTCAACGAATGAATCTCTTTCCCATGACTGAAGATGCCACACAACAAAGCCGATCGATTCGAGGCGTGGAATTCCCAAGTTGTGTCGAAGTCTCAGTTAAAGTCTAAGTCTAATCGTGCTGGCATTGAGCGCAGCGAATGAAATTTTCTCTAGTCTTTTGTATAGTTTATTGCAGATTCCCATTCAAACAAACAAAATAAAAAAAACCGAGTCAAACCTTGAAAACAAATGCAAATAAAAGTGACGCAAAAGGCGTGACTGATAAATACCCTAGAGAAGCGAAAACTACAACAGAGCATAAAATGTTAAACAAATCTGAAGAGTAAATAAAGAATAAGAGCTCAAAAATACCTTAGAAGTTTCTATGTGTTTTTGCAGGGAAATCGTGAATTCAAGATGTCAAAAGTTTGGTAGAATTTATAGAATTTGTATAGTCATTAAGGATTTGAAATTGCCTAAAGATACCCTGGAACAAACGTCAAGGCAGGACACCTTAAAATTGAGTGAGTTACTCTTACAAAAAACACTATTTTACAGTTGGAATATATTTGGCGTAAAATGCTTTTAAAATTAAACGAGAATAATTGATTTGAAAAATAACGAAAGTTGCATTTTGAGAGATTCATATAGAATACTTGCAATAATTGCAAAATAAAGATACTGTTAACTACTTAAATAACTTGTACTTAAAAAACAATTCAGATGCCATTTAGTCGCTGCTACCCGCCTGCTGCGTCTGCCTTTGGCAGGGTATGAAAAGGTCAATTTCTGCGCAATAATCAAATTACAGAGACAAATATTTTGCAGCTGCCTCAGTCTCAGTCTCAGTCTCAATCTCAGCCCCAGCTGCTGTTGAGGTGGCAGGAAGCAACGGGGCACAAAAAGGCAAGCGAGCAGCTTCTTCTTCACTCAGCAACGAGGAGTTGTGGCATCTGCCGCCTACCCCGTTTGACGCCGTTGGGGTCACACCGTTGTCATGCTGCCTAATAACCCATTTTGTCTATTAAATGTTGCCGCTGCGGAATGCTGAGACTTTTTGCAGCCATATTTTCCTGACATTTAAAGAAATAGCGAAACAAAAATAACACAAGCCTCGGCTGCCAGTTGCTGCTGCTTGCTGCGGCAAGTGGTCGCAATCCCCTGCCCGTCCCGCCGCATGGCCACGTCTCCGAGTTGTCCCATTTAAAAGAGACGTGGCGCATCGAAGGCAACGCGCCCGGCTGACTAGCTGACTGGCTGACTGTCTGACTGCCATGTTGCCACATTGATCGGCAAACGCTGATTGGAGCAGCGGACGGCTGGAGAGCAGACAGCGGAGGCAAGTGAGGCGCGGGGCGCGGGGCGAGGCAGCGGGCTGGAGGTGTCTTGCGACAAATGTTTCTATTGTAAAAATTGCGCCCTTTCACGTTCGCCGCAAATGTCAAGCCGTGGCAGCTGCTCAAATTAATTGCCACATGCCGCCGCCGTCGCCGTCGTCGTCGACGTCGCCGTCAGTGGAACAGCAACTCCAAAGGGAGGGGAGGCGGAGCTCAAGGGGGAGAGAGAGCCCGCGGGGCAGGGTAACTTCAAATGCTGACCCTGTCAACCTATTCACATTTCGGCAATGGCAGCAGACGACTTTGTATACGTACGGCCATACAGTTGCATGCCACACAAAGCCGCATTAAATTATACACAAAAAGTCATCAAAAAACAGTTGCCGCCGTGCAGCGTGGCGAACGGGGGGGCGGCAGGGAGGCGCAACTGTTGCGGCTGTGAGTCAGTGGCTCTTGGGTCGCCTTTTTGGGGCTGGGCTGAGTTTTGGGGCTGGGCTGACATCGGCATCGGCATCGACATCGACATCGCCGTCGACATCGGAAACCGCAGAAGCCGCAGCTAGCGACGAGCGACGAGCGACGAGCGTGAGGCAGCAGCAACTTGCAACTTGCTGCAGTTCGTTCTATTGTTTTGTTTGCCTTTAGATTGGTTTTGCTTTTTGGCTTTTCAGCTTTGCTTTTTTCCTTTTGCCAGTTATTGTGGTTTGCTGCTTTATGCGCTTCATGCAACATTAGTCAATGACACTCGCCGCCTATAAGTTGCTGCCGCTGCTGGTTGCGAGTGCTGGCTGCTGCTTGCAACATCAGCTTGCATCTTGCGTCAAGCGCTCAAATTATTATATTTCGTGAATTTATGCAATGCGCTGTCAAAGCTGCCCCCTCGCTTCGCCACTTAACCACTCAATTGTTGCGCGCCCTTCCCCAGCAACAACTCTAACTGCCCCTTCCAGTTGCAGCTCTTATCAATGGCTCTGCGGCTGCCACAGTTTAGATAGAAATACATGCATATTTTTATTATATGAACTCATTAACTTTTATACAATAATGTAAACATTATTTGATTATTATGATCGATTTTTAATGTTCCCATAGAACTCAACATTCAACGTATTTTAATCTCCTCCTTTTTTGAACGTTTTACCATAAGTTTTATCGTATCTGCAAAAAGAATTTGAAGATTTTTATTGGTTGTCGAAACCATAATAAAAAGCAGACAAAGTGAGTTTTATTTTCAATTTAATATGCAATAATTCAAACATAGCTGTGTTCAATTTGCTTAATTCAAATGTAAAATTCGTTGATGCAATCAACGCAACCGAAAATATTATGCTGCTGAATAATTATGAATTTTGAAAATGTAAACAGCATTAAGCGACGAAGCTGCTTGCAACTTTTGGCAAGTTATGAATGCCTGAACCGCTTGGCGAACCGGTTCAGCGACAGATTCTACGAGTACGACAAAAGCCCACGACGAAAGTTGTGCAAATCAAAGCGACGCGTCGCTGCTTCCCAAGGCATTGCACATTAGCAGCGGCCGCATGTGTGTGGCAACGCCACAACGACGGCAGCAATAACTAATTGCACATGGCAACAGCTTGCTGCCGCATAATGTGGCAAACGCAAACGCAAATGCAAATGCACGGCACATTAGCAATTCGACAGGAAGTCTCGCGCTGATGTCATCGAAGAAATTCAATTCGATTCGACGCGATTCGATTCGTTTCAATAATTGCAAATTGTGAAAAATTGCTAAGCAGCAACAGCAACAGCAACAGCAAGAGCAGGCAGCTGCAACTGCAACTGCAGCATGCAGGAGGGCAATTTACGCGCTTTTGGCCAGCAGGAAACTTGTTGTTGCAACTGCTGCTGCGGCTCTCGTTGCTGTTGTTGCTGCTGGGGTTGACACATTTTGTCAATTGGCATGATTATGTTGTCTCCAGTCGGCCCAGTTGCAGCCGCAGATGTTGCTGTTGCAGTTGTTGCTGCACTCATAACTAACGCAATTGATTGGACAGCAAGTGAAATTGGTTTCGCTTCGCAGTAAAAGCGTGCGACTTTTCTTTTCCTCTCCACACCCGGCCGCCAACTGTAAGCAGGGGGTATCACAGTTTAGTGTAAATCGATAGGCATCTTCTGCTCTACACACTCAGAAAATTGCGAGTGAAGTCGGCAGCAATTCACACTGTATACTCAGGTATTCTGCTGAGTTGCAGGTATCTTGCAGTCGAGCGCATTCTCCGCCAGCTTTCTTACTTGTTGTTCCTGCAAAGCGGTAAATATTGAAAGCGCCAAGAGCGGGGCGGGGCGGGACGAGGCGGTGCGCGGCGAGGGAACCGTCGGGGGGCTTTTCTCAGCAACATTGATTTCCTCTTTCATGGCCGGTTAACGCTGCTCTGTTGCACAGTTGCACAGTTGCAGTTGCAGTCGCACAGTCGCACACAAAATGTTTCCTGCTCCGCAGCAAATCGTGCAGCACTCCTGCCCCCCTCCCCGCGTCCTGTGGTTGTTGTAGCTGTTGTCAGAGCGCTCATTGCGGAGACTCGACAAAATTGTCAACATTTACGGGTATTTTTCAATTTGCATGCCACATGAGGCACACACACAGAGCGCATGCGGCATGCGGCGTGCAGCATGCAGCATGCGGCAAAAGTCAATTTCACTTTCGCTCTTCGCTGCCAAAAAAAACAAAAAAATACGAAACTCTCACTGCGCACATTTCCTCCACATTTTCCACTCCAAATTGACAGCTTTTCGTGGTTTACATCGATTCTGCTTGTACTCCCCCATTCTCCAAGCCTCCCCATATTTCGCCTCCCACTGCCCCTTTGCATCTAGCTTTGATGTTATTGTAATGCGCAAAAGAAAAGTCTTGACGTGAGCTACAATAGATGTGAGTGGATAAATAACTTGTACATACATCTATTAAAAGTGCAAGCAACATTCAATAAAGTCATCAACAACTCCATTAAAATAACACACTACAGCTAAAAAAGTAATTAAATTAACTGACAATTTAAAAAGGAATAAAGATGAGACAAGACTTAAACTGCAACAAAATCTACTTGAAGACCAAAAAGAGAGTCAATAGATTTACTTAGATTTAATCAATCAAAAACCAGAGCAATTGTTGTGCAAACGAAGAGACTGAAGAGTCACTCAGATGGCACAACAGTAAATGACAGCTGACAATTCAAGATTCGGCCAAGAACTGCGTGAAACCAGCAGTCATAATTCCTGGGAAGATGGGCTAGCTGAGGACTTTGCAAACTTGGAGGAGTTGACCCTGAGCAAGATGCAAATGCGAGGCAGATACAGAAGCAGCAACACATAAATATTTAAAGAGGCTGCGGCAACAGCGACAGCGTCTGATAATGAGAGCGTTGGCAGCGGCAGCAGCTGAGATGAGGCAGCTCAAGTGACAACTGATTGAAGCAATTCATTGCCGCAGCATGGCAGACAGACAGATTTATTGTTCGCCTCTTTCAACAGCAGTCCTTTGTCAGCCTTTGCAGCGGCGGCCGCGGCAGCGGCAACAATGAATAACAAGCGAAAAATCCCAAACAATATGTTTAATAAATACATACATATATATGTGAGTATATTGCGAGTACTCGTCTTATAAAATGCAAAAAGAAAACTGCAAGCTCACATTGTAATTTAGATCATGGTTGATAAATTTTATGACACGAGCGCGCCCTATAAATTTATTTCGTCGCCGCCGTGGTAACAAACAAAAACCAAAAACCAAAAAAAAACACAACACAAAAAGAGTTCGTGTCTTAAGTCTTTCGTTTGCGAAACCCATGAGAAACTGCTGTACGTGTGTGCGAGTGTGTGTGCGCTAGTGTCTTTCTGTGTCGCATTGTCGTTGGCAGCTCGTTAAACAACTCGACTCTTGACTCTAGCTGGAGGCCTCAACTACAGCGCCAACTACAACTACAACTACATTGAGGCATCCGAAGCTCTTCGCTCGTCGCTCGTCGCTCGACGCTCGGCTCGCTCTGGACACTTGGGAGCTTGGGAGCCCGCGAGCTCGGCAGCAATAAAGCACCGCGCATCTTCAATAAATTGAATGCAGCTGCCGACAGATAAAGCTGTAGAAATTATACAACAAAATCAATTGCATTTTGTTGCCGCCGTTTAATTTTTTTTTTACTTTGTTTGTTGGTTCGGCAACCGCGCGATGCTGTTGAGGCTTTCGCTGGAGACGGACTGACAATTGAGTGGACGGACGAGCGCAGCAAACATGTCTTATATAATAATTGACATGAGTAATCATTATGCTCGTCATCATCATCATTTTCATTACAATTATCATAATCGTCATTAGCGATTGCAAACAACGAGCATTTAACACTTTGTCGTCGTCGTCGCCTTTGAAGAATGTCGCTTTTGCGACATACGCCCAATGTCGCCGATCGATTGTCGAACTACACAATTACCATACACTAAATTAGCAAATGTTTACACACCTTCACTGCTTTGTGCACTCCACTGGGTTGGCGCTAACAAGCGTTTATAGAGCAAGACTAGCCGCACAAAGAAATCTATCCTCAGAGGCCGCAGCGACGCCCACGCAGCAAGCACATAACGTTGAGCTGATTAATGCAGACGTTTATTGCATCGAATTGCAATTTGAATAATTCATACATATAATTCAATAACTGCAATTGACTGTAATTACCATTGAAGTATGATTCTAAACGATTGCGAGTGGTCTATCAACATAAGTAATGCATAATTTTACACTTTTACACTTATTTTGTTGAATAACTTTCGTTCTATGCATTCATTAATGATGCGCTCAATTACAGGGTAGCTGCTAGTCAAACACGCGCAGGGGTTGGCGTTGACTACGCTGCTCGGCTCGAGGGCTGTGCAAACAGATTGACAGATCGAAAGGATGCGCAACAAACGGCTGCAGACGGTTCTGTGCCGCACTCAGTCAAAGGCACAACTGGCTGCTGTCAGTGGAACTGCGACTAGAAGTGTGCTTAACGATCACTGAACTGTTGGTCAGGTCAGAGCGATGCGGGCGGTAGGAACGGCAAACGCATCCAGTTCACAGTCACAAGCGCTGTTGTGTTTGCATTCACATTCACATTGATATTGATTTGATGGGCACAAGTTCCTGTGCGGCATGATGGGGCAGAAAAGCTGCGAGCGCTGCGTGTGGCATGCGCCACTTGACGCGTCGATGCGTCGCACTTTTCCATTCATGCGGTTGCATAATTAACAGAGCGGCAGAAGCCGAAAAGGAAAAGAGCGACACAGCGCTAGAGCGCTGTCTGAGCACTTTCAATCAACGTAACGAGAGACTTAGGCAACGAACTTTGGCAGGCGACGCGTGCGCAACTTGAACTGCAGCTGATTGACTGAGTACGCGACTCTGGCTGACTGACTGATGGAGTGACTGACTGACAGTTTATCATTACTAGGCCCGACCGCCGCTCGCCGCTCGCCGCTCGCTGATCACTGATCACTGATCGATGCTCTCTGCCTGCCGCTTCCCTTTGCACTAATTGCGCGCCGGCAACTCCAGCGAACATCTGCTGCTGTGGCTGCATCTGCAATCGACAGGCCATCAAATTTACAATTCCAATCGCAACTAAAGCAAACAACAAGCCGACAACAGCAACAGCAGCAACAACAAAAGGCGGCCATTGCCTTTGTAAAAATAACAAAAGAATGTGTTGCAATTCAAAATAATTGTTTATGCTTGGCATTAAAATCATTACAAAAAGCTAACTACAACAGCAACACTGTCAATAGCAGCAATAAAATCAACTGCTGCTGCAGCAGTTGTATTTGCCACTTTGTTGCTGTGCTGAGCATTTTCAAGTTTCCAGCTTAACATTGACAGTTGCAAAAGAGGAAACATGCAAAAGTTAAACGAGAACGAATGGCAGCAGCACACAACACAGCAGCATTAACAACAACATCGCACGGTAGCACAACAGCAACTGCAGCAAATAGACAACATCGGCAACAGCTTCAAGAGCAACAGCAGCAACAACTCTTAACAGCTTCGAATACCCTAAAGCGTGCTTCCAATTCAGTCACACTCGATGCGACTAGCTTCTTGAGCTGCACTGCCTCACGAACTGCACATGCAATGAATCAGTCGGAAAATATCTCTGTGCCGAAGTCTTGAAGAGTTCATTTCTCAAAGTTCTAATGATATTCTAATACTAATTGCAACTATGTAATTAAAGGCAACCCATCCCAAAAAGTTAAATTGATTATTGTCAATTTAATTTGTAATGGAAAACTTACTTTTGTTTGATTATTAGCTCATCTCTCGAATTACCAAATTAACTGTATTTAACTGCATTATTTTATTTGACGTGTAAACTTTTTAGCGTGTCGTTACTTTACTTAATAAATGTTTTATAATGACTTTCAGTTTTAAGACACATTTTACTTACTTTTACAGCAAACCAAGTGTGTAACTTTGGCTCTTTATTTCTTTATTACCATTTTTTATGCCTCGAATTGCTTGCTTCATCAAACATTGTCAGCGAAAAAGTGAAGCAAACCTTTGCGCTTCTTTGCAATCGCGATTATTGCAGGGTATTACAACGTTTGCCAAATTGTTGGTCCCATGCCTCTGCTGCTGCTGCTGCTGCTGCTGTCGATGTTGTTGTTGGGCAATAATGTCACAGCAATCATTTGTTAAGAGTTGTTCAAACGCATCGCACAAATCTCGATGACGACGCCGCGTCGCTGCTTAGGATGACAATTGGGGATTGGGGATTGGGGATTGACGATGGTCGATTCGCCGATTCGCCGATTCGCCGATTTACTGACTGTCGATGACTAAGACGCCGACGAAGACAATGACTGCAGCAAGCGAACAGAATTTGCGATATCGACTGGGGATGACGATGATGAGCGTGCTGATGACAATTCGGTTGCATGCTGCCAGTTGCGCGCTGCAAGTGACTGTACACAATTTATTTGCATTAGTTGGCAACATTAGACGTGTTCGCTGCCAGGGTAGCGGCGTCGCCTTGAGCTTCGCGCATTCAGACATTTCAATATTTACCCGACTGCTGCGGCAACTCGCCAGTCGCAGCGACTCGCTGCTGGTCTTCTATCTTCTGTTTGCGCATCAGATTGTCAGCAGCTTGTTGTAAGCTGGCCCAACACAGGCTAAGCAGCTTTATTTACGACTGCCGCCAGCTGAATCGCAGCAAATGCGCTCAGCTCTGAGAACTGAGGCTCTCCAACGGAAGATTAGTAAGAGCATACCCTGTAACAAGTGTAATTTGCTTACAATGCTTTTCACTTTGACTTTCTGCCTCCTTCGGCTATGTTCTCTTGAGCATATAGTTACGACCAAATAACATCTATTATAAGCATCGCCTTCAATTTTGAATATGTTAATAATATAATATTATTGTACTAACTCAACCATCAAACTCAAATATTATCAACAGCTGTAAGTATTTAATTAATCGCTCCGAAGCAAAAGCATTCATTAATATTTCATAACTGTATTGATTTGGAATTACTTGAACTTCACTCATATTTGAAGTGCAAAATTTGAAAGTGTTTCCATTAATTTATTTCACGCTAATGCCACAATAATCTGACACACTTAAGTGGCACTAAGTTGGCGCTTAATTCAGCCAATAGTCGCAATAATTAGGCAGTTCTTGCCACAACAACAAAAACAAACAAAAAAATTAAGAAACTGACTTTTAATGCAGTTGCGACTGTCAACGCATTTAAGTTCTTTATGCGACTATGGTAAAAAGCCAATTTCAAGTGTGCGATATTAGTGTAGCTATATTGTGCATACTTGTATATGTACGTGATGTTTGTCCAGCCAGACATCCACCCACAGATTCTGTCACTCACTCTGTCCAGGCCTGTCGCCTTAATGAGCTTAAATGCCAAATTAATGCCACAGCCAAGAGCGTTTTTCTTTTTCTAGTTTTTATCTCATTTTTATGTTTTCGCGGAGCCCTTGGCCGGAGACCGTGACTCGTGAATGCCGAGCCGCTTACTCTCTGCTGAACACTGCTTTAATCGCAGTGCTCTCGTTCTCGTGTGCGTCTCCAACTTCCATCACGGTTTTCGGCTGCGGTCGCGGCTTCGTGTGGGCGACAGAATCTGCACTATTAGCGTTTTAATACCCTCGCCGAAGGTGTTCTCAAATTGTTAGCGCAACCTGCAGACTGCCATTGAAAGGGGCATTTGCGAGCGGCTGCAGGCAAGTGATCTCCACTTAAAAAAGTCTCACGCTTGGCATTCGATAATTAGTATAATGCTGCTATATAATGCTCAACATCTTTTCAAACATTGTAAATACTCAAGACGCAGACGTGCTTAAAGATTGCTGCTGAAATCATTAAGTATTCGTTATTTACTGCATAAACTTAAAGGGTCGAAAGAGAGTCTTCAAGGCACTTCTTCAATATAAATCCAATTTTCAAAGCACATATAGAACTTGCATGAGCAAAACATCGACATTTTAAACAGTCTTCAAACACGCTGACATCTTGAGCTTGTCCAGAACTATTGTCCACTCAAGGGGTAACTTCGCTTCGTGCACACTTGCTTAAATCAATTTGTTCTGTGCTGTTGTTTGGTCGGGGTCATTGGTATTGAAGTTGGAATTGAATTTCGGATTGGAATTGAAATTGAAACTGAAATCGAAATCGAAATTGAATTTGTAACTGTTTTCGGATTTGTGCTGTGTTTTCTTTGGGCCGAAGTTGGTTCTTGGTTCGTGTCAAGTGGCCGTAGTTCGCTTGCCATAATTTTGTTTTCATTAACAATAAATTTCAATTAAGCGCACGATTTGGATATTAATAAAGTTTTCAGCGGCACGAAAGGCAAATAACCAGCCACGTTGCGAGTGTCTGAGTGAAGTGTGTAAAACCTTTTTTGGTGTTTTTCCTCTAAATGCTGCTCATTTGTTTCTGTAATCGCCGCCAGGCCTGATTATACCTATGCTAAGGCCACTCTAGTAGCCAGCTGAGTGTCTACAAATAAAGGTGAATGTGCATGTGAATGTGTGTTGACTTGTTGTGCCCGGCCGAAAAGTTGAAGTTGTTGCTTGGTCGCAGTTTATTAGCAAATCCGCTAGCTGTTGCATGTTGTGTGGGTGTTCGAGTTTCTTACTTCCAATTGGGTTTCCTCGGGTTCTGAGCAGCAAGCTGCACTGCTGCACTGCAACAAGAACAACAACAGGCGTAGCGGCAGCAACGGTTGCCGGCAAGAATTTGGCGCTTAATTTTCTTGTTGTTAGCAGGGCGCGTTGACAAATGCTTGCCAGCAGGCAACATGTAAAACGCTTTTCAAGAGCTGCCAAAATAACAACAGCGCACTAAGTGTGTCAGAGAGGTGTGCCAGACACACACACACACACACACACAGAAGGTAATAGGGAAGGAGGGGGAAGCGAATAATTAAGTGCTTCGATTGGAGCCGAAAACGCGACGGAGAAGCCGAGACATTTCAAATTTATAGTCAAGTTTGTTGAACTACACTGCACGCCACACAAAATAAAAATGCCTTAAAATTTACAGCGTTCTTTAAAATACCTCAAGCTTTGTGGGCGAAGAAGCGCTTGAACGCTGCATCGAATGGCTGTTGTCGCTATTAAATGCACATAAACACTGCTCTCCAATTACCAGAACTACATTCGATATTCACAATTATGCACAGCGAATTGCACAATTCGTAGCGTATTAATTGAGCATAGTTGATTCTTATTGATGCGGCAATAAAGTAAATGCCAGATGCAGACACCTTGTGGCAAATTGATAGCACTTTAAGCTCGAATTAATCATAAAGCAAACACTTCCGCGACTCTTTCAATTGTAACTTAGCAGCCATTTGTTGGCAACAACAAGTGTGTGAACTGCTAATGATTGTTGTGCGATTGCTCGTGCCACAGCAGTCGATAGCTGGCTGCCACAAATTGCGGCAAATGCGAAAAAGCACAATGGTCATAAAAAAAAATGTGGCTCGCAGACCACTTAAATGCCAGCAATCAAAATGTCATTAAAAAAACAAAACAACACAAAACAAGTGCAATTGAAAACGTAAACGTAAACGAAACCGAAACGGAAGCGTTCTCATTGTGTGTCAATCGCAGTGAGCCGAGGGGCCTAATGAACAGTCGTCGATGGCTCGTTTATCAAATTGGACATTCATAACGTGGCTAATTGCAGCCAAGCACACAATGCGTATACGTGATAAGTGCAATGGCACGTTAAGCATACGCACCCTCGACCACTAAAATAAAACTGGGCTTGGTTTCGGCGGGGTTAGCCGCTCTCATTCTGTTTTAGCCGGAACAAGTTTACTGTTTTCCCACGCCCACCCCGCCACAAAGTGGGCGTGGCCGGGGGCTCAAGAGAGAGAGAGAGAGAGAGAGGTGAAGGGACAGCGCGCACTCGCATGTAATTGAATTTCTGTTCGGCTGCAAAGACTTTTAATTAGTTTC
The DNA here is from genome assembly GCA_035046165.1 of Drosophila rubida. Classification (NCBI taxonomy): domain Eukaryota; kingdom Metazoa; phylum Arthropoda; class Insecta; order Diptera; family Drosophilidae; genus Drosophila; species Drosophila rubida. Next base: position 16,899,505 of record JAWNOF010000023.1, on the reverse strand, counting down.
TAACTGGCAGTTGGTTAATTAAACTCACAAAGGCCCGCGCAATCTCGGCACAATGCTCGCACACGCAGTCCCCGCTGCCAACGCGCGCCTTGGGCCCACAAGCTGGGCTTGGGTCTCGGTCTGGGTCCGACACACTCAGCTGGCGATATGTGCATAAAAGTATGTGCTTGAAAAAAAGGTGAGGCCGTAAATTAAGTGCCAGCCTCCAAATGTCAAAACATATGCCAAAGTCGGACACACGAGTCGGGAATTCAGCGGTCGCGCTTTCGATAAAAACCAGAAAGAACCGATCAAGTGCCCAAGGGGCCAGCGACAACTCAATAGCCTAACCCAACCGCAAACAGTAGCAGCTGTCACTTCTCGCACCAATTACGCATATACTTCAGCGACACGCTTGAGCTTGGCAAAAATGTTTGCCAATCCACACATTTTGGCAGCTGCTGCGTCAAACGCGTGCCTCTGGCGAGCTACCCTTGGTGAGGGTATTGCGCACGCAGCCCACATGCCACACACACAAAGTCACAGCGAAAAAAGTAAAACAACCGCTAGCGGACAATGACCATGACTGCGAGAGAGCTGCTCCTACTGCAGCAGTGGCAATCACACTCCACTCGCAGTTCCAGTTCCAGTTTCTTGTTCAATTTCAATTTCTGTTTCAGTTTCAGTTCCAGTTGCAATTGCATTTCGACAAGCCGTTGTTGAAACCGTTAAAAACTGAACTCTCTGATTGATCGATTGGCGAACCGCGTAATCGAGCACAGTGCTCACAAGCTCAGCAAAACAAAAAAAAAAAACTGTGCACAATGTAACTTGTCGTCGTTTTTATTCAGTTGACATTACAAATTGTTTTCCAACCGGTTGAGAATATATTTCCGCGCCAGCCCAGTGCCATAAATCAGCAATTAGTTCAGCTCAAATTTAATATAGCCGAACTTGAGCGAACTTTTTGAACCATAAATCCAACTAGCTGCACTTACACTTGTCAACTGCACAAATACAAATGATTGCCAGTTCAATATGCTACAATTAATATGGAAGTACAACATTATTCGACATGCTCAACTATTCGCAAAATATTGTAATTCACTAATATTGAACTAGAGTCAAATGCCCTGTGGTAAAAATGTATTTTTAATGGCAATTATAATGTTGCTACTACTTAATAAAATCACAATAAATGCTAAGCTCAACAATTGTAGACAAACTAATATTGTTTTACAAATAGTTTGCAACTCAAAAATGTTTCAAAATAGCATGGAAAGTTATTAGTTTGAAGCTAAATAAATAAACATTTTTAAGATGTCAATAAATTCAATACTAACTACAACAACTTGTGCTACTTTTTAATGATATATTTAGATTAATTTGTTAGCTTTGCCTTCTTTAAAATGATTCAAATTTTAATTTGTTCTCTTTGCCTGCCTTTGAATTGTTTCCAGCTACAACAAAATAGTTAAGTGAAACGTAGTTGAGTAGTTCAATAAGCTTGCCACACTGTGCGAAACAGGTGCCGCATTAACTCGACTCGCGTTGCGTTGTGTTGTAGGTGTGGACTTGGATTCAGGCCCCGGGGCGTATAATTAAGTCATTTTCAAGTTTCAGAGTTGGCCAAGTTTTCCAGTTTGCTAGCGTTTTATTAGTGCGCCTAATGAAGACAAAAACAAATTAAGCTGCTATTAATAAGGCCAATTAACAATTTCCCAGCACAAGTTGACACCACGTCCAAGTCCAAATCCAAGTCGAAGTCCGAGTCGAAGCGAACTCGAAGTGCTCCTTAAAGCGTACCCGACCCATGCAATGGGGCCAGTTCCTTTCAACATGTCCAAGCTGCTGGATGCCCTGCTCACTGACCTGCGGTCACAACGCTTCACCTTCCGCCTGATGGGCCTGGAATTGAAGCCCCAAGCGCCGGGCGGACCACGTCAAGTGCTGCGCTCGCCGCTCACCTTTGCCATCATGATGCTGGCCACCAGCTTCGAGTTCTGCACCGTTTGCGCCTTCATCGCGCACCACTCCAGCGAAATTGTGCTCTGCTCGGAGGCCCTCATGCACGGCATTCAAATGATCTCCTCGCTGCTGAAGATGTGCATCTTCCTCTGCAAGTGCCGCGAGCTGGTCGCCCTCATTGCCGCCATACAGCAGCCATTCCAGCAGGCCCACATCACTGCAGATGAGCAGCTGCTCTTCCAGCAGCAGAGTCGCCAGGGCCAGCTGCTGTCCGGCATCTACACGCTGATGTGCGCCGGCACCTCGGTCTCCTTCCTGCTGATGCCGCTCGCGCTCACCCTGCTGCGGTTCCATGCCACGGGCATCTTTGCGCCCGTCAGCTCCTTTCGCGTCCTGTGAGTAGCTGCAGCTCATTTATCTGTTTGTCATCTTCAACAGTTCACTAATCTACCTATTTCATTTGTCAATCTTACCCTTGATCTATCTCTCTCTGAGTCTTTCTTGCTCTACAAAATGTAATACGCACAACATCTAAGTCATTTTCTGCTCATTGCATTTCTTACTTAACCAAAAGTATTTCAATTTGCACATCTATTCCTTCTTAGGTTATCATTGTAAATGATTCCAATCATTTCTTCAATTGCTCGTACGAAAAAACTCTAATATTTTTGATATATTTCCTCTTTAACTCCTTGCAACCTAAATCATACACTTTGTACTCTTGCTTTCATCTATCTGCAGTCTATTTTATTATTTTTCCTTTACAAAAGTTCAATCATATTTCTTCTCGTTCTCTTTCAGTCTGCCCTATGATGTGACGCAGCCGGAGATCTATTTCCTGGACTGCTGCCTCATGGTCTTCGTGCTGACCTTCTTCTGCTGCTCGACGAGCGGCGTGGACACGCTCTACGGCTACTTCGTCTTCGGCTTGACGGCGCACTATCGCTGCCTCGTGCTGCAGCTGCAGTGCATCGTGCAGCAGTCGCGCCAGGCGACGAACTGGGCGCAGCTGGAACGTCGACTCGATGGGCTGTTCGTGCAACACGCACAGCTGCTGCAGCTGGTGGATCGCTTCGAGCTGGCCTTCAGAGAGATCGCCTGCGTCGAGGTGCTGCTGATCTGCGTGCTCTACTGCGCGGTGATCTGCCAGTACATCATGCCGCACACCAACCAGAACTTCGCCTTCCTCGGCTTCTTCTCGATGGTGGTCAGCACACAGCTGTGCATCTATGCCGTCGGCGCCGAGCGCGTGCGTCACGAGGGCCTGCGCTTCGCCGAGCAGCTCTACCAGCAGCTGCCCTGGCATCTGCTCTCGTCCCGCCAGCGCCGCCTGCTGCTGCTGCCGCTGCAGCGTGCGCAGAAGGAGACGCACTTGGGCGCCTACTTCTTTGTCCTCGGCCATCCGCTGCTCGTCTGGGTGAGTCTGCTAAACATCTGCACTTCATTACACAACTAATCAAAATGAGACAACTTTATGCGTGCTGCATTTTCACATAATATCAATGGCATAGCAATGATAATTTAGACATGCAGGAAACACTTCACCACTATTAACTTCAAGTCAAAGGATCTATTGCAACTAGTAGCACTTTTCACACAACCATATCTTAGGTGCCTGACTTCAGAATCGCCAAGAAGGGCGCAGAAATTTGAATAGTGAATTTAACTGAAAACCGCATTTGCCAAGTGCTTTGCTGACATATATCCAAGTTTCACTTGACGTAGCAAATTCCACCAAACCTAAAAATACAACTAAATTTCTCTTGTTTGCACAACAAACTAGGCTTATTCTAAAATTGCATAAACGATTGTCAAAATGCAAAAGATCTCTAAAATGGAATTAAACAAGCTTTATATAAAAAAATCGAAGGCAGGGCGAGGTAAACATCTGAAGTCTGAAAGATAACTTTCAACTGCTGAGAGACTTTGCAGACTTGCAGCTTCTATGCCTTCGCTTGCAATTGCTTGCAGTTGAGTAATGCTCAACTCTGGCCCTGAGAGAAAAGCCGTAGTAATATGCGCATTTCACATGATTTGTCATTCCCACCAATTTATTTGCAGACCTTTCGCACGGCGGGCTCGTTTACCACGCTGCTGAATGCGCTGCGAGCCAAATACGAGTACTAGCACATTAAGTAGCTGCAAAAGGCTGGCGGCAAATGTTTTGGCCAACACATTAAAGCCATCACGACGAATGAACCCCAGTGAACCGGCGTCAAGTGGAGTGAGGTTGAGGTGAGGTGAGGTGAAGTGAGAGCCGGATGTGGTTGATTATTGTTTATTTACGTTTATTATTAAAATTACAATTACGAGCTGTTTCTCATTTTATGTACACACACAATACAATTATGTTTTTTTTTTGTTTTTGTTTTGCTTGGAAATTGAAACAACAAAATATACGAAGTATGGAGATTAAAGTAAAAATACGAGTACAAATAAAAATAGGCGTAAACTACGGGCTACAATTACACACAAAGAGACAAATAAACAGAAATAAACAAAAAAAATATTACATTAGGCAATTAATTATAATAATAATAATCATAATAATAATAATAATAATTAGTACACACAACTAACGGAACTATTGCAATTCACAAAGGGACCACGAGCAGGTGAAGCGCGGGTGGCGGGGGCAAGTCGTGGAATAAATACGAAACGAAGTGGAAACCAAAATCTGAACAGTGAACGAATGTGAAAATTCTGCGCACTTGCGCGTGCTCTTGATTTGTAAGCGGGCAGAGTGGGGGAGGGTGGGAGGTGGGGTAGTTGGTTAAAGATGTAACGAGGCGTGGGATGGGGGAGGGGGGAGTGGGGATGGTGTACATTTGGCGCTTAGCTCAGCGCCAGCAGCGGCTCCACGTCGAGCGGCTCCTTGGCGACCGCCTTCTTCTTGTACTTCTTCTGCAGCTTCGTCTTGGAGAGCTTCGATTTGGACTTGCTCGGCTGCTGCTTCTTCAGCGCCGCCTCCTCGAGCGCCTTCTCGCGATCGAGCAGCTCCAGCTGCTCGAAGATGTTCTTCGGATGCGGATGCGGATGGCTCTGCGGCCTCGTGGCATTCTTCGCCGCATAGACGACAACGAACTGCGAGAACGCCGAGTCCGTGGGCGTATTGATGTCCGCAAAGTCGCGGAAGTTGGCGAACTGCTCCTCGGGATAGGTGTACTTCTGCACGAAGCCCTCGCTGGGGCGGCCATGGCCGTTGTTGGCGTCGCCGTAGATGTAGTCGCTGTTGTCGTCCGGATGGTAGGGCATCTCCTCCTCCGGGTAGAAGGTGCCGCCGCGCAGCACTCCGAAGTCGCCGCTGCCCAAGATGGAGGCATCAAAGCCACGCTGCTGCTGTTGCTGCTGCTGCTGCTGCTGTTGCTGTTGCTGCTGGTGCTGTTGGTGTTGCAACTGTTGCTGCTGCGGCGTCAGCAGTGGCAGCTGCAGCGGCGCATTGTCGCCCAGCTGCGCCACGGGACCGGCGAAGTAGGGACGCGAGTGGCCCAGTGGCGGCGCCTCGTGGTAGAACGGCGGATAGAAGTTCTGCGCCGCCTGGCTGTGTGAGTCGCTTGCGGCATTCGGCAGCGGCGTCACGTCCGCGCGCGAGACGAGCTGTGCGTTGGGATTGGCGATGGGGCGGAACTGCTCCTGCGACAGGGACTCGGCCTGGAAGTGGCGACTCTGCGCTGGCGTCGCTGCCACGCGATGCGGCAGCTGCTGCTGCTGCTGCTGCTGCGGATTGTGCTGCAGTTGCGTGCTGGGCGGCATGTGGAAGTGCTGCTGCTCGTGGGAGCGCAGCACTGTGATGGGCGTGAAGTCGTTGGGCTCCATCAGCATGTCGCTGTCCTCCTCGGGAAACTCAGCTGCAAGCAATAGAGAGAGACGGAGTGTGAGTTAGCCGGCAATTGACAACGCTGCTTGCCACAAAGGCAGTCAATAGAGTTTATGGGCATTGCAGCTGGAAAATAAATAAAAAGCAGTGTGGCTCGCTAATTGTTGTGAAGCAATAAAAAGAATTCCCGCTGCTTGCGCTTTTCCAATTAAAAACAAGTGAAAAAAACAGCAGAGTGACAGACAGACAGACAGGCAGGCAGTAAAATGGCATTGCATCTTTTCCGGCAGGCAACAAACAGCAACAACAATAACAACAACAACGACGACGGACAAAAGCAGCAACGTCTTGACTGAGCTTCGATGGGCAGCTCTTGAGCGTGCTTCGACTTCGACTTCGACTGCGACTTGAAGACTCTTCTTCGATCTTCAGCGCGCGGAGTGGAGTAGAGTGGAGTGTGGAGTGGAGTGGCCCGCTGTGCCTCCCCCTCAGCTCAACATGCTCTTGTTGAGTGGTGAAATGATGACGCACAAACAACGAGCACAACACGATGCCACCTGAAGAAGGAAGCGAAAGTTGCAAGTTGTTGTTGTCCACATATGGCCACAAGTGGCACACACTCACACACGCCTTGGCAGGAAGTGCAGACAACGCCAGCGCGCTGTCCATCTAAAGAGCAGCCGCACTTCGATCTTATATGTACATCATTTACACGAAAGTTTCCCTGAACAGCTGACGAAAACCAAAGCAGGGCGCAACTCTTGCTCCCATCAGACACTAAGCTCAGGTTTAGCTAGTAAAGTAATTCTTAAGAGTGAAGAGCTGGAATTGTTGGCATCAGGACGAAGCTATAGCTTTAAATTTGCACTCTGAGCGAATTCGCCTCACTTTGCCACCTTCGTTAACTAGGTTTAAGCGAGGCTCAACTGCTGACTCATAAACCAACTATCATTGTTGTCGCTTTCGTTTTTTGTTCTCAATAGCAATAAGTGCACTACTACTAACTGCTCAGGCATTTCTTGTTCTTCAAAAACTCTTGAGATTCTTCAATATGCTTAAATGAAGTATGAGTATAAAATAATAGAAATATTCAAATCAACAGATCAATTAAGTAGTTATCAAGGGAGCGCTTGCAAAGCGAACAACTTTGAGGTTTGTGATCTAGATTCTTACTGCTCATTGTGACTCTCCCAATGCTATCCACCCCCTCCAACACTTAGTACAGAGCATCAATAAAACATTTGTTGCTAAGGCGGTGCACTTTTAGTAGCAACAGTTGTCTATAGTGAGCTATATTCTTAGACTCTTAGTAGTCCCCGAAACACCCTCTCGATTGCAACAACTGCAGCCAGTTGATGGCCTGCAACTCGCTCGGACGCTTGTCAAGCGTGTAGCCTCAATTTATGGCCGGGCTTGCAGGGTATCTGCGTGTGTCAATCTGCGTGGCATGCCACACATCAAATGCCACATTCTTTGTGCGCTTTATGCACTCGCACACAAAACGCAACTGCGAAACACTCGCAGTTTGTCATACAATCAGCTGGCCGGATCGCTGCATTAAATTCTTTGCCAGCCGAGTTGCATGCAGCGCCGTGTTGCGCCTCCAACTCAATTACAATGCGAACGGCGGTGGCTCGATTCAAATTTGTTGTTGTTGTTGTTGTTGCTGGCTGCCGTTGAGCAGTCAAATGTCGTCTCGATAAAAGTAGAGTCGATAATAATGTGAGCAGCTGGCAGCTGGCATAAATTTTGTTCTAGCCATGTTGGCTGTCAGAGCTGGCCCGAAACGCAAGTCCAACCACCCACCCGTTGCCTGCTCGCTCGAGCTGCGACTGCGGCTGAGACTGTTCTGGCTTCCCCTTGCAACTCCCTCGCTTGTGCTGCCACCTGACAGGCGGCAAAGCGGCAAGCGGCAAGCGGCAACGCGGCAGCGAAGCAAGCACGAGCCGCCTTTCATATGGGGCAGCTACATGGCTGTGTTCGTTGCTCCACCACCGGCATGATTTCAACATGAATTCCGATTTTCACCTAACGGTTCTTGCTTGGCCTTTCCATACCCTATTTTCAAGCGGCAATGATCGACTCGTTAATCACTTCGCGCTACTCACAAAAACAATTGCTTAACTCAAATTCAAAATGCAGAATTGAAAGCCTCAAGAATGGGAATTGAAATCGTGGAGTCTTTAATTGAAATTGCGTAAGTAAATTGCATAAATTATCTTTCTCAATTTGCTATTCAGACGAATTCAATGCTCTTTGCAAGCTGCGGCAACATACAAATAAATTATTGCAAAAATACGTAAATTATTCATTTTGAAAATGGGAATTTAAATAACAATTCTACACACACGCAGCGCATACTTAAAAATGCTCTGTCGGAGAGACAAGTATATTTCAAAATTATGTAAATTGTGCTTTTGAAGTTGTGCTTAAAATAATTGCGCTTTCAAATTTCTTGCTGAGTAGAATTATTCCCACATGGCGCATACTTAATAAAGTGCTTGGCGTTGAGCAAGTGAAAAAGTTCAAATATTTCAAGTATGTGTTGCAAAAGATCGTGTTTAATAACCATGACAAATAGCTGTCTTTGTGGCAGCAGCCAAAAAAAAAGGGTATCTAAAATGCTTGAGCGACAGTTGCCATTGTTGTTCAAGTTGTTGTTTAAGTCGTCGTCGTCGTCGGTGTTGTTGTTGTTGTTGTTCGCCAGCCTGGATATTGCATATTGGCACCCGCTGGTTGTGCTTTGTTTCTTGCTGGTTTTGTTTTGCGCCTAGCAAAACGGAACATAATGAGTTTGTTAAGTGTAATTGGCAATCGCCCGGCTACGTTTCGGGTTTGGTTGCGGGCCCGGCCCGACTTAGCTACTCCTACTTGAACCTACTGTCTTGGAGTGCGCGCTGTGTGCGGTTTGATGATTTTCACTTCGATAGCGATAGTAATAGTTGCCGGCGAAAATGGGTCAAACAGATTTGGGCTTTTGTGGCAGCGATATGTCGTGTATTAAGTATAAATTACTTTATTATTTATTTGAACAGCTCGCCGCTGCTCTCGCTGCTGTTGTTGCTGCCGCCGGCCGCCAGAGGCCGCTTGCGCCGCACGTTTTATCTAGCTCTCTCTCTTTCTTCTGCCGATTATCAATGGAGTCGAGTTGAGCTCGGCTAATTTGCGAAATTGCGCCTGCTTGCCCCCGCCAGACATTAACGAATTCGACGAATGCGACTCCAAGTCAGCGCTGTGCGCCATATCAATCGCATCGACAAACATAACTTACGCCAGCAACAAGACACGATTGCTCGGCGATCCAATTTGCGACAACACAACTGCAGACTTATCGCGAGCCTGATATCAGCGATAGCTGTAATAAGTTTCGCTGTTAATTTAGACATTCGTATTGTTTATCACAGCTGCAGCTTGGAGTATATGAAACAAGAATTGGCAGCTAAGAAGTGCACAAGAAGGAGATCAAACTTGATTGATCGACTCAAGCGCTTTTGAAGAACTCTCAAGTCGTTTATTTAACAAAATCGCCATATTTCACATTAATCAACATTTGGCACAGCCCAAAAGAGGGAAGAGGGACTTATGAGGGGCCGTTAAGGAAGCGAGCGCCATAAAGTAAAAGTATTTAAACAATGCGAAATTGGGCGATTAAGATACATGAATGCGTGTACGATTATTAATTATGATTGGAATTGCACATAAATTATTCATTATGCACAGCGAATGAATGAACGGTGTGAATGGCTAAAAGCAACAGTTATAAAGCAGCCAGCAAACGGCAAAGCATAAAAGACGATGGCGATAGCGACAGCTAAAACGAAAACGAAAGCAAAGACAACAAGCAACAGCAAAACAAAATAGAATAATTATAAATTATGATCGTTACAATTTGTGTTGTTGTGCAAAATAATAAACACAAAAGACAAGCGCTCGCGGCGCCCAACAACCAAACACAAGCAACAACAACTGCAGCCATCAGCCAGCGAAAACAACGAGAACAACAACGACGACAACAAAAACAAACAGTCTCGAGTGTTGGGCAGACGAACACAAATCGCGCAACACTTTCATCAAGTGAGTGTGTGCTCATCAATCATTCATTCACTCATTCAATCCGGCAGCAGCTGAAAAACAAAAAACGAAAGCAAACTGCGAAAACTTCAGAAAGTCACGAAACGAGCGCTAACGGCATTTCGTTCCAATGATGTTGATGGATGCGATGCCCTAAAGGAAACCACATATCAATTGTCCCCCCAGCGCGAGAGGGCAGAGAGAATGCTGTAATAATTGCCAGATTACACCTTAAACAAACAACTAAGTAGCTAACTAAGTAGCTAAATAATAACTAAATCAGGGTAGCTTCCACAGCTGGCGAAAGTTCTTAGACCTTGGCTGAGAAGACGGAAGAATAAAGCGGCAACAAAGCGAGAAGTTGCTGATGAGTCTAGGTTAGTGTTTGAAATATAGCTAAAGATTGAAATGTGAATGGATGGAGCAACAACTGATCATAAATAAAGAAAGTGGCGATAAAAGTTATGTAGACATTCTAAAAGAAATTTGAGAGTAGGAAATGCTCAAGAGTTGAAAGTTGTGCTAGAAGTTGCTTATGCAATAGACGCGAAAGAAATTAGACAATAAATAAGCAGCTGCAATAGAAATTAGCATGGATGAAGAGAAATGGAAAGGCAATTAAAAAATATTGATATAATTAGCTAGCAGAGCAATAAAGTAGTGGATAACGCAGACAATGGCCACAAAGAGAAATGGAGCAAAATTAGCGGAAGGGATTGCGGAGCACAATGAGCGAGGTCTTAATTGAAACGAGTGTCGAAATGGAGCGACTATTGTAGCGCAACAGCAGTAATAATATCAAATCTGGAAATTAAATTAATAAACGCGACGTAAGTGATAAATACCGACGAATCGCTGAATGAATGGATGGATGGATGGATGGATGGATGGTTGGGTGTTGTTATTATTACAACTGGCTGTCGAACGTTGCATGAATTATGAAAGTGTTAAACAATAAAAGGCGAAAGAAGAAAAGAAATGAAAAGCCAAACAAAGCAACAGATATTTCATAATGACTCGGCTCGGGAGAAAGAGACTCGAAAAAAGTGAAATAAGTGAGCAGAGACTAAAGTGAGGCAAGCCAAATAATTACAGTCATAAAGCGGGCAGAGGTGCGAGTGGCACGGTGTGCGCTGAGCTGAGTACTCGTAACATGATGACCCTGATGGCGATGACGACGACGACGACGACGACGACGGCGCAGGCGGTACAACGGGGCGTATGCGTTAAATTGAGCGCGTCGTGCCCACAGCACAGCAAAGGGGGCCAAAGTGGCGTGCGTGCGTGTGTGTGTGTGTGTGTGGCAGAATGACACTCGCATAAGTGTGTTTAGTCACTCGGCGTTGGCTGACAAGAAAGATTGCACGCCGCGATTGTTGCCAGCGATTTTACATTGTGCCCTTTACACATGACACTTCTTCAATTTGAATTCACGGCTCACAATTCACAACTCGCTGATTATCGGGCTTTGTTCACCGCACCACACCGCACCGGAGCGCGCGGCAATTGCAGTGCGGCGGCTGTGTGGGCGTCAGCCGTGTAATTAACACATTGTTCGCGGCAACAGCAACGACAACGCTGCGGCATCATCAGCCAGCCGGCGCTGTTGCAACACACAGACGCACACGCGGCGTATTAGTAATGCGATCGCATCTAAGTTGGCGTTAAATGGGCGTCCATTACGCTGACGTTGACGTTGCCGTGATGATGATGATGTTGATGATGATACTTGGCCCAGCACTTAGCCCGGCTAACAGTTGGCTCCATAAATAGGCCGACACTGCTACAGTTGAGCGCGCCTATCAAGCGACTCTGCTTTACAGTCGATGCAACATATGGCCATAACATGGGAAATTAATTGAACTTTCAATTGTATAAGCACAAGCGATTGTTGAAAATTCAAACTTGCGCATAATTTGAAGCAAAAAGCAAGGGAAATTAGTGAGCATTGGCAAGATGAAGAGTCAGTCTCTAGAGGCAACTCGCCAAGCGTCTTTGGGAGTGTCGTTGTTGCTGCCACACAAAAAGTGCCACACAGCGAGCGACGACGACAACGACAGCGACAGCGGCAGCGACAACGGCAATGACAAGTGCGACTACGAGTCGCTAATAAGCCGAGGGAAATGTATGAAATTGGCTGGAGTTGCATGCAACCCACACACAGGTTCGCCGTCGTCGATAGTTGTGCGATAAATAGCGACAATAAATCGGCGCATGACTTGATTATGATGCATGCCACATGTAGCACAACACAGCGATAGCCGGCGGCGGCGCGCACAAAAAACGGCCACAGGCGACGCCCCGAAAACGCAGCTTGCAACTCATCAGCAACTTGCCGCAATTTTCCGGCACTTTGTTGGCACTTACAGCAAACGCATGCGTGTTCATTTTTAATGCAACGCTGTGGAGTGTCTCTCTCTGTGTGTGTGTGTGTGTGTGTGTGTGTGTGTGTGTGGTAAGTGCAGCTCATAAATTTCAAAATTCACAATAAATGCAGGCACAATTATCAACAGACGGCACTTTCACCAGGCAACGGTCGCAACAGGTTTGCAACGAGCCTGCAACATAAATTATTGAAATCAATTTGCGACTCTCGCTCTGGCTTCGCATCGGTTGCAGTTGCCGCACTGCGCGTTGCAATTGCAATTGGTAATTACAGTTTGACCTTTGAAGTGGGGCAAGTTGTGCGTAACAGGCAGAAGAGGAAAACATTGACAACAGCTTATATAAAAGGCAATCTAGGTAGGGAATGACATCATTAGTGGCAAGCGCACAAAACAGTTGCATAATTAGCGATCAAAGAATTTATTTAACGAGTGTAACTAAACTTCGATTTTCCAAATTGAGTTTGCACTTTGAGTAGCAAAGATCAAAACGAATTCAATTGGCAGATCAATTGGCAGCGTTGTCGCTAAGTCGTGGAATGTGTTAGGGGCAGGAGCTGCAATTGTTTGAATTGCTGAATCAAAGCTGTAATTATGCAATTTGCATGGTGACCTCAAAAATGTGTAATCAACTGCAACTGGAATCAGACTTGAGGCGAGCCACACACACATACAGTTGTTGAACAATTAGAATAATCGAAATTAATATAGTTTAGCGATCAATCAAGACTTAATTCAACAATTTTGTACCCAATGCCAATTTTAAATATGTGGCGCACTTTAAAGTGACACGTATTAAATGATGATGGGAACTTCTGATTGAAGAACATTGTTGTGCAATGCACAGTTGACAAGTTAAACATATTGAGAAGCATTAAATGATGATGGGAACTTCTGATTGAAGAACATTGTTGTGCAATGCACAGTTGACAAGTTAAACATATTGAGAAGCATATTTGACTGCGATGCTGTTGGAATTAGCAATGCAAGTTGCAATGAAATACATTTCTTGCTGACTTGGCTTTATTTATGATCTCGTTTTCAATTCGCGCTCATGTTTATAAACATAAGTTGTGGCTGTTCTCGGCTCCAGAGCCCGCTTCGATTGATTGTCTGTGTGTGTGTAAACATGTTGCAATTAGCGGCTTTTTATGTTACAATTTAATGACAGTTTTGTTAGTTTGTGTTTCCTTTTTTTCTGTTGTACTTTTTTCGTATTTATTATTATATTCGCATGTGTAGATTTTACTTGTGCAGTTTGCGGCTTGTCATGTTTTCCGCATTGAGGCGCCCAACCTTGAAGTCGAGGCTCCGACTCTGCTGCAACTAACTATCCGACTAACCGATCGACCAACTAACAACACGACATTTATTTAACTTCATTTGCAATTCGTTGCACACACACACACAACATCAACTAGTCAACTTGCAGTTGAGCGGCGAGGTGGACCGTTCAATACCCTGGCAAATTTGCAGTGAGTTCGCAATGGGATTTGTTAAGTAATGGACCCAATGGCAACGTCTAGATTCTAGCCGCGTTGCATGATGCTGCTGGCGATGACTCAGCCAACACGCTGATCCGCCCGTCCGTCTGTCCGCCCGTCCGCCCGTCCGTCCGTCCGCGGGCTGTTCGCTGGTCAGCCGGCCGGCGATGCAAGCGGTCAATGTCATTGAGTGCTTACGAGTACTCGTACGAGTCGCATATATGTAGTATACAGTGCACGAATCTCATTTCAAGACAAACCACTTGCCAAGCACACGCTGCACATTACTCGTAATCGACGATAATAATTGCTGCAAAGATGCTGCTGCCAAGTGCTAAAACAACAACTATCAATTTCGCACACACTACGACGCTAAACACTCGTAGTTTTCGCTGGGTCCACGCCAAAAGTGCATGTTTTATTTCCCTCACTCAATTTTACTACTTTTATTACGATCATGACAAACCATCAATGCTGTACTTTACTTGATTTTCGTGATTTTAGTCTTTAATTTATGTTCTACTTTGCTGTTTGGCGAAGATCGCTTTAACGTATAGTTTTCTGCAACTAAAGGCTAAAAAATATAGTTTCAAATGTGAAAATCGAAAGGTACGAATTTCAAATATTCATTTGCTGAAGTATTAAGCGAGAACGGCAAAGTCAATTCCGAGTGAGGAAAATTCAATTTGCTACACTGTGATTATGTGGTTGTTATTCTTGCTCGGCTGCTGCGGCGTATGAGTGATGCTATAAATTAACTGCGCTACGTTCTATGTTTAGTTGTGCCATTGAGCTGCATATTGATGACAGCGCATGCAAATGCTTAGCTGCACCAACAGCAACAGCAACAGCAACAGCAGCAGCAATGACTCGAACAAAACAAACAGCGAACAACAAATAACAATAACAAGTGGGGTCATTATGTTACTGCTGATTTTCTATGCCATGGTCTGGGACGCCAGCGAGACCCAGCCACCAAATGACACACAAAAATCTTAATAAACCAAACAAATACAATATACTACGCGGCGCGGCAATGGAAATAATGCTCAAGTGTTCACATAATTAAAATTGCATTTCGTTGTTGCTGTGAGAAAATTGCTTAGCAGGCACTGTAGGCACACACAGTAGGTCTCACGACGTATGTACATAAACTATGCTAGTCTTAGGCATTTGACTCATCATCGCAGGCAAGCACATTTCTCATGTCATGTCGGGCGCGCTCCATTTGTCAATTATGAAGGAACCTTGGCAACTCTGGGGCCTGCTCTAGCCGCTGCGGGCTGCCAATTCTTCTGCACAATTCTTCCGCGTTTACAATTGCGTTCGTTTTGTATCTAAATCGAATTAAGTCGATTCGTAGCAAAGCAAATGTGTCTAGGCTTGAGCAACGTGTGTAGCTACATAAGTATGAATAAAGTGCAATTAGTCCGATTTGTGGGTGCGGCACAAAAGCATCTCAGAATGGCTTATTGCCACAGTGAGTTCACGCTGCAGCGAACGCGCAAAACAATAGCGTGTCTAGTTCCCTTTTGCAAAATGACTTGAAGTAGGCTGCACTGTGGTTGGGCTACAATTAGTAGTCGTCATATTGAAGCAATTAATAAAGCGTTGCTTTCAGGTTTCATTAGTGAACAAGCGTCGAGTTTTAGAGGCCTGAGGATAAACGAAGCACACGCCTCTCTCAATTCTGCTATTATTTAAAGTGGTTTCATACTCCAAACTAGCCAACATATGTATAGATGCTTTTTATGGCTTTCAAAGTTAAATATATACTTTTTCAAATGTTATAGAAATGCGAGCAAATTGAGTAGAATGCAAAACACGATGAGCTTGAAAATTAATCGGGAGATGCCATTCAAATTCACTTACATTAGTCGAATATTTTGCAAAGTTCTTTATACTACAAGTCTAGCAAAGAAAGGGTTCTAAATACGCAAACTTTTAATATAAATGTATTACTATTAGAATTAAACTTCAACCTCTAGTTACCCGCATTGAGCAATGTCTGTACAGTCGAAAGCGTTTACTTTGAGCACTCCAAACTTTATACAGTCACACTTCTAACTCTACTCCATTAATTGAATCTGATATGCATCTTTTGTGCATGGCTTTTGGGAGGGGGGCGCAGGAGAGTGGGCAGGGGAAGCCCAACCCAAAAACAAACGGAGAGATATTGTTCAACAATTTTAGACTTGAACTTTAAAGTTCAAAGCGAATAAATGGCATTTAACTTGACCAACAGACGCTCGCCGCTGACTGAGCAGCAACATGAACAACAACAACAACAACAACAACAACAGAGCCGAAAGATGATGCTTTTTTGCAAAATGTCAGCTGCCAGAACAAAAGACTTAAGACACGAACTTTCCGCAAGGACAGCCGACAGAACATTAATATGTTATGTGCGCGCACAAAATCGCAGTAAATCGCAGCCAGATGCTATACATACGCTTGTATTGCAATTGTCGTGTGCTATTTATGCACAGCACACCGCACACAGCACACAGAACATATAGCTATAGTCTGTGGCCGATGTGGCATTCATTTGGAATGCAGGCAGCGAACAGCGTGCTGCAGTCGCGTCTCAAGAATGCCGAATAGGCAGCTGGACGTGGACGTTGAAATGGAACTCGCTGCCAAAGCCGGAGCTGGCAATCATTGCCTAATTTGTCGCCAGCAGGTGACGGGCGATGTCTCACATTGCAGAGCGACTGCGAAGTGTTCTACAGCAGCAGGCACGACGACCAGATACCCAGTGCACAAAACTGTGCAAACGTTAGTGAGTTGTTGTAGGTTCTCTCAGAAGCAGCATTAATACATTGAACTACAGTTAAGATAGCGCTGAATGCTCTAAATATTGTCAGAGTTGCAATGCGTTTGGCGTATTGACTTTGATGTTCTGCTGATGGCACTTATCATCTACTCTTGCAGCTGCCTCACTAGGGGAATTTCATGGTTACAGCGCATGCGATTGCTAGATCGATAGCTAGATGGATGCTTTGATAGATGGCTATCTCTCGGCGCTCTCGAGCTTACAGCTTACGGCGCGCAAGCGATCGACAAGTAAATTAAATAATTTTTGCTCAATGACAGGCATAATTTAGAACGTTTTCTTTTTATGGCAAGCTGCTATTGAAACTGAGACTGAGACTGAACGCGAGTGCAGCGCGCAAAGCGAGTATTTGCTATAGTTTCGATGTTCATTTGCTTTGCCATTGTAATAATGCCTGACCTTTGCCAGCGGCAGCGAGTTATGCCAGAGGTTTTTGTTCCATCTTCACAGATATTGTGTTTGACGTCTCAAATGGTTGTGCTTGGTGATAAATGAGTTTGCTCCGATTTCAATAACATGCGATCGCAATGGCTATAGCTTTGGCTTTAGCATTGGAGTTAATTTCCAAAACACCAATACATCAACACACTATATTTATATATGCATGTGTAAAGACATGTGCTCGCAATTAGCCAATCTTAGCCATGAGACGACGACGCTACTGCTGCTTGGCTGCTCAGCTGCTTCTCTCACCTCGCTTTCAGTTTCAATTTCAATTTCAGTTTCGGTTTCGGTTTCTGTTTCAGTTTCGGCTCGTTCCGTGCTTGGCATTCCAATATTCGTTGCCGAAGCCGCTCTATGTATGTTTTTTGCATAAACAATTCGATTTTATGTACACCTTGTTCATATGCCCGCACTAAACAATCCAGACAGCGCCCATAAATCTTGACGCCTCGCCTGACTCAATTAAATCCACACACAAAGACACACACTCGCACACACTCATGACTTGGAGCTGAGCGGCTTTGCATCGCCGCCTCGATTGATTTATCGAATTATCGAAGTGGGAGTTTTGCTTGTGCCCCTAATGAATGCCATATGCATGCTTGAATATAGTACTTTGTGCTGCAGCTCATATCCGTAAACTGTCGTCGTCGCATGCGCCTCTTTTTGCACCTTTTATGGCATCCACACGTTTCGCATTTGCATGCAAGACTCGCTGACTTCTTTGCCAACAATGTCCATTATTAGCATTCATTTTAATTGAATCGTGGCGATTGTGCTGCCTCCCTAGCTCCCTGCCTCCCTCGCTCTGTACAGACGGCTGTCTTTACATTTTTATGCCCTGACAGAAACCTCATAAATAGCTGCATAAAATGCAGATCAGTTAACTTATTGCCGCGACAATTTGCGTTTCCTTATGATCTAATCTCTGCGACTTGTAACGCCGACCTGAGCCGAGCCCATATATCATTCTCCCCATACGTTCGTTGGAGTGGAAAGCGTTATCGGGCTATCATCGCGTCCACACAACATATTTTAATCGAGGCACATTTGAATAGTTACGATCAAGCCGTCATAAAATTGAAATCAAAACTGCCACAATCAAGCGGTCGCTCGTTAAAGCGTTCAGCAGCAATTTGTTAACTTTAAGCGGCAAACGAATATCAATCAAATGCAGCTCGAATTAATTATGAGCACAAATCTTAAAGGCTGTCCTTTGTCGTTCACAAATCAACATAAGAACTTTTCTATTTATGTTATAGATTTGCAATGATGACAGACAATTCCTGCAAGCAAATTTGTCACAAAGATCGACAAGTATTGCAGAATGATTAGCAATTCTAATAGATGGAACGTTACGCATGAATAGCATCGATCTATGCATTCACTTTTCGGTTTAGTAGTCTAGAGCCGCAAGTTACAGTTGCGCTCGTTATTGGGTTTACGATTGCGAGAACGACGTCTGAGGCGATTGCGATAATGGCAAGAGTTATGCTCAGGCTTGTTACCATTAACGTTAGTCGAGCTACCTGCGCGATGTGGCTGTCATTGAGCGAAGCCATTAGGCTGGCAGTTTGAGGTCTTAAATAGTTGTGCTGGCAATTAGGTGATGAGCCTCGGGAGCGATATGGAAATGGATCCATATCCAACACTATTTCCACTTCCATTTCCGTCACTTGAGATCATCTCGATGGCGTTAATGTTATTGTTATTGCTAATGTGAATGCTGATGTTGATGTTGATGTTAATGTTGATGTTGATGGTAATGCTTGATGCTTAATGGCTGGCAGCCTTTTGAGCTTGGCCATGGCTTAATTGTTGTGCGCTGACTTTGAGTGGCAAGCTCAATGAGCGCACGCTGCACCTGCTGCTGCAGGCTGGTGTTGCACGTTGATAGATACAAGTATTGCGATATTAACGAACCTAGTACACAAATGCGCCATCATCCATAACTGGAGCCATAACCATAACTCAATTTGTTAACATAATTCGCATTGACGGCGACGCGTTGCATGCCACGTTGCGCCAGCCGCTGCTCTGCCGCTGACATTGGCCGCCGCCGTGCCACAACTTGCCGCTTGCCGCTTGCCACTTGCCACTTGCAAAGCTGCAGCGACTCGGCGACTAATTGAACATGACATTTGCCAATAAACAACAATCGTTTAATCTGCAATATTCTGACCTTAAACAGCATCACTTGCTGCCTCGATTCCGACTCCAACTCCAACTCCGACTGCAACTCCGATTCCGATTTCGATTGCAATTTTAATGCTCGCGAAGCTCTACCTTAAGCGCCCCTATCTCGAACGCCGCAGATGTTATAAATTGCCTGGCATTGTCGGCGCGCATTTGCAACCGCGTTGCAACAAGGTCAAGTTGCAACTGCCGCACTGTTCTAGTCGGACATCTGCGCCAAACTTTGGCAACCATTTATCATGGGGTTGGGCACACACACACACACACACACACACACACTCGATTCGAAGGCTTCCACAGATGCGTTCAATTGAGGCGCGGCTCACGACATTTGATATCTGAATTCGGCTTCAGGCAATCTTAAGGTCGCCTCATCATCCCACGCTCAACTCGCAGTCAAGTAGAGCTAATTATTTCAATATGTCTCCTCAATGTGAATCGCTGCGAAACATTTCTGCGTAGTCTACGCTTATTTTCAAGTACAATATTTAATAAAGACAACAAAGTAAAGTGAAGTACTGAAATTTCTCTAAGCAACATGAAATTTAATTAATGAGCTCGGGAAAATTTAAGTCTGATTGCAGCTACTTGGCATTGCAAATTAGAATTCTTCAGCCATCATGAACTTGAAATAATCTAAATAAAATATATGTTCTCTACTAATCTACATTTATTTAAATAGAATATTTTATAAAGTAAATAAATGATTGACATTTCTATATGGAAATTTAACTGTTGAGTTAGAGAAGAAAACTCAAATCTAATTGTGACTACTTGAAAAAATTCCAATGTTATCTAAACAAAATATATACATTTATAATATATGTATTCTCTGCTACGCGCATTGAAGTCGCCATTTTAGAGGCTTATAATAATGTGTTTTACAACCTTTATAAAAGCGGATAAATTAGTGGAATTAACTTGAGCGCGAATCATAAAAGAACCGTGGAACTTAATTGTCTGGCGCGACTTTCGCTTAATGGACTCAAGAGCTCATTTCGTGCTCGGCTTGTATAATTATAAGCACGCTAAAATGTAGTATTATTTGTCTTAAGAAGGTTCTCAGCTAATTGGAGCACCGCGACTCTTCGAGGGCCCGACTGTGGCAGCAACACATTAGAAGACTAGTCCAACTGAAGCGGCAGCTATTAGAATTTATAAATATAATAAATGACAGACACAGACAATCGCTGCCATTCCGATTGTGTCTCACTTAGTCGCTTTATTTATTATACAATACTAGTATTCTACGCTTTTTCTCTCTCCTCTCTTGCGTCTGTCTATTTTGTATTATGTTCTTTTTTTTTTTTGCAATAATAGCATTTAAATGGCTCTTTTAAAGATTATTTATGAGTGCTCTAACTGTTGCATGACATAAATGTGTGGCTGTCGTCGCCGCTGCTGCTCCGCTTGTCGCTGTTGTTGTTGTCGTTGTCGTTGTTGTTGTTGACTTGGCTTTGCACGCATATGACCCTCAGGTCTTCCATGAGTAAAGTCATGAACATGACTCGCCAGGAGACAGCAGACAGACGCAGGCAGACTTGGCAGTTGTGCTCGTAATATGCATGCACATCGTTAGACTAGGGCAGCCAGTTGCGTATGCCACTTGAAGCTACCCTATGAAGTGGGCAGACAAAGCACACCCTGCGTGCCGAGTACAGGGTATTGCCACGTTTGATTGCTGGCAGTTTTGCTTTGTTTTTGTTGATCATAATAATAGTAGTAATAAGTTTTCATATCGTCATAATTCTTGAGAATTCTTTTTTTATTATAAAACATTTGTTTTTGTTGCTGCTGCTCGTTGTGTTGCTTTTTGTTTTCTCATCGTTATGTCTAATTAAAGTTGCGCCTTTGTCTCTCGCCTGCCTCGCGACTCTTGTGCAGTGTGCTCGAGTGGGTTGTGTGTGTGTGTGTGGCGTGTGGCGTGTGGCGTGTGGAGTGTGGCAAGCGGCGCGGTGAGCTGAAGTGGGTGGTGGATGGCAGCGTCGTGTATGCTCTTTAGCACCCCCTAACAAGTCAGAGTAGTTTCTTATACACATTGTTGCTGCTGCCGTTGCTGTCGTATTTATATCGTCATCGTTTGGCAGCAACAGCGCAAAAATTAAAAGAAATAATTATATATAATGTTGACTGGCCAAGGACGCGCTAGTTAGTTGCGTTGCGTTTTGCTATCGAGGTTTTTTTCTTCTTTTTTATTTTGTTTGCTTTGTTTCTGTTCTCTATGCAACGACTCACCGTCTGACTGACTGACTGACTGACTGACTGACTGACTGACTCTCTCAATCTTCCATCGTCTGTAGCATGGCTCAATGATCATTGTGCAGTCAGAGATTCGCGCTTCGCTGGGCTGCAAGTCGTGTCTATGTGTTTGCGAGCAGTTCTAATGGCTTGTGAAATGCAGCGCGCTCCGATTGACTAGTTGCTGTCATTCACCCACTCACTCACTCACTCACTCAGTCGCTCAATATGTAATTACAATAAAAGCAAACACAGCGAAGCAAGTGCGCAGCCAGCAACTTGCAACAAGGAATCGTCAAATTGGCTGAGTTCAATAAGCAACACTAATGATTTCTCAATTTCTTGCATATAAGTATCGTCTTATGCTTTACATTTGCCTCAACTCATATCGTGCACATAGAATATAGAAAGCTCCACTGGAGCTGCAACAATATTTAATGTTGGCGGCGATTTCTACAGCCAAAAGCTGCTTGAAATTGAAAGCAAAATAACAATTCGCTGGCTTCAACAATTGTGTATAATTGTATAAATTGAAGAAATGGAATTATAGCGAATCGAACGAAAATTCATTATAATACCCGTACTTAAGTTCCAAATAATTGCATTCAAACACACACAATATGCAAAAAGCCGAAAAAAAAAGAGAAGCAGAAATATCAAAAGCAATTTTGGATTTGATTAACGATGCGGCTTTTGTTGTGGGGCGTTTATAGATCGCCAATCATTGATCATAGATCACGGCGCATTTATTTCTGTCTGCCATCGGATCGCATAACTTGCGATACTCGATCGCTGATCGTCGATCGTTATCGATCGGCGGACCCTTTCAAAATATTTACACAAGGGCGTGCGTGCAAATTTCTGTGGCACTCTGCGAGCGCTCTGGGGCATTGGCGAAGTGAAATGAGTTGGCCGCAGCTGGCAGTTAATTGGCTAATAAGTCGTCTGTTTGCCACTTTGACGTATGCGTGATATTTGCGTTTTGCCGCCCGTGCAATTAAATGTCGCCTGCGAGCGTCGCCGCCCGCTCCCTGCCCCTGTCCCTCACTGCTGCTCCACATCGAGTCGGTCGCATTTAGCTGAGTCAGCCGCACGGCCCCCAAACACGTTTACACAGCGAGCCTGGAACTGGGGCCATGGCACGTTCGAGTATTTTCATTTCGTATTATGGCCAAAGTTTGGCTTCATTTTTGTCTGTATTTTGTATGTGTGCGACTTGGCGTCGTTTCGTTTTTTTGGCCAACAAGGTGAAGGTTAGCGAACTGTCGCCAAAATGCAACACACGACGCCGCTAGCTATCGCGACTTGGGCCGCATTTGGGGCACGTTTCGTGGGGCACTTCGGGCACTCAGCGGCTCCATAAAAATGCAAATCACATTTCGAACTTGGCGCTGCGAAAAGTTCACACAGCAGCGCTGCGTTGCCTAAATACCAAATACGCTATAGACAGACACACATAGACAACTGCTGAATGCATCCATAGCATTTGTATTTGCAATTCGCTGTTGGTCGTGTTCCGCTTTGTTGCCAGTTGCTGCTGCAGTTTGTTGCAAACAACAGAGCAATTAGATCTGCGAGTGCTCCCCCAAAATATTGACAGCAATCGTGGGATGCTTTATGCTTAGAATATGCACAAACAGTATTCAAAATAATTGCGTTTTAATATTAATTTGAAGGCTTTTGAAATTGGCATCAATAATAATTTTAATATCAATTTGATTTCAATTAAAACTTTCAGCATTTCTTCAAGAGTCTCTAACAAAATAACTCGCAAAAATAAGAGCTTGCTAGTAATACCCAAATTACTTTGTGAGCTGTAATAAAAGTGTGTAGAGATGTCTGACAGAAGTTGGTCAATCAAACGTGCGATCGAGGGGCAAACTAATGATGATGTTATATGGCAGGCACAGCGCTAGCTGGATACAGTTTAATCAGAGTGGCGAGCACTCTTCACGCCAACGCGATCGAGGGCCAAGGGGAGCCGCGTAGGGACAGCGGCAAGCCCAAATTGCTTGGCAATTGAAGAGCCGAGAGTAAAATTAAATTGAAGCCGAAGCTGAAGCTGAAGCTGGCAGCTGCCGCCGTTTTGAAGTGGCAAAACCCCAATCACAATTATGCATGACAGTCGAGCGGCAATGCAAACAACGCGCGTTGTTTTTGGGTTGTCGGTTGTTTGGTTGTTTGGTTGTTTGGCTATTGGTTGTCGGTTGTCGGTTGTTTCAGTTGTCCGTTGTTTGGCTCTTGGTTTGCTCGTCTTGCTCAACTCCAGCGTTTTTTTTCTTCGGCTCATCTTTTCGTCAGCTCTAAGCGATTGACTGACTGATTGATTTTCGTGGGGGGGGGGGGGATTACAACATGACCTAACTGATCATTATGATCATAACGCAATTTGCATGTGTCCATCTCACTTACAGTCCTCTCCCTCTCTCTCTCACACACTCCTACTGCCTGTGATTGATGGCGCTGGGCAACGGTGCGTGGCCAAAGAGCCAAATGGCCAAATGGCCAAATGGTCAAATGGCCAACGGGGCCCTGCACACGGTGCGCAATTACAGCAGAAGACAAGACGATATTTTCACTGCGAGAGCACAAAATGAAGACATCATTAAGCATTAATTTGGCTATTGCCACACTTCGATTTGTATAACAAATTGCACAAACACACCGATACACACACGGACGCACATGCTACGCTCAATCGTAAATCTTAATCCAACTGCTTGAGCAATTAATCAAAGTTCACTGCCAGAGAAATGACAAACATTGCCAAGCGATGCTCAGCTTTGAATACTCTCCATTTCCCTCCCAGCTGCTGAGCTTCAAATAAAAGCTAATGTTGAGTTATATTTATCAAGATTATCAAGCAGCTAACAAAAATTAATTCATTTCAGTTTCATTTGCAACAGGAAACAGAATTATAAAATGAAGTGAAACTTTCAGTCTTCGACAACAATTTGTAAATTTTTTGAAGAAGATAGCTAAAGAAAAGATTTAGGTAAAATAGGATATAAGAATTCTAATATAAATTGCTAATAACACATGATACTTTCAGGCTTATTCTATAGCGGCAACAATTTCTACTCATTTGAAGAAGCTAGCTAAGGAATAACTTTAGATACAACAGTTATATAGTACAGTACAACAGTATTAAAGTTAAGCGAATGATACTTTCAGACTTAGGCAAATAATTTGTGCTCTTTTGAAAAAGCTCTAGAAGAACTTGAGGGACAAAAGGAAATAAGAATTCTAATATAAATTGCTAAGTATGCAAAAAATGAAGAATAGTTAATACTATGATATGTTCAGACTTTGGCAACAATTTGTACTTTTTTGAAGAAGCTTGCTAAAGAAGAATTTTAGGCACAAAAGGGAACAGATTTCTAATATAAATTGCTAAGAATAACTTTGGCTAATAGTTAATATTGCCGCAACAATTTTCACTTTTTTGAAGAAGCTAGCTAAAAAAGAACTTTAGTTACCAAAGGAAATAAGAATAATAATACAAATTGCTAAGAGTAACTTTGGCTAACAGTTAAACGTGTGATACCTTCAGACTTAGGAGTCTCACTGCGAGTTAAACAGAGATATTTGAACTAGAGTTGTATAAGCACTGGCTTAGGGCACTTGGGAGACTTAAGGCTAATAATAACTGTCCCAAGTGGCAATCGCGCTGACAATCAGGCCAATTAAGTGAACCAGCAGAGCCACTAACCTTTTGTGCAGGGTATATCTATAACAGTTTGGCCTGCGATTAGCCAACAACACTCTGCACAGCATGTCGCACATTCGCGTTAATTTATTTCGTGTGGGGGCAAGAAAATGCGGAGTGCGGAGTGAAAGACGGCGGCGGCGGCGAGGGGGCATTCGAAATTAATTTCATTATGTGCCAGAAAATTTCAAATGCGCCGCGTTCGGGTCATGATTTTGATTAATTTACCAGTTGGCACTTTCGCCCAATGTGGATCAAAATCAATTTGCCGATTTTTAATTAGCTAATTATGCGCGTTGCCTGCTCGCTTATGTAAGGCCACGACAGACGTCTTGGCCGCTTTTAATACTCCATCTCGATCTCGATCTCGATTTGGTTGCCGATCTGTGCAACGATGCGTTTTATAGATCGACACATTTGCATATGCCGCCTGGACTCCTAGAGATGGCTGCGTGACCGCTTGCAAAACCGCCAATTCGCTAGCCAATTTAGCTAGCCCATATTGCTCTATTTCCATTGCAATCAAATAACATATCTATGTCTAAAAGTAGGGGCAACCTTGTGACGTGTGCTGAGCTCTTTCGACTGAACAGAATTGAAGGTTTACAGCCCAATTTCAGCGCAACAAATTGATTTGTTGTCTGCACTAATTTTGTAACACCACTAGTTACATTTCGGGCACTCGACCAGTTAAAGCGGCTTAATCCGTAAAGCCAGCAAATTGCCTTGAATCGAATCAAAATACGCCCCTCGATAATGTAACTTTGTAACTTCACTAGCTTAGTGCTCGTGCGTGCTCTAGGCACGACTCACGCTCATCTCTAGGCCACACACTTGCCATTAGCCGTAACTGTATCTCTATCTGTATCTGCGTCTTATCGTATCGCCATCGCCATCTGTGTGTGTGGTTGTGTGTGTGTGAATCGAACTGAAATGAATGATTGTGCGTTGTCGCTACCGTTTGGCGACGCTATTTGTCTCTGGTCGATTACCCAATTCCAATTGCTTTAGATCAATGATTGATGGTCAAACGGTCGAGCAAGGCGGCATTTCTTTTCAATTTCGAATTCAATTTTTATTTGGATTTCAATTTCAATTTCGAATGCCGAGCTGATTTCAGATTTCAGATTTCTGATATTTGTGCGTTTGTTGTTTTAGTTTCCCAATCGCGCTCGAATAACGAAACCTTTAATAAAATCAACTTGCACATAAACTGTGTATAATTACAGTCTCGGTTTGTCAGTTCAGTTTGTCGGTCGGTCGGTCGGTCGGGCGGTCAAGTTGCCACAGTTCGCTGCTTTTAAAGGTTAAAACTCAGCATTTAAATTTAAGAGCCGTTAAACAATAATAACAGCAACAGCAACGGCAACGGCAACAGCAACAACCACACGTACATTGACAACAATAACAATAACAACAATTAACCAAATTGCGCTTTGTTCCAATTTTAAGCTCTTTTTCTGGCCCCTTTTTCTCTCTGCTCACGTTGTTGTTTCGGCTTTTTTTCTTCGTCGGCCTAAGTTTGCACTCCACACGTTGCAGTCACAGTCGCAGTTGGAGTCGGAGTCGGAGTCGGAGTCGCCTAGCTGCCTCTTAGCCTTTTGGCCCGTTTCAATCGGTTTTG
Source organism: Drosophila rubida (assembly GCA_035046165.1). Lineage (NCBI taxonomy): Eukaryota > Metazoa > Arthropoda > Insecta > Diptera > Drosophilidae > Drosophila > Drosophila rubida. Next base: position 16,872,755 of record JAWNOF010000023.1, on the reverse strand, counting down.
GCCAAAGTTCAAATCGTTTACGGCCAACAACAACAACAGCAAGCGGCTAAACAATAATGACGATGATTTCACGGCATTGCACACAAAACGCGCCGCAGGTAGTTCAACAATTGCAAATACAATCCACTTGTATTTATCTATCAACTATTTATACTTTTACAATGCACGCCCGATAGCAGCAGCATTGATCGAGGTAAAGATCTTGACTCGTCGAATTCCCTTAAACTATAGAATGAATACTCTTAAATTTAGCAAGAAAAATAACATTGAAAGAAATTTAAAATAAATAAGAAAGTACATTTGTTGTACAAATATATTAACAATAAGAGTAGAATGAACTGAGTAGAGATCGAATACACTTGGAAAAAAAGTTGATGTCCCACACAATGGAGTGAATGCATCTCTCTGCATACTCTAAACAAAATAGATAACCAGAGCAATATGTGAATAAACTTAAAATAATTGAATAAAAAACGACATTTGTTGTGCAAGATATTAACAATAAGAGTAGAACAAACTAAGTAGATAAGTTATGATAAGTAGATAGAAGTTATGCATCTATCTGTATACTCTAATATTTAGCAAACTTAAAATAATTAAATAAAAAATTGAATTTGTTCGCAAAGTATATTTATAAGAAGATTAGAATAAGCTGAATAGAAAGTTTATTGGAAGAGAATTGATTTATGCAACTCTCTTTGTAATCTACACAACAGTTAGCACGAAAAAGAACAACAAACAAAAATAATTAAATAAAAATTTGCAAATGTTACCCATTGCATATTTAAAACACTAAAAGCATGAACTAAGTGGAGATAGAATAAAATACAATTCATAGCATATACGATTGGAAAATTAAGGATAACAATTGTTGCTTACAAATTGTTCGATATTAATGGAAATAATTTAAAATACAGATTGAGAACTAGATACGAAATTGTGGTAAAGGATGAGCAATGAAATAATTTGCTAAACGTTGGCAAAATTGCAATTAAATATATATCTGATGAAACGAGCAAAAAACCGAACTGAAAACGTGGTCATTGCTAGTTTGAATGGTTGGCAAACTACTTAAATGAAAAGGTCAGGAAATAATCAATAATAGTAATCAGGGAATAACACTTGGAGGTAGTTGCGGTATCCTGAGAGCATATCTAAGATACTCGCTTGTTGTGCGCAGTCATTAATTCATTAATTTGATTATGACATTGTCGCGACTGGCGATCACTGTCTCAATTGCACAGCGCAAGCAGCGCACACAGACAGCCGAAGATGCAGAGATATGAATGCGAACATGGGTATGAATGTGGGCACGAATACTCGTATAATGAATAAGACGGGTAGCCGCAGCATAACGGTAATGAAGCCCAAAGCAGATCTCCCGCCGATTGAAGCGCAATGCGCATGCAACGCCTTCTGCGGCTTTTGCGATTGCGCTATGGATTTGTGTATCTTTTCATTTGCGTTTTTTTTTTTCTCTTTTTATATGTATGTTGCACACATCTTCAGCGTGTATTTGTGTGTGTGTGTGTGTTTGTATTATTTTCATGCGCTCATTAAATTTCATTCATTGTGCAAATGAATGGCAATTGTTTGCTTACAATTTTACGGCTCGTTTCTTACTTGCGATTCGATTCGATTCGTTTCGTTTCTTTTTTCGACTTTTGAATCTCGAATCGGGGGCGTCACTTGACAATATCATTGAGCGGTGTGCACAGTTAATAGGTCAGTTTAGCAGCTATGGGAAATATGCGCAATTCACAAGCGGGTATTCACTCATTTCAAGAGGTTGCTCATGCGATTATTCACTCACTATCTAATGAGGTCTTCAAGCTGCGCTCGAGTCACGGAGTTGCGAGTGAGTTGCAACAGCCGATAGTGTGTGCTGCATACAATTCCAATACCCTATAGATGCACAACAGAGCGGCGTGTCCCTTACAATGCTTTTGAAAGAAATTAATTGAGCGTAAACAAAGTGTTTTGCAATGGAAAACAATGCGGGCGAAAGCACAGGAAAATGGGCGAGAAAAGCAGCGCTTATAAGGTGCAGAAGCGAAGTGAAAGAAAAAGTTCAAAATAGAAAGAAAGAGCTTCAATATTAGTGAAAGAAAAAGACAAGTCAGAGTTGGGCAAAGGTGTGAAAATTTGTGCAGCAAAACTAGCTAATAAATTACTCTTGACAGTTCAAGCAGCATGCCCGCTTCGGTGTCTTGCACTGGGTATCGAGTGAAAAAGTTGGCCTGTGTCATCAGCCTTAAGGGGCCAACTGGGCAATGGGCCAAATGGGTCTGGGATCGCGGCTCGGATCGCGGCTACAACTACAACTACAACTGTGACTGTGACATAATGACACAGAGGTGGCGCTGGAGACAATAGAGGGTGGCATGTGGCAAGTGGAAGCTGAGAGAAAACCGATGCCACAAAAGAAATGAAATTGCCAAGAGTCAACAGCAACAAGAAGAGCTACAACAACACGGAAGCTTGTGGATAGCGGTTGCTCGGGCAGATGGGGCACACAAATGGTTTTTTGTCTCTTCGCTGTTGGCTGTGGCAGATGTCGTAAGTGGCAAGCTGGGAAACTGCGAGCGCTTTGCATTCGACTTACTTACAACTTGTAGCGCTCTTGCTGCCCCTCTCTGATTAATTAGTTGGCAGTTTTTATCATCTGCTTTCTTCTACGCTCGCTTTCCGTCTTACAAATTGGCAGACACGTCTGCTGCTTGTAGCTCGGTAATTGGAAGCGCTGCGACGCGACGCGATGCGATGCGAGACTCTCTGTCTGACTTTGCACCTATTTGAGGCACGGCGCCGCACCGCGGAAATTATATAAGCATGCGCTAATTAGGGGCGTGGGAATGCTAATCACATGTGATTTGATGCCAACACAAGACTCGCTCACAAAAGATCTTCACGATACCAGCTGAGCCTCAGTATCGCATTTCAGCTGCACAGCACTTAAGTCGTTGAGTTCGCAGTGATCGAATGTAATACGATCGATCTAACATATCACAACAGATATCAAATGTCATATGAATAACTGCAGCTATTTTAAAACGTTTTAATTAAAACAAAACACTTCAGCTGAAGCTAGTCTTTTATCTCTTAACAAAAGATAGTTTTATAGTAACAAATGCAAGTTTCTTCCTCAATCCGAATAACAGATTGTGGCAGAGGATGCTTTCAGCAGATACTTTCTCAAAAGATACTTATAGCTTTAAAGTAACTAATGCAAGCTTCTCCCACAATTCGAATAATAGATTCTGACACACGATGCTTTCAGCAGATACTTTCTCAAAAGATACTTATAGTTATACATCAACAAATGCAAGCTTCTCCCACAATTTTTTTTGGCACAGGAAGATCAAAAACTATTAATTCCTGTATTTACATTCTCAGCAGATACTTTCTCAAATAGTTTTATAGTAACAAATGCAAGCTTCTTCCTCAATTTGATTAATAGATTGTAGCAAAGGAATTGATTTACATTCTCAACAGCAATTGCTCAAATTTCCATCTCTCAAGATTGCATTAGTTATCATTTCCATTCTATCAACTTTATTTCATCTACACAATAATAATTTTCTTGCATTCAGCTGCAACTTTAATCGCTCTTTCTTTTTCCCCCAGCTCACTTCTAACGCTCCAGTGCAGAAACGCAGTCTTGAGATACTTTTGCCGAGGCGAATTCAGCCTTGCCAAAGATAGAGCGAGAGTCGGAGCCAACGACGACAGAGTTTGGCTTTCATTTGCTCCAGTTTGTTGTTGCTGGTCGTTTTTTTGGTCGTGGTCAGTTGGAGTAGTTTACAATGAACTTGTAAGCATCGAATTAACATAAAGACTAAACGATACGTAATCCAATTATGAGCAAAAGGTTGCTGCTCGCTCTGCTCTTGGCCGACATCATTATTATGCGGTGAGACTTGACACGCCCACCAGCCCACCAGCCACAACATTGCGCGCTTTGGCAAAGTGAAAGCGATGCCACAAATCAAAAGCTATCAACGGCAGCAGCAACAGTTCAGCTGCCCCAGCGACCGGTTCCTGTTGACGCTAATGTTGCTGTCGCCGCTGCTGTTGTCGTTGTAGCCTGTACCCCATGAGCCAGAAGAGTAGGATAACTTTATGACAATCGAAGACATTTTGAATAATTGCACCAAACTTATTTAACACAAAGATGCTGCAACTATTTGCAATGTGTAAGTGAAATAATAATAGCAGCAATGATAGTCTAAGATTTCTGCATAGCTGATAAATGGGCAAATTTAAGAGCTGCAAATTATGCTTGAAGAAAAATAACAGTATTTTTGCAAAGTGCATAAAATACAAAACGAAACCAGCAGCACTTTAATAAGAAACACACAATTTGTTGCCTCAGAAAATGTTGTAAAATTCCCAAATTTAGACTAAATAAAATGCTTAAAAACTGAATTGAAATAAGCGTTATAGTCGAATTATGAATGAGTATATAAGATTTGAAAAATTCGCAAAAATGGTTGTAGTCAAACTATACAATATTCTCTATGGGCCAAGAACTTTTATGCTAACATTTTCTTGACACAAATTACACTCTTTAAAGTTTCATATATATTTAGTAGAGCATTTGGCAGTCGAGCACGCTCGGCTGACGCATTGACGAGCTGGCACATGATGTGCGAGAGTGTGTGGCAACTGAGTTGTCACTTTCGCCGCCCGGATATGCAACTTACCGTTAGCTGAAGCCGCTTCCTGTTTGACAGCAGTCGCCGGCGGCTTGGCCGCGCTCAGCTGACACGAGCAGCTGACGAGCAGCGACAGCAGCAGGATGCCCGCTGCGCCGAGCAACTGCATCCGTTGTTGTCCTGTTGCCATCGCGAACACGCTGCAGATCTTGCTGCTGCTCGTCGTCGTCGTTGTTGTTGTTCTTGTTGTTGTTGTTGATGATGTTGTTGTTGTTGTAGTTGCTGTTGATCGTGGTTGCAACTGCTGGCAATTCGAGTTGCGCTTTCTTTTCGCTTATTATTATAATTTTTCGTTGTTATTTTTGTGATTTTTGGGAGATTTTTGTGTAGTGCTGTTGATGCTGTTATTGCTGCGGCAGCTGCATTTCACTTTCATGTCGAACAGAAAAACAACAAAAAACAAAAATAAGTTGATAAACAGGCAAAAATGTTGAGCGACAACAACGGCGACAGCGACAACGGCGACAACGGCGACAACGCAAGTGAAATTTCACTTTCGTGCATTCAAGTGGACTCGCCAGTTATTGCAACACCAACAACTGTTGCTGCTGCTGCTGCTGCTGGTGCAACAGCAACTGTTGCTGCGGCTGCGGCTGCGGCAAGTGAATTGTGTGCTGGGGTCACGCACTCCAGTCGCTGCCAGTTGTTGTTGCCGTCGCCAGTTGTTGTTGCTGCTGGCGATTATCGGCAGCGCGTAGTGGCCATAAAAATAAAATGTATTTTGTTAAGCGTTTTAAGCAGCAGCCACAACAACAGTCTCCAGTTGCAGCAGCTGCTGCTGCTGCTGCTGCTGTTGCTGCCACATGCCACCAACATGCAAAGCGCTGCACAATACATTTTTTGCACACATTTTTATAGTTTTTCTGCATTTTTGCTCCTATTTTTTTCTATGTTTTTTGCAGACATTTTTTTTTTTTGTATTAGGAAACGCTTGAAAATTATGCTTTTTGGCCATTTGCTTGTTATTTTTATGCAGTGTCGTGATTGTTCTTTAAGTATTGCAATTAATTTTTATAGTTATTCGCCTCTTTTTCTTGTTTTACAGTCTTTTTCTATATCTTTTTTAAAATTTGTTGGCAGGAAACTCTTGAAAATTGCGCTATTTTTATTTTTGTTATTATTGCCATTCAAGTGCTGTTATTGTTTTTCAAGCATTGTAATTAATTTGCATTTTGTTATAATTATTAATAACACTCGACGTTGTTGTTGTTGTTGCTGTTGCTGCTTTTGGCTTATTTTTCTTTTGTTTTTATAATTTGTTGAAGCACTTTTCGTTTCATAACGCGGAAATGCCGCCCAATCAACTAAAAAACACTTGAAAAAATACAAAACAAAAACCAAAGTAATTTATAGTTTTAAACGTGTGCGTGTGTCTGTGTGTGGTGTCCAGCGAAATTGTTATTGTTTGCTGCTGGACGGCGAAAAACGTAACGCGGCGAAAAACGCGCTTAATTGCAGGATGTGCCGCGAACTGCGTCTTGGACTTCCGCACGCACACGCACACGCACTCTCTGAGACACACAGGCAGCACAGGCTTACAGAGTTGTCGATGTTGTTGTCGCTCGCAAGGGGGAGGAAGGTAGAGGGGGTGAAATTCGCTGCAAGGCGTGTGTGTGTGTGTGTGTGTGTGTTGGGCGATTTACAGCGAAAGAGACGACAGAGACTTGAACCCACGGAATTCGTTTGTCGTAACGCGACGAAATCAGCCAAGCGCTCGCTGCGAACGCCGTCAACTGTCTGAGCTGCGCGCAGGCGCCGTCGAAAGCTTTTAAAGCAGCGCTGTAATTGCGCCGCCAAACGCAAAGAGAGCGCGAGCTCAAGCGCAAAGAGAGCGCACAAAAGCGGCAGAGAGCGAGTGCGAGCGACGGCGGGCAGTTCATGAATGAAGCCGTTGCAGCGAATCAGCTGGCGCTTAAACCGGTAAATGTTGTAAATGTTGCGCACAAATGCTATTGCTGTTGTTGTTGTTACGGTTCTTGTGGTCAGCACGTGACGCATGCTATTGCCCTTTGCTGTCTGCCGATCCAATTGCTATTTTTTAATATATCTTTTTTTATTGCTTTTTCAGCTAATCCTTGACAATCCCATACAATTATGTTTGCTATAGCATTTATGATTCAGTGGTTCAGGTTTTTATGTGCAATATTTATTGATTAATTGGTCTGATTTATTTTTCATTTGCTTAGAATTAATTGGGTATTTTTATCGTAGCAACCATAAAATGATTTAGTCCGCCTGCAGCAATTTTAATTATTTTCTTTGATTTATTACTCACACATCGCAAGTACTTCGGCTTGAAGCCATTTGTAGTCGACAATTAAAACTAGAATATAGTATTTTTATTTAATATTCATTCCGAAATTCATTCCCAAAATTTACCCAATTGTTTCTCAAAATTTCTTCTGCATTCCAAATTTAAATATTGCTCCCAAATAGTTCATATATGGTAGTTCTAGCTGTTGCCAAAAAAAAATAACAATTTTAGCTCGTTCATAAATCTCACGCTACACAAAGGCAAAAAACAATAAATGTCATATTTAATCGCCGATTGGCTGAGATAATTTGTCAGAGGCGAATTAATGAAATGACAAACGCGTTTTTAAACGCGATTTCACATCATATTTGGCTTTGGATTATGCAAATCTAGTTTTAGGCACGAATCAAAGTCTGTTTTTGCGCTCTTGCGCTTAAACAACGCGTTAATTTGCCAAATAAATTATGTCTGTGCAAGAGGTCGACCAATTTCGAGCTAGTTAGCAATTCCAATTGCCCATCATGCTCCACTGTCAAAACAAAAAAGAAATGAGGGGAAAAAAATCAAATTTACAAAAATATTATACGTAATGTCTATCAATTATCGTGTAGGGCCCGCAGAGCGACAGGCGAACGCAAACACCATGCCAAATTAATTACATGCCACTTGGTTGGGTCCAGCCGCGGGCCCAACACACAATTTGGCAATACTCTATCGCATTGGCCAACAACAACGGCCACCAGCCAACGGCATGCAAATGTGAATGCTGCGAAAATATATGCCAGAGTCAAAGGGCACAACAGATTTGTGGATTCAAAGCCGGTGCTATAGCAACGAGCTTGCCGATATTGCACCTTTCGCTATAGCTGTGAGCTTTCCATCGCTACCGGCATAGCAGCGAGCTTGCCATTTAAGTTGCTGCCTTAGAACTTGCGTATCAATATCAAGCATTGGCCATGTCTTGCCGCCTAGCCTAAGCTGTGAGTCGTCGTTGACACAAATAAATCAAAGCGTAATACTTTTCGAACTATTTGATTATAAAACCTAACCATGTAGTTGTGGCAAGCTAGCAAGCCAAAAGAAGAAGCCAAAGCAAATCAAATTGAACACTGTCAAGCAACTATAACTTTTTGTATATGCAACGAACGCACTGAATAAACGAGGTCGAGGGTTACTTCGAAAGTTTTCGAAATATAATACCTGTCTACGCTAAACATTACAAACTTCGCTCGCCACTATGACTATGCGCTTTAACAATGTCAAATTTCACAATTGCAGTAGCCAGCACAAAAACAACAAGGACACTAATAGCATTTGCTGTCAAGGCGTCATGATGATATCTCAAGAAAACAAAGCATAAATAAAAGCATTTGAAATAAATGAGAGATGCGTTAGAGAGATATCAGCAATGGATTGACAAATAATAATCTATAATAAAAGTAAAATAGATAGATGCTTGCGATGTATTCTATTGCTATGTTTGAGTTAGTTGCATATACATAAGCTATCTGCAACTCTATCTAGTTGTATCTGTATCTCACTGCTAGCTGCATCTGCGTCGTCTGTGCTTGTCGCTTGTTGACCGTATCTAATGTGATATTGACCAAGTGACTTGCTTTTCGCAGTATGTAGTACACAAGTTCGAGTATCTGTATCTACAACTGCGACTGCGACTGCGACTGCGACTGCAGCTGTATCTGTGTCTGTGAATGACATGGCAGCTTGACACTATTTAGTTCAGTCTGTAATTTGGTCGACGTAATCGATTATTTTAATTGTTATTCTCATACCACCGACTGTGTTGGCAATTGCTCGACTTCTTCTGAAATACTCGGCCAAGATTCAATTTGGTTGCCACGTTCGCGATTTGCCATTGTATCCGGAACTGTTGGTTTTTTTCTTTGAATTTTTCTCACTTTTGGCAGTCAGTGCATTGAACTGCTTGCAACACCCACTGTCGATGTTTGCAGCTCGCTCTGTATCTGTATCTCACTCAATAATAATTGTATCTGGAGCTGTATGTGTGGGCTTGACGATGCTTCCGCCAAGTGAAATGCGTAGCTTTTAGCGCTAATAGCAAACGCATTTGGTTGCAAGGATGGAACGAGGGGGGCGCGACGCGTGTCAGCCTGACTCAAATCAGGCTTTAAAAGCAATTACGCACTTGGCAAAGTTGTCACCGTCTGAGACTCCGTCTCAATCTACTTCCTGCTCCAAAGCGACTCTCGCACTCTTGCTCTGGCATCCCAAATGTCATTAAAATAGATACATTTCGCCAGCATTGCCTGCCGACTGTTTGCATTAGGCCAGGCCCAGATATGCCACAAGCTGGCGATTACCACCCGACAACGATGGGGCGCCCCGACTGGGTCTTATATGGGCAACCATTTCGAGCAGTTGTAGCGGAAAGTATTCGTAGTGAAACACGTCGAATGACTTTTTTAATAACCTCATTATAGGCAATTTCAATAACAGACCAGTTTATTAGTTTCACATTATCACATTTGGCACGATCAAAATTCAAATCCAACTTTTATAGCGGTCAGACTTTGTGCGCCCGCATCACTGGAGAGCATGAAGAGTCAAGCGGAAGACGACAGCTGGCTGATATACACATAATGACTTAAGCTCGCTGATGTGAGTCTGCAATTAAAAAAATAAACTATACATTAATCGATTGTTTTCATCAAAAGTTGTCCTGAATAAATTACAAAAAAAATAACATTTATCAGAGTCTATTAGTTAATTTGATATTTTGATATTGCCTGACCATGTTACAGCAATATAACGATCGTCTTCAATATAAATATTTGTGTAGGTTGATTGAGAAATTGCTAGAATTTATAGAGTATTAGTAAAGCTTAAATAAATGGATGACTGAGATGCGATAATAAAATCAGACAATGTTAAAGTGAAATTTTCTTTCATTTGTTTTTATTATTAATGTATTTATACATTTGTATAGTTTAGTTATCATAATCAGTGTACGTTCTGTCGGGCACCAGATGGAGCCCGATAAAATGACGAAGAAATTGTAGAGCGATGGTATTAATGAAGAATCAATTAAAAACTAAATGCATTGAATCGTTTGAATTGTTGTTGCTTTGTTTCTGTAACGGAGAATCGACCAAAAATATATTGATGAGATGGGCGCGACGTGAAATGTGTGTTTCATCTTCAATGCTGATGGTAATGTTGATGCCGATTGATGGATAATGCAGATGAGGATGTTGATGATGATGATAGTGTAGATGCAGTCCGTTGACCAAAAGCTGGTCAAGTTGGTCAGCACGAACAAACAAGGAAAAGGAAAAAAAAAAGTTGAGTTGGATCTATCCGCGGACACTTCGGGGGTAAGTATGCCTGTATACGTCCGTACGTCTATCTTTAGCTGTGTTGGTTGTTGTTGTGGATATTGGCGATTCTGTGCTTGTATCTGGTGCTGTTGCTGTTGCTGTTGCAGTTGCTGTTGCTGATGCTGCGTTTGCTGTCATCAGGTCAATTTGGAGCGCTTCTTGGCAATGGCATCCTCGACGGCGCGGAGCTGTTTGAGCAGCTCCTCACGTCGCGACTTCTTGCCGTCCTTATCCTTTTCCTTATCCTTCTCCTTGTCCTTCTCTTTGTCTTTATCCTTGTCCTTTTCTTTCTCCTTGCCATTGTCCTTTTCGGAGTCCGGCGAATTGGTTGGCGACGCGAGCGCCGACACGCCCACTATAGTCGATGGTTTCTTAATCTCAATGGAAATGGGTGAACGCTTCTTGGCCGCTTGTTCCGCGGCTGCAAAGCAAATTAAAGGGAATAAATATTTGGATTCATGGCTTATGCCTTCTGGCAATTGAATAATTTACGTTTTTTAATAAGCTTACGCTCGTTGAGCGCCTTGTCTGTGGCACGAACACGTTTCTGTGGTGTCTCCCGCGACCCAGACGAACTGTCCGAAGACGAGGACCCAGAGTCCGAGTCAGAATACGACGTATCTAAAATGTGTGGCAGCTTAATGACAAATTCAATCGCTAATTCAATCTTTTGCTTACCCGACTCGGACGAGCTAGAACTGCGACGACGCCTCAGCTTGTCCAGCTTCTTGGGCGGCGATGAAAGCTTCTTGCGCTTTGAAGCGGGACTGTGTGCGCCGGCTGCACGTTTCTCCATTGCTGAGCGCTTGTACGGCGGTGAGGCACTACCTTCTGCAACGCAATTGAAATCAGAAAAAAGTTGAAGAAAACACTAGTAAGAAAAAGCACTCGTCACTTGTCACTTGCTTCCCGACTATTCTGTCAAGACTGTCATGTGAGCGTACAGCAATTTATCGAAGGCCTGAGCACTAAATTTAGTATTTTATACACATGCAACTTGTAAACTCTAGCCTCACGGTATTCACACAATATGCAGTTGCCAACTTGGGATAGTTTAAGGTCTTTGAAAGTGGACGACTATGGCATTGCTAGCAATACTCCCATAGCCCCGACTTTAATTGCCCCACGATATTTTATAGCAGCGGGACCTTAACATTACAATCTTAAACTATGCTACCAAATATGGTGCAATTTAACACTGATGTTCTCCTATATCTAGACACAGAAACCAACGAACATGTAGTTGGAAGGAAAGTCGGCTAAAACAAAGTAACTAATGCTAATCTTAAGTGGAACACTTACTTGGTGAACGCCTGGGTCGTCGCGGTATCTGACTGGGCGACCGGGCAGTACGTCCGGCTGCATGACGACGCGACGAGGAGCCGGACATTAGCTTGTGCGAGTAGCGGCGCTTGCGGTCCGAGGCGCTGCTGGAGCGCGACGAATCCGAGCTGGAATCGCTCTGGGAACTGTTTGAGCTGGAATAGGATGAGTTGCTGCTGTAGCTGCGACGATCGCGTCGGCGTCGATCCTCGCGATCGTACGACGCGCCCCTGCCGATCGATTTGGAGCGCATCCACGGGTCGCTCCACTCATCGCCGCGACCCACGGCCTCCACGCGCTGCACAATCACCTCGCGCGTCGGCCGCAAACGTCGATCGTCCTCGTACTGTGGCATGCGGTGTGGCGGCAACTCGCGATATCTGGCCATACGACCGTATGCATCGACGTCCTCGTATGCCATGGGCGGCATGTAGGGTGCCCGGTAACGATCAGGTGGCTGGCCGTACATCGAGTACACCGAGGGCAGCAGCGCACGCGGATTGCCGTGCGGCATGGGATTGTTTGGCGGCAGCTCGCGGCCAACGCTCGGTGAACTGCCGCGCTCCTTCAGATAGTACGGATCCTTTTCGAGTTCGTCGGGCGACAGTGTCAGATTCATTTTCTTGTCCTCAAAGTCCATGTCCTGCTCCTTGCGCTTGTTCGCCTTGCGCATCATCTCCTTGGCCGTGCGCAGTCCGCGCTCCCAGGCATTCTCCACCACCACGGGCACATCGCCGGGCATCAGCAGGCCGCCGCGCGCGTCATGATGTCCACCGCTGCCGCCAACGCCGACGCCACTGCCGCCCACGGCACCGCTCGCACCATACAAGGCTGCATGATGCATGCTGGCGGCGCTGCGATGGTGCAATGCGGCCGGACGTTCGTTGCGATAGTCATGATAGTCCGCGGCACTGGACGCTCCGCCGGCGGACATGTGGCTGTTGTAGGCACTGTTGCTGGGCGCACGCGAGGAGCCGGCACCGCTGCCACCGACGCCACCACCGCCGCCGCTACCGCCGCTTTGCATGGGCACCGAACGCACTAGGCTCTCGAACATGGTGTAGTTGCCCTTGTCGGTGACGCCGGGATGCAGGAAGCGACAGCTCATGCCCCAGGTGCACTGGCCGCGCGTGTAGAAGCGGCACACGGGCTTGGGCTCCGTTTCCTCGGGCCGTTTCTCGTCCTCGTCGGACACCTCGCCCTCCTCCAGCTCTTCGTCCTTTTTCTTTTTCTTCGCCAGTTCTGCGGCATTGGCTGCATCCGCATCGCCATCGGCATCATCGCCCATATCGCCCTCACCGTCGGCTGTATTTAGTTTGTCCTCGTCATCCTTGCCAGCCGTTGATGACTTCCCTGTGTTGGCTCCTTTTTTACCGTCGCTGGCTTCATCACTGATGTTGGCGCTACCCTCTGCCTCGAGATCGGCGTCGAGCTCTTTGCTTATGTCGGGACACTCGCCCTCCTCGGCTTCAAAGTCGAGGGCATCGTCGTCATGTGGCTTCACCACCAAATCATCCAATCCATTCGCCTTTTCGACATCCTACAAAACAATCAAATCGAATTAGCATCATGGAAATTTCATAAGGCCACCAGAAGTCAGATACTAACCTTATCTTTGTTGTTTGCTTTAATGTCGGAGCCCTGAGAATCACTGGGCGATTTGCGTGATTTGCCATTAAGCGCAGGAGAGGCTTGCGAGACGGCCGGCAGCGAATCATTGGAGATGGCGCCCTCCTCGTCGTCGTCATCTTCGTCGTTGTCATCGTTATCGTTGTCGTTGTCGTCGATGTTGTGCCTGGACGAAACATTCTTGGACGGCGGCGCCTGTTTCTCCATATCAATGTCGCTCACATCGCTGAGATCCTCGTGACTAATGTTAAGATCGACGGCCGCCTGATTGTACAACTGCTCTGGACTATTGCTGCGACTGCGCAGCGAGCTGCGACGCGACTTCTGGCTGGGCGATGCAGAGTTCGCCTTAGCAGCAGTAGGAACAGCTGCCGCTACATCGCCGCCTGCCTTTGCGCCATTCGACGAAGTGGCTGCTTCCGCAGCATTTGCTGCTTGCGCTGTTGAGGCGGATGTCGGTGCCTCATCGTCATCATCGTCGTCGTCGTCATCGTCGCTTGAACTGCTGCTGCTGGAGCCGCTGCTGTCACTGCCGCTGCTGCTGCTCGAGCTTTTCTTGGAGCCTTTTGTTTTGGATCGATCGCTGCGACTGGAGCTGCTGCTGCTCGACGAGCTGCTGCTGCTGGACACCGATTGTGCCGGACTATTCATGGCGGTGTCTTTGAGGGATGCTGCACGATCGTCGCCATTACCATTGTCATTGCGACCGCCTTGGCCTTGTCCTTGGCCGGCAATGGCATCCTCTGTGGGCGTCGTTGGACGTGAGTTTGATTCTGATGATGAGCTTGAGCTGCCATCATCCGACTCCATGTTGACGCCCATCTATCAGACAGACACGCAAACTGGCGTGCTTGTCCTTGATATTCTGCGGGAGATGTCAAAGATTAGTACAGACGATTCAAGTTTGGCAGCAGGGTGGGGTAATAAAGCTATAAATGTAACTCTTAACTAAATATCTTGACAAATCCCAAGAAATCACAAGCAAAATAAATAAGCGATGTGGGCCACTTTGATCCTTGAACGTAGTGATAAATTGGACAGAGACAGAGAGAGTTAGAGACACAGAGTCAGAGAAAGAGACAGAGATAGCAGGAGAAAGATAGACAACATGGCTACATTTGAAAGCCGTCAGTTAACGGTTGTGAAGCTGCGTGTTTATCGATAACGAGCACGCTGCCATGCTTCAAAGCCTATCGCTTATTGAAGTTTTATCGATCGCAAACAGACAAAATATACCGAAACGATCTCAGCTCTCTCAAAAAAAACAGATTTGATTGGCAGAGAAACGCGAACTGAGAGCAGATAAAGAAGAAGGAACATGTGTTGTAGGTAAAGGCAAACTTGATCGACATCTTATATATGTTTATACATTATACATTAGTTTTCAATTTTCTTTTCTTTTGCATGTTTTTTCTCTTTTTCTTTTAATTTTTTTTTTTTGGGTTTGGTTTTTTTTTGTGTGTGTTGAACAGTGTTGTCGACTGTGCATATCATTCTATTTTATCGGTCGACATCGTTTTTTTTCGATTTTTACTTTTGTCAGGGGGGAAAGAAAAGTTTTTGAACGTTTATTAAGTTTTCTGTTCACTTTGTTGAATTCTTACCTTCATAATTGTACTTTTATTATTTATGTTTTTTATACAGTCTTGATATTCTTTCATTTTTTGCTGTGTGCGTTCTCTACTTTACGTTAATATATTTTTTGAAAGTCGACTTTACGCGAACGAAAGACAAAAACAGAGAATGAGCAAAAATTTTGTAAATAATTTAACAACAAATACGACGAATGTCAAAATTACAAGAACTACTTTAATTGCTCAGATCTCAGGGCTACAAATAAATACAGCAAGACACAAACACACGCACACACACAAAAACACACACACAGGTATATAGATGTATATATGTATACTTATACATATATACACACACACATGTAACTTATATGACAACTACAACGCCATATACGCTTTTCAGTCTTGTTGGTACTTTTTTTTTGGTATATTTTCGCTTTTTTATTGATAAACGTTTTCGCACTTTTCGCGTCCGACAAAGCTTTTTTCTTTTTGTTAAAATAATTAAAGTTTTACTTTGTGTCTCGCAAGCACAATTTTTTTGTTCACAGAATTCACCAAATTCTTTTTATTTGTTTTGCTTAACTTTTATGCATTTGTTATTTGCGTTTCTTTGTATTTTTGATTTTGATGTGTGTAAAACCACTTTTCACTTACGTAGTGTTGGAGGGGAAAAATAGAATACTTGAAAATATATATATATCAATTGGTTGGTAGTAAATAAATTAATTGCAATGTGCAGTTTGTCTTGCTGCTGTTGTTGTTGCTCACCTATAGGGAGTGTTGATTTGGCCGCAGTTGCGGGCTTTACTCCTCGTCCACGTCCTCCTGCACCAACTCTTCTAGCGCTCACTCTCTCTCTCTGTCTTTCTCCGCACACTGTCTTCAGCAGGCAAAAAAAAATGCTGTTGAATTTCCTGCGTCTATCAGCAAGCGGGGGCAGACGAGTTGCTGCTGGCGGCTCCGGCTTCGCCTGTCCGTGTGCCCGTTTGTTTTTGTGTGTGGCGTACGGAGACAACGTTTGCGTATGTGTATGTGCCGAACCAATTTGCTTTCGTCAATTTCACCTCCGTTCCGCCAGCACTGTTGTAATAATCCAGTTGTGCTCTTTGCCCGATTTGAAGCTCTTTGCAAAATGTTGTTGCTGCTGCCGTAATGCAGCCTTTTACCTGATTTGTAATAAAAACGCAGACGTCAGGACTTTGCGGAAATTATTAATATGTTTTGCTGTAGATCAGAAAATTCTTTTGTCCCCCCAAAAAAGCGAAGCCGCCGCAACTGCAGAAAATTGTAGAGACGAGCGCCGTTTTTTTCGTGTCACTATCGATAACGATAATCACACATCGTCATGCCTCCGCGCATGCAACTCGTGCTATCGATAGCCAATGCGATTACTTCAACGCCATCATATTTATTTTTGCTTTGCCTTACAATCAAGCTTCATTACTTTTTTTTAGAAAAAAAAAAACCAAATTTAATTTTTTGTACACAATACAAAATCGTAATCGGATTTGCACCATAGATAATGCACAGCAGTTGCAACTCATCCGCTCATATCGATAACTAAATGGTTTGCAACTCTACCAAAAACATGCAGCTGTTTAACGGAGCGTTACGTTGTCTTCAAGTAGCGCTTCATAATCAGCGCCATTCTGTGAAATATGGAGCCCATGCCTATGCAACGACATGTGCTCCAACAATCGGACAAAGGCAATGCCAACGGCACTATGCCATCTCCAAGGCTACCCCCATTGCCATGAGTTTCGAACTATTTGTTACTCCCAACACGGATGTCAGGAAATCCCCGCTTATCATTATGCACGGGCTCTTTGGTTCCAAGCAGAACTGGCGCTCCGTCGGTCGAGCCATTGCCAGGGAAACCAATCGTCGTGTAAGTCACACACGCCCAACAAACAGCTGCCCTCCGTTATGTGTACTCATAATCTTGAACAGGTCTATACGGTAGACTTGCGCAATCACGGCGAGAGTCCGCATGCAGACGTCCACAATTCAGCCGGTATGACGGCGGATCTCAGTGCGTTTCTGACCGACAATTCCATCAGCAAGGCCTGCCTCATGGGACACAGTATGGGAGGACGTGCCGTCATGCATTTCGCTTTATATAACGTAACATGTAATTCAGTATTTCCACTAGATTCCTCCTTAAAATATTCATTTTTGCTTTGCAGGCGCCGTTGGTGGATCGCTTGATTGTTGTTGACATTTCGCCGGTGTCCATGCCAAAGACAATCGGTGAAATGAATACAATTATGCGGGGCATGCTGGAAGTATCACTACCCTCCGATATGAGCCTGTCCGTGGGTCGTCAAAAGGCCAAAGAAATTTTGCTAAAATCGATTGGTCGAGATTCCGTTGACTTCATAATGTTGAATCTCCGCAAGCATCCGCGCACGGGCGAGTAGGTGACCCGACAGATTTTGCATTAGCTGGTGTAATATTAATCCTTTTCTGGTTGCAGATTTTACTGGGCGTGTAATGTGAAAGTGCTGCGTCATAGTCTCAACGGATTTCTCGACTACGGACGCAACATACACAACAAGGGACCCTTCCTTGGACCCACCAGCTTCATCTGCGGCAAAAAATCGCCCTACATGGAGTGAGTACGCTAAGCAATTACAAGTTTCCACCAGTTAGTCACAATGCTGCTCCACGCAGCTCAAGCTTGTTTTAATATATTTAGTTTGAATTATCAATGCCTTTACAATACTTAATTCAATTGTTCGTTCCTTTGCAGCCCTAACGATTGGCCGGAGGTTCTACACTTCTTTCCCAATGCGTCTATGAACTGGCTGCCGACTGGTCACTTGGTGCATTTAGAAAAGCCGAAAGAGTTCATCAAGATAACCACAGAGTTCCTAAACAGCTAAAGCTGCTTAAGGCATTAAACAGACATTTTTGTTGTAGACCCATCGCTTAAAGCGAGAGGGCAACAATATATATGCAGATTAATTTAGCAACACTTTATACCCAAGCTTGTGAAATTAAAGAATTAAGCGATTGTTACATTTCGAATGTAAATTTAATTCTCGTTCTCATGTGTTTTCTTTTTCAGTTTTTTGTTGTTTTTGGTTTTCATTTTTTTGTTGGAATTCATAGTTTAAAATATCTATACAAATACACTGAGAAAAACTGAGAAGTTCAAAAAATGGTAAATGGAAACTGCAAAATGCTGCATGATGTGTGTTACGTACGTCTGGATGTATGTGTTTTGTGTACGTTTGTGTGTGTGTGTGTGTGTGTGTGTGTGAGTGATTTGCTTAAATTACGAAATAAATAAATACAATTAAGTGGGGGAGGGGGGTGTACATCAGAATTAGGGGAATCACATTGCACTTAAAAATTAAATTGATTTTCCCGTCAACTTTTCATCTCATCTTTCGCTTTCTTCGTCCTTATAAATGAACACAGTTTGCGTGCGTGTGTGTGTGTGTGTGAGACTGTATGTGTATGTGTTTATCATAATAAATACATTAAACAGGAATGGTGGGTAAAACATTGTGCTAAGGCTAAAATGGTTGTTTTCCTTTTCAATTTCTTGTATTTTTCATTCTTTTTTCGATTTTTGTTTGTTTTGCTTTGGTTTTGTTTTGCTTCATGTGCGTATATGTATATGTCTTCTGTGTGTGTGAGTATTTGGTGTGTGTGTGTGTGTGTGTAAGTCAGCTTCGTAGTTTTTGGTATTTTTGTGTTTAGTTAAGTTTTTTGTTTTGCTCTAGATTTTAGGTTTAGTTCTTAGTTTTCTTAGCATCATTCATTCAATTCTTTAGCTTCCTCTCTCTTCTTTTTTTTCTCTCTCTCTTTATCTTTGTCATTAGACAATAATTCCACCGTCGTAGGCGTAATCCGCTTTGTTGTGCATCACGAGTCGATTTTCCACAAAGTAAAAGCTGTCCGAGCGCGTCTCAAAGGGACTCGATATCATTTCAGCAACTGCAAAAACAAATCACATTTAGTATCTGATATACTTAAGGTTCAATATGTTGAACGTTTGTCTACTAAATATAACTAAAATAGTTGCACAAATTTCAAAAATGTTTAACATATTTAAATATTTCTATTCTTTTCAACTAGTTTGTAATTTAATTAGTAAATTAATGGTTAATACTTTTTGCATTTTGCTGATTTTTAAACATATTTCTAAATGTGTTGCTGCACATTAATGAAAATTCTGGATTACGGCATATAACATTTCAAGTGAATATTAACTTAATCAAAGCGCTTGCAGAGCGAGACACTTATATATTCATTGTAGATCAGTGTAGTGTGCTAAGTAAGCTTCCTAGCTTAATCCAAAGTGTTTTTTAAGTACACACTGCTCAGCTGGAAGGAAACGACAACTCACCCAGGTCTGGTGGAAGATTAGGAAACTCGTAGATGTGCTCGCACGTGTTCTTCGAATATGGAATGCAGTAGCCGAACTCAAAGTCGAAGGTCTTCAACAAGCGATCGCGGAAGAAGTGCCGCTCAATCATGCGAAAATTGTTCACTGGCTGGCTGCCCACCGTGAACTCCACGCTGTCAAAAAGAAAATGTTTATTAACTACATCAAATCGAATGCATTTGTCAAGCACTTACGTGGCGCCGACGGTCTTGAGATTGAGGAATGCCGGCGTAAACTGATAGCGCACATAGCGTCCGGCATTGGGATCGGCAGTGTCATCGAGCGAGAGTTCCTCGGCGGCGGCGAGCATGGTGTCTTCCATGGAGAGGCCGTCGGGGAACTGTTCGCTGGGCGGCTTGGCGATCTCAAAGAGAACGGCGCCGCTCTCGAGATCGCGTATCTTGAAACGTGTAAAGTCGATTTCAAAGACATTTGCGTTCGCCGAACACAGATAGTCGTCGGTGATCTTGTTCAGATGCAGCACATCCTCGGGCGTCACATTCGAGGGCAATTTGACATCGTTGCCGCTGCCGCTGCCGCCGCCGCCGCCCGTTGCAGCTGCTGCAGTTGCACCGCCTACTGTTGTGGTTGCTGTTGTTGCCGCAGCATTGTTGCCACCAACCTCGTTGCTGCTGTTGGACACTGCTGTCGCCGCCGCTGAGGAGGCAGCGCTGGCCGCCGAGCTGGACGCTGCAGGCACCGGATTCAGTTGTTTGCCAACGACGCTCATGGCCGACGTCGTTTGCAGTTTGTGTTGTGTTCACGGTTTTGGGACGACTACCACAGGGTGTTTCAGACGGCTGTGAGTGTGCACACACGCAGAAAAGAAAACGAAACAAAAAACAAAGACAAGAAAAATGCAATACAGTACAAACTAGTCAGCAACAAAGTGGCACAACAAGCTGCATTTTTTGCACAGTGTGTGTGTAATTAGGAAAACTTACCAATAATAATGCATGTACGCAAAGTTGCCATAACAAATATGAACACACACAGCACACACACACGCAGCAAAATTGTGAGCAGTGAGTATTAAACGCGACCCAATTTCTGGAAAACGCTGCCTCCTGCTGCCTTTGTTTGTATTTGTTTTTCTCTGTCGCTATCGCAGTCGCAGTCGCTGTGTATGTGTTTGTGTTGTGTATGTGTGTGTGCGAGCGTGCGTGCGATTTTCGTGTTGGTGTGTGAGTGTGTGTGTGTGTTGGTGTGTGCGTGTGCGTGTTGCTAGCGTTCGTTGCCTTTGTTGTTGTTCTTGTGTTCTTTTTTTGCTTTGCTTTTTCCTCTAATTCCTTCCAGCAGCAGTGCTAATATTATCAGGCAGCAACTGCTGCAAATGTTGTTGTTGTTCTCTCTCTGTCGGTCGCACACACACTGGGTATGGCTGATTGCAGGAGCAACAATTAAATTGTTGTCATTTTTACAGTTCTATTTGTTGTATATTATTTTCGAGTTAATCTTCTAACGCGTTCACACACACACACACACGCAAACACCAACACGTCCGACAGTGTGCGGAATGAGTGTGGCCGCAACTTCCACTTCAATTTATATCATTTTGTTGATAGTCCAATATACCTAACGAAAAATACCACCTTATCGATAAATCTAGATACGCGTGCAATTAATATCCGTTGCATATTATTTTGATATGACTAAGTCTTTGAATTAACTATTATCGGCATAAGAAACACAAATATTACGGTCATTTTTAAATTTCCATTTCAATTAACATGTAAAATATTGTTTTATTCGATATTAGGTATTTTATATTGTATATTTTTAGTGTTAAATATACCAGTACTTAATAGTGCAATGATCAAATTCATACTTCGATAACAGTGCTCGCATGTGCGCAATAGCAGAGCATTTTTGCGCAGATTTGTGGTGTGTATACACTGTTTAACGCGCAGAGCACTCTTTTTGAAGTTGGCCGTTGCGTCTGAATGAGACAGTGCTGATTTATTTCCTTTTTTGTAACAATAGAAGCAAATCAAAAGAAAACAAATAAAACTTGCAAAGTTATGTACGACTTTAGCAGTTTGCACAAAGCTAGAAAGGAAACCCCGCAAGTGTGTCTTTTGTTATTTTTGGCAGTTGAGTGAATTGAGGTTAGGTCTGGTTGGTTGCTTGGTTTATTTGAAGTGAGGTTAGTTACGAGCGCCAGGCAGCTGAAATATATTCATAGCTTCAAGTGGCCCAAGCCAAGTGCTAAGGGCGCCAATGTCTGCGCTGCTCTGCGTTGCAGTTGATCGTTTCGATTGTCCGTCCGTCTGCTCGTCTGTCTGCCCCTCAAGTGTGTGCGCGAGTGTGTGTGTGTGTGTGTGTGTGTGTGTGTAAGGGTACTACTTACCATTTGCCGTCGTTGTTGTTATTGTTGGCCTTAAGTGGGTATTTTAATATTCGCAGCAAGGCAACAGTGTTGGGTTTCAGTCCGACCACATCATGGGATGCACTTATGCTGCTGCTATTGCTGTTGCTTGAGCTGTTGCTGTTGCTGTTGCCGTTGCCGTTGCTGCCTCGTCCGCCTCCAGACCCCTTCCACTGTCCTCCGTCGCCTGCTTCTTCCTCTTCTTCGGCATCCCGCATTTGCGTCTCATCCCTTGCCTTTTTGGCGACCACACGTTCACATTTCCTGTATGCTACTTCGCCTGCTGTGCGCCTCTCACTCTCTCCCTCTCCCCTCTCTCTCTCTCACTCACTCTCCCTCTGTCTGTCGCTCTTCCTTCTTTCCTTCTCACTCTCGCTACGTGTGTGCGTGTGTGTGTGTGTGTGTATAAGTGAGAACGTGTTCATGTTCGCTTCTATCTTTAGTACAGTTGACTGTGCCAGCCCGAGAGGCGACCCGATTCCCAATTTCAATTCCGATTCCGATTTCCAATCCCCAAATCGACACGACTAGACGCTATCCTGTAAGGCACTAGTTCGATTTCCGATAACACAACCCTATTTGAATTTGCTTCCTTCTTTTTGAAGGTTGTCACTGGAATACTTCTTAGAAAATGAGAACTAAAGCAAAAGCTTTTTAATTGTTTTAATTAAATTAAGTGATTATTATATTTAATAGTATTTAATAGAACTTCTAAGCAAACTGAAATTCACAATAAGAGTAATTTTCCTGCAATATTTATGAGAATTTCAAAACAAATGTTAAACTGCCTAAAAACATATTTTTGTAATACTAATGCATAAGTGATAATAATGATGCGTAGATTATGTGTGTGTTAATAAAAACGATCATATAATGATTATCTATAATATAGCTTACAATGCTATTGCTTCCAAGTATTTATTTGGAATTGGTGTTATCCAATTTGAAAAACCTTTCAATACTTTTTCTGCCTTCAAGTAAATGCTAAAATGAAAAAATAATGATTGTTGGGTACACTGTTGTATAACTTTTATTTACAATTCCTCAATCGAATGGCTGCCAAAAATAAACCCCCGACAAGTGAAAAGCATCGTTTCGTTATGAAGAACACTGCGAAAAATCCCCTGGGATTTTTAATAGTGTTACAGCTTAACTGTTATTAGAAACCACACGCACTTCTCACTCTATAATAAATATTGCATTTAACAAAGGAATCGCTCAGAAAATTCCCCTATAATGTTGCCATAATATTTTCCTTACGCCCTTGCATTATGCAACTTCCTTATGATCAAACACTACTCAATAAATCTCTCCGATAGTTTGGTCCGCAAAAATCCCCATTGAAGAAATTAATAACAAACTAATAACGCATTAGGCAATAACATTTTCATAATCTTTTGCTTAATACGTAACTATCTACTCGAAATTTACGTTTTGAATGAATTCTCTTATATTTTATTTGTTTTTTTTTTTCGAAAAGGGTTTCTCGTTAAATTAAACTCATTTGTCTCTTATTCGTATTTTATGCCAAATTAACTATTAACTTCAATTCAATTTTTTCCCCCAACTTCATTTTCATTGTTTTTTAATAGAAATTATAATTGTGCCGTTTCCTGTTTCTTGTTTATCACACATTTTAAAATTGTAATCCGAAGCTGTCTTTGCTCTGACATTACTTTCTACAGTGGAATAATATTTCCAACGTTACAATATTTTAAGTTTGTCTTTTAAAACAATATTTCTGACAGTTTCTGGATGATTTCTTCAATTTGATTCAGATGAACAATTTTTCCAATTAATTTCAAAAACAACTATTATTATAACTGAATTCATAGATTGAACTTTTATTCTAAGTTATAAGCTATAAATAAATAATTCTTTTAAACATACATAGCTCGTAAATGTGTTTAAGACATGAGCTTTTTTGGCTGATTCGCAAATCTCAAAATATCGGTGATCTATAGCTGAAGCTTCGATAAGCTTTCCTTGTTATTATATTTGATTCTCCTATCGTAGTTCTTGTTGTTGTTGTTGCATTAACATTATATCAATATATGCAGAGGGATTGATAAACGGATTCGACTGCAGCTTGCGTGGTGGTGATGCGGGGGTGGAGGGGTCGAGAGCACCGCAAACACACGCATCTGGAACGTTAGTAACTAATTCGAAAGCAAACTATGGCTATGGCGACAAAAGCTGAAGCGATACTTGCCTCCCTCTCGCACTCCCACACCCTCGCCAGCGTCGATAGAACTCAAGTGGCCCATGTGTGCAATGCACTAGTGCGAGTGTATGTGTTTGTGTGTGTGTGTGCGAATGCGAGTGTGGCTAGGGTAGGGTATCAAAAACAAACAAACAAACAAACAACAACACAAATCGTGGGCGATAAAATTCGTACTCGAGTCGTCAACCTGAACAGTGGTGTGACCAAGGGGGGCGGTCGGTGGGAGGGGTGTCCGACACCTCAATAGCTAACAAATAGTTCGACTGCATGTCCGTGTGAGTAGTATGAGTATGTGCATGTGTGTGTGCATTTCTTGTGGTTGCCGTCGCTGCAGCAGCGCATGATGGCGATGACGTTATGTGACGGCTGTGCGCGGCGCGCCGAACGGTCTGGCAATGCACATCGTTTGTCGCTCGCAGTGGCAGCACTGCACTCTGTCTGTCGCTCTGTCGCTCAGTCGCATGTGCATGTGCATGTGCATGTGTGTGTGTGTGTGTGTGCGAGCGACGTTCATTATGTATTGAAACACCTACCAAGAGCTGCTGCCGCACAACACGTTGCCAGCAACAACAACAATAGCGAAGCAAGCGAGAACATCAAGCACAACAACAACAACAAAAGCAAAGAACATAATCTAAATGGAATTCTGCTTCGCTTTTGCTTTGTCTTTGCCTTTTGCCTTTGCCTCTGCCGTTGGCTTTGGCTTTGCTTTTGCCCTGCGCTTCGTACGATTTCTCAACCCAGTCGCAGTCACTGCCGACTGCGACGCCAGCAGCATCGTTGCCTGCCTTCGCCCGCCAATGCCCTCGTTTTTTTTCGGCTTGCGTTGCGCTCTTGTCGCCTCTGTCTCTGCCCGTAGCTGACGCTGTTGTTGCTTTTGCTTTATACTCGCTGTGTGTGTTGCTGTTGTTGTGTGTAGATTTTTCTGGCGACAGACTGTCTGGCCCGACTTCGCCTGGGCTGACTGGCTGGGCATTCGTCGTCGTCGTCGTCGTCGCACGTTTGTGTTTGCCTTTATATGGCAACTCTGTGCATGTGTATATATGTGTGTGTGTGTGCATGAACTTTCATACGTATACTTGTTGTTATTGTTGTTTTTGTTTGTGGCGTGCTGATATGGATTCTCTTGTACGTGTGTGCATTGTAGGTATCCCAACAGCTTGCACACACACACACCTACATACAGACATAAGCATACATAAATGTACGTATGTACAAACGTCGGATGCATAAACAAACGGCGAAGGCGACTGCAGCCGCTGCATAATACATACAGACATAATATACATACACATAAATATTTACTTTCAATGAAATGCCCAAAGCTGCAGTGAAACTTCCAAGTCGCAGCCGAAACACACACACACACACACATATAAAGTCCCTAAACACACACACACACACACATCGACAAGCAAGTCTATCGGCGAGATTTTCATAGATTCTACCAGAAACATCTAAAGATCTTTCTGGCGTCGATTGCCGATGCATAACCTCAAAGTTCAACAAATCTTCAAACATTTTAGCGATTTCCTGCATCCAATTTACTTTATTACTTATTAAACTTTGGAAGAATTCTTCCGAGAATTGCAACAAGTGCGGATGCTGTTTTAAGCTGGCCAAAAAAAAAAGAATCACTTTGATTTGCAGAAGCAGTTGCTCATTAATTAAAAATGCAAATCCTAATCTACTTATAATGGCGTCAATGATCGACAGATTTTCAAAAGCCTTCATAATTCTCCACATCCAATTTCAGTTGCAGATGATAAACCATCAGAAAGCATTTTCAAAGCCTTACAAGTTTGTAAGCTGATTAGTTACCACCTTCAAAAAGAGTAGAAGAATCTGTTGTCTAAATTAGAAGAACCAATCGATAAGCTACTTATTATATGGTCGCCTCTTTGATGTCTGCAACTTTACTAAAAAGTGCAATATTCCATTTTGTAGATAATTAAAACTTAGAAGAGGGAATTACAGAAATTGTAGAAACTGTTGTTTATTTGTTACAAAAATGTAGTAAAATTGTTTCGCAGAAGAATCTGTTGAATTATTAAACAAAGGAGACTAATACTCTCAACATTATCAACTCATAGTCATTGAAATAATGTTAGAAGTGTATTTCCAGAATTCGCATTCAAAAAGTGGAAGAAACGCTTTTGGAAGAGTCTATAGAAAAAACATAAACATCGATGTTTTCTCTAGAATAAAATGATTTGAATGATAATCAAATTAAATGATAAATTATAGAAAACTTAGGGAATGAAGAATTCCTAAGCTGACTTTTTCTAGTCAACTGAAAATATTTGAGATATTCATAGACTTCGTTTCTACCTATAATCCAATTAGATAGCAAAGCTTTTCAGCTATCAATGTTAACGCAAATCTTATTGGTCAGAAGTTCATCTTTGTATATAGTCAAATTTTGAGCATTTCTTCAAGGTGTTTGGCATTGCTTTAAAAGAGTAAGAAATTGGAATTGAATCGACAAATTTGGACGATGTCTGGCTAGCTTTCGGGTAGCTCTATAGGGCATGACTTGAATGCTGGTTTTGGGGAAAGAAAGCGAACCACGAACTAGGAGCTGGGAATAGACGCGGCCTCGGAAAATATGACAACTGTCAGTGTCAGTGTCAGCGGGGCAAGATTTTGGATAGCTTGTTCTCTATATACACATCGTCGTCGTCGTCGTCGTCGTCGTCGTACTCGTATGTTTTGGTATTCAGGGGACTGCGACAAATGTCAGATGCTTATCGCGCGATCATCTTTGGCAATGGGTCGCCCGATGTTGTGGTTGGTCATGAGCCAATATGGATTCGTTGTAACGCCTACGAACGGGGCCCAGAACGGAGCACGACAAAGGGAAAATCGTGAAACTGATTTATGGCAATGGACTCGACTCGACTCGGCGCGACTTTTTCAGATTTATGCTGCATGCCACTAATTAGTATTTCGGGAGCGTTGCCTCCCTCGACGAGGGGGTCACCGAGCATCGAGCGGCGAGCGATTTATGGACAGCTGTGACTACTGTCTACTGATCGGCGGGCTACTGTATTGATTCGTCAGAGCGACGCGTCGATCGATCGTTAGATATACTTGTATTATTTATTTCTATTTCTTTTCCCAATACCCGTCTTATTATTAATAATGCCGCACGCGTAGGGCAAGCAAACAAAGAGAGTGTCGCTGTCTCGGAGGGTGTGAGAGGGTGCTAATGGGGTGCTACTCACTTGACGCTAAATTATGGCCACCTGTCGACGCAGCTAATGAATTACCAAATTCGTGGGCACAGCGAAGTCTCAGTCGCCGCATTCTACGCATTTACCCACGTCCCGATTCTTGCGGACCGCACCGGATATGGATCCATCCATCACAAGCGCCTGTCATCGACCAGCACCTGACGAGGAAGCCGGCAAACGTGCCGCCCCCGGCGATCTTGACTACACTGAACGAATTGACTAACTTTTCCAGAGGACACTCTCAGCGTAAGGCAGCCTTCGAGAGCCCTACCAAGCTGTAGTAACCTAATGCAATCGTTTTCCTAACCACAGCTAAAGTTTTTCATAGCGCAAAGCTACTACCATGCAGAGCCTTGCAGCCTCGCACTACCAACAATACCGAGCCCTACCAAGACCTTCCTACCAGCCCTACTCTAAAGCTGTGGCTAGCACTTGACATTCCTGGGCCAAGAGCGGCACGTACCACGTAGACTATCAACGGGCAGGCAAAGGAAAAATGAAATATGGGCAAACGATTCGAGGCAGATGATAAATGGAGGAGGCCCTTTGAGTGAACCTCGCGCGTTTGGTATGCAAGAGTCAAGTCGAGTCAGTCGGTGCGGATTGATCGCATTAATTAAAATGCAAGTATCGATCGGGTAGTGGGCAGAGGGTCGTGCAGCACTACCAGCCAGGTAGCGATGCCGTTGCCGACACGCTGCTGCTGCAGATAACAGATTGCAGCCAGGAGCGTTGTCTGATAATGGCATGTGTTGACTAGCGACTAGGTGGGCGAACAGGTACGCAGTAGGTAGGTAGGTGCGGGTAGTGCGCGGTGCAGGCAGGCCGGCAGGCAGGCAGGCTGCTTTATGGTGCGGGCCGTAAAGGCGAGGCAAGTTCTTTACGGTTTGTCGCCATAAAAGTGGATTACGCTAATATTGACCCTACCATAAAAAGTACGAATGTTGCGTCTGATTGGTTTTTCCCACGATTACAATTAGCGCTACCCGCAGCCCGACGACGGCCCGACGGCCCGACGGCGTCCCGACTGCGGTCCGGCTCTGCGAACCTCTCGAAAACCTCCCTCGACGGATTGTGCACTAAGTTGCTTAATCCGACGGGAAATCCAAAACAAATGCCGCCGGATGGTGGCCGTGCAGTCCAGTTATTGAACTGACTGCTGAGCTGAGCTCAAGGTGCTCTAGACCTGAACCTGGGCCCGTGCACCTTAAGCCAAAGTTAGAGGCACACCGATCGAGCCGTCGAGCAACAGCTCGGGATGAGCGCACACATGTCTGTGTTTTGGTTTAGATGTGGGAAAGCCCCATACTAAAGCTGGCCAGTGGCCAACACATGTCAGGGCACATTCCCAACTCTCCGGCCACTATTTATGGGCACATTTTTGGGCCTGCGAACAGGTTCA
The DNA here is from genome assembly GCA_035046165.1 of Drosophila rubida. Classification (NCBI taxonomy): domain Eukaryota; kingdom Metazoa; phylum Arthropoda; class Insecta; order Diptera; family Drosophilidae; genus Drosophila; species Drosophila rubida. The sequence goes on along the minus strand of JAWNOF010000023.1, from coordinate 16,844,269 downwards.
ACCACTTCAATAGAAACGCGACGCAGGCACACCCGACTCAATTCATCTCGCACTTTATATAGAATTCCCTCGTCTATAAATTGCAATTTTCGGAACAGAACTGCGTTTCGAGAGTTGTTGCTTGAGAAGAAACCTTCATAAATGTGATGAAAATATTTCTCAATTTCATTAAGAAATATTCCCACAGAATATATAATTAAAATAAATATAAGAGAAACCTTCTTAAATATGATGAAAATCAATTCTTTCTCAATTTCATTAGGAAATGTTCCCGAAAAATATATAAAAGAAACCTTCTTAAATGTGATGAAAATCTTTCTCAATTTCATTAAGAAATGTTCCCAAAAAATATATAAATAAAAAAAAATAAGAGAAACCTTCTTAAATGTGATGAAAATCTTTCTCAATTTCGTTAAGAAATATTCCCAAAAAATATATAAATAAAAAATATAAAAAAAACCTTCTTAAATGTGATGAAAATCTTTCTCAATTTCATTACGAAATATTCCGAAAGAATATATAAAAAAATACAAAAGAAACCTTCTTAAATATGATTAAAATCTTTCTCAATTTCATTAAGAAATATTCCCAAGAAATATATAAATTCCCGATTTATTAGCTTAGGAAATAAATGTAATATTTAAAATATTTTTGAAGCGTCTGCTTCTATTTGAACAGTTTTGAGGGGGCTGACGATCTTGTAAGACGTTTGCGAAAAATCACACGTCTGTCGCGTCGCTGATCGCGAGTGTTTTCGCAGCTATAGAAATGTGATTTAGTGGCGATAATAAAAACTTGGATAGTTCGCATCACGCGCAGTGCAGTGGAAATTTTCGCAAGTCTGCGCGACGGCCCAGAAGGGAGAGGTGAGGCAACGGAAGAAAGCGAGGTGAAATGCAATAAGTAGAATACTATATAATATATAACGCAACATGGTCAATGTCCACCCACACGCGCCGAAGCCCTAAAAAAACGCTGAGCCCGGCATACTTAAATATCGCAAAAGTCTTCGAACTCGGTTTAAATTGTAAATCGATATTATAAATTCTTGGTTGGTTTTTTTCGGGGGTATTTCTTCATAAATGCTGCGCGCTTTATTGCTGATCGAATCAAAGTTAAGTTCTCATGCGCCGATCGTCGAGCCGATAAACCGAATTGTTGGGGGCGTATACTATATGGACTGGATTGTGTTGACTGGACAGAAATCAAATCAAACAAACAACAACAAAAAAAACCAAAAACAAAATCAGAACAACCAAAATTGCGGATGTGGGTGGGCATTATATATAGTTACTGCCTAGGAATGGTAATCGTATTTTTTTTTTTGTACATAACAGACAAGTCGATCTACAGGGAGTTGTGGTACATAGTATATAAAAGGAATTTGATTTGATATAATTGCTTGTTGTGTGAAATTGAAACTAGATAGCTATACTAATGAAAATGATCATCAAATAACAATTGTAAAGCGGCACGATCAATTGAATATCATCAGACAATGTTAAATTCAGTTGGCGGAATATTAAGGAAAGCGCTTAAAGCGAATTTATGGCTATTCGATATTGAGTGGATGGTTAGATAAGTTCCTAAGTTCCACACAATAGATAGTTATTTTCAGTCGAAAGATGTGTCTCGTGCGATTGCGTCATTAATCGGCTATGCAGATTACAACGCACACACACACACACAGACACAGGGCCAGTGCTTAAGTGCAATCACTGCTAAAGATTATATAGAAAGCCGTCTGAATCAGCCGTGGGGAATTTTCGTTATAAGCCAGCAAGATGCTTCAAGATAATGAGCTTGAACTTGCAGTTAAAATGATGTCATTCCACTTACAAGTTGGGTAATACCAGCTCACGTTGCAGACGCTTATTGCCACGACTGCAAACCAACGCGGGATGCTTGCCACACCATTTTGGACGCACTTCCGGGACCCAGTCAAATCAATAGAGGAGCAGAGGGACTGTGTCTTTCCTCTGCTCTTTCCGAAGGATTTTCTAGGCTGCCAAACTAACATTTCGTGCTCTTCTTAATGATGGCAAAAGCGCAAAAATACCGATAGATTTATCGATAGTTGGCCAGTTTCGGGCTGCGTTGTGTTTGATGCATAGCTCAAGGTTGAAAATGAAGGCTTGATCGATCACCGTCAAAGCTCTCGCTGTGTGTGTGTGTGTGTGGAAAATTACTGGGCAACATTCCAGAATGCAAGCGATAGCGTTAGGCTTCTTTTGTGTAACGATGTGGTCAGGCCATAGTTATATATAACATATAGTATATACTGCGCAAACATACACATACATACATACATACGTACATATGTACAATATATTCAGCATTTACTCTCCGACTGTGTTACGTGCATCGATCAGTTGCCAAAGTCGAGGTCGCATCGCACACAAACGCAATTCGCACACACACACACACACACACACACGCGCGCGCGTTTGATCACGCTCAGCGACCAATTGTGGGTCGGCGCATTTTTGGAGCTAGTCCCAAGAGAGTGCGGTGGGGGGAGGGGCAGCGCGAACTTCTGCATATGCTGCAAAAATACACACAACTACAAGCACACACGCACACTACACACACACACACGCGTGTGTTCGCAGTGCAGGCCGGCAGGTCAGCAGCAGCAGAACAGCGACAACGACAACGACAACAGCAGCGTCAGCGTCAGGCAATGGGTTAGGGCGTTGTTAATGCGAGCGTCGGCGGGGGGTGTGAGTGAAGTGAGATTGGACGATTGCGGCAAAAGGCAGCCAGCAACCAGCAAGCAACAGCAGCAGCAGCAACAACAACGACGACGACGATGGCAGAGCGACGGCAGCAGCGGCGACGGCGGCGGCGGCGGCGGCGACAACAACGACGACAGTATGTCTGGCGGCGTAGCATGAACTGGCGACATTCTGTCTGTGCCGATCGAGTGCGCTGTTGCCACATTTCAGAGCACCGTGCGCGGGCTATGCTCAGTACAATTGTGTGTGTGTGTGTGTGTGTGTGTGGGTCGCTCGTTCATTCATTTGCTCTCCATACACACACACACACACACACTCATCACACACTGACACAAGCGAGCGTGCGCCATCAGACAGACGATAAACTGCAGCAATGGCAAAGGCGAGCGCAGACAGAGCGACGACGACAACAAAATGAATGCTGGATGAACGAAGAGCGTAGAGTGAGCGCCAGCAAGAGAGCATGAGCCAGAGAGAGCGCCCGCTGTGTTCGGGTATTCATTTCGTGTTCATTCTCACACATACCAACTCCCACACACACACGCAATGCTTTGGCGCTTGTCGTTAGCTATTGTTGTTGCTGTCCCACTCGCGCTCAACTCAACGTTTCTCACTTATCTGTTTGTGTGCATGTATGCTGCCCCACACCAGCGCGCTACGAAACGTGTGAATACGAAAATAAATTAAATAACATTAGCTTGAGGTACACCTTGCCGGATCGCCACCGTATACGCTACACAACAACGGCAGCAGCAGCAGCAGCAACGGCGGTGGCGGTGGCGGCAGCGGCAACAGCTACATCAGCTCCCTGCGCCGACGCCACCGCCAACGCAGACGTTGAGGCGCCGATAGCAGCAGCCACTGAAAGCTCTTTTTCATTCTTGTTGTTGTTGTTATTACTCGTGTCTTATGCGTCACTATGAACGTGGCAAAAGCTCTAGTCCGTAATGCTAAAGCACTCGTTCGCAACTGCTTTGGAGGATCAGCGCCTAGGCGTAGCTTGAAAGCTCTGTCGCCAGCAAAAGCTCTGTGCAGTCACCCTCACTCACTCACACCCATACGCACACGAACTCACACATATGCAGGCAGCATCGTGTGTTCGCTGCCCGCCATGCGCAAAGCTATTTACAGCGGAATTTCACACCAGAGGTGTTCGCTTATTTTAACGCGAAATGCGAACAACAAAAAATATAAAATAAAACATGACATGCCTGTGCGTGTGTGTATTACAAAAAAAATCAACCGAAAACAAAAACGCAGTTTCCTGTGCGGCGGCCCCAACCTGTTGTAGATCGTCTGACAGGGTTGCCAGGGCTGTGCTTGTTGTTGCTCTTGTTGTTGTTGGCGCCAGGGCTGCCATGGAAAATTAGTTAAGCGCTGCAATTGTGGCTGCGCCGCACTGTCTGCCGCCGTCTGATTCAATTGAAAATCGACAACAGCGCAGCGCGCATTGCATTCGCAGGCGGAGGCGGCATACATACAAATCTACACACACACACACAGAGTACATACATTTGTATGTATGTAGATGCCTACAATGTGGCGCTGTGGCGGGCAGCAAGCCGACAGACGAGTTATTTGGCTGCGGTGTAAAAAAACCTGTTTGTTTAAACAACAATCTTGTACTAAAAATACATGCGCCTCACTCTCGCATACACACACAGTGCCAGCAAAAGAGAGCGCCCACAGAGAGAGGGAGAGAGAGCGTGTAAAGAAGAAAGAGAGCGAGAGCGTAAGACGCGCACACATGTGCATTGTGTGGCGCTTTAACAGCAGCAGCAGCAGCAGCAACAGCAGCAAACAGCAACTGCAGGCTGCCAGTGTGTCTGCCAGTGCGCCAGTTGTTGTTCCCCCTCCTCTGCCGCTCCCCACTTGAGCTCTCACTCTCTTCCATTCGATGCCCTGCTGCGCCAGCAGCGACGCCAGCGCCATTGCAGTTCACTCGTTTGCTTGCACGTAGGCGTCCGCTGGTCTGCCTGAGAGTGTGTGCATGTGTGCGTGCGTGTGTGTGTGTGTGTGTGTGTGTGTGTTGGGTTGGCGTTGGAGGGCTCTGCTCACGCTGTTGTTTTTGTTTTACGTTATTTATGCGCTTCGTTCAGTTTTCGTTCGATTCATTTTCGCTGCGCCAGAAATTGACTCAAATTGACGACGACTACTGCTGGCCTCCCCGCCTGCCCGCTGCACTCCCATTGCGGCCCGCCTTCATCGGGTCACAAGAATGCTGGGACGTCGACAGCGACGGCGGCGGCGGCAGCGACAGCGGCGTTTGCTAACTAGCTCAGAGATGGAAGATCGAAGAAGCGAAGAACACCTGAAGCTCACTCAATGCCCACTATGTGTGTGTGTGTGTGCTTGTGTGCACTGTGGGTACCTGCATGGAGCAAAGCAGAGAGCGAGAGTGGGCAAGGGAAGGGCGTGAAGGAGTGAGGGAGGGGGAGAGCTTCGCATGAGCAGCAGCCGCATTTAAAGTCAGTCGATGCGAAGCGAAACAGCAGAAAGAAACAGGCACACACAGGATCCAAGAAATTCCATTTCTTGGAAAAGTTAATAAAACTTTTTTGCCGTCGTCGTCCGCGCGCGCGTTGCCGCCTTTCTCACACACACCCGTACACCGTATATGTGTGTGTGTGTGTGTGTGTGTGTGTGTGCTTGGGCATTTTTATGCGCCTCCAGCTTCGGCGGCCCAATGTCTGCCTCTGTCTGCGTCTACCGCACCCCCCGCCCCCGCCCACACGGGCACCGCTGCGTCGACGTCTTCGAGTCGAAGTTGGGCCTTGCGATGTTGTTGGTGGAGCTGGCCCTGGACCTCGAACCACGTTCCTTTAAGGCAGGCCGCTTTCTTTTCCAAGAAGAACTATCCATTAGGCGCCTGAGATCGCCAGGCGAGCATCAACGAAGCGCGTCCAGTTCGCAGCTCGCCGTCGCCCCCCTCCCCCGTCCCGGACTGCACAGTCTTCGGCTGGTCTTACCTGGAATTGGGCAAGATCGTGCTGTAAATGAAACGATCGCCAAATGATCCTTTTGCACAGCATTTCAGCTATGCTGGGAACATTTGGTGGAAGTTGTAGCGGGAATGTGGGATCGCGGGGGGCGGGGGGCGGGGGGCGACTAGGCACATGGGGCTGCCTCAATTTTCGCTAAATATTTTTATGTGGCGGAAAGTTTCGCGCAAAGCAACGCAAACGCGACTCGTGTTAGCTATACGATCGCATCGCATCGCATCGCATCGTCTGCGCTCGCCCCAAATAGAAATCTTCCCAGAAGAATGTAGAATCGAATATCGAAATTAAGAATCGATGCATTCACCGCATGCCAGCAAATTCTTCATGCACAGCTTCTGCCTATCGGGAACAGCTCGAGATCAGCTCGAAATTGAAACATTTACCTAAAAAAGTGGAATGCAGAAGCTTCTATAAGATCGACATTCTTCTTGTAGAGACTCCTCTGCTTTTGCCTCTCCCCTAGAGTTGTTATAATCGGGAATAGCTCAAGATCAACTCTAAATTCTTCTTGTAGAAACATCTATCTCTGCTTCTGCCTCTCCCCTAGAGTTATTAAAATCGGAAATAGCTCAAGATCAGCGCGAAATTGAAACATTTTCCGAAAAAAATGGAATGTAGAAGCTTCTACAAGATCGACATTAGCAATCTGTGCTCCTGCATATTCTTTTTGTATAAACTCCACTGCTTTTGCCTCTTCCCTAGAGTTGTTATAATCGGAAATAGCTCCAGATCAGCTCGAAATTGAAACATTTAAGAAAAAAGTGTAATGTAGAAGCTTCTATAACATCGACACTAGCAATCTGTGCACATCTAATCAAGCAACTCCTAAATCTGCTTCTGTCTTTTCTCTAGATCGGAAATAGCTCAAGATCAGCTCAAAATTAAAACATTAACAATCTGACTACATCTAATCAAGCAAATTCTTCTTGTAGAATCTGCTATTCCTGCACTGCTCTAGTCGAAAGCATTATGAGCTCAACTATTCTGAAGTGTGAAAAAAGCCTAAAGCCTACAAATGCTATAGAGCTAATCGCAGACTTTCAATACCATATAGATCGTTTAGACATTCTTGTTTCATATCATTGTAGAGCTATGCATGGGTCTGTTGGCGATTGCAATTAAGAGAACTTCAAGCGATAGCTGAGCGCTAGCGACGTTGCTCGATTTGTGCGAAGATCAGTCTTCGCCAGCACGCTGATCGTGGGTTGATGCGGATGTAACGTGGTACAGTAGAGACTGTAGATTAGCTGGGCGATAATCGGACGAGGTTCGTGGGGGTCAGCATCCGATTTCGCGGCGGGACTTGGAAACAGCAAATAGAGCTTCCGATTTCCAAAGTGCAGGCCACTGAATCAGCGCTGTGGGGAGAAAACAGTCGCTCGGATATCAGAAGCTGAAAACGTGATTAGGCCACGTGCAGACCCTTCTTCTTCTTCTTCTTCTTCTTCTTCTTTGTGGCGCAGAAGAAAGAGGCAGCTAACACTTCGAATGGCTGATTAGCGCACGTCGATAAGTCGTACGTGTTCTTTGCGACAAAGGCGAATGGATCACCCGAAAAGAATGTACGTAGCGCCCGAGTCCAAAACCAGAACCAAAACAGCGCACGGCAATCGGCTACCTAAGCAACTCTAGTTCTTGGGGCGTTTTGTCATCGCGCCGATGACAGTTTCTGGTGAAATATCCGCGCTCGATCGGGTATATACTATATACAAGTATTATGTGTGTGTTTTATTGATCGTCACTCACTGATAAGCCGCAATCTACGGTTCATCCAGCGAGCTCTGCAACTTTCCCGATATCGCATTTCACATTAGTCATAATCGACGCTTTCGTATTTCAACCTGAGACCCGGAAACCCGAGTCCTACCACGTCGGCGGCCAAAGCACTCCATTTATATGCCAATCGCGTCAATTGCGCTCTTCAATTGCATAATCTCTCGCGTTGTGCAATTCCCGGCGTTCTTCATGAAGACATTCGAGTTCTACTCGTATTGTACAAATCAAGCGAGACAAGTCGTACACATGCTATATCCGAGCATACTTTCATTGGACTATCAATACAATAAATTGTTAATATTGTGTTTTGAGTTATTCACAATTTTATTCTTAGCACTTTAAATCGAGTATGAAATGGGGAAACTAGGTTGTAACACTATTATTTTATTATATTATATTACCAATTTAAAAAGATGGTAAACTTGGTTCTTACTCTAATATTTTCCTTAGACTATCAATACAATAAATATTTACTGTTGTGTTTTGAGCAATTTTCAATTTTCTTATATTATATTAGCATTTTAAAACGATGGTAAACTTGCTTGTAACTCTAATATTTGCATTAGACTATCAATAGAATAAATTCTCAATGTGTTCCGAGCAATTCTTAATTTTATTGTTACCACCTTAAATCGAGTATAAAATGGTCAACTAGGTTGTAACTTAAAGAGACTATACAATACAAGAAATATTTAATATTGTGTTTCTAGTAATTCTCAATTTTATTATATTATATTAGCAATTTAATGATAAACTTTGTTGTAACTCTAATATTTTCTTTATACTATCAATACAATAAACTCTTAATGTGCTCCGAGTAATTCTAAGTTTTATTATATTATATTAGCAATTTAAAACGATTTAAACTGGGTTGCAATTCTAATATAATATAAATATAATATTCTATCAATACAATAAATATTACTATTGTCTTTTCAGTAATTCTCAATTTTATTATATTAGATTATCAATAAAAAAAGAAGGTAAACTTGCTTGTAACTCTAATATTTGCAATGGACTATCAATAAACTAAATATTTAATAATGTATTCCAAGTAATTCTCAGTTTAATCGCTTTATTAGTAAACTGTAACTAGAAATCAGAGCGATTTCTCAATCCCAAATCGCAGACGTTGCTCAGCAATTACTTTGTATAACTGTTTGCTGTAACTCTGATTATTTATTTTTAACAGATCGTTAAGTGCAGTTAACTACAGACGTTAATGGTCGCGACTTTCAGACTAACTGCGGTGGGGCGTAATTTTAATTGCCTATATATTACAATATGACTTACATTCTATAATTATTTCAGTATCTAACGTTCGCCTGCACTATTTCCTTTATTTTTTTTAAGTCTAATGAGTAGTCATTGTATTATCGTCATTATATTCACTATATATATCAACATATTCCGAATATTCTCTTCTTAATTTGTCGACTATTTGTGATTTTCGTTTTGCAATTTAGGCAAATCACCAACTTTTATTTTGAATCCCAGAATCTGCTTTAATGGCAGATCTGTGATAGGGATCTGCTGTGGCTAAAGTGCTTCTAGTTAAATCAGCGCTTAGTCATCAAACTATTTCTAAGCTGATCGATTCTCTGATTTCGCTTTTCGGCTTTCGGGTTTCGGACTCAGGTTCAGATTTAGCTTTAGAGTCAGATTCGGGTTTAGTTTTAGTTTAATTGGGAGTGCGCGTGCGCAAAAGTCTCCAGTCGCTTGTCTCCAACTGTCACCTTCGCCACCTACCTCCCTCCCTCCCTCTGTCCAGTCGCCACTCCACGCCCTCTTCAGCAGAGACTCGTTTCTGCCTCTGTCTGTGTGCACGCGCCTGTGTGTGTGTGTGTGTGTGTGTGTGTGTGTGGGCTTTTGCGCCGCATTGAAAGGCAGACAGCACGGCGTCGGCGCTGTCCCAGGCCGAAGAATATCGTGTGCGCACTCTGCACTCTCCTCGCCGCACCTCTGCACCCCTGGCCAACACCCCACCCACCGGCTAGCACCATGCTGTTCTTCCCTTCCCACTCGCATTCACATCGATACACTGATCCACCAACACACACTCACTCACTCACACACACACGCACACACACACACACCGATCGCACCGCGCCCTTTGTGCTCCAAAGTCGTGGACGTCGCCGCTTCCCAAATGATTTTTGTTTCTCTGTCTGTCTGCTACTTCTTCTACGTCTCTTATTTCATTTTTCAACTTTTTAATCAATTCATGTGTCTGTCCGCCTGTCGTTCCGTCCGTCCGTCTGTCCGCCTGTCTGTCTGTCTCTTTCTGACCGCGCGCGCGTGTGTGTGTGCATCTATTGTGTGTATAGGTTTTCGATTTTTACGTTACCTTTACCTTTTTTTATATTCAATTTTTATCTCTTTGCCTGCGTCTTTTCCGCTTTTTACTCGCCTGTTTTTTTTCTTCTTTTTTTTTGTTTTCTTCTTTTTGATAAATCGATTTAGAAGCCGACGGGGCCACAAAAGTGGAATTCTTTTGATTTTATTTTAAACACACACACTCACACATACATATGCATCCGTGTCGCTGTTGTTGTTGTTGTTGTTGTTGATGTTTTTTTTTGTAAGTTTTCGTTCTTTTTCAACTTTTTTCTCCATTTGTTTTTGTTATTTGTTACTTGGAAATGCAACTCGAAAAAAGCAAAGAGGATACCAAAAAATAACAACAACTCTGAAAGCTGCAGTTCACTGTGATCGACTGTGATGTACCTTCAACTATTTCAGGCAAATATTGTTATTCATATGGTGATCAATTTTTTAAGAGGATTCCAATTGCAACGATTTTTTGTTTGATTCGAGTGCCCGACTTGTCATACCCTGCTGCTCGACGGCTTACTGGGTATAACAACATTTTTATGTGCAGGCGACGACGACGATGGCGATGGCGATGGCGTTTGGGCGCTCAACGTCTCCAGACAACGCGTCGTCGTTGTTTTTTTTTTTTTTGGAGCCTCTTGAGATGGCAGCAACAACAAGAGCAGCAGCCACAGCAGCAAAGCAAAGCAAAGCCACAGCCACAGCCACAACTTGGCAATCTATGCGCGCCGCTGTCCACAGCCTACAGACGTGCGCACTCGCTCACACTTGCACAGCGCGACACAGCAGAGTGCTAAGAACACGCGCGTGCTCTCTCGCTCTCACTGCCGCGCTCTTTGGCGTGAGCAGAGATCTATCATCGAGCATCATCGCAGTTGCCGTTGCTAACGTTGTTGTTGTTGTTGCTGGCTGCTGTTGCTGGCTAGGTGAGTCAATGGTGTAGTTGTTGTTGCTGCTAATCGCATTGCCTGTCTTTCGTTTTTATTTCGTTTCTGATTTTATTTATTTTGAATGTGTTTTTTGTTGTTTTTTGCTCTGTCGCCCTCGCACGCGCAAATGATGCTGCCAAGCAACAACAACACCAACAACAACTTGCCATAGACACAAAACACATTTTTCATTTATGAATTTGCATACACACGCAGCAATAACAGCAGCAACAGCAACAACAAGCAAAAAGGCGCACACACACACACACATGGACCCGAACACATGCATATGTATTTCATTCATGAATTCCAGTTGACGACGACAGCGACAGCGACAGAAGCAGCCGAAGTCACAGCAGCAGCCGCGGCAGCAGCAGCAACAGCATCACCAATCGACTGCGCTGTCGGCAGCGCAGATTTTTTTCTGTCGTATAGAAAATTTCGTTTGTCATTTGCAACAAGTGCGGCACAACTATGGCTGTTGTTGTTGCTGTTTTTGTAGTCAGCATAGTGCAGTTGTTGTTGCATTTATTGCACGCTCCGTTCTATGCCCTTTTGTCTTTGTAGCTTAGTCGGGGGACGTCGATAGCAACAGCGACTGCAATGCACCCACCAGCCAAAAACAACAACAACCATCACCACACAGTATACAGACAAGCATACATACGTACATACATACAGACGTACGAGCAAGCCATACATACATAGGGAAAAAAATGCATCGCTCTTTCGCTCAGCCAGCACATTCAACAGTTGATTCTCTCACACATAAACACGCACACGCACGCACACATGCAAGCGCATGCATACAGCATAAACGTAGCGCACTAGAATCAGGGGAGACGGCAAAAGCATGTCGCGCACATTCGCTCTCTCCCCCTCCCGAACACTCTCTGACCAACAAGCTGCTCCCCACACAAACATACACAACACACACACACATGCACATCATTCGTTGGCCAGCGCTCAACAAGTTCATGCGGTGTTCGGTCGCTTAGTCGGTCAGTCGTTCGGTTGCTCAGTCGCTTTGACGCGACGCGACGCCACGGCAAAAGCACCGAACGAACAACGGCCGGGCCGGGCCGAACCGAGCCGAGCCCTAGTGCCAGAATGTCTGGCAGCCACGATTATAGCTCACACTCACACACACAGCCATGCAAGCACAGCGTACGTGTGTGTTCAGTGTAAACTGGCAGAGCCAGCGAAATTGTAGCGCAAGTTGGCAGCGGCCGCAACGTGGTTCGCAGTTGCCGCTGCTTGACGCCAAAGCAACAGCAGCAGCACAGTGGGGCAAGGTGTGCAGACAATTTGAAGAGTTCATTTTTTGTGTAAAAAAATACATGTTTAAATTTGAAATATTCAATTTATAGACTTATATAGTGGATTTCATTTGAGTCAGTTATAAACGGGCTTGTGATTTGTATTTCATGCAAGGTTTGCAAGCATTGGCGCCACGGTGCGCTCAGCTTTGAGTGGCCAGCACTCACACACACAGACACACTGTTTGTCAGTTAGTCAGCTTAGCCGCATGTTAGGCGATGTCGGAGGAGGAGGGGTGGAGAGCAGTCGTCGTCGCTGCTGTCGTTCAGCTCTCGGTGTTCCGTCCCCATCTGTCCATTATGTCCGCGACAAGCAAGAACGAGTCTCACACACACACACACAGACACGCGCGCATGCATATGAAATATGCAAGCATACAAACACACACAGACGCACATGCACGCATACAGTGAGCGCATATGAGCACATATATGCATAATACAGGGGCGCAGACACCTCGCCGACGATTGTCGTCAGTTTGTCTGCAATGCTTAGTGCTCAGCGCCGTGCTGTTGCTGTTGCTGCTGCCGTTGAGCTGCAAAGCAACAAAAAGCAAAAGCAACAGCAACTGGTTTGGTCTGGGGCCCGCCAAGTGTCTGACTCGTTCACGCTCACACACATGCAGAGCGACGCACACTTGCTGCGCTGTTGCTGCTGATGAGCTATTAGAACGCACACATACATACGCACACACACACACACACACACACACAGGCGCGCGCAGAGGCGCTGCGCGCAGACAGAGCGTCGACTGCACTCATACTACTCTCCAGACTGAGAGGCGCGCGCGCTGTTGTTGCTGTTGTTGTTGCGTTCATTCGTTCACTTCAGTTCATTTCATTTCGTTTCGTTTCGTCTTGTTTCGTTCTCGCGTATGCGTTCGTGTGTGTGAGCAGCGACAACGACGATAGCCGACAGCCGACGACGTCGACGACAACGACAGCGCCGACGACGATGGCGACGACGGCGACGGGCCACAGTTAGTCTAGAACGTATCTTTGAAGTAGAACGCAGAAGGCAGAACAATTGTATTTTGGATTCCTTGCCGTGCGGATGCGGATCGCGTCGCGTAGTCAGAGAACACAGCAACAGTAACAGCAAACAGCAACAGCAACAGCAACAGAAACTGAAACACAAACTCAAACTGAAAACAGCAGAAACAATAATAATAATAATCATCATCGTCCATTCTGTGTGTGTGTGTTTTTTTGGTGCAAAACGAATTCAAAGCGAACCAAGAAGAGAAATTTTATATTTTTTTGTCGTGGTGTTCTCGTGTGCAAAGTGGCCACAGTGTCTGCAAAACAACATTTGATAACTTTTACATGAAACACATTTATTGACCAGCAACACAAAAAAAACGAGAAAAAGAGTTGAATTTTTTTTGTTTTTTACCTCCAACAACAACAACGACAACGGCAGCAGCAGCAGCAGCAGCGACAACGACAACGACGACGGCGACGGCGACGACGACGACGACGTTAACGTGTTTTGTTGTTACGCTCACTTGTCGCTCAGTGTGTGTTGTTGTGCCAGGGCTGCCAGATCGCGAGTTATGAAAGCGCAAGCGTCGCCAGCAGCAGCAGCAGCAACCACAGCAACAGCAACAGCAACAACGACAATAACGCAAAGAGTACAATAAACAAATTGCAACTATTTTTGATACACAACTTTTTACACACACACGAAGAACAACTGAAACATGGATAACAGCAGCGAACAAAGTTCGACAGTCAACGGCAGCAGCAGCAGCAGCAGCAGCAACAGTGCAACAGCAGCGGCAGCGATGGCGGCAGCGGCAGCTTTGAGCTTTAACCAACAGAAGCAGCAGCAGCGCCTCGCCAAGGAGCCAGCGGCGGCAACAGTTGCTGGCGAGCGACAACAGCCGACGGAGAACGGCAACGGGAGCAGCGCTTGCAACACGAACGCGTGCAGCCCCAAGATGGGCTCGCGGCGCATCTTCACGCCGCACTTCAAGCTGCAGGTGCTGGAGTCGTACCGCAACGACAACGACTGCAAGGGCAACCAGCGTGCCACGGCGCGCAAGTACAACATCCACCGACGCCAGATCCAGAAGTGGCTGCAGTGCGAGTCCAACCTGCGCTCCTCGGTGGCCAACAACCAGCACCAGCAACAGTTGCAGCAAACCCAGCAGCAGCAGCAGCAACAGCAGCAACAACAGCAGCAACAGCAGCAGCAGCAGCAACACTTGCAACAGCCGCCACAGGTGCCGCCGCAGTCGCCGGCGCTGAAGGCGCACCAGTTCCACAGCTTGCCACATCCGCTGGCGCACCACGTGCACCACCACCACCACCATCACGCCGCTGCAGCGGCCGCCGCAGCCGCCGCCGCCGCCGCCGCAGCCGCTGCGCATGCGCACCACTTTCTGGCCAACGGCTTTGCAACGGCGCCGCACCACCACCACCACCACCATCACTTGGGGGCGCCGCCACCGCCGCCGCCGCCGCCGCCACCACCGCCACCGCCACCGCCACCGCCACAGCAGCAGCAACAGTTGGCGCTGCCAGCGCCGTCGAACGGCGAGCAGAGCAGCAGCAACGGCTGCGAGAGCGTCGCCAACACAGCGTTGCCATACAGTGCCAGCTCCCAAGTGCCACACGCCCCCAACCCCACCAGCAGCAGCAGCAGCAGCCACGCCCCCAGCAGCAGCCACGCCTCCAGCAGCAGCAACAGCAACAGCAGCAGCAGCAGCGGCAGCGGCAGCGGCTCGAGCGGCAGCAGCAACATTCCACAGCCGGGCACGCGCATGGCGTATGCGTACTTGCCGCAGTTGCACGCCGCCGCCGCCTACCTGCCGGCGCCGCAGCTGGAGCTGGAGCTGCGCCTCAAGCCAGCCGCCGTCGCCGTCGTGGCTGCGCCCATGGATCTCTCGCTCAGCAGCGCAGCGCGTCGCCAGCGCGAGCAGCAGCAACAACAGCAGCAGCAACAGCAGCAACAGTTGCTGGTGGACTTGAGCTGCCGCAAGCGTGCCGCACAGGCGCTGTGGCAGGCGGGCGACGAGGACGAGGACGTGGCGCTCGACGTGGGCCGCCCGGCGGACAAGATCAGCAAGCTGGAGGCCATCAAGTGCGAGCCGAGCGACGACAACGACGACGTCGACGTGGACGTCGAGGCGGAGGTCGAGGTGGAAGCGGAGTCCGAGACGCAGGCAACTCCGACGGCAACGGCGGCGGCCAAGCTGCTGCCCGTGAAGCAGGTGAAGCTGTTCAAGCCGTATCTGCTGGACGGCGAGGAGCGCGAGTCGCAGCTGGAGCTGCGTCTGCAGCGCGTCGACGAGGAGAAGGCGCGCGACGCCGACGCCGAGGAGGAGGAGGAGGAGGACGACGACCAGCCGCAGCAGCCGCAGCAGCAGCAGCACACCGAGCAACAGCAGCAGCAGCTGCAGCAGCTGCAGCGCGAGCCGATCATCTGGAGCAATGCGTCGCCGCTGGCCGCCAGCTGCTTTCAGTCGCCGCCGCTGCTGATGCAGCTGCCGCCGGTGGCGACGCCGGCCTTTCCCGCCGGGAGTCCTCAGCATCAGTTTCACGGCGGCAACAGCAACAGCAGCAGCTCAAGTTCCAGCTCCAGCAGTTCGAGTTGCAGCGGCTCGAAGCCATCGACGCCACAGAGCGTGCTCAGCCCCTTCTCGGCGCCGGCGCTCTCCCCCACCGGCTTCTGCTGCCCCAAGGGCTCGCCCGTCTCCGGCTACGAGAGCAGCTCCTCCACCTACAGCGACAGCTCCAGCCACAGCCACAGCCACAGTCACAGTGCCAGCGCCAGCAACAGCGCCAGCTCCACGCACGGCTACAGTCTCCACCTGCAGCTGCATGCCGCCGTCTACAACGATCACATGATTCGCCTCAAGCAGCAGCAGCAGCAGCAGTTGCTGCCACAACACCAGCAGCAGCAACAGCAGCAACAGTTGCTGCAGCGGCTGCTCGACCAGGAGGCGCTGGTCGCCGTGACGCCGCCGCTGACGGTGGCCGAGGCCGCTGCCGCCGCTGCTGCCGCCGCCGCCGCCCGAGCGCTGCTGGCCTAAGTGCGAGCGAGCGAGCTAGCGAGCGAGATGGAGCGACAAACCCACCGAGCAGGGGGGCGTGGCCTAGGGCCTGGTCCTTGGCCTTGTAAGTTGCTAGCAACTCAATCACGTTTCTCTTCTCTTCACTGCACTTTTTTTTGATTATTTTTTTGTTAAATTTAATTTACCAATTCGCTACACTTAAGCCAATCAATTAAAATACTTCCAAAAACAAACACACACATATCACACACACACACACACACACACACACACATTTGTCATAACTTAAGTTTAGTTTAGTGCTAAGGCAACTCTTAATTATTTTGTTAGTCGTAAGTCGCACGCAACTTATCGCTAAGTTTCCACGCAAGTTTTTTTTTTTTAAACTTAACCACAATAACGTTTAATGCAGGATACAAGTTTTTTTTTTGCTTTACTTTAATTAGGCTTAAAGAGTTTTTTTTTTTTCGTGTAAATAACTAAGTTGTAATTGTACAAAAGCAAAAGTTATGATTAAAAGCGAGCAGAAAATTCGACAAAAACAAAAAACAAATGAAATGAGGCAGGAGGCGGGAAATTCAAACGATTGTAAGAGAAAGCTTTAAAAACAACACACACATACACCTACACACACACACATGAATCGAGTTGTCATGGCTGTAAAGGAAAGGGGGGCGTGGCCAGCCCAGAAAGTAAAGTTAACAGTAGTAGAAGCGGAGAACGCGAAATGCAACAACGGGAACTAATCAAATGTGTAATTATTTTTACATAGCTTACAGATTTACACGCGTATATAGATATAGATATAGATATAGATATATATTTACAGTTAAGCAGAAGCAGAGCAAATTATATATACAATACACACACACACATATATATATATACAAGTATATAGTGAGTGGGATGGAGAACTTACATATTTTTTTTGGGAAATTGAAAATTCTTGTGATATGCAACAAACAAAATTGAATAAATTGTTAAAAACTGCTGATAACTCTAACGAAATGAATAAAGTTTACACACACACACACACACACACACACACAGACACAGATATATGTATCGCAACTCTGAAAACAACTGAAAACAAATCAATTGTAGTTGTAGAGCTCTAGTTATAAACAATATACATATATACAATATATTTATATATACCACAAATGGTTTTTTTTTCGTGCAAGCAAATCTTTACACACATAGATCTATATTATATATATATATATATACATAAAAAACAGTATTTTTACAGAAAATTGACAAAAAAACAAAAACAACGAAAATCAAAAAAAAAAAAAAAATCAACACAAAACTGAACAAGAAATAAAAAAATTATTCAATTAACAACATGCAAATGAATTCTTTACGTTACTCCCCTCCCCTCCCTCCCCCGCTCACAAAAACAAAGCATATTCTTTGGCGAAACAGTTCAAAGCGCTCGCTGATCCCAACTGATCCTCACTGATCCCCGGCCGCCGATCTACACGGCCGCCATTTTGTTTGCGCGCGCCCCTCTTCCTCTTCCTCTTCCTCTTCCTCTTCGTTTGCGTCTGGTATTCGTGCTTTGTGTGTTTAATCACTTGGCAGCAGTTGCTCGACCATTTATTCGCGTTGGCCCTTATGCAATTGCCAATCTGCTGATCAGCACCGATCACGCTACTCAACAGGTATTATGTGATTGCTTCATATACACACACATATATATATACATACTCGTATATAGCTGCTGAACGCTGGGTCAACTGTGTCAACTGTGTTCAGCGCGCTCTCTTCACTGCAACTCGATCGATCTCCACTCGACTGATTCCAAGACTTCGTCAGAGTCGCAGAGAAAACTTCTTCAACTCTCCAACAAACTCACAGAACTGCTCTTTAACTTCACCCCAACAGCAAGTCGAATATCGCTTATAATATTTGAGCTATTGACAAATTGAAAGTCTTCTGTACTTTACTTAACTTTACTCTTTCTATCATCTTTGTTATATTTTCCTGCAGTTTTCATAGTTCGCGTGCTTTTGTGTATTGAATAACGAATTCTTTCAAGTTTTGTCATCGTCTAAATGAGCAAATTACTCAACTGATTCACGTGGCAGATCTTCAGACTTATATGCTATGTCAGACATTCCAAATTTGCCCCTCTTTTCATTATTACTCACATTTTCAAAGAGAACTAACCAATGAAAGCGAAACTGTTCTTAACTTACTGCAAAATAAATATATCAAGTTGTTGTAAATAAAATTCGTTTCATAATAGTGATTATAATGGGATTTTTTAATATCAAACGTGCAGCACTGCTTTAGTTGTCGTACATGGAAGTTAGTCTTCATATCTTTACTACCCAGACTTATGCTAATAGATTGGCTATTTCTTAAGCTCTAACTTTGCCTTTATGCGGCAAATGATCAATATTTATATTTCAGCTTTATACGCTACTAAAACGCTCCATACTTGTGCTATCAGCTTCCCTTTAGCTCTAGCTTTGTATGCTACGATAATATTCTTCTCTACTTAAGCTATTAGATTGACTATATCCGAAGCTTTAGCCTGAGCTTTATGCGCTACCAAACCAGAGCTTTTTGCGATCTATACTTATGCTATTAGATTTCCTTCAGCTTTAGCTTTATGCATCACTAAAATGATCTATACTAGTGCTATTTTTAATTGGCTACAGTTGAAGCTCTAGCTTTAACTTTGTGGGTTACTGAGTGATCTGTTGCAGCTTTAGACTGAGCTTTCGTCGCCTGTAAAATGTTCAATAATAATGCTATTAGATATTAACTGAAGTTTAGCTTAGCTCAATGCGCTACTAGAAGCATCTATATGTTAACATAGTAATGCTATAAGATTGAATGTTTCTTGAGCTTTAACTTTAGCTTTGTACGCTACTAAAGTGATCCATGGTTATGCTATAAGATTGACTACAGATGAAGCTTTAGCGTGAGCTTTGCGTGTCACTCAAATGATCTATATATTGACATACTTGTGCTATTACATTAGATATTTGTTAAGCTTTAACTTTAGCTTTGTATGCTACTAAGGTGATCCATACTTATGCTATATGATTGACTACAGTTGAAGCTTTAGCCTGAGCTTTGCGCTAGTAGATCGTCTTTAGCTTTATACGCTACTAAAATGTTCTATACTTTTGCCCTTAGCTGAACCCTTAGCTGTAGCTTTGTGCGCCACTAAAATTAAAATGATCTATATTGATATATACAATCGTGTGCTATCAGATGGACTACAGTTAAAGCTTTGGGCTGAGCTTTGATCGCCACGCAAATGATCTACACTCTATACTATTATACTGCCTTTAACTTTGTGTGCTACTTAGATCTTTACTTATGCTAATAGATCGCCTATAGCTGAACCCTTAAAATGATCTATATATTAGCAATTTTGTGCTATCAGACTGACTACAGTTAAAGCTTTGGGCTGAGCTTTGATCGCCACGCAAATGATCTACACTCTATACTATTATACTGCCTTTAACTTTGTGTGCTACTTAGATCTTTACTTATGCTAATAGATCGCCATTAGCTGAACCCTTAAAATGATCTATATGTTAGCAATTTTGTGCTATCAGATGGACTACAGTTAAAGCTTTGGGCTGAGCTTTGATGTGTACTCGTGCCTCGTCGATATCTGTGCTGATTTTTTGCGGCTTTCAATCAGTTGGCGGTCTCTGTAGCTTTGAGCGTCGGTTGCACGCTGGAGACTGCGATCTGGTCGCTTTTGTCGTTGTCGTTGTCGTTGTCGTTGTGCCGCTGGCTGAGGTCAGTTCTAGAGGCTTCTATGCGACTATGCGACCGAGTCACTTGCGCGCTGTGATCTTGTGATCGCTGTCATCAAACGTTGCGTGTGTCATTTTGGCCAGCTCATCACACGGCCAACTGTGTGCCTGTGTGTGTCTCAGTGTGTGTGTGTGTGTGTGTGTGTGTGTCTAGTGTATGATTAGTTTTGCTTTTAGAGTATATTTATGTTCGGTTCGCGGGATTCGCACTCGCATGGCACCTTGTTGCCGCTGCCGCCGCTGCCGCCTCTGCCGCCGTCGCTGGCTGCGTTCTTCTGCGGCACTCTGTCTTCTCGGGGCGGCTATGACTAAGCCTAAGCTAAATTCTATATTGTGTTTGTATTTTTAAAACGTTTAAAAATAAAGTGCTCTCGTTGTGTGCCAATGTGTGCGCCAATCACGAGCCACAGAGCCGCCAACAACGCCAACGACGACCACAACGACCACGACGACAACAACGACGACGACGACGACGACGACGGCGACGACGGCGACGACGGCGACGCGAGCAGCGACTGAGACGCGGACGCGGACGCAGACGTCAATTGGCAACGCGGCAGTCAGTTACATTACATGACATCAGTCTCACTCAGCATGTGTGCGTCTCTGCGTGTGTGTGTGTACGATTGTGTGTGTGTGTGTGTGTGTTGTGCTTTGCGGTGCCAAAGAATGTGTTGTCGCTGCGCAAGAAGTTGGCCAAAGCAACAGCAGCAGCAACAGCAACAATTGCCCTACGTGCACACAGCCCTACAAGACACAACACTGGCCTACAGTGCACCAAACTTGCAAGTTGTCAGCAGCTACACTGGCCTACAGTGCTTTAGACTTTCATGTGCTCAAGCTCAAACGACACTACACTGGCCTACAGTGCACCACACTGGCATATACTCAAGCTCTACACTACACTGGCCTACAGCGCACCACTTTGGCTGCTATATGACACTACACTGGCCTACAGTACACTAAGTTTCCATGTAGTCAATAGCTACAGTACTACACTGGCCTACAGCGCACCACTTTGGCTGCTATATGACACTACACTGGCCTACAGTGCACTAAGCTTCCATGTAGTCAATAGCTACAGTACTACACTGGCCTACAGTGCACCACACTGGTCTCTACTCAACTTCTACTAGACACTGTAGACACTGTTTAGGTCTACGATACACTTTTTAGTGTACTCATGTCTCCATGTAGTCAAACTCAACAGATACACTGGCCTACAGTGCACTAAACTTCCGTGTACTCAAATGACAGTACACTTAAAGTGCACTACACTGGCCTAGAGTGCACCACACTGACATATGCTCATCTCTACACTACACTGGCCTACAGTGCACCACACTGATTTATACTCCACTTCTACAGGACACTACACTGGCCTACAGTGCACTGGACTTCCATGTACTCAAACGACATTACACTGGCCTACAGTGCACCACACTGGTATATGTAAAACTTCTACTAGACACTACATTAGCCTACAGTGCACCACATTGACATGTGCTCAACCCTGCAGTACTACTACCACACATACAGTGCACTAAACTACCTGTACTCAACCCCAAAAGACGTTACACTGGCCTACAGTGCAGCACATTGACATATACACAACCCTACAGACACTACACTGGCCTACAGTTCACTACACTGCGCTACACTGCACCACACTGGCCTAAACTCAGACCCTCAGTGCACTACACTTGCCTGCCAAGACCTACACTATCGCCTACAACCCATTTTAGAACTGCGCACACTACACTAGTCTACATGAGAAAACACTTTACTGCAATGCTTCGCACGCCGTTTGTGTGCTCTATAGCTACACTACACTAAACTATATCTTATACTCAATACAAGTTGTGCATAGTAAGCTTTAAATTCATTTAATAAAATGAGCAAAATAAATACAATATAATAGCAGTCTATAGATCGCACTTTAGACTACTATGTTCGCTATGCTAAATATCTTATATTTAATTGCTTGCACATTATTATAGTCCACATTAATGAGAGCCTCTCAGTATAAGTATATACTGTATAACTGTTTTATAACTACTCCCGAGGGTACTACACTATGCAACCTTGTGCAGAGTTAAAAAAAAAAAAGAGGAAACTACTTGACGGACGCTGTTTTCTAACTATGCGCCAAAATACTACACTATACAAACTTATGCAAGGTGAAAAATGAAGAAGGAAATTACTTGGCAGACGCTCTTTTATTCCTTAAACTTACTGCACTATATTATAAGTATATGGTGTAGTGTGGTTTGGAATAATATAGTACACAATACAAACGTATACAAAGTTAGCGTATGAAACAATGAAGTAAACAACTATACAGACTGTGATAACTATTCGCTAAAATACTTAGCTATACTATGTGTTATATAGTATGTAATAATATACTGCAAAGTTAATAACAAGAAGAACACTACCGCGCAGACGCTGTTGCATAGCGATTACCTGCACTATACTACAACAGTGATCTACTATACACTGCCCTGCACGGTGTTTGCACCACACACAACCGTTGCTGCACACAACCTTACTCTGTAGTTGAGGTAGTAGCTCCTGCCTCTGCGCTGCGAAAGCCCTCTCTACGACCCTCCTGCGCATTGCAAGTGCTTTGCTTTGGTGTCTCTTTGGGGTATTTTTTTTTTTGGCTGTTGCCGTGCAAATTTTCGACTTGCGTCGCTGCCACGTGACTGTGGCAAGCACCCCCCAGAAGCGATGTGCAGTGCATCACGCTGCAGTAGCACCCCGAGCCTCCCACCAGCTGCGACGCTGCCAGAGCGCTCAGCTGATGTCGTGGGCTGCTGATCGTGTGCATTGCCAGAAATCGTTTGCATTTATTTATTTCGCATTTGACATCAAACGCCAAAGGCAAATTGCAAAGTTAACAAAGTCGCCAAACAGCTCAACGTGTTGAGCAGGGGGGGGGGAGGCATGTGGGGAGGCGACACGTTAGGGTTGCCAGCGGGCTGCAAACAGGTTCTCGCCGGCCAATGGGGAGGGAGGGGGCTGGTAGCGATGTTTGCTGGGGCATAACACAGCTGCAGACGGACAAGGCCACGCGAGTACGACAAATATACGGCGTATGCGCATCAAAAACTGTTGCATTTTTCATAGAATTTCTAATTATACATTTTTGATGAGCGCGAGCGTCATCGTGATTGATCTTCCCAGAAACTAAATACACTTGCCGTCTATACGCGGCGTGCAAGCACAACTATATGTGCACAAGATTAGCGTCGCTGCCAAATGATAATTCGACTGAAACCACGACCCTCCAGCTGTACCAGACTGAAGGTCTGATTGAGTTTAGATCATAATGATTGAGCCGCCACGAGCAGTACATGTGTAATGTTATATATGCAATGCTAGTGCATGACAACAAAGGCTCAGCTGGTACCACGGCCTTCCAGCTGTACCAGAGTCGAGATCTGCTTGAGCCTTAGCAAGCTTTTCTACTTGCTTATCGCGATTCAGCTACCAAGATCAATTCGTATAAAGTGCTAGGACGACAGCAAAGGCTCAGCTAGTACCACGGCCTTCCAACTGTACCAGTGGAGGTCTGATAAAGCTCAAGCAAGCTATTCCATTTGATTGTCGCAGTTGAGCTGGCAAGAATAATACCTATTTATTGCTAGTGGACGACAGCGAAGGCTCAGCTGGTACCAAGACCCTCTAGCTCTACCAGAGTAATGGTCTAGTTAAGTTTCAGTAAGCTTTCCAATAAGATCAACACTATTAAGCTGCTTAAATTTTTACGTATTTATTGCTAGTGGACGAGAGCGAAGGCTCAGCTGGTACCACGACCCTCTAGCTCTACCAGAGTAAAGGTCTATTGTAAATAAACTATGACACAACAATTGCTCATGCAATCTAATTGTGAATAGCACTCTCGACACTATGTTAAGAGTAAAAGGGATTCAGCCGAGCGGTCTATGACACAAGTGGTCTTGCGGTGGTACCGCGCATCTAACGAGAGCAGTGTCTTGCGTGCCTCGTCTGCATTGCACTACGACCCTCTGGCTGTACCTTGACTCCACTTTAGAATGCTGCAGTGTTGTGTGGGCGTGATTCACGCTCGTATCTGGCCGATACACTCGAATTCGCGCGAAACGGACGCGATCGTCTATCGAGCGGCGCGATCGACACTCGAGGAGGATGGTCGTCTAGTCCAGTTAGCTGGCAGAGTGATGCATCGAACGGCTCATGTCGATTGGCATATGAATCGATTGTTTATTGTGTGTTCTATGGTATAACTTATTGGTTCCACTTGAGAATCGCAGAGTGTCCGCGCTGCTACCGGGACAGAGCAAAGTGAGCGGATCGATCAATGACCAAACGGACAACTATATGCTCCATCTCCCGCAAAACTGGACCCGCCAAAGGGGGGGCGGTTGGTGGGGGGAAATCATGCAAAATGCGATCGGGCGGATCCATCAAAGTGTCGACATCTGGGCGGCGAGCGGTTTGTCATCGCTGCCATTTCAATATGCACCATTTCCATTTCACCGAACGACCTACCTAGATAAATAATAACAATCGCAATCATAATCATAATCGAATTAATCATTCTCAAGTGGCGTTCACTATTTTTGGCCACAACACAGTTCTGACATTTTCAAATCGATGCTCTTCAAATAATTAATGAAAATATAATAATACCAGCCGCACAGCGAAATCAAAGCGAAAACGTTGAAAACAATCGTGAAACTGACTGAGAATATTGTGTAAGGTCGCCGTTATCTTGACAAACGGATAAAAATCGCGAGTGCTCTAATCAATGAACCCGCGCCCAACGGAAAGTGAACGCAAAGCCCCTTCGATTCCACTTCTGCTTGTTATTTTTTGCCTTCTTCTCCCCATTCTTCTATTTTTTTTTCCACTCGTTCGCTGTGCTTCCCTATCGATACCCTAACGGACGGGTCTTATCTCTTTGGCCGCGACAAGCTCCACATAATTTATTGCACATTTGCTAGATCATTGTCTACAGGCAAACCTGCAAAGGGCTATAGCTAGTATGATCCCAACTACGAACGATCTCCGACTTCAACAAAGATTCTTCAGCTCGACAGAGGAATGCCACAGAGAAAGTGCTGCGCAAGCGAAATATCCAGTTAATACAGGTTTCACTATATAGTCTAATGAGCTGTGATCGATAAGTATCTATACTTCTCTTAAAAGTTGAATAATAATGCTGATCTTTAACGATGCCATCTGAAATATGCAGTTAATAGAGTCTTCACGAAATAGCGTTGAATGATTGTGCACTGAGCTGTGATCGATACGCCGATGACTGCAGCTCCATTTGCTATAAATGTAGAACAAAAATCGAATTCATACTTCAACGATCCCATTAATCGTCGACTTCGAAAGCTTCTCCTATGAAAAGTCGATCAAAGTTGAATGCACATCTTTAACGATACGATCTGTTATAGATTAGTCGGCTACTTCGATTCAAATTAGCTGATTCTAAAGTCAGAATAAATCGAAGAAGCTGACGCATAAATAAACAAATAAAAAGAATATATGCGGTTAATAATAGTCTACACTATATAGCGATGAATGGTTGTCGATGTTTGTCGATCCATACTTAAACTACGTTCTTAAACGATTCCATTACTCCACTACTTCTATGAGAAGTCAAGAAAAGAAAAAGCTGCTATAGATTGAACGTCTACTTCGAAAGCTTCTCTGAAAAGTCGATACAAATTGGCTGACTCTAAAGTCATCAGAAGTGGAAAAAGCTTATGGAGGTGACGCATAAATCGCTCTGCATGGCAGATCCGGGGATGAGAGAAGTGCATGCCCGATTCGGCGCTTGAGCACGCCCGATATCTGGCGTGTGTTTGTGCGTTGCGTGAAATTGATAACCGTTTATGGGTTATTTTCGATTCGATGTGCCGCGCGTCTGTTGTTGGGTAGGTGTTGTGGGTTTGTCGAGCCACTTCCTGGGCCCGACCCGGTCGACTCGTCGTCCGGCCGAAGGGCTTATAAATAGCACGAACTGCCTGTCGAGAGTATAATGCGAGAACAAATACGAGAAAATGATCGATCGCATTGACGTGTAAATCTTTCCTTTTCGCCTTTTCGCCGTTTCGTGTTAATCGTTCTTCATTTCGTGTTGTGTTTTTCATTTTTTTGCTCATTTGTTTCTCTTTATTTTCCTTCATTTCTCGCGGAACAACATGCGTTACGTATAAATGCTAAAACAAGCTAAGTAATATGGTATATATGTATATGTATATATAGAGGTGTATATATAGATTATTGCATAAATATGGTACATCGATCAGCTTGCCACTAATGCCCGTAGTGTTCTTCGCTATTGTACATTCAACTTAATGCTAACGCCCTACCAGCTAAGTTAATTAGTAATGGGGTTTGTGTTGCTGTTAGTGTCCGTGTGTATCGATCCGGGTGTCTGTCCAGATCGGCCCTGATCGGTATCGCCTGAAATCGCTCATTGGTGCGCGCTCGCTGCGCACTTAAAGGCTCTTGTAGTCGACCGATAAATGCAGAAAGTTGTCGGGGTAGCTCAGATGCTCGGAGACCCATTGCAGCTGTGTCTCCTCGTGCAGATCGATACCGTGTGTGCGGAAGCCGACTGCAAAGAGTTGCGAATTAAAGCCATATAAATGTATTAGTATAACAATCAAATTGCAGAATGTTGTAAATAAGCGAATTATCGATAGTATGTTCGATATGTTTTCATCTCTTCATCAAACTATCGTTGAGAGGCAAGGATGTGCCGCGATTCACAGACAGGCGCGCTTTATCGCTGCTATCGATAGTATTTGTGGTTTGAGCCCATGGCGCCCACTTGGCCTAATCTGTGCTCTATATATGGCCATACACGAGCTATTCTTTGCCATCTGATTGCCATATAAATCACGGCTAGCATTATCGAGACTTTGCCGGACCGTGAACCGCGCGACAACTCAACAAGCCGACAAATCGCACTCATACCACAGCCACTCAGTACAATCACCCCCCTTACCATGCCTCCCCTCCCCCCCCCGGCACCCGGCACCCTGCACCATCGTCCAAATCTCAAGTGGACGATCATTGAGTTGTGTTTTCATTTCGGGGCGACTTTCGTCATTTATAATTATAGCTGGCCTATTGTAATTATAGATTGGTTCGAAAGTTGAATTGCGCCCAGCACACAAACACACACAGACACACACACGCGCGAGCGAGAGAGGAATAGTGACACCCACACAAGTGCAGGCAGCAGTAAGTAGCACACACTTATAGCAACCATATCACGTCGAGGTGTAGAAGTATTTGCTCTGATAATGCCTGATTACATGCTCGCAGAGCCCGCGCTGGCAAGCGGGCCGGGACCGAGTGTGGCCAGCGTTCGCGATAAGATTTGTGCAACACGGGGCCGGGTTCAAGTAGGACGCCAGTGTTTCGACGCCCCATTCAAATTGCAGCCCCAATGCAACTCGCTGCATAGCTTAATCCCAGCTAGAGTTGCGGCTACTAAGCGCATTATAATTCTTCCAAATAATTGATAATTGATTGATAGCACAACTGTCTAGCAAACTATCTGATAAGCGTTGCTTTCGGGTGTCTGTTCGACTCTGTGCCTCGAGCACTTCCCTGTTTGATTCCCGGCTAATCTGAGTGCATCTGGCAGGGAAAAGGAAAAGCAACGTGAGACTGATTCAAGCCTGTAAAGCTGCTGAAGTTATCAATCAAACGCGCTGAATGAAAATAGTCGACATAACGACGATAAGCTAAATCACAGCCACTGGCTGCAGATTCAAACAGACGATAAGGCTGTGCGAATGAAACGCAAGATTTGCACTCCAGCTGGGGCTTAGTTCAATGAAAACCGAGAGTCTAACTTGTTCAAACGAAAGCTCTTTGTTGTGTGCCAACAAAGCTGCAAGCTTATCGCACAAACTGCAAAGGAGCTTTGCACCCAAGCGCTTGATAACTGTAAAACTAAATGCGAATACTCCATTTAAAGCTTATGCGCGCAGAATATCGAAGTCGCCAAAGATATAGTAAGGAAATGAAACAGCTTTTTAACTGCAACTTTGAGGCGTGGGTAAACGCAGCAATGAGCAGAGCTTTCGGCTTTTACTTTTGTATAGCCTTGAAGCTTTTAATTGCGTGTGCTGCTCTATAAAGTGGAATCAATCCATGCTGAGCGATCATTAATTAGCCGCCAACGAGACAGTTTAACGAGACGTTGGAACAGATCTGAGCGACAAGTTTTATGATCTAGCCGACACGTGATTATCAATACAGCGGCCATAATACTAATAATAATAATAATATTAATAGCAATAATGGAATCATCGCGGGAAGCATTGAAGCGCCACCCCAAGCGCAAATAAAAACATATACACACATATATATATATATATGTATATATGTCGGGAAGAATCGCGCCAAACAGTCTGACAATTTATTGATCCCATTTTTATTATCGACAGCAGCGACAACGCCGCGAACAACATCGAGAACAGCACAACAACTCTGCGAGACATATATAAAGAGAGCGAGCGGGAGAGGGAGTGTGGTCGATTTGTAGTGTCGCGTTGGAGAGGGCGCATAGCTCATGCCTAAAAATAAACCATTGCAGCGCGAAATGTTCAACGTATCTGATAAGAAAGCCAATCATCATAATAATTTAATAGATTGCGCTCTATAAACCAATAAAATCCAGCAATATAGCATTGATATGACCCCCGCCTCGCCTCCCTCCCTCGCTGCCATCCGTCACGTGTGCGAGATTGGGATTAGCATAATGGGGCATAATAGATCGCTTGGATCTTGATCTGTTTGTTGAACCCAAACGAAGAGCTATCAGCTCCGAAACTTGCTGAAGCACCACCACTATATGCAGCTCAATCAATCAATAATCTATTAATCGCACTCTTTAAAATAGCGCTCAGCATAGATTATAGTTAGTTATAAAATCATTTTAATTGGCAACATGAAGTTTGCCGTTTTCGAATAAGATTAATGTGAATCAAACATTATCAGTGCCTTGCATGTCAAACACTGTCTGTCCTATTAGATCATGTGCATGCATTTATAATGTGAATTACACTGTAGAATTGCTGTGTGCATTTCTTGAAGAATTCATGCGTCGAGCAATGTGAATCTTCTTGAGTTTTATGATGTGATACATTTAAAATGAAGCAGTGGCAGGTGCTAATCTGCAAAGCTCTCGGCGCTAATATAATTATTTCTATACATTGTTTGATGTTATGCCCAATGCCGACTCTAATTCGAATTAAAAACAACAAATTATTTCAAAATGGTTGAACGAATCTCGCTGTTTACACTACTATTAGGCTTAATTAAAACCTTCGCGGATTGAGCTTTGAACAGCGGCCTAGAGTGACTGCAATATCCTGGGAACTGCAAGACCCCCCTAACTTAGGGAAAGTAGTAAACTTACAATAGATCAAAAAAGGGTTCAACGAAAGTAAGAGTTGAATGATAAAAGCTCTGTCGCCTTCCCTACTCGTTTTTGTTGCTTATCTTTGTTTATGATCGTCGAAGTATTGCGGCAATAGTCATTCCCCGCTTCAGTTCACGGTCCTCGATCAGGCCACATGCTCAAGTTCCGGTCAGCTATCGAAGATATCGATTGCATATTTTCATTTCGCAGTTCAGTGACGCCATTAAAACTGCTAATCAATTGATTTTTTCATTACGTATGTACTGTGTCTATACGTATGTATATACGTATCTTGTTGTTGCTTGTTTTCTTCAGCTTTCAGCTGGTGCTTCCTCTTCTCTCTGCTTCGATTGTACAAGTTCTCCTACGCAAAGTTCTTCGCTCTGCTCTGCGCGCTCCGCTCTTCGCTTGGCATTCGCCAATCTGCAATTGCTTTCGGTTTGTTTTGATGGAGCAACAAAGTTGACGAAATGAAATTCGAATGACGAAAATTGTTGACTAAACACTTTGTTATTGTTTGCTTCATTTATCTCTTTCCTTCTTCTTTTTTTTTGCCCAGACATAAATAAAACATAAGTACAGGAAGTGCGAGCAGGAGAAGAAGGTGACGGAGCTGCAATGGATCAACTTCGATTGAACATAACAAGAAGCTCAATAAGTGCCAAAAAGAAAGAGCAAGCTTTCGATTGCTCGCAAGTCACATACCCTGCAAATATTTGATATTAATAACAAGCTAAACGTATACTTGAAGCTCTACGACGTGCACGAAGCTTTTGCAGTACAGCGAAGCTTCGTTAAAAGCTCTGTTTCGTGCAGCGCAAGAGAGATCGAGAGCTGTGCGAGCGCAGGTTGTTCAGTTGGGCCCAAGAGGATTGTGGAATGAGCTCAAAGGACATCAACTTGTTGCTTGTTTTTGCAGCTGCCGCTATCGAAGCCCACCCAAAATGCAAGGGCGTGGCGCAAACAATTGAGCAACAAACACACACACACACACGCACTGGCACACATGCACACGAAGGTGCACAAAGAGAACGAGCGAGAGAGCGAGAGAGGGTCCTGATTGCATTGTGCATTGTTTGTCTGATTGACGAAATGCAAACGAAAATGTGTCGAAATGGGACTAAGCAAATGCAAAGGTGGCAAATGCAACAGCACCAGCAACACGAACGAGGGCGAGGGGCAAGGGAAGCGAGTCAGAGCGGCAGCTGCGCGGCTGCCGAAACTGCTGATCATAAAAACTGATGGCGACGGGGCAGCGCAGCAAGTGATAAATACACACACACGCACACACACACACACACACACACAGAGAGGTGAGGTGCGATTTCCGACGAGGGGTCGGGGGGAAGGGGCATCGGTGCAGTTTGGAGGTGTAAATACAAATAAGCGGAGGTGATATCTCAGAACTTCCTTTTCACACATTCGAGAGCGGCCTACACAAATACACAAACAGACGAATGCAAACGAAACACACACGTACACACACACACATACACACGGCGACACGTTGAGAGAGCGAGCACAGAGTGCTGAGAGAGCGCATACAATTGGCTGCGTGCATGCGTATGTATGCGTGCCTGTGTCTGCGTATACGTGCGTGTGTGTATGTGTGTGGGTAAGCATTCAAAAAGCCAAAACGCCGCGACGCCGTAGCCGATGTCGATGTCGACGCCGACGCTGCTTTCCGGTGAACGCCAAAATCGCCGTCAACAGCCGGCGGCAAATCATGAAAGCGCCTGTCTGCTGCTGCTGCTGCTGCTCCCCACCCTCTCGCTCCCGCTCAAGCAATGCATAAAAAATAAAACGAAACCAAAGCAAAGGCAAAGCGAAAAAAAAAGGAGACGGAGACGGAGCCACCGACGCCGGCTGCGACGCGACGCAGGCAAAGCAGCGCATTGCGTTTTCTTTATTTTTGACGCGTCTTAGATTCTCCTCTCTGCTTCTGCTTAATATTGTTGTTGTTCTTGTTCTCAACGTTGTTGTTGCTGTTTGATTTCTCGGAATGGCATCTACTTTGAACAACGCCACGGCGACTGCATTGTATATTTGAAATTCATTTCAATTTAAATACAAATTTTCTATGAAAACGCACGCATTGCACGCACACACACGCACGTACGTGCAAGTGCCTCCAGCCCCGCCATCCCCCCCTCATAACCCCACCAGCAGGGAAAAAAAAGCCGCACACAGTTTGACCACGTTTTTGTATGTGATTTGTGATTTGTGGGTGTTTCTGTGGCGGATGCGGATGCAAAAGGCGGCGGCAACTTTTTCTTTCTTCTTTTACTCCAAAAACTGCAAACTAGCCGAGGGCGGGGGCGGGACGGGCGCGGAGGGGGTATAGCTAAACGGATCAGCATAACAGGCAATGTTAGAACTCAACTATAAACAACTCAGTAGCGCACGTTGTGCCGCCGAAGGAGGCGGACGCGGGGGCGGAGGGGCGTTACACGCATAAACATATCCATTGAATGCGCGGCGGTTAATGGATCGTCGACTGGGGGCGTGCATAAATCTACCCCACGCACACAAACACACGCACTTTAGTGCTGTATTGATTTCTTCCGCAAATCAATGAAATATCGCGATATACGCGCAACGAAATATATCAATGGCTGCCCTAACCTCAAACCCCAGAAGAGATTCTTCACCTTCGAAAGTCTTTGGCTTAGCAGCCAAAGTAGCGCTTATAGAATGAGTGAAATGGATTATACCAAAAATACAAATAAATAATGTAATATTTATAGAGGAAATTTAGCAGTGTTATGAAAATATGTTTAACTGATTAATTAACAATCTATATGCAAATTTCAATGAAGATTTAGCAAGTACAAAGTTAAAATTGCCCAAATTTGTTTCATGCATGATTTGAAAATATGAATACTAATAAAATCATGTAAATTTATATTTTAAATCCGATGAAGAATTAAGAGAGTTAATGAAGAATAATTCATTTCAAATGTATGCACGTATTTTGAATTATGTTTGACTATTGAACGGACATTAGCTTAATGTATTAATTATTGCCTGAATATTGATGCCTCGAGATCGAGACGATTCTGTTTTGAATGATCGCTGACATTTAATTAAAGTCGTGGCAATCATTTGAAGATCATTAAACCAAATGTGTTAACTATAAAAGATGCGTCAGAGTCCACAATTTAAAGAGCCATAAATAGTTGCTCAACTACAGATTGACTTTTATTGCTCTGCATTCCATCCATGACAAATATGTTTACCGTAGACTTATGCATTGGAAACAAATCGATCAATTCAAATTGCACTAAACTATAGTCTTTTATAAGAAACTGAATTAGGAAAGAAATTTCTATACAGGAGATGTTATGATGAAGTAGAAAAGCCAATCATATGTGAAATAAATTCCCTTCCCCTAGATGACATTATGTTGTGGAAATCTTGGTGTTAATGAGCACAAGGTTGGAAGCGCTTGAATGTTTGTCTTCCACGGAACTATTCTAAATCTCAAACACAATATGCTAAAGCATAGAGCTTAAAGATGGGCTCCAAATCAAATCGAATGAGTTGCGACCCAAACAAGAATTAACTTTGACATTTGTGTAATCCCGAGAATGCTGCGGTGGCGATGCCGAATCTCCCTTTGGCCCATTTAAGCCAGTTAAGCTATCAGTGCCCGGATCAGACCACGAATAGACTCCGTGTGTGTGTGGGTGTGGGTGTGTGTGTGTGCAACACTCAAGGACAACAGAATTTGTTGCAACTGTCACGTTGCATGACCTTTGGGAAAATACGTGTTGTTCTGGTATCCATGCTATCTGCTTTTGTTTCGATAGAAACGCGGCATCTCTCACCTTTTTCTTCTTTCCAAATGGGAAATTCCGATTTGGTAAGTGCTTGCTCTCTCCCTCTCGCTCGCACGCACAGTTGCACTTTTATTTGGGCTGAAGCATGCAAATAAAAATTTCACACCTAGTCGCTGCGAGTCTCTAGCGAGAGAGTGGCGAGTTGTTGTGGTTGTTGTGTTGTGTTGTGTTGTGTTTCGGGAAATACCCGATAACAGATGCGAACTTGTGAGCTGCAAGTCGCTCAGCAATCCCAGGGGATCGTCGATGACTGGGCGCAAAACTGGACAACGACGGCGAGGCTTGTCAATGAAAGAAAACTCTATAGAGCGGGACCTCGAGCCGTGTGTTTGGAACTCAGGCGAGAGCTGCCTAGCTGGCAAGTATAATTCGTAAATCCCGCAGCCGCAGGTATTTAGTTCCGCCTTTTGTCCAGCCATGGAATTCCCAATGCCATCATTGCACCTAAGCCGCCGCTCGCCCTCGCCCTCGCCCTCTTCCTCTCCCTCTTCCTCTCATCTACTCCCTCGCGCTTGCGCTCTCGCTCCCACTCACTTGTCGCCGGCGCCGCAGGTCAGTTTGCTATCCAGCCGAACTTGCCACGAAAATCCACACGCACTGCATTTTCATTGTTGCTCGCTGGAAAATGAAAAATCTACTCTGTGTGCGTGTGTGTGTGTGTGTGCTGGCTGAATGGTCCAAAAACACTTGGCCAAAAGTAGGAAAGGAAAAAACACAACACGCTCAATTCTCAATTCTCGAGAGCCAGACTCAAAAGTCGGACCTGGGACTTGGGATTGCGACTGCCCGGGGGCTATTGTTCGTATAATTTTTATCTTTCTTCTTCTTCTTCTTCTGCTTTTTTTGTCCAACCAGTCTCTCTCGCTATTGTTGTTGTCCGTCTTTTGTTGCTGTTGCCGCTGCCGCTGTCGGTGTCGCTGCTGCGGCAAAAGCGACATTGATGAATTGAAGAATGATTGGCAGTGCCGCAGGGTCTGCGCTCGGCCGCCGCTGCGTTCTCTGCGTTTCGGTCTCTTTTCAATAGAAATATTTGTTCGTGCCAGACTGACTGGCACCTTTTGTGGCCCAAAGCGTCGACTCGACACGGCTCAGGTCGAGCCGCGTTGTCTAGCCCTGATGCTTGTGCTGCTGCTGCTGCTGCTGCTGCAATGTATGTGTGTGTGTGTGTGTGCGGCAAAAAGGATGCCCCATTTTGTTGAGTGGACGCTGCGGTAATTGATAGCCGGAAAATCCCTTCGTTTCTCTATGCACGATGTGTTCCCTCGATTGCTAGCTCGGGCTTAAAAACTATAGGCGTTACTCACCTGCCTTGCGCACAGGTGTCGATAATTCGGCCATCAGATCGCTCAGGTTCTTCTTTTGTCCGCTCTCGCTTAGCGGTGAAATTAGTTTTTGCATGTACGTGAAATCCTATTGAGAGCGTGAAGAGGAATAATCAAATAATGCAGCATTCAAGGGGATCAAAAACCAATTACAATACAAATAAATCACACTTTTCTCTGCTAATACACTAGATGAAAACTCCCCTATGGCAGATTACAATTTCAGCTAAGTCCATAATTATTCTTTCTTTAATTTGTCAGTTGCCAAACTGAAATTTTTGCTTCTAATTTCGATTAAAATAATTTTTTCAACTAAACTCTCTAATCTTTTTCAAAAGTCTCTAATTAATAATTGAACTATTTTTTTTTTCTTTCCTGAAATCATATATCCTATATCTACCATCCTTTTAACTTTACAAACAGTTCGACAATTCTTAGTATGCCATGAAAACGAAAATCTTGAATTGTAAACTAATTTCATAACACTTTAGGCATACTTAACGACTTTTACTCAAGTCCATTTGCATAAACTCTACACTTGGGAATTCAATTGAATTTTAATCAACTTATTTTAACTATTCTCTTGTGAACGAAACTTGAGCTTCAATGTAATGTGTAAGTTTCTAACAAGTGAGTTTAAGTCTGACATGCAAATGTACTTTTAAAATTTCAAACTTACACAATTGTTGCAGTTTAACTTGTTTTTCGAAAGAAATTAAAGATAATTTCATATGTTTAAAGTTGCTATATTATGCTATTATGCGTAAATGGCAAGCTTGGCTATTGAAAGAACAAATGTTATTGCGAATTACTTTGCTGCTTTACAGATAATGTATCGACAAAAAGGCCCAAAAGGGAAATTTCCTATGCTTTGAAGGAAATCCTTAGAGCGAGCTTATCTACTTGACAAATTTACAGAAAGTGCGATAGACGCTAAGGACAAAGGTTAAAAATACTTTTTGCAAGCTTAACTAACATAAATAATACTAAGACAGCTACAATCAAGGATCGCCACACTGATTGAATAACTTAACATACTTGGCTATTTTAGAACAAATCAGCTTAATTTCTACTCTCAACTTACATCGTCGTTGTAGAAACGCACGGGAATGTTCTTGAACGACTCCTGATCGCTGTAGGGCTCCATGAGTCGCCTGTTGACGGCCCAGAACTGATCAAACTTCTCGTTGATCAAGCCGAGCCAGAGTTGATTGTGATCCTTCTTCTGCATGGCCGAGATGACGAGGCCGCGATGCTTCAGCACATCGGCCTCCTTCAGGCAGGACAGGAAATGCGATTCCAGCAGTTCTCTGCAAGAAGCGATAAACGAAAAACTTGCTTAAGATGATAACAAATAATTGGTGGTTGCTTTTGGGTACTTTGTGTTCAGTTTGACGAGCGCGTCTTCGGGAAACTTGGAAAAGTGTATGGTGAGGCACCAGGGCGTGCTGTCCTCATCGGGGTGCAGCAGATCGTAGAGGACACCTGCAAAATATATGGGATTAGTCTTGTATTCTAATTAGAATATTGTTTGCTCTCTTGTCTCTTTCGCACCTATCGGATAATGCAGACGCAGCGGAGTGCCATTGAAATCAAACCAGACGGCGCCCTCTTGGTGCTCGGCAGCAATGTAACGGGTGAAATACTTTCGCACCTGGATAATAGCAGCAACAACAATAACATTGAAACCATTAACATATTTTGCTTTGTTTTTGTATCAAATTCAACAGCTACTTCTTCTTACCTTGTCTGTGACCAACGGCAAGTAGCTGAGACGGGAGACCATTAGGTAGAAGGGTTCTGGCTTGATGCCGACAATTTCGTCGCTGTCCGCCTGGAAACAAATGCCAATCTGTCCTTCCCATATCATGCGCAGCACCTCTCGATCGTGTGCCATCCTTAATTCTTTAATGTATTTTTGTTTTATATACACTCTTGCAATTTGCCCGTATGTTATTGTTTTTTGTTCATTCACAGCGACGTCCACAGCGTAATTGCGATGGTTGGCAACGCTGCATAGTTGTGGCGGTATACCGATGATTCAATATGTTCGCCACTGCGCATATTCAAATTTAACTATTTCAAATGTAATTTTATTTGCATAATAACTGTAGCCTGAAATTTAAATGTAGAGTATATTGGCATCTCTGTAAGCAATTCTGCTCCATTATTGGGTATTAATTGATTTTCTAAAATTATTTGCTATCGATCGTGTTATTCGATTAGCCTTTTTGTTCTATGGTCACCGTCTGTTTGATTTCGATAGCAATGTTTTAACCAGTGTGTCCACATAGGAAATAAACTAAATTTTTTTTGTAAATATGTGGCCTGGTATAAATAAATGTATATGCTGATTTGGTTTATTAAAAAATACAGTTATTATATTTTTGACAATCTGACTTAATCAGTTTTCTGCAAAACATTTCTTGCTAAAGACAAAATAGTACGTTTTTAATTGGCGCCAACGGTCACTCTGAACTAGAATCGTACTAGAAATAATCGATAATAATAGAAAAATACTATATATAGAGTGGATCTGGCTGGACTCAATTTAGTTGCAGTCAGATTTGAGGTGAGGTAGTGATGCCGCATAGAAAGCAGAGTATTCTTGTTTATGTAAAAATACTGAAAAGTTGCAGAATGGTTTATTTTCTCGTCTTTTATCACTTAATAATCTTTGCTTCTGCACCATCCAAATAATAAATATTGCAATAAACATGAATAATGGATAAGTAAAAATTTTTCTATATGGTACTTATTTCTTTAGAAATACGGAAAAACAAGCTGTTTAAAATCACGCGCCTTCTTGCAAATGAATGGGAATTTCTAGGGAAGTGTAACCAGTTGAAAATTGTCGGGGTTTCTGAAGTTTGTGGTATATCTCAATGGCGTTAAAGCGCGTATTGTACACATGTAGATTGTGGTCACACACGCCGACGGCAAAGAATGCATTTTTAACAAAGTCGAAATATATGCAAACGAATAATTCAACAAATGCGCTTACAATATTAATTTAGTTGCAAAAAAATAAACATCGGTGTTCGTCATAAAATAAATCGATGTTTTTGTAAATTGTAGAAACATCGATGCATCGATAGCGCGATCGATGTTTCTCCACCACCTGTAGTTGGTTGGCTGCGTATATTTTTGTTGCGGTCAAAATGTAAATATGAAGTGTGAATCTCATCAACAACAACTACTTACATATGCCAACACAAATACTAAATTGCATGAAATATATAAAAACTGATGAAAGAAACGATCGCGCTTGTTATTATTGAATTAGAAAAGAAGTGAAGAGAATCGGCAACGGAGCAACGGAACAACAGCAGCGACAACAAGAGCAGCAAACGGGGCTCAACAACACAGAATGGATGTTGAAATACCTGTTTTGGCTGGATATCTTAATGTTCCAACACAAACTGGATTTTCGCTAAATCGTATCTCGAAAAAGGTAAGAGAGTTGAGAGCCTGCAACACACACCGATCTAACATATTCCGACATTTTTTCCTCCTCCCTACCTACCTTCCTCCCTCCCCACGCACACGCACACGCGTAAATAGAAATGCAACGCACAAAAGATATGTACAATTATGCACTTCTTGTTTTTTTTTTTTTTGGCAAAATGAGTATTAAAACAGGACATCGCCATGTGCAAGTGTGTGAGCGCGAGTGAGAGAGCGAACATACAATGCATGTGGATTTGTCTGCATGCGCGAGTGTATGTGTCGGTGTTTGAGCATGTGTGTGTCTGTGTTTGTCTAGATATCTCCATCTGCATACTTGTTGCATACAAATGAGTAGCATAAGGTGGAAGAAAGAGAGAGACATGCCAAACGGCGAGCCAAACATATTTTCGTTTTGCGTGTGCGCGCCTGACACACACACACATACCCAAACATTGTGTGCTTGTGTCTGTGTTTGTGTGACGGCTATTTTATGGCGTCGGGTTGGGGGAGGGGGAGTTGGGGATTCATGCATGTTTCATCGTGTCGCGTATTTATATACAACTTATATTCCCCATATGACAGGAAATGTGGATTGAAGAGCCAGTGTGTTTGTGTGTGAGGATTAGGGTCGGGCTCGGCACAAACACATGCAAATAAAACATATGCCTGCCTGTGTATGTGTTGTGTGTGATTGTTATGTAAGTAACGCTCGAAATTCCGTCGATTTGATTAGCACAACATTAAAATTTGGTTTCTTACAAAGCAAGCGAAACAATTCGCCCGAGATGCGCTCGAGAGGTTTCCCAATACGACTTTAACACATTCGCATATGACTATTATGTCGAATTTATAGGGAAAATACTCAAAGTGTTCCTAAAAAGATTGATTATCAAATGTAAAAGTAAAATTCTTTAGTAGTTCG
The DNA here is from genome assembly GCA_035046165.1 of Drosophila rubida. Classification (NCBI taxonomy): domain Eukaryota; kingdom Metazoa; phylum Arthropoda; class Insecta; order Diptera; family Drosophilidae; genus Drosophila; species Drosophila rubida. Next base: position 16,805,377 of record JAWNOF010000023.1, on the reverse strand, counting down.
ATTAAAGTCCAACACTCGTCAAATTTGTTTGTTATTCCCCTCGATATTATGTTTCTTTGTATACAGTGGAAAATTATAAGACCTGTTGTCTGACTATCACGCGCATTTTCCATATGTATTCAAAATTCGAATCTTCTATTGTTGCACATTTAATAGCCATCAGCTGGCATGCAATTTCATGAACAATAACAATAACATTGGCACTTGCTAACAGGAACATTATCTTCTTTCATTCAGCACAACTAACGTTGTTTATGTTTATTTGTTGTTTTTGCAGAAGTCATGCAGTCGCTATTGCCTGTTGTTCAAGGCGAGTCGCCATGGCATCGCCCGTTTGGAGATATGCGAGAACAAGGACGATAAGAATCCAAAGATCTTTACGCTGGAGAACTGTGTGAAGATCACACAGGAACCGCCGCCAGCGAATCTCATTCAGATTGTGAAGCGCAACGGGCAACTGACGCTCAACACGAACAGCGATGAGGAGCTCAAGGATTGGGTGACCGCCCTCCAAATGGTTGCGTTCTGTGACATAAGTGGCATGCATGCCGCCCATGGTGCCATCGAGGAGGACAACGATCTGTACTGCAGCTCATTTGTAAGTATAGCTGCAGGGGACCAATGAATCACTGCTCAAGCGAAGACAAGCTCTGGAATGTTGTAGGAAGTGAGGAGGCAACCGAGACCAATTGGGCAACATTCTGCGATCAGTTCAAAGTATTGAATAGCAGTCACTCAAGATATTTCGGGACATAGCAGGATAATTTAGATAGTTTCTCTAGAGATCTGACTTAAAGTATGAATCAAGCAGCAAGATTTTTAAAGCTGTGTGTCAAGAGATTCGCTGCAGTTTCTACAATTCTGCATTCAAATCAAGTCTCTTTGCGCAGATCAATACAAAACAAAAGCTTCAAGTTGAGAGTTCGTTTTAGTCAAATCAATTGAAAAATGTGCGATAAAAGCTGTTAAAGCATGTAACGAGTGTGTTTAAAATGAATGCTATTCCCTGCGTGTGCAGCAGACAAGGCTCGGATCGTCGGCGGGCTTAATGCGATCAGCGCTAGGGTAGCCAGTCGCCTGGAGATAGTCCAAGTAGCCGATAAAGTCGTCGTAGCTGACAAAGCGTGTCGTGTTGCAGGCGTTGCAATGATGGTATTTGCAGCCTGGATCACAGATCCATTGGCGTCGATTATTCGATATGTCGCCCTTGAATTTGTTCGGCTTGTCTTTGCTGTGAAAGCAACGTGATTAGAGAGCTAGAGAGAGAGGAGGAGGAAGCGCGCTCACAGTTCGCCAATGACGTTGAAGAGTATTGGCTCGCTTTCCTCGCAGATGAAGGTCAAGGCGGGCGGGCAGTCGGTGCGTTTCAATAGCGACAGCAGAAAGCCCAACGGCATCATGTCCATGTTGACGTGCTTGAACAGCTCCAGGGCGTGGCACTGGCGCTGCTCCCAGTCATGGTCGAGCCACAAGAGCAGCGCATAGAAGATCTAACCGAACATAGTGTACATTAAAATGGGGGGTCATATATTCGATTGGTTGTTCATTCACCTCCATCTCGGAATTGACGGCAATGTGATGGACTTTGAATAGACCGAGCATTTGCTCGAATTTGAAGTCGAGGAATTCAGTGCTCGCCACAAAGGGCAGAAATATGTTGGCCAAGTAGGGAAGTATTAGCTTCTCGAGATTGATGCACTCCTTCTTCGCCATGATGTAGATTGGATAGATGAAGCCGTAGCGCTTCATCAGCATCGACAGCTCATACCAGCACTGGTCCCGCAAACACTTGATGTCCATGAAGCCGGCGGTGCGCGTCAGCGACAGCAGCTGGCTCAACTTAAGCGCTCGCAGCGGCTCGAGCAGCCAGCGATAGGCGCGCACAAACGACTCGGTGTTGACAATGCACGGCGGCAGATAGAGCTCCACCTGCTGGATTTTGTCCACAAAGTAGCCGGAGAGCACGGACAACAGCATCGGGTGGCAGAAGAGCGTCGTGTAGTCGGTGGTCACCTTGAAGTTGGCCGCACAGTTCTGGTGCAGCAGGTGAATGATCTTCTTGGCCAGCGTGGTGTCGCGCTCGTTGCGCACCATTGCATTCCACTCGGTGGCCGGCGGTGCCAGGAGCTCCTTGAGCGCCTGCTTCGGCTGCATTTCGCGCATCACTTCGCACAGATTGACCGGGTGCGGGAAGAATTCGCGTGACGGGCGTGTCTTGGTGTCGTTTGTGGGATTCAAGAGTCGCAGATTGAACTCTTTGTTCTGGCGCTCCTGCTTGAGCAGCTCCATCTTGTTGGCCAGCGCCTGCATCCACTCGCTGGGCGGTTCCTGTCGCCCGAACACACCGATGCCTTCGTTCAGCAGTCGCGCATTGTAGGCCGAATCCTCCTCGGCGATGTCGCCGTCGCCATACTGGCTGGCTGTAGGTGGATTCATGCGCGCCTTGTGCTTGCGCGCACACAGTTCCTCGTAGTCGGCGCGCCCGTCGGCGTGCATTTCCAGCACCGACTGCCAGCGCTCTTGGCGCTGCTTCTGGTACTCCTTGAAGGAGAACTCCTTGCCCAGCTCCTGCTCTAGTCTCGCCGATGTGAAGAGCTGGGGCTCCTCCTTGTTCGAGCTCGCATTCTCTTCTTCCATTGTGTGCACTCCAAATTTTGAACTAATGCTGTGTACGATGCTACTGCAAATTCAAATCAATACTTAACTATTTTTTTTTTGGATGCGTGCTGTTGTAGTTCGAATTTACGTCTGAGCATTTCCCAAGCATCACGCTACTCACTAGGAAAAGTCGACGCCGATGTGATTGCCGAAAAAATGCTGAGAAATGAGTCACGAAGAGTAGTAAAGATAGTCTCAAAGTAAAGGGCAAATGTAAGCTTTAGGCAGGCAATTTAAGCGGAGTAGAAGATAAAGCGAACTTTGCGCTAGTTTGCTTAGTCAGTTGTTATTCAATGCAATCGCAGTCTGGCAAAATAGAATATCGAGTTGCGAGGCGCAGAGGAAACAACTGTTTTGATTACATTCACAAGCCAGCGTAATTCTAGCTGCAGCTGGCGTGAGGGAGTAGAGAATCACATGGATTAGGTGTTGGATAAATTGAGAATATTGGTATTATGTTAATGACGAAGGTATACTTCGAAGCCAATCAAAGATGCAATACAATACAGAATAATGCAATGTTTGTTTTCGCTTGGCAGGACGGACTGTTCATCATCACGCTGATACCATCGGAGGCGTCGATCAGGTGCAACATCGAGCCGCGCACGTACATGCTGCAGATGACGCCCACGGAGCTGCAGCTGAAGTCGGAGGACCTGAACGTCACGATCGCCATGTGGCCGTATCGGTTCATACGCAAGTACGGCTATCGCGACGGCAAGTTCACGTTCGAGGCGGGCCGCAAGTGCACCACGGGCGAGGGCGTCTTCACGCTGGACCACAGCAATCCGCAGGAGCTCTTCCGCTGCATGTCCGCCAAAATGAAGTCGATGAAGAAGCTGATCAGCGGCGACAGCCTCAGCAGCATCGAGTGCAACGAGAACCAGTTCAGCGCCGCCGCCGGCATGGAGCCCGGATCGCGCAGCCCCCTGCCGCCGTCGCCGTCGAGTAATCCGCACGGTGGCGGCGAGTTCGAGATCAATTCGACGCAGAGCTGCATCTCGTTGCGTGGCTTCATCAGCTCCAACGATTCGCTGAACAACTTCTCGTCGAACGGCAGCATCAGCGTCAGTTTGTCGGTGCCATCATCCCAAGCGCAATCGCAATCGCAATCGCAATCGCAGTCACAGTCGCAGATCAAGCACATTCCCAACAAGCCGCCCCGCAAGCTGCCCTCGCCCCTCGACAAGCTGACGGCGACTGTGGCGCCGACGACAGTGGCGGCTGCAGCGGCTGCGGCTGCCAACCAAACTCAATGTGATAACAATAACAAATACAAGAATCTTGTGAAGTATGAACCCGTTGCCATAACGACTTCGTCCGCCTCGGATGCGAACAGCAAGAACAGCGCCGGCTCGGCTGTGATACTGAAGCCCAGCAGCCCCTCGTCGGAGCTGGAGCGCATGCTGCACCACCACCCGCCCGACCTGCCGCTGCGCAACGAGAGCTGCGGCAAGCTGATGATGGTGGAGCGCGACTACGAGTGCATCGAGAACATCACCGATGCGTGGAAGACGCGCGGCGTCGGCGACGTGCGACACTGCGAGCGCATACCCTCATCGACGCTCGGCTGCGACACGGACTTTGTGCGTCAGCGGTCGCAAGCGAAGCGCAAGGACGCCACCAATGGGGGCAGCAGCGGTGGCAGCGGCACAACCACACCCAAGATCATTGACATTGACATCGGCGAGGGACTGGGCGCTGGCGGCGGAGGCGGGGGCGGGGGTGTGCTGGTTTCACCGGACGCCAACTATGATCGCCTCGACTTTCTGTCGCCCAACAACAAGACGTCGAGCGGCTACAAGACCATTGTGAATCTCAATTTGCCCGCGAATCGCCTGCACCGCTGCAGTCCGCCGCCGCCCAACGAATACGAGCTGATCGCTAGTCCCGACACCGAGAGTTTTCGCAAGGCCGACGACAGCCACTTGGGCTACGGGGTGCTGCGCAAGGCCACCAGCAACACCGCCAGCCCCAGCAGCAGCGGCGTCGGCATTGCCAGCATCATCAACAACAACAACAACACCAGCAACACCAACAACAATAATCTAAATAGTAGTAACAACAACAACACACTGCCCGCCAACAACATCAGCAACAATGTCTCAGGGGAGATATGCCTGGCGAGGGGCGTGGCCACGCCGCCCGCCACAGCAGCGATCAGCGCAGCGAGCAACAAGAGCAACAACGAAGCGTCGCTCGATCATCGCAGCTACAATGGTCTCAACTACACCATCGTCAGCAAGCCCAAGCGTGTCTAGAGCGCGAGAGAGAGAGAGCGAGCGATATATAGAGAGAGAGAGAGAGAGAGAGAGAGAGAGAGAACACAGACATACAACTAGTTAGACAGAGAGGGAGAGCGCACCAGTTGGAGCGAGACACACATTGCAGTCACAAATCGAATATAAGCGAACAAAATAGAACACAGCACAAGTAAGGGAAGCAAGGGAAGCACGGGAAGCAGACGGAGACAAGTGCCAGACCAGTGGATCTTCGCAGCTCCGCAGCCGAACCCACCAACAACATGCCATAATTGAGCCCAGCATTTACAGTAGAAGAGAGCACACGTAACGTGTACTTAGAGCGCCATCAACATTGGGAACTGCAGCAGCTCTCGCAGCTTTTCTCGCAGCGGAAAAGCGCTGGCGAGAGCTCTCATCTAAGCTTATTTCACTTTCACTCTAAGTTGCAACACTCGCAACACTTGCAAAAGTTGCCGACGTTTAGCTATAGCCACAAGTATTTTCTAAGTATTCAGCGTAACTTTGACTCGCCAAGTGTTGGTCAGCAAAGGGTCTATGCCAGTCTAGGCTGCCACTTTCGACCGATGCCACATGAGATTAGTTACATTCCACTTCCATGTTGGGAGGGTTGGGGAGGAGGAGGGGGGGGGGGGGGAGCGTTTTAAATAAGTATTCAAGCGGATAGTTTTGCCTGACACTTCAATTCATCAACTGTGATTCGACTGTTACAATTGGGAACACGGGCTACTCAACTCGACAACGATGTGGCTTGGGAACGAGTACGCATATATATATATATATAGTAATAGTAGAGCTCGAACTCTCTCGACAATTCAACTATGATAATAATTGCAACGAAGAAAATAACGCATATACCATTTTTTTTTTTTGTCCACTTTCATGTACATAAACGCATATGTATATATATACAACAACTGTGTGCTATATATATCTGCCTTATATATAGTGAATACAAAGTAGGCGTGCAGCGGGCGGGCGGGGTGGGGAGGCGAGGTCGTTGTGAACGACACAGAGATGCTTGCAAACATTCGTTGTGTCGCACTTTGCATGTATTTTTTTTATTTTCTACTACAGTATGTTTATATTTTGTCGTCCCTATTAAACGTGTAAATAAAAAACCAATAAAAATTACAAATTTTAGAAAAACTGTCTCGGTATTTTGGGGCGGGCAGTCGATTGCCGGATGTATCGAAGTAGGCGTCGGGTTTGACGTGGAGCTGTCAGTTGGACAGTTGGGGGCATTTCAGTGTTAGTGTTGCATTTGAGGTTCGACAAATCTAAGCATCGAGAAACAAAGTAAAACATTTGGCAACAACTTTTATTTATTCATTTACTTTTTGTGGAAAATGTTGTCACTGCGCCGTTTGCAACGACTGCATCGCTGCCGTCCCTGGCTGCGTCTCTGCTCCTCGGAGCTGATACACAAGGTGAGTAGTAGTATGCAGTATGCAGTATGCAGTATGCAGTTGGTCGCTCATCTGTTTGCAACACCGAACACCAGGACACGTTCATTGAGAAGCTGCGCAACAGCTTTCGCGAGGACGAGCGCCAGAACTTCGTGGTGCCGACGTTCAAGAAGGCCATGCTCTACCCCGACGAGATTGCCGTGAAGGACTTCAGCGGCGAGTTCACCTACTTCCAGCTCTACATCACCGCCAAGAAGCTGGCCATCCAGATCTCCAATTTTTGCGGTAAGCCCCATGAATCGCCACCAGCTGATTGCGGATTTCTATTCCCCCCCGCCACCCTTCCATTGCAGGCAGCGCGTCGCAGTCGAATGTGGCATTCTTGTGCTCGAACAACGCGCTGTGGATCGTGATCCAGTGGGGCTGCTGGATATCCGGGCAGGTGGCGGTGCCGCTGGAGCCCAACCAGGCGGCCGACGAGCTGCTGGGCCAGGCGACCGACTGCAAGGCGAAACTGCTGATCGGCACGCCCGAGTGCGAGACAATGACCCAGGAGCTGGCCACCAAGCTGCAGACGGCCAGCATTGTGCTCGACCACGGCTTTGTGCCGAGCTCGGAGAGCGTCTCCTCGACGGCCATGTACGCCAAGCAGCTGGTCGGCCAGAAGGGCACCCTCATACCGGAGAGCACGCTGCCCAACGACTACTACGCCAACGCCACCGCCATGCTGCTGTACACGCCCAGCTCGGCGAGCGGGCGCAACGGTGTCGTGCTGACGCACCGCAACATCGATGCCCAGATGCGCTGTCTGACCGCCAGCTGGCATCTGAACGCCAACGACTGCATGCTGCCGATCATCTCGATGCACCGCATGCACGCCGCCATCGGCGCCCTGCTCGGCGTCGGCGGCAACATACTGCTGCAGCAGAAGTTCGACAGCCACACCGCGTGGAGCTCGCTGCTGGGCATCAACAGTCCGTCGAAGCAGCGCGTCAACATCTTCCTGGCCATGCCCATCATCTACAAGCGCCTGATCGCCGAGTACGACAAGATGTTCGCGCAGGACTCGCGCATGGTCGAGTACATCATCAACCACTGCAAGCAGAAGACGCGCCTCATGGCCACCGCCTTCGGCCTGCTGCCCGAGTCCGTCTTCTATCGCTGGCGCGAGATCACCGGCCAGAACATCTACGAGTACTACGGCATGCTCGAGACCGGCTTGGTGCTGGGCCCCACCCTCGACGAGTCCTCCGGCTCGCCGGACTACCGTCCCGGCACCCTGGGCGCCCCGCTGGCCGGCGTGACGGCGCGCCTGGTCAACAACAAGGGCGACCAGCTGGTCAGCTGCAGCAACGGCAGCGTCAGCGAGACGCTGCTGCCGCAGGGCGAGACCGCGCCGCTGCTCAGCTCCGTGATCGGTGAGCTCGAGATATGCGGCGAGCACCTGTTTCCGCTGAAGCTAATGCGGCCCGCAACCGAGCCGTCGGAGCTGCCAGCGGAGACGTCGCTGGAGCAGAGCGAGTTGCAGCAGGAGTCGCTCAAGCAGGCGGAGCAGGCCGAGCAGTGCGAGCAGCCGCAGCCGCTGCTTGTCCAGGCGCAGGAGGTAGCCAAGCAGCAGCAGCAGCAGCAGCAGCAGTCCGTGGCGTTGCACAAGCAGTCGCAGCTGGCCTTCGAGCAGGACGTGCCACAGCAGCCGCTGACCGCCCACGACATCCAGCAGCTGCAGTCCGTGGCGGCACAAGAGGCAGCGCAACAGGGTGCGATCAAGCTGCCGGAACAGCAGCCGACGCAGGATCTGAAGCAGTCCGAAGCGGAGCTTGCGGGCAGCGCGAAGGAGGCACAGTCCGCGACGGGGCAGACGGAGGCGGGCAAGGAGACATCGTTGTCGTCGTCGTCGTCGCCGCCGCCGCTGCCGCAGCAGCGTTGGCGCCTCGTGCCGCGGAAGCCGGAGCCGGAGCCGCCGCAGGAGCACTTCCTGAAGACCGGCGACATTTGTGCGTACCAGAACGGCAGCTTCCACTTCCTCAGCAAGTCGTCGGACGTGTTCAACGTGGGCGGGTACAAGATCTACGGCTCGGAGATCAAGAAGGCGCTCATCTCGCACCCGGGCATCAACGACGTCGCCGTGCTGGGCATCCCCAACAAGCTGTGGGGCCATCGCCTCGGCGTCATCTGCATCCTGTCGCCGGACGCGGACGTCGACCTCGAGACGATCAAGACGTACTGCTACAGCCAGCTGCCGGCGCACAAGCGTCCCACGGTCTTCAAGACCATCGTAGCCAAGTGATTGTGGTGTGTGCAGCGTCAATCAAAGCCAAGCAAAGCAAATCGATCAATCCATCGATAAATATTTATGCTCGACCCGCAGTCGAAATACTCCATTCAATACTCAGGGATCGCCACATCGATCTAATTGCGCAAATTTATGTGTTTATTGTGTTTTTTTAAGCAGAAGTGAGAGCGCTCGCGCTGTTTTACAGTCGATTGACGATTCGCGGTTCAATCAAGTGTAATCCACGAGTTTCGATTAAATTTTAGCATATCAAATGTAGTTGAGCATTTAACTATGTTGTGTAGCATTCGATCTGAAAATACAAATATACAAACTGATGTCACTTAGCATAAAGGCTGCGCTTTTATTTGTAACACTCTTATTACTTAAAATTGTCGAGGAAAGGAATTGCGATCTGTCTGTCCGTCCGTCCGGCGATTCAAGTGCCTAGATCTCGGAGCTTGTAAGCGCTTTCTACCCACAATTTGCTATGAAGGTTTCACTGCATATTCATTCATTTTTATTGCTGACTGTTAATTGAAATTCTCAATGTAATCAACCACATTTCTTGCTCTATCCTGCTGACCCCGCCTTTGAGTGAAACGATTGGCTTAATATGCTCAGCTTTATTGAAATTTCGAAGAGATTTGCGAATAGTACAAAGTTAGACTAATAGCTAATTGTCGAGGTGCGGCAAGGGAATTTGTTGAACCATACATTTCCTGCTCTGCGCAGACCTTCTCTAGTGGTACTGGACGTCCTCCTTGGAGGAGCAGAGTGCCGGATAATCGGGATTGGTGCCGGTGGCGCACTCCTCGGCCGACGAGGCACAGGCGCGGTAGACGGGCAGCGTAATGAAGTTGGTGGTGGCGTAGTTGCAGGCCACGAGGAAAACATTGAAGCCATCATCGTTGACGTAGTTAGAGACGGCGCAGCCGACGGCAACGTTCAGTTCCTGGGCAACCATGGTGAAGTGAGCAATGGTGCTGCAAATTGGGCACAGCGAGAGGGTTACTTTCAATATAGGTATATATGTATATATGTAGATAGAGACTTACGGTCCCTCGTAGTTGTCGGGGTACGCGGCTAGGAAGCCTTTGTTGACGAAGTCTCCCTCTGAGGCCCAGCTCTCGAGGGCCTTGTCGATGACGGTGTGCAGGTCGGGCGGACTGCCGCCCTTGTGGCCGGTGAAGTAGAGATTCTGGCCGGAGTTCGGGTACTCCGAGGTGCTGTGGCAATCGTCGTGCTTCATCTGGCACTGCTTCACGTTCAGCTCGGCGAGGCTGGCCAGCTCATCGTCCCAGTGCACGGTGGCCATGCGGCAGGCTTGTTCAGGTATCTTGCCGTTGCCGCTGGCCCACTGCTGGCGCACCGCATTGTGGCCGGCGACGAACGCATCCTGGGCATCCTCATTGATCTCCAGCAGGCGGGCATCGTCGGAGCATTTTTCCAAGAAGCTCTGCACGTAAGCACGTGTAAGGAAAGGAAGACTTTGGGGTTACCATTACCAATTGACTTGCTAAAGAGTGGAGCTTACGCCGTCGTTGTCGCAGCCAATGTGCTCCTCGCCCTCGGCACAGAGCTTGGGGTCACAATAGTTTGTGGTGGCGATGCCACGCATCAGGCAGAGGAACAATGCACTGGCTATGGCGAACTTCATCTTGGACGTCTTACTGCTTTGCTGTTCGCTGTGGAACTGTGTGGACTGCACTCCAGGAGCCGCCGTCTTATAGTCGCCGTCCGCAAACTCCGCGACTCGGAAGCAACGTGAGCCGTTATCAGGGCGCGTAAATGCAATGACATGACATGTTCGTTGTTCGTTCTATCCATTGATGACTTACGAGCGCGATTATTCGCGCCCATAAAACCGCCTGCTTTACGAGGTATTCTTCGATCACGTTGTGCGCTCCACCGCTGCGCATAATGTCGGCCAGATGCCAGGTGATTAGAGGACGCCCAGTGCTCGTAAAGTGCGCTCAATGCGGGCGCATTTAACTGCCGCAGTGATAGGCACGAATATCGCTCAAATGCGGCCTGATTATCCGGCTAAATGGGGCAGAGGTGCCGAAAGTCTCTCCACATTCTGCGGATCGGAATCCTCCCAACCTGCAGTTTGAAGTAGTTCTAAGGCTTCGCATGGCTTGCCTGGGAAAAGTCTGTCTTCTCTTGCCAAGGAACAACTTTGTAGTTCAGTTTTGTACGTCTACGATCTTATGAAAATGTCTGGGCAAGATAAGCACTTGCGCATATTTCGCAATAATACTTGTTTAGAAACAACTTAGTCTGCCTTTGCTTACACTTATTTGACAACAAGGTGTAGCAGTGAACTTCAAAGTAAATCACATTGCTGTGGCTTTGTTGTCATGCGACTCGCCTGCTTCATGAAGGGCGGCTGTGGTGGGGTCAGTTTTACATTAACTCGCCAAATGTACATGTGTCGGGTCGGGCTCGAATACAATACGAAATTCCAAATTTTGAACTGGGGTTCAGTTGACTATCCTATCCACTCCGTGTTGAACTGCTGTGGTGCGCGCGATCCTGTATTAGCGATACGATGACGGTTAGCTACCTGTTTCCGACCAGAGATTCTGCGGACAGAAGCTTCATATTCGGTTGGGACGAGGGTATCGAGGGCTCGCTGGTCCTGCTGCTGGCGTTCTCGCTGCTCATTGTGCTGCAGATGATGCTGCTCTTCTACATTGTGTTGGCCCACTTCCAGCCCAGCGCCATCTACCGACAGCAGATCAACGAGTGCTGTCGACGGCGCTACGGCAACTTCATATTTCGTCGGCTGCTGGCCCAGCTGGACGCCGCGCTAGCGCAGCGACCAATTGCTGGCGAGGAGCTCATCGCTTGCCTGCACGCCAAGGAGCAGGCACTACTGGCCATCCGCCTTTTCTATCGGGACGCCGTCAAGGTGTTGTATCCCGACTGCGAGATGGACTCGGTGGCAGCCAGCGATCTGTACTTTGTGCTCGACAACGAGGAGGACGAACTCATTGCCGCCGGCTATGGGAGCGTCAATTTTGAAGTCACGACCGCCTTCCTAGAGAGCCTGCTGTATCCCAAACGTGCTGAGCCCCCTCCGTCCAGGAATAAAATCATTTTGTAGTTTTGTACTCGCCGTCTTTCAATTGCTTTTCTTCTTTCCCCACTCGCTGCATTGAGAACACCGCTTTGGATTGTATTTCAGATGTGTATTTGCAGGACAACATCAACGGATCCACTCTCACACACAAAACCAACTACAGAAACATAACATAAACGTCTAGTTACAAGTTTACATAGGTTAAACATTAGCATCCTGTCGACAGCAATTGCATATAGAGTTTTACAATTACCTATATATACAATTCACACAATACAAAGTACGACAAAATAAAAAACCAAAAAAACAGAGTGATGGGCGATCGCTCACTTCTTGAAGCAGATCTTGAGGATGCGTATGACTGGCGCCTCGAAGAGCGCGGAGATGACAAAGGCGCTGCCGAAGGAGACGACGGCGTTGCCCAGAAACGTGGTCAGTATCATCGGATTGTTGAGGTGCACGGTGCCGCTCATGTGCGACGAGCAGATGAACATGATGATCGGGTGGATGAGGTACGCGCAGTAGGTGAGGCGCGACAGCGGCCACAGCACTCGGTACGACAGTATGGCGTTCACCATGGGCGCCAAGCCCCAGCAGCAGGACAGCACGATCCAGACGAGGCCGCACCCGAAGGCGGTGTGGCCCACGCCCACGTAGAAGGCGCTGCTCACGGCGCTCAGCTCGCCCTCCCAGACCCCAAACACGACCAGCAGCAGGACGGCCAGGCTGAGCGACCACAGGCCGAGGTTGAGGCGTCGCGACACCTTCGGCGGCGTCTTCACCTTGTACAGCGCATAGCCGGCGAACATGCCTGCGAAAGAGTGGGTGGCGATGAGCTGTTGCTGGGATCGGTTCGCTGTTCCTTGTTGCCGTACTCACCCACGATGTAGGGACCCACGCGCTGCCAGGGCTTGTCGTAGAGGAAGTCGAAGGACTCGAAGGGCAGCGCCACCTTGTGGGTGTAGTGGTGCTGCAGCGAGATGACGCCCGCAATGCTCCAAGAGCTGACCAGGAACACGATCAGCGCCAGGGCCACAGCCTTGAAGTACCTGCAAGTAGACAAAGACATTGAGACAGCGAAGAGCGAAGGGTTCTTGTCATTCATAGTATGTTATTTATTTACTAATGATGTCTAGGCAAACCCCAATCACTTGAAGGTTTATTTAGTATAAGCAAATGATGTCTAGGCAAACCTCAATCACTTGAAATTTCTTTAAGTATAGCAATCATTTTTGCTGGCAGCGCAAATTAACTACAGTAGTTTTCCCAAAGCAGCTTAGTTCGTCTCTAGTTTAGACTTCTCTTTTAATTGTTTCTGCATCAGTTGATTGCTAAGTTGTTCTTTGAAAAGTGTAAGATTTCACTCAGAAATTACAAAGGTTTCAGCTTAGAAAACATGGCTAATTTTTCGTGAGGTTTTCAGCAGAATTTAAGTACTTCGTCATTATCAAATTTTTGCTACAAAGAAAACGAGCTTAATCTGTTACTTAAGTCTTCTGCGTTACAGCAAACTGTTTACTTGTTTTTATGGTTAGAAGTTTCTACATTTATTGTTTGATTCTTTATCGTATGGAATTAGTTTAACTGCAGTTTAAAGAACTTTTAACACTTTCCGCTGTTTTTTTTTTTTTGTAAGGTTCTACGAAAAATAGACTGAATTTTGTTAAAAGCGAAAGGAATCTATTTCTACACGATGTACTTGTCAACAGACTTGAAGACGGCCCCAATTAAAACTTACTTTCTGGACAGGGCCAGCAGCAGGGAGCCCATGACATAGAACTGCATGTCGTTGGCCATGTACCAGCTCCACATCATGCACATCTCGTGCTGGGGAAAGAAGTTGTTGATGTAGAGTATGTTGCGCCACCAGTAGACGCGGCACGTGTTGTGCCCGATCTTGGCCGGCTGGAAGACGGACGAGTCGAGGCCCTGGCGAACGGCAAAGTCGTTGAACAGCACCACAAAGAGGTAGACGGGCGTGAGGCGGAGGAAGCGATAGAGCAGCATCATCAGGGTATCCAGGCAGCTGCGCTGCACGAAGCTGCACGCTTCCGCCGGGTGTTTGCGGTCCTGCTTCACATAGAGCAGCGTGACCAGCAGACCGCTGATGAAGAAGAACGAGTCCACGGAGAACGTGGCATTGCCGATGATCTGATACCAGAACGAACGCTCCGTGATGACGCGCTCAAACTACGAGTAGTCCAAATAGTCGTCAATGCTCCGAGTGTGTCGCGATGGGGGGCGGAACTTACCTTGTTTTCGCCTATGGCAAACATCTGCAGGTACGTGTGCACCATCATCGTCCACAGCACCGAGAAGACGCGCAGTCCGTGCAGACAAGAGGTGTTCGACTGCCACAAAACAGAGAGAGAGAGGGAGATGAGAATAATTGCAATGTGGAACATATGGGCATTGCTCTAATAACTATTAATAGCAAAAGCAGTGTTATGTTAAAAGTATTTCTCTTTAATATCAACTGCAATTAATACGCAGGCAAAGTAAAAAGAATACGCTTTCTTTTGGCATGAGTTTAAACTGATATTCCTAAGTTCGGTTGTTGCTAAGGCTGACTTCAGGCAAACTTTTGCTTGCAAGCATTTGAAGGCTTTTCGTTTCAGTGAGATGTTTCATTACCAAAATTGTTTGCCAATTATGCATGAGTGTATCTTATTAAAGTGTTTTAGTAGATCTTAAAATACGAAGTAGTTCTATTTGCTATTTAAAGGCCATACGTTTTAGTGAAACATTTCATTACCAAAAATGCTTAACAATTATGCATGATTGTATCTTATTAAAGTGTTTTAGTTGATCTTAAAATACGAAGTACTCTATTTACTATTTGAATGAAATGTTTCATTACCAAAATCGCTGGACATGAATGTATGATTGTGTCTTATTAATGTGCTTTAATTCATGTTTAAATACGCAGTATTCATTTGACTATCTCATTTTAAACTTTGTCGCGTACAACGTGTCGAATGCGTAATGTTTCATAATCGTCATCAATTTATTGAATTACTCGCGAGCTTGTGTTATTTTAGCTTCCTCTTCGTGCAATGGGCAGACAATATTGTCGCATCTTTTGGATCTCCCAAGCCTATATTCAAATGTATAAACTCGTGGAGTAGCCCACATTGAGTTGTAGTGCACTCACCTCCTTGGTCTTGTCGATGTTCAGTATGGCCTTGGCGTTGGTTTGCAGCGCAAAGCAGAGCAACAGCTGCTGGTGCAGAGCTGCAACAGATGGGGATTGGCATTAGAAAGAGCAGTGTGCAACACGGCATATGCGATCCTACCGATGGGCTGCTCGGCCTCGTAGGTGCCAGTGACACCCGTGCAGCTGCCGGTCTCCACCTGGTAGTCGGTCATCTCGGCCTTGTCGCCGGGCGGTCGATGCGACGTGGTTGCTGCACCATCGCCGAGCTCTGTGGCAGCGGTGGCCACATCGCCGCTGCGCTGTCGATTGCCGTTCATGTCGATCTGCGTGTCGTCACCACTCACGATGCCGTTGCTGCCCAGCGGACGCATCTGGAAGAGCTCGAAGGGCTTGCCGTAGTAGGCAGTCTCGTAGTCGCTGTGCTTGACGACGGCATCGCACTTGGCGCTGATCGCCGGTATGGCGGGGGCCACCACCAGGCGCCTATCGTCGATCTTCATCTGGTAATAGGTGGCTATGATCATCACCAGCAGCAGGGTCAGCAGAAAGCTTCTGCAAAGAGGCAGAGGCAGCAGAAGTTGAGCATTGAGGAGGACACTAAGGCGATCCAAGTTTCGTTAGGGGTTTCGAGAGAAGACTCGTTCTCAGTGAGTTTGACAGTTGAAATAAACTTTCTTGCTTGCAATAGTGGTATGCGATTATACTGAATTTTTCTAATAGATCTAAACTTTTTGCAAGAAAACTTAAATGGCAAAAAGTGTCCGGAATTTATTGAAGATTTTGAACTTATTAATCGAAATCTTTATTGTCTACTTCAATCTAATCCCTATCGACTGCAATGGTAATCTGATTTCAGGCAAGATTTCTGAGTGATGCAAATCATAGGCCAAGTTAAGATGGAGGACAGCAGGAGTTCACAAAGAATATTAAATGAATTTTAAGTAGAAGTTAAAGTTTAATATAAAAAGCCTCAAGTAGAGAATAACTTTTAATGATGAAATACTTAGTATACTCGCATATCTTTAAACTGTTGCAACTCACATGAACACCTGGAACTTCAGCTGCCGCCAGTGGCTGTAGAGACCGGGCACGGT
The DNA here is from genome assembly GCA_035046165.1 of Drosophila rubida. NCBI lineage: Eukaryota > Metazoa > Arthropoda > Insecta > Diptera > Drosophilidae > Drosophila > Drosophila rubida. Next base: position 16,789,438 of record JAWNOF010000023.1, on the reverse strand, counting down.
GCGCACGCGCAGCACTTGCAACGCCGGCTGCGGCAGGGTGGCATTGTGGGCGCCCAGCATGGTGAGCATGCGTGCATACGGATCCAGCGATAGTATCGACTGCACATCGTGCGCCGAGCACGACTTGGGCAAGCACTCGCCCAGGCTCAGCAGTTGCTGCAAGCAGAGAGAAGTGCATTAAGCGACTGAATCGACAGTTCGACAGTTCGACAGTGCAACACCCACCGTGCGATTGAGATGCGGCAGCTGCAGCGTGATGTCGGCCACATAGAACTCCAGCTCGAAGTGCTTGCGCTCCTCGCTGGGCAGCTGGCGATTGAGCTCCAAGCAGAACCCCAGTTGCCCCAGCCACTTGTCGTTGCCGAACAGCAGCTGGCCACGATATCGACCCGATGCATCGTAGGCTGAATAAATTAAAATAACAATTGAAGAGTGCATTAAACTAGGCAAAGTTGAAGTTGTAATATTGTGAAATAAGCAAAAGTAATAAGCAAAAACATTTGAAAGCTAACAGGAAATACTTTTAAAGGTTGGTATTACTATTTCAACACTTTAAAGTGTATAAAGGGAGGCAAATTTGCAGACTTTAATGAGTGTTTCAAGATTTGAAACATTATGCAAGAACATTCGAGATCGATTGTTTTAAATCTATGCGAAAATTCTTTTAAATGCTAGTTTTTAATAATCTAAAATTTTAAAGTGTTTAAAGAAAGTTGTTGTCTGAAATATTATTAAATAAGCAGAACTAATATGCAAGGACAATTGCGATCTAACTGAGCATAGTTTTAAAAACTTGTGTTGAGAAACTTTCAAAAGTTATTGAAATATAAAAGCTTGAAACTCTTTTAAGCGAAGTTGTGCAGCATTTTGAAAATTACCTGTGTATCATCAAGAATCAAAATAAGCAAAAGTCAGTTACAAGCACTGAGAATTGTTTTAAATATTTGTGTTGACTAATTAGAAACTTTAAAACTACACCAAGGATAGATAGTAACTATACCTTTTGAATCATTTGTGAGCAGGAATCAAAATTTAAGATCTAACTGAACATTGCTTTAAAGATTTGTGTTGACTAATTAGAAACTTTAAAAGTAAACCAAGGATAAGAAGTGTAGCTTTTGGATGCATACATTTACTCTAAAGTGTTGCAAATTATTTAAAGTGATTGCAATATACGACTAAACTTGCTGCAGCTTATTTGTTTAAATAGCGTCTGCATAATCATAAATGAGAATGATTTTATACTGTTTCAAATTTGAAAGTAGCCCATTTCAATTATAACTATTCAAGTAAATTGAAATTGTTGCAAGGCGAAAGAAATTGTGTGCCTTCTAGTGGGGCTCACCTTTCTGCGCCCACTCGTAGCTGGAGTGGAGGGCGGTGAGGTAGGCCTGCATCTCGAGGCCGCACACCTTGCGCACCGCGGTGCGGATCTCGGCGATCTGCCAGTAGAAGTGGTCGTAGAGGTTCGTCACGATCTGGAAGTAGTTGGCGGTGCCGTAGAGGCTCTCGGCCAGGCTGGCGTTGAGGCTGGCGGTGCCGTTGCTGCCCAGATAGCTGCTGATGCTGTTGATGGTGCTGCCCAAGGTCTTCAGCTGCATGTCGTCGTCGGTCTGCTTGAGCAGCTCGCGTCCCTTCTTCGTCGACGGCTTGCTGCGCAGTATCTTGAATATATGCGAACTCGCCGTCGTCGTCGTCGTCGTCGTCGTCGTCGTCGTGGTTGTCGTTGTTGTGGTTGTTGTGGTTGTGGGAGCTGCTGTGGCGGCTGCGGGCAGCGCTGTGGCTGCCGTGGTGGTTGTGGCCGGCGAGGTGGCCGTGGTGGGCGCCGTGGAGCTCGCCTCGTCCAGCTGCGCAATGTCCACGTCGATGGTGTCGTTGTCGTCGGCAGTCAGGGGCTTGTAGCTGAGCTCGCTGGCGTCGCCGTTGGCCAGCACGTGCTGCTCCTCGCTGCTGAGGTCGCCCTTCTTGATCACCTCGTGCTCCAGGTCCTCCAGATCGCCGAGGTTGAAGTCAAAGGTGACCGGGTGCAGCTCGTACTCCTTGAGCGGGTGCGGCTTGATGTACTCGATGCTGGGCAGCACTTTCTCCAGCGGCAAGTAGGGCTTCTTCTTCAGCGGCTTCAGCGGCAGCACCTCGTGCGTATTCAGCGTCAGCGGCGGCTCCTCCTCTTCCTCCACATCATCTGCGTTGACCTCATGCAATATAGTAATGTTGTTGTTGTAGTTGTTGTTGTGGTTGCGACTGCCGCCAAAATGTTGCACGACAAAGTCGCCGAAATGCGCCGTGGACGCCAAGGCTTTGACTTCCCCCGCCGTCGCATTCGCCGTCGCACTTGTGGCATTGTCCCGTGTGCCGTGGCACTCACGGACCACCAGGAGCAGGAGGAGCAGCATGCCCCATAGTCGAAGAACAAGCGTGTCTGCCTTCAGGCCGCGCTTTGGCCTTGACATAGTGTCAGTCTCTCTCCTGGCAGCGCTTCTCCAGCACTCCTGCTTGCACTTGATTACTTCGCTTTGCACTCTTTTCGCTCTCTTCCTCTCGCGCTACTTGGGCTACTTGGTCAGTCTAGTTCTCTAGTCGCTGGACAGCATTTTCCTTGCGTATTATTCTGTGGTGTCTTCTGGAGATTTGCAGTTTGCTCCTCGCACTATCATCGTTCTAGGCTTGGTCTGAACAGTTCTTGAGTTTCACAACGCGCATCTACAGAGAGATTTGATTGAGTTAGGGAAACATTTTATTTCGAGATAGGGGAAATTTAGTATAAATACTATCTGGTAAATTTCAAGAATCGTTGCTAGCAAATTAAAGTTTATCAGGCTTTCCATAAAATTCCAATGCCAAAAGAATCTGCGTATCTTTTTTCGTCAAGTGAAAAATGTCGGAAAAGTGCTGCTTGTTAGAAAAGGATCAGCGACAGCAGGAGAGGGTGAAAGAGACGGAGAGTTGGACTGGGAGGACTTGAGGAAAAGGCGTTGATGGGGAGGTGTGTTCAATTGATGGCAAAACATCAATTTTCAGCAGTTGTTTATGATCCGATTTGTCATTTATGGCCTTAATTGTTTCTAGCCCGCCGCACGTTGCACGGCTTGTGGCACAGCTGCCCCTGATGTTGCAGCAACTGCCGATGCTGCTGCCACCACCGCTGCCGCCGTCGCTGCTGTGAAAGCAAAAACCAGAGGAAAATTACAAAATTTCCTGGTTAAACTTGTTAGACTCGTTGTGACCACCGACGTTGCCACCGTTAGCTTTTGGCTCTAACTGAGGCCGACGCCGCTGCCGCTGCCGCTGTCGCTGTCGACGAGTGGTGCTGGAAAATGCAGCATCGGGCCTCGAGGTTGCCTTTCCTTACATAACTTCCGCATCTCGCCATCGATTCGCATTGGTGTGATGATCTTCGGCTCGCGCACTCGCGTATGCCATTTTCACATTATTATGCAATTTCAATAAACTGATCTAAATTGGATCGTTAGCTCGCGACGCATCGATAAAGTCTGGGATTACGCTGAGCATAACTCAGCTACTTCAAGGTCTGTTAGTGGATAAGAAAGCTATTTCATTCGATCTCTGATAGCCGAGTTATTCTCAGATGTTGTCTGGAATATCTTTGAATATATACTCATAAGTTAGCTGATAGTCTTGCAAGCATTAGTTTATTTGGTGTGAGAAGCTGCAATGATCAATTGTTGATCTCTAAGAAGTCAATAATTCCATCAGCCCGTAATCATCAGAGATTAAATTTACTAATTATATTAAAAGGAATCCATTTAACTTAAACTGAGTTGCAGCAATTAGTTTTTTGATGTGTGCAGCAATTAAAACCGAAAGTGAAAAGCTTCGGCAACTACGCGTAATGCTGATTGCTGATTCAGTGGTGGAAAACCTGTCCAAGATGCATAAATTAATGCTTGATGTTGCCTTCAATGAACTTGCTACTGACATTGATGGGTGATAATGCTCCAGTTATTTATCTATCAGGCGAAAATCCCAGCTAATCTTTATGCAGCTTTCCACTGAATGTGTGTGTTGGGGAAAATGATTTTCAGAGCTTAAAGATTTATATTTTAATAGTGAAGAAAGGTTTCTCTTGTAGCTTTAGCTTTAGGCTTATGGTTATTCAATGCACTCTATGGTTGTGTGACAGCTTTCATATATCCTTTGACTTTATCATGCTGCCCGTTCTTTGTTTGACACAGAGTTGAAAGCGAATTCGATCTGCTGCAACTCGTTTCTAGAACTTTGCGCAGCATGACAAATGAAACTGTTTGCAAACTGCTTCACTCACGGTTGCATTCATTTGGGTCGTGGACAACGCACTCGAGTCGCACAAAGTTGTCCGTCTGTCTGTCTGTCTGTCCGTCTGTCCGTCTGTCCGTCTGTCCGTCTGTCTTTTCTGTGTGTGTTTGTTGAGTTTGGGGGCGTGGATTAGCAAGCAGCAAAGTGGTGCAACGTATTTGCAATTCAATTGTTTGGCAATCGTAATAGCAGCAGCAACAAACAACAGCCGTGGCCACATGAGCAATTGGCCCACGCAACGCAGTGAGGAGCTTTGACTGCCGCTGGGTGGTAATTGGAGAGGTAAACATCAACAGCATCGACAACAATAATAATAACAACAACAACAGTAACAACATGAAAAAAAAGAGGCACAACACTGTTTTAACTGGACACACGGCGGCGACTTGCAGTTGGCTTGACTTGAGCTGAACTGGACTCGACTTGACTGGACTGGACTGGACTGGACTGGAGTTGTCTTGACGACGATGCTCAACCGAAGCGATGAAAGTAAAAACCGCGACTGATCAGGCGCCGCCAAAGCCAGCAGCGCTTGAAGCCAATGGACGAGGCCCCAAATCGCAGCCGAGCTTGATCGCGAGCCGAACCACAGTCAGACCCAAAGCCAGCGCCAAAGCCAGAGTCTGAGGCAGAGGCAGAGCTGCATGGCTGCAGCCGCAGTCAGAGCCAGAGTCGGAGCCAGAGCAGAGCAAACACTGGCAGCGCTGCAGCTGCGCAGGCCCACGACGTGGACACTGGAGATGTGAACGTGAGCACGTCAAATCCCACAAAAAGTCTGCAAGTCTTTACAATTTTCTCTCGAGCAGCAATATGAATAACCCTTTGGCAAATTAGTCCCAATTCGCTAGCTTACTGATTTGGCTCACTTATATTAAACTCTTAATGATATAATTGATTTATTTATTTTACAGAATACTTTATTTTGAATGAAAGACAGCGTGAGTTGTTAATACAAATATGAATTTATCTACTTGGACATACATACTTGTTAAAATTCATATGCATATGTTCATACATACTTTATAAATTTTAGGAAATCAATTTCATGTGCCAACATAATATATTATATTTTCGTCGAGAGCAAATTATTGATAGTTGTCCCATAATATATTTGCTATTTTATTAGATGCATATAAATTTCACTTTGTTTCACATACAACCAAAAAAAAAAAGGATTAAATTGAATTGAGAATACATGAGAAAGTGACTGCTTACAAAATAATTTATTTTAATATTGAATAACTACTTAATAATTTAAATCTAATACTTAGGCAATAACATAATATATTTTCGAGTACAGCTAATTTTTAGAAGTAGCTTCATATTGATATAGACCATAATTATTATTTGTTCTATTATAAGGTGCTTACAAAATAATTTCTTTTAATGTGGAATAACTACTTAATATTATAAAGTTGCTCCGTTAATACTGAAGCTATAAAAAATATATTTTTGATGAGATATAAATGTCAATTTGTTTCACACATAATACAGAAAACTATTGAAATAAATTGAGAATACACGAAGAAGTGATTGCAAACAGTATTCAATAACTTTAATGTCGAATAACTACTTAACATTATAAAGTTGGTGCTCTCCTACTACGTGACTAAGTTTTTGCATAATATTCGCAGATGCATCGTGCTTATTTCGTGCCCAGCACGACACGCGCTCAGCGCTGACAGAGCGAAGCGGACCGCGGCAGAGACACAAAATGCAGTTGCAAGTGCAAGAGCCGCCTTTGTGTAACTGGGTGTGTGTGCGTTTTAATATTAGTATGCGTCTCGGCGCATGTGTGTGTGTGTGTGAGTGTGAGCGTGAGTGTGGAAAAGCGCAATAAAGCAAACAAGCAGAAATCATAAAGTGCACTACAAAAAGCTGGCGAATGCTGAGGCTAAATCCGAGTCCCAAAAATGAAATCGTACGAATGTCTGCAGTTTCCTTTTCATTTATGGCCAGCAGGGAGCAGGTGGCAGCCGGGGACGCGGAAGGGGTGGGGTAGGGGGAGGGGGACGGTGGCAGGGTAGGTTATAAAACGTGATAGACGCGCTGCAGACGCCAAAAGCAGAAAAGAAACAACAAGAAAAAGTATCCGAGTGGACTGACCAGATGCCAAGTGAAACGGGCCAACAACAGCAACTGCAAATCTGCAAATCTGTGAAACGGCAATACAACAACAACAGCAATAACAACAACAAAATGTCGCAATCTACCAAAATTGGTAACAAAAACAACGAAAACGCAAAGACAGTTCAGTGGCAGGCGAACACGACTCTCGAGTTAGGGCGGTGCCACGCCTGCTGCCAGCCAGCCAATGAAAGCGAATGAGTTGGCAATGTGTTGCACATAGCGCTGCGAAAAATGTGTGCTGTGTTGCACAAATGTCGTGGCATGCCGAATATTAGTTAGTTAGTTAGTATCTGAACTATGACTAACAATTGTGTACTAATTTCGCTCGTTGTTTTTTCCTTTGTCGCTTTGCGTTTTTCTAAGCAGAAGATGCTGGCTTGCAACGCTCAGACGACAAGCTGACAAGCGAAAAACTGTGGAAAACTCATGTCTCATGGCTTTGCATAAGTTGGCGCAACGAATGCGCATTATTGGCGTGGCATGCGGCTTTGTGTGGCACGGCATGGTCATACATTCGATCTGGGCACTAATTGGCCCGGCCTGCCCTCCAAAAAAAAAGGCCAACACGCAAATGTTGCATGCCGCATCATGCAGCGATTGACCCCAGTCGCAGTGCAGCAGTGCAGCAGTTGAGACTGCGTTGGCCCAACGAAAATATTGAAAGAAAGCGTTTTGTTTAGGCCCGGCTAACACGCGTTGCAACGACCGATAGCTGGCACGAGCCGCACAACTGCAACTGGAGTTTGTTGTTATTGTTTGAGGCAAGCTACCGTTGCAGTGACTTGGCACATCGCGCAGGCGAAACTTACCAGCAGCGTGGCTTAACTTCGCCCAGCCTGGTGATAGTCGTTCGTCGTTCATTAAGTGAGTGTGCCAGCACCTGTGCCTGTGTGTGTGTGTGTGTGCGAGCGAGTGTGTGGCGTGTTGGCTAACCAACAATGATGCAATTTGGCAGACACTCGCCGCGATTACGATAGCCAGCCAGTTAGTCAGTTGGTGAGTTAGCCAGGGGAGCACAACAGAAACCAACTGAACTGCAAACTGTAAACATTTTCTTGGGGAAAACTCTTGCCCCAATGCTTTTACCACACAGCTGCTGCAACGTGTGGCTCGTTCGCCTGACTGAGCGGCCGTGTCATCAAAAATCATGTCAACATGACTTGCCACAATGTTGTGGTAATGGCTTTTCTTGCCAATTTCCATCAGATGGGACACGCAATGGTTAGTGCATAACAGCATTGCAAACATATTGCATACTTTCAGGCTGACAATTTAAAATAGTGCTTCAAATTTCATTGCATACTTTCAGGTGCGGTTCGCTTTGGCTGCTTAGGCGCAGCGTTCTTTTGTGGGCTGCTGCACAGCTATATTAGCTAATTATGTAATTCAATTAGTTTCGAATGAAAAAATTCATTTGTTTGCGTAATTAGGAGAGCATGCAAAGCATATGTAGATGGTAGCTTCTGTTCTGTTTGGACAATGCTTCGGCTTGGCCATAAAAACTAGCTACAGCCTTTTGGCCTAGTTTGCGCTAATTACGCTTATTGTTCTAGCTGCCGGCGGGCTGGCCGCAAGGAGCCGCGACATTAGCTGGAAACGAGCGAATGCTTTCCGGTGATTAATGCGCTTCGAAATTGAATCACAACTGGGCGGCTGCGAGCTGCCAGCAAGCAACTTGACATCATCTGCGAATCCAGCTGTGTTGGCAACGCAGACAGGCAGTCGCACTTTGATTGCCGCAGTGGCGAATTATGATCGCTTTAACGCCTAACGACTAACGGTACTGGGAGACATTAGCAATGCGGCGCGATGGCAATCATCATCAGAGCAAGCCGAAACGCAAGCATACGCAAAACTACCAGTTGACTGTACCGCTGGCGAAGTCGAAGCTGGAGTCGGAGTCGGAAGTCGACGACTCACTTCAAAAAGTGGACTGCAAAAATAATCAGCGATCTTAATGACAAGAATTTCGGATCATGCTGTGCGCAGCACACAAAACGAAGACAATGCCTGATTAGGCCAACTGATGGGCCAACTGACCCCAAGGTCAATGTACCGTCCGCGCCCAACCCAGACTCTCACTTTCCGGCAACGGCTGGGAATCGAGCACAACATTAGCATATAAGTAACATATATGTTTACGAAATGGAACGATAAGGAGCAGATCGATCGATTGTTTAGATCGTGCGACAGCCAATATAATTTGCATTCGCCTTGTTTCTGTATTTTTTTTTCAGTTTTTGGCCAACGCGGTTAACAAACAAGTACGTTGCTTGTGTGAGTCATAGCAAAAGGTCAATTCGTCAATGGTAGATTGAGAACTTGGCTGTGGTTTTCCTTTTTGTGCTTGGTCCATTGCTTTTATGGCAACGCTAACGGTTCCTATTGAATTCTCTCGTTCCTTTGCCAGCGACTTTACCTTCGACTTTGCCTTTTGCCCACATAATGCACATGAGATTTGGCTCGTTAAAGACCTCCGAGCGGGTCGACGTTGTAAATTCGATCTTAACAGTTCCTCAGCAGGCATACTCGTATACAGCAATTTGTATGTGTATCTCTCCGCTCCCATCATCGACGACCATCTGCGGAGTTCAGTTGTCCCTACGGTTCTTTGGCCAGCCACACAATTAGCTGCAATTGAAAACGATGCGCAGACGACGACGAACACATTTGCCACACAGGTGTTCAATCCGCCAAACACATGCAACGACTCTGCTAGACTGCCTACAGTGCAACTTCGCCTTGCTACAATTTATTGTTGGCCAATTTATTGGCGGCACCTACGACATAAATATGATTTGACAGTTCTTCGGCCGCCTATGAGGCGTAGGTCGAGTCACAGTTCAATTTAGTAAAAGTTTTCAAAACAGTTTTGCAACAACTGAACTCTCGCTCAATCCAAGCAACAACTAGCAAATTATGCTTGAATGCGAGCATTAAACGTTTGTGTTTAATGTTGTGTTTCTGCGATTTTGAATTCAAAACCTTTACAGTCGAGTATGTGTGGTGCACTGTAGTCAGAGCTGACTGTGCTTAGTTCCGAGATGATCGCTAGCTTGCCTTGCCGAATTGACACCTGTCTTCAATTGATTTTTAAAGACTTTTTGCAGATGCAGCGCACAGCGCGACAGATTAGAAAGGTTTGTTTACCTTGACGAGAAAAGAAGAGAGAGAGAGAGTGAGAGAGGGGGAGGGGGAGCGAGAGGAGGGCAGATTGGATGTCGAACAAGTTTATTACTCCGGATAGCACACGTACTACGCGAGTTCCATTTTCATTTCCAGTTACAAGTACAATTCGAGCATATATTCAACTTTTACTTTCTCCATATGATTATTATAGTAGTTAAGCATGTGGCATGTGCCACATTTGGAAATTACGTCTGTAGACCGAAGAACCTTTAAATGTTTTTCTTTTCTTTCGTTTATTTTTGTTTTTTCGCTCCATCCGCTGCTGTTGCTGCTGTTGCTGTCGTTCTTCTAACCCAGTTTCGGTCTGGCCAAGAATTCTGTGCATTTCATTTCGAGAAGCTGATTTCATTTTCAACAACGGCAACAATGTGAACAAATCTCTTATAATTTGCACTGATTACTCGTGCCCACCACACACACACACACACACACACACACACATTTAGATGATTGGAGGCCAAAGCAATCGGCATAGATCTCGAGGCGTCTCGGCGTCCACGTATGATCGCCTCTCTGCTGGGAATTGGGAATCAATCATTGCTTGCGCCAAATGCCCCACGAAATGTGGCCAACTTGCAGATTAATATCGAGCCCCCAAAAAACAGGCGGCCTCGCTACTAGCTTTGCTCTCCCCTCCCCGCGCCGCGCTCCGCTGCCCACTCGGTCTCGTGTTTTTTGGGGTCATTAGAACGACTGAGTTCTCTAAACGCTGGATTTATATAATTATGCCCCCGGTCAGGGCATTTTCTTCGTGTGATCTCAATCTCACTCTTCGCCTGTCGCTCCGGCGGCTTTCTTCCTGCCACTCTCCCTTTCTCCTCGGACGCGTCTCAAGTGCAAGTAAAATCAATTTCGAGTTTTTCGTCTACAATTCAGCTTGGCGTTCTACTTAGCTCATAATTGATTAAGCTCCAACAATCGTGGGGCTTTAATTATGCTTTAGACTCATTCCGATATCCGCAACCGATTAAAAGTGAAATTCGATTGGGATTTTCGAGTTGCTGATTGAACTTTCAAGAAAAGAATCGAACTTGAAAGTGTTCCCATTTCAGCTGACCAAATGATCAGATATTCAAATTGCCAATCCAACAAAAAGTACTAGCTGCACACTTGAGATCATATTATTCCTGAAGAAGTGGCACCAACATTGGCCAAAAAGTGTCGTAAACCGCCTTCTTCTGTTGTTATTTTCTTTTCAATTATTTCCTAATTTTGTTTACTTTGATAAACAGCGAAATATTACAACTAAAAACACACATGATATTACAGATGCCTTTCGGCGTAAATACAACCTCTGTTCGCCTAATGAGTACAGGGTATACAAATTACATTTGAAGAAAAGAGTGATGCGAGTGGAAAAGAAAGTCGCGGTAATTGAATTAGAAGAAATTTCGTTAATTCGCAGCCAGTGAAATATTCCAGGGTATTAGACTTAATGGACCTGGCAGCGCACAAAACACACACATTAGGATGGAACGAGCGGAGGCAAGGTAAACAGAAATAATAATTTAATTAATCAGCGATCCCTAGATTTAGATGCTAGATTATGGAGTTGTTGTTGCTGTTGTTGTTGTTGTTGTTTTCGGGGTTCTGGTTTGTGGCTTCTTCGCTCTGTGCAGCATTTATCTTTGACCTTTTTGCTGGTGGTAGTGGGATGTCGCCCTCTCTTTCGCTCCGTCTCTGTCTCGCTGCGAAGACTCTGTGTGTTTTGGTATTGTGGCTAAATGGGTCATTCGTCAAGGTAACTTTCATTTAGACTGGAAAACTCAACGTGGAACGTGGAGCACTTAATCATAATTTCATTCTCCTCATTTCCAGCCGTTTTGTTCTTTGTCATTGTCTAGCTGCGTCTTCGCAGCGTTTGTGCCATCGCACAATTCTACGGGCAGTTAAAACGATGGATTCACTAACAAGCCTCCCCACCACTCCCCACCCCACCCCATCTTGTGCCAGCCCAGCATAGCACAGCACAGCACAGCTCTTCTTCCCTGAGGAGAGAAACGTAACGCGGCCAACTAATTGGATCTTCTGGTTAGATGGCAGCTGGGGAGCGGGGAGCGGGCAGCTGCGAGCGGGGGGAGGCGGTTTTCAACAGCCAGCTGAAGTGGGGCGTCCAAGCGTGCCAGCTTGTGACAGGATGTGGAGTCTGCCGGCAGATAGCAACGGTAAATTGAGCAGACACCTAAGCCAGTCAGGCAGTCAGGGAGCTAGGCAGGCAGCCGGGGGGCAATCGAAGCATTTAGCCAGCCCAAAGTGCCCAAAATGCCCACGAGGGTCAATGCTAATTTCAACCTTTTGACAACTCAACTGAAGCTCGCTCAATCTGCAGCCACAGTTGGCGTAGGAACAGCAGCATTCACTCGCCTCCCTCTCGCTCTGCTGCTCTCCTGCTCTCCTGCTCTCTAGCTCTGTGTGTCGGTCGAATCACTTTCTTGGCTTGAGTTTGTAATTTGGCTTAATTGAATTTTCGTGCTGGTCAAATGCCGCAGCGACGCCTCATCCCCATCATCGAGTCCCATCAGCGGCGCTCTAATGGGCCCCCAGCCATCTAGCCACCGCATCCACATCCACATCCGTCACTGATGTGGCTTGGAGTCTCTCATTATGATAAAACTGCAATTCCGGGCCGCGACAGCGGCAACACTTTAGCCAGCATTTCTCCGCTTCATTTGAATTAAGTTTAATGATTTTGCACAAACTAAAAATAAATTTCAATCGCCAACAAACTAAATAAATATCATTTTTTTAAGTGTTGCACCATGTTTTCACTTCTTAATTTCTTCAGCTACTATTTCATTTGTCTGCCATCTGCAACGTCTGCAACGTCTGCACTGTCTACACTATTTACACTGTCCACGCGGCCAGTTCAAAGTCGACTACTAATCATCATTTGTGATAATCGATCTGGCCACAATTTAGCCTCGTTGCAGTCTATGGAAACTCGGACTCCATTAGAGTTACAGCTATGCTATCCACGCTCATACTCGTATTATAGAGGACGCCGCATATGGGGAATATGGCATAGTCGTAATAGCAGATCTCTCATCGACAAGAATTTGTTAATGAAACAGCGATGCACAAATCTGTATACTTGAGGCACCCCAAATTGCTTTTACTACTCTCATATTTCGGAAATTTGTATCTATTTCAGCTGCAGCTCTGTGAAAGCGAGTTGATGTTTGAACAAACTCAGAAATAAAGTCCTGTCTTAAGTAATAATCTACTAAATGTGCTCTGTATTTCCAAAATTGGAATATTTTTTAATAATACTTCATTCAGTCTTTCAAATGTTAACAGAATGCCAATTAAATCATTTATGTAAATACAAAGCAATGCAATTCTACTAGCCAAAGAACATAGACTTGTAGGTTGTCTAGTGGGCAGCTTTAGCTAAGGAAATTCAAGAGAAGCGATATCATCATCTGTCCGGCATATCTAACATCTTTCCTGGGAATCGTTTTTGTTTTTGCTGAAAAGCCAAATACGAGTGCGAGTATGCGAATGAGTGCTGAAAGCACTCAGGGCGCGCTTCATCGAGTGGATTGATTGAGTTGAAGAAATTGTTATAGCTGCCATTTGCCATGAGGCAGGAGGCAGGAGGCAGGAGAAGGGCAGCAGGCAGCCTGCTGGCTGTTGGCCCAATCAAGTGGATTGATTGGAGTGCTTTGCCAGGCTGGCCTCCTTCATATTGTGTAATAAAATATAGGAATTGGCCTCAGTAAAACGCCGCCTCGCAGCCAGCTCGAGGTGCGTGGGCCGATCCCAGCCTGTCGACAGCAAGTGTTGATGCAGTCAGTCAGCCAGTCAGGCAGTCAGGCAGTCAGCCAGTCATTGTTTGCTGTGCTGTGCTGTGTTAGTTGGAGGCAGCATTCGTCACGCCGTTCAACCAGGAGCAGCGGCAGCAGGACTGCAAACTGTGGCTGGGAATCTGCTGGGATTAAGCGTGCAGCTCCGCAGTGGGCTGAGCTCAGTCAACATGTTAATCATTTGCCATGTCAGCGAGCATAGAGAGAGAGAGAGAGAGAGGGAGAGAGAGTGGAGTCTGCGCCGCGGGCGCTTGTTACAAATTTTGATGGACAAGGCTGTGCCAGAAATTGATTGGCTTTAATGATAATTTGCCAGCTGGCGAGTGCAGTGTTAGAGCTGACAGCAAATGCCTTTTGGATGGGCAGGCAATTTGTGGTGGCTGCGCATTCACAGTAGTTGCCTGGGATCAGCGGATCAACGGACTGATCAGCCCGGCTGATGATGCGCTGATCCGCACGGCTTCAAGGCCAAGTTCAAAAGTGTTGACACTTCAACAGCACACAGAAATCGGCCACGGCTAATGCCTCGAAATGAGGGTCAACAGGCGGCGGGCAGGCAGTCATCCAGTCATCCAGTCATCCAGTCATCCATTCAGTCATTCAATGCAGCTTCACTTGCTATGTGCTTGTGATTATCTCTCTCTATATATATTTTATGCTTGCATGTGTTTATTATAGAAATATGCAGACAGCTGACGCTGACTTTGACTTTGACTTTGACTATGAGTTTGACTTTGATGAAGGCTGCTGCCCCAGCGAGAGCCCCAACAAATGCAATTTCTTTTGTTGCCGTCGTCGTCGCTGTGCTTGCTGCTGGCATAACGAGCATTTTTATGGGTCGACATGGTCAGGTTTTCTCTCTCTCCCACATGCTGGTCAGAGATGTTGCTGCTGCTGCTGTCTTGTGTCTTGTGTCTTGTGATGTCGTCAACGTCCATTTCCTGGGCCACTCACAGAGACCGCAATCTGTTGCGTTTATCTATGTCTTGGGCCAGGTTTCTATGCACCTCCCTCTCTCCTACACACTCTCTTTCTCTCTCTCTCTCTGGCTTGCTGTGTGTGCGTGAATGTTTCTGCATAATTTGCAAAATTATGGGAATCGAAATTCAAGTGCGCCCGAGTCAGCGAACGTCTGCAAATGCCAGTTAACCAGTGAAGCCGCAACAGCAACAACAATGCCAACAACGACGACAACAACACAGCACCCCTGCTGCCCCTGCCCCGGCCCCTGCTCGTGCTTTGGCCAATGGCCATGTCTAGCGACTCCTACTCTAGGGTAAACACGATTGCCCAGCCAACTTGATCTGCGGTTTTGGACTTTCACAAACGGCCAACTGGCAACTGGCAACTGGCAACCGGCAACTGGCAACTGGCAACTTGGCTAAAAAGAATTTACCTGCAATGACAATGAGCAGTCAGAATGATCATGATGTTGCCAGTTGGCAGCCGTGTTGTTGCCGCTGTTGTTGTTGTTGTTGTTGGCTGGCAACGTTGCCATTTTATGCTTCATTAGGCCAAAAATTATATCGTGGCATCAAAAAGTTTCAACTGCCAAGCAAAGTGACAGACAAGCAACAGCCAATTCTGCAGCTAAACTGGCAACTAAATGACCCAAGCAACAGCCACACAGAGCCACAGCTAGAGCGAGAGGGATATAGAGAGCGAGAGCGAGATGGGCTAAGTACAATGGGCAGTTGGAGCCTAAATGGTTCTGCTTCCCCATTTAGATATTTCTACGGCAATTTCTAGTCGGCTTCATCATCATTATCAAACTCATCATCGTCGTCAGCAGGGCGACCTACACACCTTCTGCCCCTCCTCCTGCTCCTCGCGCCTCTCACGCTGGCACTTTTCAATTTGAAAATTGATGAGCTTGCTTGATGGAAAACTGTCCAGCTGACGGCCCGCAAATTAATAATACTCATCTGCTGGTGGCGCAGCAACGAAAACAAAAACAAAAAGAACAACTTGCATTTTACCCATTAGCTTAAATTGTGCATCGTCGCAATTAAGTCTGTCAAATTAAAGTACTTCTCCTTAACTGCTATAAATAATTATGATGCTGCTGCAATTGATGCATAAATGTGCAACTATCCAGCCACCTCCCCACTTGTCCACTTGTCATTCCACGTCTCAACGTTGCACACTATATTATGGCCGCAGCCTTTCTTTTTGCATAGCTTGCGTCAGGTTGTCACTCACCTGGCGACTGCTCTGTGACAGCCAACTTGTTCTTTCGCCCTTTGTCAGTGGCGTGATAACGCCGACAGCTCACAGCTTTAGTGCACTTCAATTGGCCGTCGAGTGTGCGCATAGAAAGTCCCTTTTTTCGACCGCTTTTTACTCGCAATTTTAGCGTTTTCAATTTCGCTTTTCCCTCGCCACTCACAACTTGACGTTTCTAGTACGACGTCGATTTATGACGACGACCTCACAGCAATGCGGCCTTGCAGGGATCTACTTTTTTGGAAAACTCTTTGCGTTTCATTTTCAACCAAAGAACATGCTTTAGTCCTAGCTTGTTATTCATAGCAGCTAGGACTAAAGCAAGCTATTTACTTGGATTGCCAAGCTGTTGTTGCTGAAATTCTCATTCGCATGCCGCATTCTGATGTGGCATTCTTACCCAACTCGCTTTCACATATCTAGCTGGCGATTGCCTCATTTTCAAATGAGCAGAATTTCCGCAATTGCCACTCATTGACATGTGACGAATGTTGAATGCTGTTCCGTTCGCTGGAATGACGGAATGTGTCTCTTCACTCATTTGTCAATCACATGCTGAGGATTCTTCGGATTACAGGGTATGCAGCGCGTCACGTTGGCTCTCAGCTGCGCAGCCCGCAGAAAAACTGGCAACGCTTTTGCACCCGCATGCTGCATGTTGAACTGAACTGAACTGAACTGAACTGAACTGGAGTGGAGTGCATTAATCTATTTGGATCTGAGGAGCTGGTCCGCGCCTTTGGCTGCGCAGCTGGAAGTTGTCTCTCGATAGAAGAAGATGCTATCGGAGCCAGCAAGAGAGCTGGAAGTAGATGAAGCAGTCTGCTGCAATATGAGTATGAGTGGGGACAGTAAACGCCTTCAGACACAGCGCAGAATCAGTTCATTTGACTGACTGAGTGGCCGCTTGACTGCCCGACTGCCTGACTGCCTGACTGCTTGGCTGCTTGGCTGCCTGATGGATGGACAGATTGAGGCAATGTTTCGAGTGTGCGCACAATCACAAATCGCGAATCGCACACAGCAAATAGCAAATAGCAAATCGTTGTCGGAATCGGGCGACTGTCAGCGAACATCAGCGAAGCGACAAATGAGCAGGCGAAGACACAGCAGACGCAGTGAGAAATGCGGACGAGCAAACATGCTGCAGATCAACTTGGATGGATGGAAATGGGATGCTTTGCGCTGCCATGCTAGCCTACACTGCGAGAAACAATTGAGTACTTGACGCGACTGATGCCATAGCTTAAAGCAGCTCAGCCAGGCACGTAATTCCTGCTCTAACCATCTTAAATTGCGCATTAAAATGAGTTCGAAAAGTGCGCAATTTAATATTGTTATTAATAATATTTAGTTAATGTGAACTTAAGTATTTGAGTGCGTTTATTGCAGTGCCGTGGCTGGGTTTGTATGGGAACCGCAGCACGCCTGACCGAAGAGCCAGAGCTGGAGTCAAAGTCAGACCATACAGCAGCAGTTGGGCCTGGAATCTATTGCAAAAATGGAACCGCAGCTCTGTGCACCTCAAGTGTCAGCTCGTCCACGCTCGAGTGTGCAAAATGATTTACGAAAGCTCCTCAGACGAAGTCTTCTTCTCAGCCTCAGTCCCAGACTGCGCGACTTAGACTCAACTGAGCTGAGCTCAACTGAACTGAACTGAACTGAACTGAACTGCTTTGGCTTGAAGTTGAAGTAGTTAGTGTGGTTGATGTACTACTTGCATACTATTTCAATTTATTTCATATCCGCACTTAGATGCCTCAATGCCAATGCAGATTACTGCAGAGGAGTTCAACCAACTTACGGTTCAGCGAGCACTTTGAGTTGAGGCAGACACCGCAAGGGGAATGCTTGCGAAAAATGTTAGAGTTTCCAAATAATTAATATGCACTCGCCAACGAACGCTAGATGGCGCTAGTCTAGCTGTAGGCGGCTCAAAGAAAGGTCTGTAAAGCAATGGCTCTGTTCTTCATAGAGAAGCATTAATTATTGGGGCCTCCAATGATCTACGTAATACTGTTTAAATTGACCACAAATGCACGAATGCAGGTATCTCAGATGTGGAAAAATAATACAAAAATATCGTTGATTACTATCTACACGTGTAATTAACAGACTTGTTTTCCGAGTTTTCCGTAAAGTTGCTTTATAGTTTTGCGTACGACACGCAACCAAGTCCGCGTTGTCGGTATCAGTTTCATTATCAGCAAGTCGAGGATGGCGATGGAGCCAGTGATGGGGGGAGGGGGGTTAATGGAGGGTACGAGTTCAAGTTTATTATATTATTTTGCTAGTCAGTTATTCCATATGTAGGTCGTAGGTTTGCGTGTCTCGAGCTCTTCATACGACTCGCCGCACTCCCATCATGCATCATTCACGACCGTAAACTTAACGGTTCACCAAGCACTCGCTGCCCTACGAATGAGTTCGCGTCTGAATGCGAGTATGAATACAAGTGGCTCTGTGAACACGCCGACTGCCAGTTACATAAGAGTGTGTTTGGCACCGAAGCGCGCCAGGGGGGGAGGGGCGAGGCATTTACGAGCGACTGAGGCCAGCTAACTAACTAACTAACTATTTAGAATGATTTCATCAGAGTTGCGCCAAATCAGCAAATCAACATCACAATCACAATCACAATCAGAATCAACGACAACGTTGTTCGTTACGCCTGCGCAGCGTCCGTGCCCCGCCCTGGCCCAAACTTGCCACTCGCCTCGCCCCTCCATGTGCGGCGCCTGTCGCGACTACCACACGATGTCTATCTTAGGCCGGGCCGGGCCGGGCTTATGTCACTTGGTTCCAGATTGTTATACCCCTTAAGCTGTCTTCAACTGCTCCAATGGGGTAGCTTGACTAGTTCAGTATTAGTGGCAAATATTATTTGATAAACTCTATGACCAATAAAATGTGAATATAATCTATAATTTGCTTCTAGTTGAATACCCAAATATGTATAATAAACACACAACAACTTATCTTACATACTTTAGTTCAAAAACATAGGTTGTGCATACAAACTCTTCTATGTGATTTAATGTAGTTAGAGTGGGAATTATGGGAAATTCAGCACTTTAAAAAAATAGTGCACCTTTGAGCTCTTACTCCTTGGACTAAACTTTGACAGAACAGCCAGTCAGCGAAACAGGTCACACAGCTAGTAATATTTCATTGTAAAATATATAGAACATTATAGTCACTGTAAAGTTTGCTTTAGTCCCAATTACTTGAGACAAAACTAAAATGAAAATAAATTAAACAAAATGAATTGAATAACGTAGAAATGTTTCCCCTTTTCAGACATCCAAAAGTTAATCGTCGGAATAGCTTTAAAGTTGGTCTGTACTGCTCTTGATCCTGCTCATTAAATGTTGAGCTGCAGAGCCAGGGTATGCGTAAGTCGAGCCTGCACTGCATTTAGTTGTTTTCGCTGCTCCATTTCTGTCACGCTTGAAGACTGCAATTGAGCCAATTGACTTCTCCAACTGTTCTCTAGCCTGCTGCTAGAAGGCTGAAGATGCTCAAGACGCCGAAGACAGTCTTCTTCTACACTGGCAAACAAAATATCCCAAATTTGAATTAAGATCTCAGAGCTAAGAATGTTTAACTAAAAGTGCATCGAGAACAACAAAATCTAAAATTAGAAAACTTGTTCAAAAACATTTTACAAGTAGACCAACTTTTTATTGACTTCTAACTTACACTTTTAAGACAAGAAATATTATTATAACAATAATTTAAACAAATGAAGAATTCAAGTTCTTATTCGAAAGGTAAAAGATAAAGCTTCTTAGCATATGCAGAAGTTTGGCTTTAGCAGTTTGGTCTTACTGAAAGAACAAATTCTTTTTGATAAATATTTTCTCGATTTCAAGCACTACTTTTTCTCAGTGTAGCCACTTGGCTGCCGTTGTTAGTTGGGGGCGTGTGAAGAGTGCGGCCCATTAGAAGCGAGTTGT
This sequence comes from Drosophila rubida, assembly GCA_035046165.1. NCBI lineage: Eukaryota > Metazoa > Arthropoda > Insecta > Diptera > Drosophilidae > Drosophila > Drosophila rubida. Next base: position 16,769,835 of record JAWNOF010000023.1, on the reverse strand, counting down.
CGTTGTGTAGTCGCTGCAAAGGGCAATCGGGAGTCGCAGAATTGTGGAATCGCAGAATCGTAGAATCGGGCAGAAGAAGACAATGCGCAAACGAGATTCACGTCGACTCACATAATAAGTAAGCGCAATATCAAAATGAGAACGACAAAGACGGCGGCAACAACGACAACGACAACAACAACGACAACAACAACGACAACGACAATGGCAACAATGGTGCGGGAGGCGCTGCAGGAAAATGACTAATTATGTGGCAGGCGGGCTGGGGGAGGGGACATTAGCGGCAAACGGGGCAAGCTTGTGCTTTGCCTTGGTAGCGGTGAATGGTAATTGCGAACCGTTATAATGCGAGAGCGAGCTCAACGCTCGCATAATAAGAGCTCGCTGAGCGCGAGGTGCAGATACACTGAGCGAAACCTCGATCTGTTAAATACTAATTTGGATAAAACAGCTTGTCAAACGAATTGAGCGGCTAATGAAGCTGATATATAAAGCTCATATACAAATCAATAATACAAATAATTCTACAGTCTTTGCTTATATATATATCTGCTTAATATTAAACTAGGAATACGCATAAATTGTAAAAATAAAAAATAAAGCTGACTGTTGAAACATTTCACTCATATTCAAGTACAAATAAATTCCATAAATATTTATATAGGGTTTGCCTAATACACCTACTTAAAATTAATCAAAGAATAAGCATACATTTAAATAATAATAAATAAAAATTAAATTTCACTTGTATTTAATATACTTTTATATTTTGAAATTATTATCTTATTGTTCCCATTATAAAGTGTTAAACGAGAATGACTTTTGTCGCAGATTTGTGTAATGAAATTAAGAAGTTGATTTAACTTTAAAGAATATTTTGAGTTTGATGTAGAGTTTAGTTAGTCTGCTTCTACGCTTTTTTCTTGCAGTGTAGAGGGACGTGGCAGAGGGGAGTAGCGAGCATAAGGAGACTGCTGGCATGTGGCAGGGTCGCAGGGGCAGTCAGATGAGCGCTGGGCGGGCAACTCGAGCAACTGAGGCAACTGCGACAGCCGAGGCATTGCCCTGCCCCAGCAGGTTGTGTGGCAGCTAGGGACTGCGTCGCGCATTTGCTCCAATTCCGCGAGGCAAATGCGACACTCGTTCGCGCGCCACACACACAGAACGCGCGCCGCATGTGGATGCCACAGCATTTGCCTAGGCATTGATGTAATGATGATGACGTTGCTGACCCAGTTGCAAGTAGCTAGCCGCAAACCTTTGTGCCGCATGCTGCTGCTGCTGCTGCTGCATGCCACATCCCATGGCAGCCTGTGGACACACGGTTGCATCTTTTGTTGCACAAAACTGTGTCAGTGGTGGCAGCCGTTGCCAGCGACTTTGGTGTCGATGCCACAATGCGCTCATTTATTGCCACACAAAGCCAAAAGCTGCCTGCCGCCTGCCGCTTGCTGCCTGCCGCATGCTGCAAGCTGATGCTGCTGTCGCCGCTGCAAAAGGTGTCACAGACATTTGCCATATTTGGTTACCACACAACAAGGCAAGCTGGCAAGCTGGCAATCTGGCGACGCTGCGGCGCTGTTTGCTGTGGCAAGCTGGCCAATGGGGCAAGCGGGCAGTCGGGCAGGCGTGCACCGTGCACCGTGCACCGTGCACCCTGCGCCGTGCAGCCGAGCGTTGCAAGTGGACGGCCGCCGTGGCCTCACTTCGCATATGGACAAATTGCAGGAACTAACCTATTTCGTCGCCTTGACAATGCTTAATGAGCTTGCCGCCGCCTCCACGACTCCCCCGTTCCCCTTCTGGCGCCCTTCGTGCCCCACACTGATTGATGCTGCCGCCTGTCATCAGCCGTTCTAGGCTCTTGGCGCTCTTTTGGCCATCGCCAAATGCGGCTGACTTCAAATCTTTGACAGCGATTCCTCCCAAAGGCTCTTCCAACGTCTTTTGCTTTTGCCCTTTTAGGATCGACACTCGTTCTGACTTCTTTTTACCCAAATTTGTTGACTCTTTACCTATTCTGTGCTTTTTGCACTTATAAAGTTTTTTATTTAACCTACCAACTGTTTGAGTTCTACTCTTCTCTGCTTCAACTTGTAAAGAACTTTGCTGCTTCTGCCGATTCCCAAAGTTCGTAGCTTCGACAACAGTTGGAGATTATTGCATTTTTTCATATTTCTCTATCGATATTCATAAAATTGTTTTCTTTATTTCACTTTACTTCAGAAAAAACACAAATGTTTTCTACATATTCTTCTATTTCAATTTCTTTCCACACTTTTCTGTACTTTTTATTTTGCTGTTTCCAGCTTATTTATTTTGTTGTCAAGTATTCAGCATCGGCTTTCCTATATCCACAATTCACTATCAATATTCATAAAAGTCTTCTCTTCTTTGACACTTTATTTTATTTCAGTTTCTTGCTACACTTTGCTGCAACATTGAACGCTTCTTTGGTTTTGCAGTTTCCTGCTTGTTTCTTATCTTCTCTAGGATTCACTCGCAGCTTTCAAATTTATTATTAATATTTATTCAAATTTTTCACATTTTTCTATCAATATTCAAAAAATTCGTTGCTTTCTTTGACGCTTTACTTCAGCAAATTACAAATCTATTCTACACATTCTTTTATTTCAGTTTCTTTCCACACTCTGCTGCAACATTGAACATTTTATTGGTCTTGCAGTTTTCAGTTTGTTTGTTTTCTTGTCAGCAGCTTTCCTACTTCTCTCCCCCCATGTCTTCTGGCACATATCCGACTAATGTTGCCCATCTTTGTTTTAATTTAACTTTATCCTGCTGCAGCTTCTCTGCGGCGTCTTCGACTCATTTGCTTGCCTCTGATGTTGCTGAATATAGTTCTTGGGCTTGGATCGGCCGAACAATGGAATTGGTTCCAGAACCTTGCGCTGTCTAATAGGCAGTGCCCACGAAAGAACACATGTCGCGCTGCTCGCTCCGATTTAGTTAGTTAACTCTAACAGTTAATAAACACATGCGACATCGCTGTGCCTCAAAATGTTGGGAATGCTCATCTTCATGCTTCGCAGCAGTCGCAATGTCGTTGTTCTCCAGCTGCCACTTCCAGTTCGTATTGTTGCTGTTGCTGTTGCTGTTGCTGTTTCTGTTGCTGTGCTTAATCGCTGATCGCACGGTCTCGAGCCGCGGCCTACGAAAATTGCCAGCTGATGCCAGGCCATAGATACACTGGGAGAACGAGTCTATCTGGCTGCTGCCCCTGCTGCCCCAGCTGCCCCAGCGCTTGCAGCAGTATGCATAAATGCGAGTGACATCATAATTTGTGTGGCAGCAACAGTTGCAGTTGCAACTGCCGGCTGCCACATGCCACATGCCACACACTCGCTCATAACTGCATGGAACGCAAACGCATCTAACTGTCAATTGTCACACAGCTTGTTCCATTCTCGCCATTCTCCATGCTCGCAATTCGCTCGCTTCGTTGCCAAATTATGGCCACAACAGTTGCACTAACTGTACAACAGTCTTCTGCTACTACCTACATCTGCTTCTTCTGCTGCTTCTTCCACTAGTGTTGCAAGTACTGCAACTTCTGGAGGAGTTCGTGTCGTAGTCGAGGCCCAGGCTGGCTTTCACTGACCACCCCGATCGATCGTTGATCGTTCAATTCGTCAATTACCAGAAATCACTTTCCTTCTGCTCTGCCCCCAAGCCACGCCGTCCCTCCCCCTTCAGACACACACACACACACAGAGTGGCAGATGATCTGCCACAGTTTTAGTCTCACAGGCTTCAGTTTGCTTTCCTCACTCCGCACTCAAGTCCCGTCTTGGCTGCAACTTGTGCTCATTCTGTGTTGGGAAACTGCTTGTGCTGGAATGCGCCAATGAGCTGCAAGCCCCATGCGACTGGCACGACTAGCAGCTACCCTGCACTACACTGTTGTAATTTCAAATGTATAAAAGTTTGTCAAATATCTCCCTTAAATTAATTTAGTCAATGCTCAAATACACTTTACAAATGCTTCTGCAAATTGCCTAAAGAAATTATTTAAAGCGTAACTAGTTAGTTGGGGTTTCTACTTAAAATATTTGAAATTTAATACTACTGCTATATTTGAAAGCAAGAAACAGCTGCAAATCAACTAAAGTCTTAGTATTGTTATCGAATACTTAGACTCGTTTACAAATACATTCCAAAAAGGTCAATTAGATGATGGCTTCAAATAATTATTTGTGATTATCTAAAACAGAGAATAGACTAGCAACAGCTGCAAGCCAACTAAAGTCTAAGTACTGATATTCTATACTTAAAAGTGCTTAAAAATATATTCCAACAAGCTCAGTTGATCAACAAAGAGAATTCGTATAACTTCAGCTTGATGCCCAATTGCAGGGTATCTAGGATACTCCATACTGCACTCTCGACCTCATGGTCTTCATGAGCTTGCCCGTCAACTGCAACTCGGAGCCGCGTGCTTGGCCTGCTTTACAGGGTATTTGGGAGCGCGAAGCCTAGAAACGTGAGCGCCTCAGACGTCAATCGAAGCTGCGGAAAAACCATAACGAAAATCGAAAACTATTTTTCACAGCCATTTTTTTTTTTGCCGTGCTTTGTTTTTGTGTGTGTTGCCGGGGTACAAAGTCAAAGATGCTGAGCCCGCCAGCGGCGACAAAAAGTCAAAGTCGCAGCTAAAACCAAAACCGAAAACGGAAAACAGGGGGAAAAAATGCATTTAGAATTATTTCTGTTCGTTTTCTTTGCGGCCGAAGAAAGTTTTTCGCCACAGCCGCCGCAATCTTGGACATTTTCCGATGCTCTTAGGGCTCTTTTATATTTTGTGTTTCCTCTCGTTTTGTTTTGTTTTGTTTTTAGAGTTATTTCGTTGTTGCTGTTGCTGTTGAGCGTTGTGCTTCGTTTGGCATTTTGTGTCTTCATCCAAACTATGGCTGGAAGTCGCAGTCGTAGTCGTAGTCGTAGTATCTACATCCATCTGTCTATGCCTAGTTCTCCGTCTCTGTCTCTGTCGCTGTCGCTGCTGCTGTCTCAGTCGTCGGCGGAGGTGGCGCGGTGGGGTTGGGTCTTTTGTTCTTGGCTGTTGTATCTGGAAAATGCTATCTAACGGCATCAGTTACACTACATAACTGTTCTCACTTTCTTGGCTGCGCCACCGACAGAGTTGTTGCTGCTGCCGCTTGAAAATTTATTGTTGTTTTGTCTCTGTTGCCGCATATCCGGTGCCACAGTGCGCCGAGACGCGACACGGATGGTGTCCGCAACCATTACGATTACTTAGAGCGCATTACATGCCACATGAATTGAAATAGAACCAGCTACAGCCACATGCACGAAACAGCAACAGAAATACGAAATACGAAATACGAAACAGCAATGGCATCAAAATTAAAACCAGACTTACAATTACAATTACAATTACAACGGCAAACGAATTCGAGTTGAGTGAAATTTCATGTTCTGTGCTAAGTTCGAAGCAGATGCAGACCACAGATTGCATATCGTTATGCTACGCTTCCGAAAATCGAGCCCAAAAATTAACAATTTTTCCCTTTCAATGACCAAGTTAGTTATCATAAAAGCATAGCTTAGACAGCTATTTATTTGATAGCTGACAGTCGCGTGAGTTATCGCCCCAAATTGAGTTGTATTCAAAGTGCAGAGAAGAATCAATTACCAGTCGAAGTTGGAGCTGAAATTGTTTTGCTTTCATATTCAAAACACTGTGCAACGATGGCATGGCGACCAAAAGCTTTATCGAGCAGGTTCTGGCCGTGATTGTGGGGCTGCTTTATGGCCATTATAAGCAGATAGAAGTGCTTTACATATAGACGCTTCGAAGGCGCAACAAAGCCGCCCTTTCTTGGTCGCAGTCATTTGTCTTCGGCTTAGCACTTTCACCTATTGATGGCGGCTAAAGAGCCGCATTCATTTCGGGGATCTCGTTGCATTTATTAGCCAGATCAAGGGCAATGCCTGGCAAGCGCTGCTAAAGCACGCGTCGAATTCCAAATGCATAAATCGAACAGGCTGAGAATCGACTAAGAACCTGTTGAGGATCGTATGGAGAAATGTCGCTAATCTATTATGGCTCACTTAGCGCGCAGAGACTGCGGATAGTTTGTGGATGGACGCAGCGATTTCTCGTATCACTTGCACCTCGTCTGATGGATAAATTGTCGCTGGAGCGGCGAGTGAAATCAACAACGGCTCGGCGCGCTCACATGCTTCATACATTTATCAAAATTGTAATGAAAGTAAAACCCATTAGATTCAATGAGCGACGATGACCGTGGCAAGAAAGCAGACGTGCGACACGTGTAAATCCAAAGCGAAAAAAAACCCAAAACTTGATGTGCACAGTGCACAGAGCTGGCTACTTGGGGCGACATTAAAATAAAATCAAGTTAACACGAAAATTGTACAAAAATAAAAAGGCAAACCGACGGAAAGAAAGACAGAAAGAAAGAAAGAAAGGCCAACGCGCAACGCAGCGGCGTCAAAAGAAGTCTGTCTAAAATAGAAAAAGCACACACAGATAATAGAAACGGCGAGACCGGAGTCCGCCCAACTGACTTTAGTTAACTTCACTTCACTTCACTTCACTTCACTACACTTCATATCATTTCAGTTCAGTTCAGTTCATTTGTGGCGAGTTCAGTCTAGTCTGGAGTTGCGTTGCGACTTTTGTGCCTTTTCTTTGAAGTGAAATTTTGCCTCAATGCCACAAAGTCTACAATGCGCCACATAAAAAGCGCAACACTGCCGCTACATCATTGCAATGCCACCAAAGCGATACTCTTACTCAAGTCGAAGCTGCTCCACAGCTGATGCTCTAGTTCTCCACAGTAAAGTGTTGATATTATTTAAAAAGTTATGCATTTTTAAATAAGAAAACTCCCATTAAATATATATACTTTATATTTACCAAAAGTCGTAGCAACTGTGGATCAGATTGAAATAAACCTTTTACTTAGTAAGAATGCAAATTAGATTTTAAAGTTCGTGTAAAGTATTTGAAGCAAAGAAAGAAAAGAGTGAAGAGAAAATCGGTTGTTATATAGAAAAGCAAATAAAGTTGAGCGTAAAGCAACTCTGAGAACTGCAGCATTTGAAATAGAAAGAAGTGCAGCGGAGCGTTGCAAGCTGCATGGCATAGTCAATAAAACCCTAGCCATAGGTTGAGGTATCTGATGAAGATGACAGACACAGCGGACAGGGACACACGACGACGACGACGGCGACGGCGACGACGAGGGTCGGACATGGGTAATGAAAAGTGCGTAGATCATTACTTGTTTTCCGCTTTTATCATGGTATTCTTTCGCAGCACCTGTAGAGGCCACCGCGTCGTCAGGGGAGCTGCGACGACACAAAGCCATCGAGCGGGCAACTCGCTGGGAGTGGGGGGGGGGGGGCTTATTGTTGTCGTTGTTGTTGGACTGCATCTTAAAACACAATTTATTTCGCGTTTAATTGCTTTAATTGTGAAAATAATTTCGTTTTCATTTGTCGTTCGGCCAGTGAAATCTTGAGCGTCGTCGGCTCTCTATGAAGTCGCGATGATTGCGATCCCCCAGGTAGAGCGACGGACCATAGAAGTCTCATTACGACTCACAAGCGACTGTGCCATGTGCTTCAAATTCCTGCACTCAATTCGAGCTCGTTTCGTAAATATAGTTATTTGTATCCGAAACGCGTTATTCCTCATTAAAGTAATAGAAATTGTGCAATAATTATTGAATTTCAAAAATTCGAAATTCGTCAACTTCCAACAGCAAAATCAGCCAATAATCCTATCTTCTATTATTTTTCATACAGATTTCTAATTGAGAGCGCATTATGAGTGCAATTTAGTTTAGCTAGTCTCGTAGATAAAGAGCCATATAAACAAAAACCACAGCAGCCGCAGGCTATAGTTTGCTTTCCATGACTGTTGTGCTAATTACGCGATTGTAAATCATTGAAATCTGTGCCAATCTGCGCTTCTGGGCTTCACACTCAACGGCAGTCGTAAATTTCAGCTTAGCTGCAACTATATAGGAACAATTCGAACCCACTTGCTGAACAACTCGCTGAGTTAGACGGATGCAGGGGCAAGGCTAATTTTACAATGTGTTACTGCTTAGAAAGTAGTTTTGTGTGCTTAAAGAACTATTGATAATTATTAGTAGAATTTCAAAATAAAAATACCTGACTACACAAAGAACACGTTGCTATAATCCCTTTAGACACTCCTCGCCATCAATCCAACAAATTTTATGTTCATCGAGAAAAAGAATCAATATTTTCCAACTAACAGTCACTTGGCATTAATGAGTATGTTTTAATCCATAATACGATATATGCATTGAAGTGTTATTTTCCAATGTAGCTTTTAGTGATTATGATCCCTGGTTGGGAGTGCCGTTTGGACTCCCTGCAAGAGCGCGACTAGATTTCTTCTCTTCTACTTTCAATACTTGCTGCTAGTCTCCTCTCTGAGCCCGTATTTTAGAGCTTAGTGCACATCGGCTGCGGGGTCCATGCGGGAGCGCTTCGGGGCGTCGGGGTGGCCGTCGGAGTCGCCGGCTTTGGGGCGCTTCAGACGGTTCTCCTTGAGCACATCCAGCTCCTGATTGGCAGCTACGCCTGGCGCTGAATTCACATGGACGTTCATCTGGCTGTTCTCCACGCCACGAGCTGAGAACGGGGTGGGGCTGTTGTAGGGAGTCCGAGAAACGGTGTGCGATGCCGACCAATCGGACTTGATGGTGGAGCCGCAAGATCGCCGCATGTCGACACGGTGTAGTGCAGACTCAAATTCTGCTTTGCAAAGCGAACTGGCAATGAGGAACGTTGGTAATTAGCCGTCAATAGGAATGGGATATACTTCACCTCATGGATCTATTTCAACAGTGATGAGCGTTCGTAAAACACAGATGAAATAAACTGAAATTGAGAACTAAAATTGCTAAATCACAACGAGACATTCACAATTAAGTTAAGTTGTCAAGTGAGGCAGGCGAGAATCGGAAATGTCAGCATTTGGTGTTATCAACGTGATTATCGACAAAGCCAACTAGGGAAGAACAAGAAGCATAATTCATAGTACGCAATAAATTAAGTGAAGCCTGCAACGGCAAAAAAAAAGCTAGCTCGCTAGTGGGGAGCAACTATCGTGGTGCGCTTATCGATGTGCGTGCTATCGATAGCTGGCACCAGTTGTGCGATACAATCGCGTGAGCCGTAATGAGTTCAACTCGTGCCAGCAACAACAAATCAGTGAACTCAATCAGGAGTTATTTGCACTGCGCCAATGCCCAAAACTGGGCAAATAGAAAACGGCGCAGAGCGTTGGCCAAACAGAGCGTTCATTCAATATTGGCCGCTGCTAAACATGGCCGAGTGGAATAACTGGCCAAAGCAACACTGCCAGCAGCTGATGGCCTGCCAAAATGTGCAGGCCGAAGAAGAACAACAATGATTCTTAAAATAAAAGTCGTAAACCGAAATTATGCGCGTAAATGGCGTGCGACGGTTGTGAGTGAAGCAACGAGGCGCGGGGGGGACGCAGCCGCTGCAGACGGTAGCTGGAGTTTCGAGTTCGAGTTCGAGCTCGAGCTCGAGTCGGAAGACGTTGGCAGAGACAAGCGCACACACACACACACAGAGACACACGCATAGACACAGAGATTTGAGTTTCAAATCAAAAAGCTAATGAAAAGGTTATAAATGCCGTTATGGCACACACACGCAAACTACAAAGAGACGGAGACTGAGACAGAGACGGAGATAGACACAGAAATTATGCCAATACAAATACAAATGCGAATGGGAATAGCAATAGGCAAGACGCTGAAACTAAGACTGCGACTGCGGCGGCGACTGCGGCTGCGGCTGCGACTGCGACTGAGATGGAGACAGAGGCCGAGGCCGAGGCCGTGCGCTCTCTTCTAATTTACTCCAAGAATATCCAAAAAGCCAAACGAAATGAATCTGAATTTCAAGCGCTGCCTGCACAGCGCGAAAAAGTCGACAAAGCAACAGCAGCAAATTCAAAGCATTACTTTTTAGAATTATTGTTGATTTGCATTTTATTTGTTGCACACAGTTTTATACGTTTTTAGCTATTTTGCATTTAAGTAAAAATATTAAAATTTAAGTTTTGATAGCAATGTAATTTAGTTTGAAATAGAATGCGCAATAAGAAAAAGTGTAAATGAATATAGTTTTGAATTATTATTGAAACTTCATTTTAAACTTATATATATGCATGTATATAATAGGTTCACTGTTAACAAACTAAATAAATAAAATTAATTAAAATTAAAATTAATTGACTGAAAATTTCACTCTAGCAGCATTGATCAATAATCAATACTAATCTGCATAAACATATTCAAATTTAAAATAATTTTGTAATTCCACATTTCTCTCTGTGTGTGTCTAGTGCGCTCTCTTTCGCTCGCGTTGGCTGCTAGCTGCGCTGTGTGGCTGCAGCTGGAATGCTAAACATGCAAGAGCCAGCTTGTGCCCGGCCTGGTCTGGTCTGGTCTGGTCTTGGCTCGACTGTGGCCAGATTGCTGCTTCACACGCTGACTGGCGATGCATCAAGCGGCGAATTGATGCCGCCGATGATGAGGTGCCACAGCGAGTCGCCTTCCCTCCCTCCCGCTCTCTCTGTGTGTGTGCTGTCCCCTGCCTGGCATAATGAGAGTTGTGGCAGCGAACAGCAGCAGCAGCAGCAAGAGCAGCAGCAACAGCGAAGCTGGCTGAGATTATGCTAATAAGTTGGCGCTGGAGTTTGCCGGCAAACGGTAATGGTAACCAAAGTCATGAACGCGAACGCGAACGCGAACGCGAATGTATCCGAAACCGCTGCAAGCGAAGAATAGAACAAGCGGCAGAAGCAGCAAGAGAGCTGGAACTGAAGCTGTAGCTGGAGTCGAAGTCGAAGTCGGAGTCGTAGTCGGAGCAACGACGACAGCTTGCAGAACGGCAACGGAACGGACAGAGACAACAGTAAAAGCTGAAGCTGAAGCTGAGCTGAGCTGCATTCTAGGTCAGTGACTAGCACTAGGAGCGATGCTGCCACTGCCACGGCAACTGCCACGGCCACTGCCACCGCATGTTGCTTATGGTGTTGGCCAATGTCTCATTCATTTATCAGACAACCACGGACCGTGGACGAGCATCGAGCAGGCCATGGAAATCGGTCAATTGTTCGCCTGGTCAACTGTCAGCCAGCATTGCATTGCATTTCGATGCCTGCTCTGCCCGCTGCCCGCTGCCCGCTGCCCCCTCCCCCCGCTCCCCGTTGTCGCTCTTGTTGTTGCTGGCACATTACGAGTATGTTGGCCTAAATGGCTATTTGGCTATTGCAATTGCCGGCCAATTCAGAGACAGAGAGAGAGAGAGCGACAGAGAGCTCTGCTCACTCAAATTGAGCGCAAGTCGTCGCCCACATTGAATGACCTTCAGTTTAGCACACATTTGGCTGTCGATAGATCTGTTATTATGCTTAAGTATAGAACCGACTCATAAATCAATGTCTGCCACTCAAAGCAGTCGCCGTTCATGCGCCACAACATTAATCAGCAGTTTCGATTTGAAATCATGCCACCAGAAATTGAATTTAAAGTCTGCTTTTTGCACTCACTAACTACTCTAATTACACATTTCGCTCCCCGAAAAAAAAGAGAAATAAACCAGCTAATAGTTCTGCACGTTCAACAATGAAATGCAAAATAAAAAAACATTGATAAATAAAGCACTTTGTAAATACTTTGAGAAGTTAACATTATTTATGAATTGCAAATGAAATGCAAAGAAGACTCTGTGAAAACACATTGATAAATAAAATACAAAATATTTTAAATACTTTGAGAAGTTAACTTTATTTATGTACTGCAAATTTGGGAAGCAGTGATTCTGTTAAAAATACTTTCGATCTCAATTGAAAGTCTTCACATAGACTGTGTTTGATGCTCACACAACTTTATAATAAATCATAAGTTTTTATCTCAAAATACTGTAATACAATATATATTCCGAGATAGATATCAGTGGCAGCTAGAATAAAAATACTTCACGTGATCGGAATGCCGTTAAAATGAAATTGACAAAATCCCGGTATTTGAGCAGAAGAAAAACCTTTTGTTTTTTTAGTCGTGTGATAACTGATAGTTTCCGTGACATGTGCGGAAAAAAAGTGTAGCTGTTAAAGCTTGAGCATAGATAGTGATAAATGAGTTGTGAGTCGCTTCTAATTATGGATATTACGTAAGAAGTTGATGGGCCTGAAAGTGCACTTCTCGCCGAGTTAACACTATTCTAGCTAATGAAGTATTTAGTATGCGACAGTTATCTACTCAAAAAAGAAAGAAAACACAACGCAAACACGGCGACTGCGCAGAATTGTCAAGTGGCGGCGAGTCAACGTTTCATTCACAGAAATAGCTGCCCAGTATCTGTTACATGAAATTTAGCTGTTCGCGTATCTGTATCTGTATCTGTATCTGCATTTGTATCTCCAGCTCTATCTGTATCTGTGAAGCTTTACAGTTGTTTTTTGCGCCGTTTTAGCCCAGTCAATGCGAATGCGAATGCGAATGCTGCTGCTGCTAATGATGATAATGATAATGATAATGGCTGCGACTCGAGACGGCGAAGCGATAATGATGGCAACAGTACTGTCCACTAACTGCACAGAACCCTGAGAGAGCGGGAGAGCGGGAGGGCGGGAAGGGGAGCGGAGCAAATGAGTGACAATTCTGCGATACGAGTAAATTACAATGCCGATTAAAGAGCTAACAATGCTCGATATATGGTAGACAGATGGCTGGCCAACAAGAGCGTGTGGCGAGACCTCCCAGCACTCAACGGTATTCAAATTGAAATGAATAAATGCATGAGCTGGAGTGAATGATGAATGATCGATCAGCGCTAAGAGCTTTCATCGTTGATGCGGTGAACCAATTTAATTATTATGATCATTAGAAGCTGACTCACAGCATTTGGGATAAGTAGACGCCCCGTCCTCCCCCCCCCCCCCCCCCTAATGCTTCGACTCGCCTCGGATATTAATTAGCATTTCTTTTCTCTGGCTTTTATTTCGGGACTGTGGACGTGGGCGTGTGCGCTCTGTGGGTCTCTGGGTCGCGTATCACTTTCATATTGATAATCGCAATAAATCTTCAAGTGGTTTTATTACTTTTATGGCATTTTCTGATGCCTTCCACCTCGCGTCAAATCAAATCAAGGTTCTTTCGCGGCCGCCGTTTTGTTTGTCATTGTTGTTGCTGTTGCCATTGTTGTTGTTTCTGTGGTTGTTGGCAAAACCAAACAACAGCATTAGAAACAACAACAACAAGAGGCAAACAGTCGCCAGAGTCGAACAACAAAATGCTGACCCAGTAAAAGAAAAAGTTTATTTTTATAAATTTTGTTGCCCCTTCCTCGTCATCGTCGTCGTCGTCGTCGTCGTCGTCGTCGTCGTCGTCGTCGTCGTCGTCGTCGCTGTTGTTTTTGGCCAACGTTTTTGGCCAACAGACTTTTGTATAGTTATTAATTCTTAACGGTTTTTACTTTCACGTTAGAACAATATGGACATAGGCGATAATTATTTCTAAAGATGCCGCAATCTCGAGCTCCGAACGCTGAGCGCTGAGCGCCGAGCGGCGAACGCCAAACGTATCCGTCTTGCCGCGCCGCTCGGCGCGTTCGTTGCCTAAGTCTTTTGTTTGCTCTTCCGCTAGTCGCCCCCCAACCGCGCGCGCGCCAAGAACGAACTCCCCTGACAAGTTCAGCCCAAATATGTTATTTATATGGCCAACTAACGGTTCGAGAATGACGAGCAAACTTTGCACTGTTTGTGGAAGTTTTAACTCAATTTTTCTCCCCTCTCCTCTCCTCACTGTTCTCTTCTCTTCTCTTCACTGCTCTCTTTTTCTTTTACAAAACAAACAGCAAATAGAAAATGCCACGGCGAGTACAACAACAACAACAACAACAACAACAACAACAGCAACCACAACGAGGCAGAAAAGCAAAAGCAAATATAGACTTAAATGGAAACTAGAACATAATGCAAATTACACTGGACAATGGCCAAAAAGAGTTCAGTCTTGGCACCAAAAATCGCCAAGAGACCCAAAAAAACAAGCAAAGCAAACAAATCGAATTCGCCAAATTGACTCAGACAAAAGCAATGCTGAAACTCTCTTTGCTGTCTTACGCCCCGGATGCCTAACATAGTTGCGAGACTAATTAGAGCATATAGCAGCGCTCTTTTCGCGCGAAACTCGCAGAATTTGTTCAGCCTGGGATAATACTTCTAAGTTGTGACTAAACCAAATAAGGTTCAAAGTTATGTTCTAGCGTAATTTGTTACTATTATTAATTACTTTGTCTCAAAGCGATCGCTAATCTGTTAACACCAATGTTCTGTTTACCGTTGACAAAAACTGATTACAGTTATAAGCAAACCTTTGAAATCTCCATATTTCGACTGCTCGCTGTTTACATTTTACTTTTACTTGGCATTTCATGTTGCAAGTCAACAGCTGCGCAAATAAAAAGCTGTTAGTCGTACATCGCCAAGAATTGACACCTTCCACCAACTCTCTAACTTTTAATGGCATTCCTTCTTTATGTTAAACAGCTGCCAATAACAGAGACTTACTCCAACGCTGTTAAGCACTTTTGAAGGCATTTCTTCCCTATGTTAAGCAGCTGGTAATAAGAGAAACTTAGTCCAACGCTGTTTAAAGGCATTCAAAGACATTGCTTCCTTATGTTAAGCAGCTGTTAACAACATAGCCATACATCAACTCTCTGAAGCACCTTTGAAGGCATTTCATTCTTACGTTAAGCAACTGTTGATAACAGAAAATTACTTAAACGGTGTTAAGCACTTTTAAAGACATTGCTTCGTTATGTTAAGCAGCTGTTAACAACGTAGACATGCACCAACTCTCTGAAGCACCTTTGAATTCATTTCATTCTTTCGTTAAGCAGCTGGTGATAACAGAGCATTACTTAAACGGTGTTAAGCACCTTTGAAGGCATTTCATTCCTTATGTTAAGCAACTGTTAATAGAAGAAACTTACTCCAATGCTGTTAAGTACTTTTAAAGGCATTCCTTCCCTATGTTAAGCAGCTGTTAATAGAAGACACTTACTCTAACGCTGTTTAAAGGCATTTAAAGACATTCCTTCCCTATGTTAAGCAGCTGTTAATAACTGTTTAACTTACTGCATAGAGACTAATAAACTGGCCTTTAACTATGTTATTTGTTGACTCTTATCAACTCTCGTGCTTTATTGGCGACATTAAGATTCAAGCGAAACTTTCACTTACGTGCCGCAGACAACAGGATATACTCTAAGAGGACTGCTGAGAGGGTCAATTAAGCTATTAAGCGCACTCTCTAGCATCACAGCTGGCCGTGGCCTTAGCCGACAATCTTGGCCATCGTCGTAGTCGTTGTCGTAGTTAAAGCCATGCCGAATTCGGGTCATGCACATCAGCCTGATAGTGCCATCATCATTATCCAGACAGACGTCGTAACAAGCAGCACATGACATGATCTCTGGGATCTCTCGGCGATCTCTCAGATCTCCGAGATGAGCATCGACATCGACAACGACTTCGACATCGACATCGACATCGCCTGTCTTTCTGTTTTCCTTCTGTTTTCTGTTTCGTTTCGATTTTTGTTGTTTTCATTTCATTTCGTTTCGTTTTTTTCTGGTTTTTTCGGTTTTTTGTTTTGTTTTTACTCGATAATTTTTCTTGTTTTCGTACAACTTTCACATGTGAATGCGACACGGAGTCGCGACGTCTGACGACTGTCGGCTGACGGCTGACGACTGCTGTCATCACCTCCGCATTGCACCCCCTCCCACCTCCCCCCTCCCTCGACCCTGCTACCAGCACGATTCGCTTCGCAAACTCAACTCTGCTATATTTCTCTTTGCTGATATTAACAGTTGCATATGTTATATAGCATATGGTGCAGCAGTTTTAAGTGAAAGAGCATTAAATTCAATTAAGCACATCAATAAGTTTGCTGCAATAAAATCGCAGCTGTATAAATCAGCCTTAATCACTTCACCTATTTTGTTCTATTGAATGTTGCTGCAATTGCGAATTTTATATTTTATTTTTAGTAAGCTGTTGGGCTAGAAAAGTTGAAATATGTTAATGTGATTGAAATCATCATTTATTTTTATATGTAATTTGAAAGCATTTTGAAGATAATTGCAATTCTAATGCCTTGCTTTGTCTATGAAGTGTATTGTAATGTCGGCAATGCGAAATATCTCATGCACTCAATTTTACGGCTTTGTTTCTAATGGCAGCGATTGCTGTTGTTGTTGTTGCCCGTTGCCTGTTGCCTGTTGCCTGTTGCTGGTTGCCCGTTGCTGCTGGAGCTATAAATTTAATTTCGATGCAAAGTTACAGCTTAATTCTAATGCCCGGCAACGAGAATGGACACGAAGAAGACGTTCATCATCATCAGGCGAAGCCAGACCCCGAGAGGGAGACGCGATTGGAGGCGAGTGGCGAATAGCGAGAAAATCAGAATTCCAGCGATTGTGTGACCGGCGGTGCCGCATCGTTTCCCTGCCCCCCTCCCCCCCGACGCGCGCTGGGCCACGCCTCCTGCGCTCAACATGCCAGCTCGTTGCAAAAGGCATTTCACTTTTTCTGCCATGCCGCAAATGATGATCGATGTGCGCGTCGCATGTTGTCGCTGTCTCCGCTGTTGCCGTTGTCGTTGTTGATGTTGTTGTTGTTGTTGTTGTTGTTGGCGTTGTTGCTGTTGCTGTCTCGCACGTCGAACATTTAAATTGGCAAAATGCAAATGCCACACCCCCTTCAACGGCTGCCGCCCGCCCGCCCGCGGCAGCTGGCGACAGGCGCTGCCAAAAATTATTAAGATAAATGTCAAGCAGCCCGGCGAAATTCGCAGCAGAATTAATTAGAGGCTAAATAGACACGCCTGCCAACAGCTCTCTCTCTCCCTCTCTCTCTCTGTCTCGATCTCTGTGAATGCCTCTCTCTTTGCATTCAGCAGCAATCTCGACTGCAGCTGGCAATCTGTCTCAATCCTGCACAGAATGACGCAAATACAATCCTCGCTAATCACCAGCAAAGCACAGCACAGCACAGCACAGCACAGCACAGCAGAACACTGCTCAATCAGCAGCTCCAAGAGCGTGAAGCCTTAATAAAGTGGCGAGAAAGCGACTGCTGAGCGTGCTCGACTGCCAGACACGACGACTAATCAACAGTGTTCCACCAAATTATATGTTTGGTCTTCATTTTGAAGTTTGCACAGCTGCCTTAAATTGCTGCCTGCATAATTTGTAATTTCCTTAAAAGTTGTCAAAGCTTCAAAGAATTATTATATGTTTATATGTACTTCAAAGGATTTCGAATACTTTTGCATGTCGTTGAGAGATTGTCTAAAATGAAGCAATAATACTTGAACTTGCTACAAATATTACGAGTATATAACTATTTCGCCGTTAATATTTAGGAGGTCTGCTCAGTCGCGTATAGTCCCTGAAGCACTATAGACTGACAGACCTAGAGCAAATGTAGTTGCTTTACTTTCATCTGCATGATTTATGAATTCCTTCAAAGTTCTTAAAGCTTCTAAGAATTGTTTGTGTAATTCAAAGGATTTCGCATACTTTTACACTAAAAATGATTTATTTACGTCTTGAGATTGTCTAAAATGAATCAAACTTAAGCTTTCTGCAAATATAACTATTTCGATTTTAATATTTAGGGGTCTCTTCAGTCGCGTATAGCATCTGAAAACCATAGATCTATAGACTGACAGACCTAGAGTAAAAGCAGTTGCTTTACTTTCCCTTGCTGTTAACTCATCATACTCTTTTACGCTTTTTCAGCTAGCGGGCTTAACAAATCGGGCAGCTCAAGTTGACGTCGCTGCCAGCGTCGCGGTCGCCGTCGCCGTCGCCGTCGCTGTTGCCGTCGCATCTTGTTAGGCGCGCAGCATCCAAGGCGCTAATTAGCCGCGTTGTGGAATTGGTAATGGCCCTCGCCTGGCTCTAATGCTGGCTCTAGCCGAGCCTAAGCCCAACTCAGTCTCCGTCTCCGTCTCCGTCTCAGTCTCTGACAAGCGAATTGCTTGAGTGGCAGTGGAAGACGGCGAATGGGGCCTTGATGACAACAGATGGGCCGCCCTGCCCCAATGCGACAGACACGCAGAGCGCAAGAGTGAGAGATAGGGGGAGAGAGGGCGGAGGAGCTGCGGCTGCGGCTGCGGCTGCGGCTGCGGGGGAGAAAGCCATAGGAAAGCAGCACCCGCATTTTAGCAGCTACTCTCTGATTGCCCCCTCGGCAGCTCAGCATTAGCCAAAGCCATGGAAATGAATTGTACGCCAGAACCTTAAGCTCCAACTCTAACTCCAACTCTAACTGTGACTGTGACTGTGACTGGGAGTCTGGCTACCTGTAACGACGTCTGCGCCGTCGGTCTGGCCATTAAGCGTGCGGGCTGCCGTTGCTCGGCATTCTACAACATCATCAGCATTACTTGGACTGCTAGATAAGGGAAGAGCAGGGCGAAGCCAGCCGTGATCAGCGCATTCTGTCAAAGTGCTCATAACTAAGTAGTCACTGCTTAATCCACGACAGTCCACTTCTGATAAAGCAGAAAGGGGGAGGGGCAGAGCTGCAGCTTCATTTGTTTTATTATGTCAACTCGCAAGTACTCCTGCTTGAAGAGAGTAGAAAAATGTCTAGAATATAACCATAGATGTATTTGCTAGTTTATTCCATTTAATGATAATAAGTCCTTATAACATATATGTACGAGGTTTGGTCAGTCTGAGAAGTGTTGTTATCGTAATACACAATAGTTCAACTAAATAGTAATGAATATAAAATTGATGAGAATAACCAACTACAACTAAGCAAACCAATGCGAGTTGTATTTTTTCAATTGTATAATTTATTAACTTGCATTTTTAAAGATGTGATTAGAAAGTATTCTAAAAATATCAATTTTAGAAATTGCATTAATTGCTTATGCTCTTCTCCCTCGCCAACTGTTTGTCGAAATAATCAACGATAATTTTGGGGAAATTCTTCAATTGCGCGTGCATATGTAATAACTTAATATCGAACTACTTGCCACATTTGGGGGCAGATGTTCCGGTCATTTTTCAATTTTCAATTTGAAAGAGGCAGCTGAAGAGTGGCCGCCGAAATTAGCCAAGTTACATTGTAGCATGCAAGTCGCTCGCCCACGAGACGAACTCGAACTAAATAGATCGGGCAGACCTAGAGATCGAGTTTAATGAGCGGCTTCGCTTTGTTCAGCCCCTGCGGCTCAACGTATTACGATGATTTTCCATTTTGGCCATGGCCATGGCCATGGCCATGGCCATGGCCATACACGAAACGTTTGCAGGGCGGCGCATGATTCGTACTCGCATTTAGAATCAGACCAAGCTCCCGACGCGACTCCACTCGAGATCATCAGTGGTCGCTGGCCGTTGGATGGCGAGTAAACCACTTCCGGCCAAGCATTTTCGACAGCGACTCGCTGCGGTTTTCGGACGGGGCGAGGGGGCTATCGAAATTGGAAAGCTAACGGTGAACGTCTGCTCTCTATGATTAACCGGGGGGATACGTATGATAACAACTAATTAAGTGGCAATCAAATCGAATCACAAAACGCGAACGCAAACGCAAACGCAAACAAACAAACCCAGCCGAGCGACGGACAAACATTTCGCCCAGGGGAAGTGAAAGGTTATGCGGACTTGGCTGTCTCCGGCGACGTCTCCGTCTCCGTCTCTGAGCTGCTGGTGGCCACCGGAACAACGCTTGCTTCCCTGGCAGCTGGAAAAGTAAAAGCCGGCTCCCAGAACTCCAGCTCACACTCGAACTGGAACTCGAACTGGAACTGGAACTGGAACTGGAACTGGAACTCGCATCGGAATCCGATTCGGATTGGGAATGAGAACCTGGCCAAAGCTGAGCGCTGAAAAGAAAGGCTGTCTGTCCACAACAAGCTATGACCAAAAGCTGTGCGCTGCAAATATTTAGAACGAACTTGGACAACAGCAACAACAACAACAAGAACAGCGCCGCCGACACACCCAGCAATGTGTGTGTTATTTGTTGTTTGCTGTCGTTTGTTGTGCGCTCGCAAACTGGTCAAAAGCGCTGTGTCAGCTGTGCGATTTATACGAGCTGCGAGTTGCAAGCCACGGGATGCGGGCGCGGGCGCGGGCGCGGGTTGCAAGCAAGGCCTGTCATAACAGCTGTCCGGAATGCGAAGCGACAGCTAGCGATGACAGCGTGACACGACAACGCACAAACTTCGACGGCCATCGCGGACGCTAAAGACTTAGAGATGAAGCTAACACTTGGCAACAGGAATCCTTGCAAAAATCTTTTGCCTGTTCACTGGCTGCTCTTGCTGCATGGATTAAGAGGTGAGTAGTCAATGATTGATATTGTATTTCCCTCCAGCTGTCATCTCTAATTCCCCCTCGCTTAACGCCCCCCCCCCCCTTCCTTCTCTGAGCTTATGACGACGCACAAAGTGCGTGGAAAGAAATGTGCGGATTCTGCGGCGAGTATTAATTAAGGTTATGCGTGAATTGGGCGCGTGTCACGCGTCTCATGACTCAGCAGCTGGTCGTGACACGCAGTCGCCCATCACCAGCTGCGCGCAGTCGTTGCCGTGGCGCCCGAAAAGCGACTGCAACTGCAACTGCCACCGCACAACGGCAACGGCAACTGCAACTGCAATTGCAATGGAGACTTGGCTGGCTGGCAACGGTGCTTTGCGATTTGCAGCTGTGACACAGAAGTGGGCGGTAAATGAAGTGGGGGTGCGCACAGCTGAAGCGTATGTATGCGAAGGCGCCGCAGCAGCGACAGCAGCAGCGACAGCGGCAGCGACAGCGGCAGCTTAAGTAAGCGGAACCCAAAGCGTCAAGCGATTTTCTTATTTTAAGTGATTTCTTTACGCTTTCGCGGCGGCGGCTGCTTCAGCTTTAACTTTAACAACGACGACGGCGACTGCGCTGCATTCGTTCCGATCTTAATTATTGTCGCTTGCAGTCGCCAGTGAAGTCTCCAACGCTCGCATCTCTATTGCAAACGCTCTGCAATCCATTTGCTGTTATGTCAAGGCGACGCGACTGCAGCAGCGTCTCCCTCTCATGCCGCTCTAATGAATTATGATATTACATTTACACACACACACACACACACGCACGTAGTCGGACTGTCCTGGTGTCTGGCAACTCTACAAGACGTGAGCGTCACTGTTAAGGTCGCAGCGCTGTTAACATGCTGCTGGCAGCGCCGTTAGCAGCATGGCAATGACCTGCGACTTCGCAGACGAGCCGAGCCGAGCCGAGCCGAGCCGAACAGAGTCGAGCTGAGCCGAGGCGAGCTGCGCTGCGTTGACTTTGACTTTGACTAAACTTCTCATTACACTCGGCTGCGCAGTCGCAGTCGCAGTCGCTGTTAACGTCGTCGCTCGCTGCCATTGACTTGGCTGCCTTGGCCGTCGAGTCGCAGTCTGTTTGTGTAAGCGGGCAGCTACTTTAATGTTTGTTTTCTTTACTTCTTGCTAGTTTACTATTTTCAGTTGCCAGCTCCGTTAATGTATAATGCAAATACAAACTCATCCACACACACTCGCACACACACACACACACACACGCATCTACTTCTGCTTCTTTTGAACACATTTTGAACGTAACGCCTGCGAAATTTGTCGCCCTTTTGCTTTAATTGGCAGCACTATCAAAATAAACGCACTTTCTTTTTGGCCAGCGCAGCAAGAAACCACCAACCAAACTGTCTACAACAATTCGAAATGTGTGTGACCAACTACAGCACATAAAAGTCGCGTACTATAACAAAGTATGTTGTTCACTTCAAGTTTATTTTTCCTCAACTACTTTGCAAATATTTATCAAACTATTTCACTCGCAATTGCATAATTATCGAGTTATCTTTGCTGTAACTAAATTCTACAAAAATGCATAGATCAGTTGAATTAGCTTTAAAATATACAGTAATTCCTCTATATTTAAGCACACACACAACTACAATAATTTCGAATTCAAAGTCAACAGGAATTTCCTCAAAACTGGGCAGCAACGCAACGCAGCTCTAGAAGGAGAACTTTCAAGTTTCCGAGAATTATGCACATAATTGAAGCCCCCGGAATGTACATATCTTCCAAAGTTGTGGTATTTGTCGACCTCCCCCTTTCCCAAACTTGGCCTTAGACGAAAGTCATTCAACCGAGCGATAGACGAGACGTGTCCCACACGCAGTAGGCGGTGGTTAGCACCCGCCGCACCCCACCGGGGGAAGTTTCTATATGCAACTATGTACAATGGTGTAGAGCGAGAGAGAGAGAGAGAGAGCGAGAGAGAGAGAGAAGTGCTTGAGGTCGCAGCAGGAGCAAAAGGTCTAAAAAGCAGTGGAGCTTCATCATTAAGAGCAGATTATCGAACAAATGCGAAGAGGAAATGTTGTAAAAAGATTTATGCATGTTTGATTTATCATTATGCTGCTGCTGCTGCGGCCGCTGATTGCACAACATTCCAGATGCCCAGATTTGAGAGCAGACTCGTAATTCATTAGCATATTTATCAGTCAATAGCAGATGGAACAACAGATCATGAGAACGCTGCTGTGCTGTGTAGCAGAGATGCTGACAAGATTACGATTACGAGCGCGATCTGCTTTGCTGCTAATCCTACTAATGGTACCCCCCGCCACACTGTCCCTCTCCCTTCGCCACTGCAGCACTCCACACTCAGTTGTAATACCCAAAACGGTAGCCATGCAAATCGATGCGCTGTAACAGGTGCCGTTGTCTCAGCAAGCCTCGTTCGCCTCGTTCGTTCGCCTCGTTCGTTGCTTCGCCTCGTTCGTTTGCCTTCTTCGTGCGGAGAGCGCAGTCGACAAAGAGAGAGAGAGAGCGCCTGTTGGCGCTCTGTTGTTCAAGTTCAATGCTACGCGCAAGCTGCTGTTAACGCTGCTGCTGTTAATAAGTCCAAGTCCAAGTCCAAGGCAAAGCCGAATCCGAAGCCGAAGCCAAACTCGCAGTCGCAGAAGTCTCCGTCGGTGCGCGCGCGTGGAGAGTAAGCAAGCTCGTTGGAGAGTGCGCTCTCTTGTTCTCTTTCTTGTTCTGCACTACGTACGAGTGTGTACGATGTGTTTGCGTGTGTATGTGTGTGTGTGTGAAGTAGAAATGGGCTCGCGCTTTTCTTCGCTTTGTGCGTCTGCAATGCTGTCGCGGTCGACGTCGCTGCTGCATTGCTTGGCTTTCTTATGCTTGGCGACGCCGCTTTCTCTGTTGTTCTTGTTGTGCTCGAGGCCGCTCTCTCAGTTCTTGTAGCTGCGGCTGCTTCTGTCGCCGTCGCTGCCGCTGCCGGTGTGTGTGGAGACCTCTGGGAAAGGCATAAAAGTGGCGCACTCGCTGGCCCACCAGCCATTGCGCGTAATGCAATTGAAGTGCTAACAGCGTCGTCTCAGTCAGCAGCAGTCGCAGCAGTAGCAGCAGTCGCAATCGCAGCAGCAGCAGCAGCAACAGCAGCAGCGTGGACATATCTTCATTTCTTTTTTTTTTTGGTTGAGATTACAATTCCAACACTTGTGCCTCCTAGTGAACTTCAAATCAATTCAGTGTGCAACATTTTTCGCTGGCTCTTTTGGCGGATACCTCCTTCCGAGTTTCCCCCAGCGCCTCGCGGCCCCAACAACAACCAAGTGCTTCGAAAGTGTGAAAGTGCAAGCATATCGTATTCTTTTTTTTTCAACAACTGCGATCCGAGCAGCCAACAAGCAAACCAAACAAAACACAAACGCCAGTAACAAGCGACGCGAAAGGATTCTCGCAAAACAACTTTAACAACGCTCCAACCGAAAAGAAAGCGTCTGCAGCAACAGCAAGAACAAGAACAAGAACAGAACAGAACAGAACAAACTGTAATTCGTGATTGATTGTGCAATAAATTATTACAAAGAAGGTAAGATTTCCTTTACTTGCATTCGTACATTTCCCGTGGGACCAAATCAGAGTCCCGAAAGTGCAGCAATAAAAAAAAAGAGTCGGCAACACCAACAACAACGAAAACAACAAATCATTCGAACTGAATGCATTTTTTTTTTTATATTTTTTTCTATGAGGTTTTCCAAGTGTTGCGAAATGCAAGCAAAACGATAACTTCATGAATCCGAAAATTATGCAATAAATCCAAACAAATTCTAAATAAATAACTAGAGCAATAAAAGTAAATTGTAATAAAAAAATAAATATAAATTTACCAAAATAATTCATCATATTATTGAAATATTACCATAAATGGATGCTAAAGAATAGATTTTCTTCTATTTTTCGTATACCATATAAAATACGAATTCTCTGGAAATATTAGTAATGAATATGTTATAAAAATAATAAAACACTTACTCGCATTGAAAAACTATATGATTTTACATGCAGCGCACATAAATCCTTATTGCTTTCGAAGGGAATCAAGGAAATTCATGTGAATCGTATAATTTCCCTTTAAATTTATCCAATTAATGCCCATAGCTATAAAGCTATAATATTTTTGCGCATAAATCTAAAGAATTGTTATGCTTGCAGTGCTCATCAATAAAAGGATTTTTATGCGTTGTTCCCAAGACGTAAATAAATAATTACGAGGATTTTTTCTGGGAAGCATCAATTGGTTTCCCACGAAGCGCACTTTACTAGTGCGACGGTGACAACTCTGCTCCGTTCCGTTCCGTTCCGTTTGGTGTCGCATTTGTGATGCGTTGTTTGCACTTGAATTTCATAAGCAGGCGCTAAACAAAAGACTTAGGCAACGAACTGGCAGTCGAGCCAAATGAGTGCAAATTATGCATGCGTCTGGGCGACGCTGCCTGTGCTGCCACGCCCCCTCTAGCCTGGCCAGCTTCACAGCGCACAACCTGCGACATTTTCCAAGCATCGGAAAATGCAGTTGCTCTGCTATCGCGCTCTCGCTCGCACTTGCTGATGGTGTGCGTCTTTTGGGTTGTCGCCTGTCGCCTGTCGTTGCTCAACGCTTTTCTTCTGCTGCCTCTCTCGCTTGCTTCGTGCTTTTTTTATTATTATTTTAATGCTTGCGCTTTATATTTTCTGTTAAAGTCATTAACGCAATTAACCGTTATTACCGGGCCGCCATCGTCGTCGCCGTTGCGACGTTGCCGGTCACCCAATTCATTAGGAAAGCATTTAGTGTAAGAAAAAAAAGAGAGAAAGAGAGTGAGAGCAAAAAGCAGCGGGCCAAAGCATGAGAAACGCATTAAGAAAAAAAGCCAGAGAAAAAATGCGCACGCAGCAAAAGCAAAGGCAAAAAAAAACAAAAAGAAAATAAAAGAAAAACGAACTGAACTCAACTGAAATGCGGAGCAGTCGCAGCAGCCCCCCAAGGCAGCGCCACACCACCCCACCCCACTCCAGTGGCACATTGCAGCCAGCCATTGAGGCCGGCGTCTGTTTTTATGGCTCTCCACACACACACACAATCGCAAGCTCGCTCGGTGGGGCAGAAGCCAAAAAATGTTGGTTGACTTTGTTGAAATTAAAGTTTATTGTTTCTGTTGTCGTCGCCGTCGCCGTCGAGCTCAGTGTGCTCGGCGTTCGAGCCGCCCCGGAAATAACGTAATAATGTTGCATAAAAAATGACTTGTTGTTTTATAATCGAATCGTAAAAAGAACAGGAGAACTTAAAGCGGACCGCCCGCCCGGTCAGCCGGCTTACAGCGATTTACAGAACGAAACGAAACGCGTTGCACGCGGCTAACAAAAGACTTAGGCAGCGAACCTGCCACACAGCAGGCCGCACTGCGTCGAGGGGCAGCACTGGCAGCACTGGCCAACCATTTGCATTAGATGTTCTCGCTTCAATTGAAGCCTGCACCAAAGCTTACCTGCCCCATCTGCGGCAAATGAGCGTAGTTTCTCTGTCGTTAGCTGTCGTCGCTCTTCTCGCTGGCCGCTGTCCGCTGTCCGCTGTCCGCTGGCCGCCGGCGCCCCGATTTCATGTGGACCGTTTCGAGGCGATGCGTGTCGGCAGCTGCTGCGAAACTGACCCAAATCTGCCACAGCCAGCAACACCAGCCCAAAACAAAACTCCCAGCAACTCGAACTAAACGTTAAGCGCTAAAAGCTTTTTCGAGTCGTTGTTGTTGTTGTTGTTGTTGTTGCTGGCCCACTTTTCAGTGCGACGCGCATTTGTCGGCGCTGTCGCTTTGCGGCAATCAAGTTGCCAAGCTGCGCAAAGTTCTCGCAGCGGAAATTGACGAAATCGATTTCCACTCGATTAGAATAAGTACACGAGTCCGCCAAGCATGTGAACGACGCGCTGCAGGGTCAGCGGAAGAGCTGCGGGCGGACTGCAGACATGATTCCCAGTGAAACATTGCCCAAATACTCGTAGTAGTGAACAAAAGAGAGTGAGGAGAACTCAAAGAGAATAGAAATTGAATATTTCAAGCAGCGTTCAAGGGCGCATTGCTAGTTGAACTTGCTGAATGATAAACAAAATAGAGGGAGATAAAAGCATATATTTTTTAGATTTACATAGATCTATTAAGTAACTGAACCAGTACAGCATAGCAAGACTATACATATAGTACCATAACAACGCAATTCGGGAACATCTCAAACTGAGCAAACCTCAAACATACATGTCACAAGGACTTATGGATAAAAGTATAAAAACTGCTGTTTGTTAGACATGTGTGTGTTGTTCAGACAGGAGGCAGATGAGTCGCAGAGCACTGAGAAGAACAGTGAAGAGAACTCGTAGAGAATAGAAATTTAATATTTTAAATTGAGTATCATAACAACACAATTCGAGAACATTTCAAATGTAGCAAAGGACTTGTAGATAAAAGTACAGCAACTGCTGTTTGTTAGATGCGTGTGTGTGTGTGTGTGTGTGTTGTTCAGACAGTAGGCAGATGAGTCGCAGAGCACTGAGAATAAAGCTGTGCGAGCAGCAAGCGGGCAGCGTTTTTATCGCCAATTCGATTTGCAGACAGCGAACACAGCCGGGTTGCAATTAGCTCAACAAAGTATGGTAGTCTTCGCTATTGGTCTTGTCTCGGCTCAGCTGCTGCGCTCAGATTCTTTGGCCACCCTTTGGCGGTTTCTGGTGCAGCTGCTGCAGTCGTGGAGTTGTGGAGTTGCCGCTTCGCTGCGGCTCTGTTGGTAATTGAATGCGACGGCGCTGTGGCACAGTTTTGAGTCGCTGACCCACTTAGCTGCAACTGTTTGGGGCGGGCGCGCATCTGCCACCTCTCACATACCCCCCCCCCCGCACGAGCGTAGAATTCGCGCAGCTAACTTTTCGGCAAAGTGTGTAAACAAACAAATGCTGAAGCGGCACTTGTGTCTTTGGCCGGGCTCTTCACACCTCTGTCTCAGTCGCTGGCGCTGACAAATTCGAGTGGCTGTTGAATGGTCAGCGATACGAGTGTGAATCCGGCTGAGTGCACTCCAAGTCGTTCAGCAAAAAACACAACACAATTCTGAAGAAGCATCAACTGTTCCAATTCAGCAAAATGAGACGACGCTGCTGATGATCACAATGATGATCGCAATGATGATGATCTGGCACTTTCCTCGTTCCAGCTCAAATATTTTCGTTTTCTTTTGCTGTTGATGGGGGGGGGGGGGGCACGAAACAGACTATATAGTTTGTGCTGCGGTATCTATGCTAGTCAACGGTTCTTTCGGCCGCCTTTTTTCTTCTCGCTGCTCCCAGCTCGCCCCACTGACCGCTCCCGCTCCCCGCTCCCCGCTTCCCAGTCACAGTCGAGCGCGATATGCGACTTAGTTGTGCCTCCAAAGTAAACGCTTTTGTTTTGTCTGTGCTCGTTTCCCACCACGACTTGGCAGCGCGCGCTGAATTGGGTCAGCTTGATTATTATTCAGCCTCCCAAAAAGCGGGGAGCAGCACGCAGAATTCTTTCGCCAATGAAAGTAGTCAAGTGGCACTATTTAGTACCTTAAACGGTTGACAACGCTCAGCTCGACTCGTCGCGGCTTTCGCTTTGGGCCGAGACTTGCTCTTGGTCAGCGTCTGCAATTATCATATGATCTAATGCCGGAGCTTACAAGTAATAGCCGTGTCTTTGTCTCGCTTTCGTTCCGTCTCTTCTGCGTCTCTTCGTTTTAATGGCCAATTTCGAATGCTACGCTTCTTAACAGCGCTCTTTGCTCTTCGCGCGCATCAATCAGCTCGCAGCTCACAAGTTGCTGGTTGATTAGCACCCACAGCTTTTGGCATTTGATTGAAAGAGTCATCAGCTGTCTGCGCGGGGCGTGCTGCGTGGCGGCATGATGGATTAGCGGCAGCTCACGGCCGTGCAGCACTTCCTCTACCTCTTGCCGTGCTCGTGTGAAAGTGTTCCCATTTCGAGTGTCATTTGGCGAGCTAAGCTGGGCGGCCCGCGATGATATCACTGCACCTGACGTGGCCCAACCAAGACACTATATATATATATATATATATATCTTTGTGTATTGTGTGTGTGCTCGTTTAGCGCGCAGCAAACAGTTTTTAATGAGCGCGACTTTAATTGGACTTTGGGCGTATGCAAATGCGACTCATTGCGCTGCCTCTCTCCAGTTCTCAGTGTGTGTGTGTGTGAGTGTGTGTGAAGTGTGTTTGTGGAGTGTGCGAATGTGTGCTGTGCGCTGCGCTCCGTAGAACTTTCGGTGGAAACTGGAGCAAGTTGCACACACACAAACACACACACAGCAGATGGCAGCGATGTGGCACCGCAGCGCAGCCGGGCGTTGCACATTTGCATGTGTGGCGTCTCGACTGCTGCTCAAGTCAGTCGTTGGCTGGCCATCAAATAGAAAGCAAACATTTAACCACTGATTGTTGATTGTAATCTGCAGTGCATGTCACCAAGCCACAACTTGGCTGCTTTTGATTGTTTGTTGTGCTGCAGCTGCTGGCTTAATTACGCGCCATGCAAATACGAGTATACTCGTAGAAGCGTATTAGCACACAGCTCTGTATGCTACAAATGTGTGCCTGCATCCGCAGCAGTTTTCTTTTTGCACTTTCCACTCGATTGAATGATGACTGGGCGAGCAGGCAGCAGGCAGCAGGCAGAGGCGTGGCATGCAACTGGCCGGCCGAGTCAGCGCGTATATCAATAACCCATTAGACGAGAGGCTGCGAGTAGTAGATACCGTTACGCAGCAACTTTTCAGCGAGAGGCAGCGACAGTTAGCGGGGCTTACAAGCCGAAGAACATGTTCGGAACGAGAATGAAGCACAGCGAACAGCAACAACGGCTTTAATGATGATGACAATGGCCGCAGCCTTGCTTGCCACAGCTGCCAACAGCTGACCACCAAATAAGTTCAAATATGCATGCGCGCAGCGCTGAGAAAATGATGGAGGGAAAAGCGGCAGAAAAGTAGCTTAAATTAAGAAAATTTCGGAGCAAAACAACAAATAGAAAACCAACCGAAACCTGTTCCCCACTGCGTGGCTCTTGGTCTCTCTTAAGCTGATTGTTATTATGATCAGATTCGGGAATAACTAATAATTAAGGCGCATTGTCTGGGCTCCCAACTAGCTGCAGTCGTCGCCACAAAGAAAGCCAGCAAGCCAGAAAGCGAGATAAGCAGCAAAGACAGCGAGACGCAGCTTATTAAATGTTGCAGTCGAGAGACAAAATGCATTTTATCAAGCAGCTTTTGATTTACGAGGCAGGCGAACAAAGCGCTGGGAATTGAGACAAAGCTGCGCAGCTCTTAGCTGAAGAAAGCAATTTGTAGGCCTAACTGAACAATCAAAAAGTGTTTAGCAAAGCATTCGGAATCGGAATGCTGCTGGAGACAATGGGAAGTCATCAAGTGAAAAACCGAGAAGTGAAGAAAAAGCCAAGTTAAACAACTAGAAATTGCTAAGCATAAATAGTTAAGCTCTTGCCTAAAGTTGGCCATAAAAACAAATCAGAAATGAATATTTGCCAGAGATTAATAGTAATGGATGCTGGCTTCAATTGCAAATATGTTACCTGGCAGCACTTGAGAGCCGGGACAACACTTTGGCTGAGAGTAGAAATTGATGCATGCCATAATTACTGGATGAGGGAAAGCGGCAAGTGGCGCATGGTGGGGGGAAAAGCACTTCGACAGCAGCAAACTGTGAAATGGAGGTCGAGAGTTCGCTCGTGTATTATTCGAGCTTGCATTCGGCATATTCGCATATTGAATTCTAGTTGTCGACAGTATTTTCGTTAGGAATCGTGTCAAGTCGATTGATGCATGTGAATTGTAAATTGTAAATTGGACATGTCCTGACATGACGCTGCACCTTTTTGTGGCTGCAAGTAGTCGCGTGTTCCCATGTGCTTTCGCCACTAAACACTATTTGGATAAGATGGAAACTGTGTCACTAACAAATTGCTTCTTTTTTCCTCTCGTTGCAGTTGACGCACTTTCAACTGCCAGCCACACTTGAAGGTAAGTTTTGCGTGACTCTCCACAGTCGACGGTCGACGGTCGACGGTTGGCACTTGCCACAGTTTGGCCCTGACTCTGGCTGCTGCCAGCTTTATGTTTAGTTTGAACTTGACTTTGATTCGAGCCGAGGCGACTCTGCGGTGCCACATCTAATCGCTGCGGCAGTGTTGCCTATTTATAAGCCGCGCCATCGCAATCGCAAACGCAGTCGCAGTTGCCATCGCCCGGCAATTAGTCACTCAAGCTGACTGACTGACTGACTGGCTGGCTGACAATGATTGCGGCTTGCAAGTCGTTGCAACTTGCGCGTTGGCCATACTTCACAATTAGGGCGCTGCACAGATAAATGTCAGTGGCTTTGCTCGCCAACTAATTGACGATCAGCCGCTGTTGCAGTTGCAGTTGCAACAGTCGGCTCTTCGCCGCTTTGGCGGCACGGCAGCGTTGGCGGCTGCAGCCAATGACATTGAGTAATGCGAGCAACGCTTTAAAACGTTTGCTGCGCTTTTGATTTGGCTTCGCGCGCCGCTAAAGCTCTCTTGACGACTGCCCAACAATTAAGTGCATCTTCTTCTTTGACTTCGTCTTATTCTTCCTCTTCTACGTGGACTTCGTCGTCCGACTCGTCGTTGTGCTGCTGCGTGCTGACAAAACGAAAATGAATTGCCGCTTTCAAAATAGCAGAAGACAAAAGCAGGCGGCAACAATTTTCAGCCAACAACGCCCCAAGTTGCCCAGGCTGCAGCTGGGCGCGTCTCCCTCTCCCTCTCCCTCTCCGCTCGCCCTCTTCTATCTGTCTCTGCTGCGCTTTGCGTCTAATTTATTATCTGATGCAGCTGTAAGATGCATCTTCGTGCCTGCCCAGTTGCAATGCGTTGCCGCGCCCATCAGCATCGACAACGTGGTCGCCGAGCATTCGTCCACTCGCTCGCTCGCTGCCATCGCAATTAATTTCTATGTCTATTTTTAATTCCCTCCCCCCCCTCCCCCCTCGTTCGCTCTTGATTATTGTTAACGGTGCTTGCGGCTGGGGGCGTTGCCGCTACACTTTGCCACTTTGCATCAATATTTTGATGTGACTTGTGCATAACAAAAGACTCAGGCAACGAACTCGCTGTGCTCGGCAGTAGAAATGACTTAAGCGGCAAACCTGCCTGGCCGAGTGACTTAGGCAACAAACTTGCGCATTTTTATCAAGAAAAAGACTTAAGCGGCGAACTTGCACAAAAGACTTGCACAACGAACTTGCTTATTTCATTCCATTCCATTCCATTCCATTTCGTTTCATTTTTTGATAGACACCGCAAAAGACTTGAACAACGAACTTGCCGCAGCGGTGACTTGGGCAAGAAACTTGCTCACTTTTTGCTGCCTGCTTAAACAACAACTCGGGGCACGAACTTGCCGCACCATGCTGCACTTGCTATGCTGCACTAATTAAGCCATGCCCCCCCCCCAATTCCCCCTCCCCCTATCCGCTGGGCTGTCAAACGCCTTTTCTATTGCTGCTACTGCTGCTGCTGCTGTTGCAACTGCAACTGCAACTGTTTGCTGTGGTATGAGGAAGTGTGTTGCTGCCACAAAATTGTGTGTATCAGTCGCTTGTATCGCAGCGCGCCACAATTCGCTGGCCATTCTTCAGCTGCGCTTTGCTTCATTTCACATCGCTCGCTGTTGTTGTTGTTGTTGCAAGCAAGCATTGTTGTTGCCAGTGTTGTCGATGTCGTATTTCTCCAGCTATTTCGCTGCACTTTTATCTCGTTTATCACCTCGCTCACATTCATTTCCGGCTGGCAAAGATTTCGCTTTGTTTTCCTCGCCGCTTTCTACCCAACTGCTGCCCCTTCTTTCTTCTTCTTCTTCTTCTTCTTCTTCTTCTTCCATCTGCCACTCTCTATAAATCGCTAGCACGATAACGCTGCGCTAATCGCCTCAGTCATCAGTCATGCTACTGCTGCCCAACTACCACCCCCCCCCCCCCTCGCACATAACTCCCACTTTAATCGAGTGCTGTCAACGATTTTGCGCTGTCAAATTGATTTATTATCGCTGCAGCAGCCAATTAGTGTGACCAAATCAATTACTTATCGGCTGCCGGAGATGACGAAAGTTGTCAGGTTTGTCGACTGCCGCAGAGTGGAATCGAAATCGATAACTTATCGCTGGCAGTTTAGTTAATTGGCTTTGCCGCAACACCTCGCATAAATCGATACCAATTTATCGATTGTTGCCCGCAACAAAATTCAATTTCGCTTTTCTGCTCGTCTGCCACAGTTTTCGATTATTCTCGCTCGTTTTTCACACACAACGACCACAGCTGATGATCATTGGCAAGTGGCAATGCTTAATTTATTGTTTTCGGCTGCCCGCGAGCGTTTATTGATTCAGCTTGCCAATTATTGTGCAAATAAATTCCAAATTGCGTGCGGCAGCAGCGACAAGGGTTTGCGGCAAACTTGGACAACGACAAAGTATGCGCGGCATGGACTTGCCACAATGCAGCAGTCGTTGCAGTCGTTGCAGTCGTTGCTGCTGCTGCCACTGGCCATTCACATACATTTTTTTGTACTTTATGGTCAATTTTGAGCAAGAACAAATGGCCAAGAGCGGCTAGTCTAACATCCAAAGTAACGGATATGCTTGCCACATGCAGCAGCCTGTGTGTGTGTGTGTGGAATGCTGGCAACAATGCGTTGCATTGTGCGCCTAACAAATTGTCACACAAGCTGCGAGCCGCGAAGCTGCGTTCATCCTGCTAGCGAATCCTGCTCGCAGTTGCAGCGGCAACAGCTTGTCATTTGTTTGCTCACTTTATGAGAGAGAGAGAGCGAGATGGAGATGGAGGAGACGCAGTCGGGCTGGGCCGACAACAATGCCAACTTCATCTTCGTCTGTGCAGCAGCGACCATAACAGTAACAGTAACAATAACTTGGCAGCGGCTTCTCCTCGTTGCCTTGCAGCTGGCAACTGACTGACAGACATTGGGATTAGCATTAAACATCAGACGCAGCCCATCAATGCCAGGCCAAATGGCCAAAAACAAAGCATAGACATAGACAAAGACAGAGAGTGAGGCAGTGGCGAAGACGCAGCATTTGCTTGCAAGTTGCAGTCGCGATTCTGTTATGCAATTCCAGCTACTTAATGCCCATCAGTCAATCACTCCGCATGTCTGTCATCACATTTATTTTTTCTCCTCGTCTTCGCCAGCGCTTTGTTGTGGCCACACTCCACACACACACACACACACACACACACAATTGAGTTTTCTATGGCGCGGCATCGCAATGCTGGGGTCATGTTCTCTGTTAATTGTAGCCTTGAAAATTCAAAGCCCCCCGGCGCAATGTTAGAGCCATGTTAATTTTAATGGCGCTCTTGATGGCCTGCTTGCCGAGTGCACAAAAAGCTGCCTAATTGCACAGACTCACTCCGAGCTGCAGCTGCGAAATCGACGCAGCCCAAAATGCAACTAAAAACATTTAATTGCCAAAAGGGCTGACTCAAATCTTGCAGCGTTGCAGCTATAAAAAGTGCTTGTTATGTTTCTACATCAGCAGAGCGCATTGATTCAATTTGAATAGACAACGCAGAGCAGCAAGCTGCAAATTGAATGCGCTTTGAGGAATGTTAATATTCATTCGAATTGCCCCAAACTGTAGCGCTCTGAGAGTGGCAGCTAATGAAGCCGAATCGTTTGCCAAGTGCAGTGTTTATTGCGCGGATTGGGCGGCCAATTGGCCAATTGAATTTGGCCGCACATTAGCCCACGGCCCCACACACAAAATGGGGCTAACAATTCCATTAGGGGCGAGAAAGCAGCAAGCGGCAAGGAGTAGAAAAGAAAGGAAAAGAAAAGCGAAGCGATCGATCAATCGATGCGATCGAGTCGGCGATTCTAAATGCGATGCGATAACAAGACGGGCAACTGGCGCGGCCAGTCAACCAAATTTAGCAATTTAGCCATAAATGAGCGAGCAAATTGGCGAGCTGCTCGCTCGCCTGACGACGGCCCGTCCGACTGGCAGTTTAAGGCTCATTAAAAACGCCCCAAATGCACCCGCTATGGGCACTGAGCAACCAGACCATCTGCGGCTCCACTCGCTGCCCCAGACGGACGTCAGCTTGTTGGCTTCATTATTGAAATGTGCTCATAAAATATGAGAAATAATTGCAATTATTGAGCGAGCTCTTAACAAGCTGCAAAGCCAACTCGCTCTTCTCTCTCTCTCTCTCTCTCTCTCTCTCTGCGTCGCATTCTTTGCGCTCTACACTCGCCCAAACGAGGCAGCGAAATGTAGCCTGTTGTGGCATTCGAAGTTCACAATTTATTTAGCTTGTTGATCGCCAACTTTGGTCGCTGCGAATTTCGCGCAGTGTGCGGGCCGCCGGCAATGCGCAGCGCAGCGCAGCGCAGCCATTTGTGGCAGATGCAGCGCCCACGCGGCTGCCCCAGGAGCGCAGTGTGCCCAGGTGCCCTGATTGTCCGGTTGTCTTCAGGACCTCAAGTCGCCGGCTGCCCGGCTGCCCGGCTACATGGCATTTCTTGTGCATGTATTTACATTTTTCATTCTACCCAGCAACGGAGGAGCGAGAGAGAGACAAGGAGGGGGGGCAGAATGTGGCTGAGGATGAAGTAGAGACTTTGGTTTAGTTTGTTTGTCAGACTCATTTGAATGCAGTCGCTATTTATGTTTTATGCTAAAGGCAGCTCCACACGGCAGATAACACGCAACCGGCAACGTGCAACGTGCAGCGTGCGGCGTGCGGCGTGCAACGGCGACAACACCAAGTGCCCTCGCTGCAACTTGTGACCAGTTAAGGCAATGCCTGCCTCGGCCAGTTCACATTGTGCTGCCTTTGTTTGCATCGTCTCTCCCTCTCGCTCTCTCTGTGTTGCAGTCGCCTTTTAAGGTGCGCTAACTGCACACAGAGACACAGACACACACACGTGTAGTTAAATGCAAATAGCTGCAGCGAGGCATTGGGCACCGGCTATGACCCCCGACCCCGCAGCCTTGCCACGCCCGCAACAGTCGAGTCGAGTGTGGCAGGCAGCTTATTGAGTGATTCGTCGATGCCGTGTTCATAAATCAAAAGCCAAAGGCAACTGTCCAACAAAGTGACAGACGAACGCAGTGGAGAAGCCACTTCAACCTTTCAAGAGCGGGCGGGGTGGGGCAAGCGGCGAGCACGAAGTGCTGCAAGTGTGAAAGCGAGCGTTCAATACAACTTGAAGCAAAGGGAAAACAAGAGCGCCACAACAAGTTTATTAGATGTACTCGTACAAGTGAAGTCGAGAAGTGCCGATAGCTCTGTGATACATATATAGCGCACACTTCGCCCAACAGTAGCCACTCACAGGGCAACAGCGGGGCGCGGGGCAAATACTTTCGAAGAAAGCAAGTGATATCGCATCGACACCGAAAAGCCAAAGAGAGCGACGCAGTACTTGGAAAACATTTCAAATTCAAGCTAGTAAAAGTGATGGCAAGAAAATCAAGAATCTTAAGAGAGTTCTATATATTCTCTGTATGCCACTGAATGCGGCAAGAAAGGGGTGTTTCAAATGCTTTGTTGCACGCACCACAAAAAGTAGAAGTCAACCAAGTTTAGTCAGCAACTAATTTGTGTGGTCTCAAAAGTTTAAGTTTGGTTTTTGGTCTCCTAATCAAAAGTGCGCGAAATCAATTATCATTTCAAGCGTTTGTTGCTTTGTTGCACGCACCACAAACACTAGAAATCAACAAAGTTTAGTCAGCAACTAATTTGTGTGGTCTCAAAAGTGCTTCACTGCATTTCTCATTTCAAGCGCTTACTTTTGAGAGCAGCAATATTGAGTTTATCACTTGTTTTATGAGTACAACATTTAAAAAGTAAACACCTGATTATTATTGCAATTGTGGTGTTTAATAAAAAACTGCGAACGAAACTAGCAATAGTTATGTGTAGAGCGGAGTGGAGATTGAACAACTGTAAGTCGAGAAAAGCAATTAAATGGAATGCAAAGCAATCGAGTTGAATGAGCTGAGCAAATTGCAATATCTGTCATAAAAACGGCGCAGTTTTAATTCAATTGAGGTGCATCGAGCAATTTCGCAATTGCAATTATGTGTGTGGCTGGCGAGTGCCGTTAGAAGTAATTTAAGAACTGCCTGCGAGCTGCATCGAGCGGAGCCAGTTGCAAGTTGATCATACGCAGCGATATCCAGTGGCGTCGCCTCAATTTCCATTGAGTGCAACTCAAAGTTGACACGCCAAAAAAAGGAGGGGAAATGAGGAGAACAAACTAGTGGCACATCGTTATAAAGTGGACTTTTCAAATGGCAAAATTGGCAATGGGGCAAGATCGAGTCGAGAGGACTGCGTCTCATTTGCATGCAAACGTTGCAGCAGTTGATGTGGCATGCACTGGCAGCTATCAGAGCCGAGGCAGCTTGGTGGCCAGCAGTCTACTTAGCTGCCAGCTCAGTTGTTCTTGCCATTAACGAGATGAACGAACAACGATAGAAAAATTCAATGTCAGGGTGGCTTCCACTGCGGCTTGCAGCGGGGCGGCGACCCGGGCAACATTGACATTTGCATCGTTAGCCGCAGCTCTGGCGGAGAGCAACAGTTGTCGTTGCCGTTGTCGCTGTCGCTGTTGTCGCTGTTGTCGTTGTTGTCGTTGTTGTCGCTGTTGCTTCATTAGACGAAATAAAAACTGGCTGGTTAATAAGGCGCACTCAGCTCAAGTCAATCAGCGAACAACAGCGCACAACAAGCCGCAGTCCGCAGTTGTGTGTTGGCCAAATGCCGTGGCTGTTGCTGTTGCTGTTGCATCTTGCGGCCGCCACAAACCGGTCAAAATTAACCTACTTAGCCGCAGCTCCGCCAGCTGCTCGCTCGCCTTTCCCCCAAAAACACAGCAACAACACACAAACAGAGAGCTGCAAAGAATGCCCGAAAAAACCGAAAACGGAGAACCCGAACCCGAACCCGAACCCGAACCCAAAAGCAAAACAAATCTTTGTACGTGCCACAGATGCAGCTGAAGATGTTGCAGCCAAGCGCTGACTTCTGCTTCGTCTCCCACTCCACACACACTCCCAGGCAACTTACAATTCATAATTATCATTATCATTTCGTAGCGCGTTGCACGTTGCACGTTACTGCGGCTGTGGCTGTTGCTTCGTGAGCGCGCTCACGCGACCATCGCTAGCGACGACTGGCGGCCCTATATGGCAAAGGCTGCAACAAAGGCAACGCCTTATGCGGCAAGCAGAGGCGTAACTACTGCGCTTGGAAGGGCTACAAAGCAGTGCAACTCAATGCAGCTATTATGAATATATATCAAGAGCAAATAGCCGATCTAAATGTGCTGCCAAGTATCGAAGAGCAGGGAGAGCAAAACTTCGCACACATTCCTCAATCAGCTGCTGCAGTTTGCGGTCAGGCTAGTTAGGATAGTCGACCGCAGCTCGGCGTAAATCTCTAGGGAATCGAAAGCCCCAGCGAGAGAGAGAGAGAGAGAGAGAGGGGGGAGGGGAGCTATCGGATGACTGATAGAACGAGCAGCTATATCGCATTGCATGGGACGTATCATGTCAATTGGGTGGCAATGTCTGCTGTCAGATTGAGGTTGGCGCTGCGTTGCACGTTCTGTGGCATTGGCATTGGATTGTTAGATTTCCCCAGAAGTCGCCTCGCTTCTTGTGCTCGAGGTTAACCGCGCTGCGAAATTGCAGACAACTAAATGGGAAAATACAAAACGAAGCAAAAAGAGTGGCAGCAGAAATGAAATCAGAGTGCAGCTGGAGAGCAGTCAACCGCAATCGGGTCTAACGCTGCTAACGCTGCTTGCAACAACAGTCAGCGAGTGTCGATGGCATCGCGAGTCGGGTTGCAGCTGGGCAGGGTTAATTGATTAGCCGCAGCGTTGCATGCAGCGGCGAGGCGCAAATGAGGCGCTGTGACAAGCGTCAACGCGAGAGCAGCTCGCTGAAGAAGCACACAAATTAGAAGCGCGGCTGCCACGCCCAAGCCAGCCAGCCAGCCAGCCAGCCAGCCGGGCAACAGCATCGTGCAACAGCATCGAAGCTGCAGAATCAAGTGATTACTGTCTGGCATCACGAGTAATGAAACGTGACTCAAATCGCAGTTAAACACCCCAGCGACGCACAGACCGAGAGCGGCAGCGAGAGCGAGAGCGAGAGCGAGAGAGAAGCGAATCCCAAAAGGAGACAGGCTAAAACACGAGGCAAACAGCAATTAGAACAGTCCAAAAACAAGCGGCAACAAGACCAAAACTGGCCTGCCCCAGGAGGCCGCAGACGCAGACGCAGACGCAGGCGGCCCGGCCTGAGCGCTGCATCATCAATGTCGTTGCATGTCAGCCATTTGGATAATGGCGACCATTTGGTCGACGGCCTCAGCAGCCTCTCCCGACAGTCGCAACAGCAACGGCAACAGCAACAGGATGTTTTCCCTCGTCGTCTGTGTAACAAGACACCAGCGACAAGCGTCGCCCGTGTTGCACGCTGCCTCGCTGCCTCGCTCGCTGCCCAAAGGGCTACTTACCCGGGTTAACAAGAGCAACCGCTGTTGTCTGCTGCTGCTGCTGCTGCTGCCCCAGGAGGTGGCAACTTGGCAACTGGCCGCCGCTGGCCGTGGAATGCAAAGTTTAAAGTTTAGAGAGCTATCAATTGATTAGGCTGCAGATTGCTTTCAGCTCGCAGTGTTGCATTACATTGCGGACACTCGACAAGATGCGTTTTAGATGCACCAACTGCCGCAAGGAGGCGGCCAAGCCAACACTTTGCTACGCTCAAGTTGCTGCAAAGCAAAAAAAAAGCTGCCCAGCTATTAATTAAAAGTCATAATTCGAGGTTTGGCCTCAGCTAATTAGGCGCTTTTTATGCGGCAGTCGAGGGCGCTGCAAGCTGGCATTTCACTTGATTTACATGCGGAATTCAGTCGACAGCTATAAATGGTAATCAGCCCGCCCGATATCGCCATAACTCGATATTCCCATAACCAAATCCGTTGTCTCTGGCCGCCTCATTTGCATGCGGCCACCGAAAATGATGCTTGGGGTCGCCAAAAACTGGCTGGGTCCGTTACCAGAGCGGAGCGCAACGAAATCTGCATACAGCCACGCCCCACAACAGGGGCATGCAACGGCGTGGCGCGGCACGGCGTGGCGCACACACGTCTCGCTCTGTTTACAAATGCAGCAGCACTGACACTGCAACACCACAAGCTCGACTACTTGCTGCACAGAGCGAAAACCGCAATGAACACGGCGTGGAAGCATTTCACGAACTTTATATAGACACTGACTGACTGACATCGGGCAATGCCAAAGTCACGTGCTCAACAGTGTAAACTAATAAAAAACAAAGAGTATCAAATGCATAACCCTCCAAATAATTGTGGTGTTGCAGGCAATTGCTTTGAGCTAAACATTGAAAATATGCATAACAAATGTAGCAAGTGAACCATGTGGCAGTTATACGAAAGTGTCTAAGACACCGCTCAATAAGTCTACGCCTGACATATAGAGAGATGCATATACGAAGTGAACCATGTGGCAGCTATACTAAAGTGTCAGGCTGACATACAGAGGGCTCAATATTTATCATCAATAGAGTTGATTAGCATAAAAATGTCTTCTTCAATTAGTGACACAAGCTTTGGGTTTGGTTTGAATATGGCAAGATCGGAATTTCGTGTCCTGCTTAAGCGCTGTTATTGGAGCGAAACAAATGCGGTAGAGGCAACAACTTGGCTTGGAGAGCATTAACCAACAACAATATATTGTACAAATCAGCAAAATAGTATTAGTCGAGTGCAAACTCATCTTGAATGACATAGCTAATGCAAGAAATACATCGGAAGCAAGTGTGCTACAAAATTGATATGCTATGCAGCTGTATTTAATAGGTATATATTGTAGATGTATGTAGTATGAACAAAGTGTGCTACAAAATTGATATGTTATGCAGATGTATATTATAGTTATACATATGCAATAATGTATAAGTTTATGTATATGTATTTTGTCTATTATATGTATATTTCTAGCAGCTTTGCCACTTGGCTGCCACTTTGCGGCCTTTGCTTTTGATTCAACTCTAAGTAGACTGTTGCCTCTTTGCAACAGTATTTTCTCGCAGTGTTGGCCGAGAGGCAGCTAGCCCAAGATATCATCACACTCGCACACACACCTAGCCGCGCTGGTGTTTAAAATATTTCACTTTTGGCCCTGGCCCTGCCGCCCAGTTGCAGTTGCAGTTGCCGTTG
Source organism: Drosophila rubida (assembly GCA_035046165.1). Lineage (NCBI taxonomy): Eukaryota > Metazoa > Arthropoda > Insecta > Diptera > Drosophilidae > Drosophila > Drosophila rubida. The sequence continues at coordinate 16,729,008 of JAWNOF010000023.1, read as the reverse complement.
CCGTTGCCGTTGCCGTTGCCGTTGCCGCTTTTGTGGCTGCCACAACAATGGCCACAGCTGAGGATGATTTCTCGGACTCCGACTACGAGTCCGAGTCCAACTGCGCTGCTTTGGCAAACGGCAAACGGCAAATGTAATTCATGGCATTAAAACACAAGGCAGAGGCCTCAAAATGGAAAATTGCCATGCATAACAATTTCTTCTATCTATGTTTTGTGCTCTTGTCGTTTTTTCTACACTGTTTTGTTCTTTTCTTTATTATATAGAAAGAGGGCGTGGGCTGGGGGGTGGGCGGGGGGTGCTGTTCGGGGGAGACGGCGGCAGTGCTAACAATTTATGCGAAGCGAACGCAATTCTGTTCGAGATATGAAAAGGTTTCCATGAAACTCGAGGCTCGAAGCTCGAAGCCTCCAACCCAGTCGCGTTGCTGCCCCTGCCACAGCGCGAGTCGCGGCGATAACAGAGATCGAGCGCGCTGATTATGCGTTGAACATCGTTAGCTTTTCGGATTTACCTTCTCCTCCCTCTTCCCTCTTCCCTCTTCCCTCTTTCCTCTTCCCGCTGCGCTGCTGTTGCTTGTTGTTTTCTTTGTTAGATTTGTGTAAAGTCCGGTCGCCGTTAGATTAGAGCAGTGCTGCCCACTTGCCCCGGGGGCCCAACCGAAATAAGTTAGCACAAAAAAAGAGGCAGGCTATACTCAACAAATTTCCGCTGAAGTGCAGAGCAATTACTTTGCCAGCCGCACCGCGAAAATAGTTCATAAATTGCGCAAGTATCGATAGCTGCGTATTTATAGCGAGCCTTATGATATATAGTGGCTCCTAATGCCGCCTGGACAATGCGCGTTTATGTCAAGAATGCTAATTGCTCGCGATCGATAAGTCTAGATACTCGCAAATACTCGTGACAGACAGGCTGTCAACTTGGCGGCAAAACGGCTAAACGCGCAGCACTGCTTGGAGCTGTATCGGTGTATCGCTGAGCGGAGCAGCTGCAACATCAGTGTCGGCTCCTGGCCATGTGGCATTAGCATCAAGCTGCGTTGCCAACTCAAGTTGATGTTGATGCTGCTGTTGATGCTGCTGTTGATGCTGCTGTTGTTGCTGCGGCTGCCCAATTCAATTAACTTTCACTGGCATCGCAGCGCGGCTGGCTGCCACTATGATTCTGGGCAACAAGCTGCCGCTTCAACTTGCCGCAAGTTCAGTTGCCGCTTGCCATTTGCCGTTCGCCGTTCGCCGTTCGTCGGTCGCTTATCGCAGCGCTTCAGTCTGCAGCACGTTTGAAGCGGGCCTCAGCTTCTGCTCCAGTATCGCCGTGCTACGTGTCGTGTGTCATTAAGTAACGGTAATTTACCACAAGCCGCCGCCGACGCGTTGGGCTAACCTCAAGTGCGCAGGCGTAATAGAGCGCAGAATGCTTGGCCGCTGGCTAAACGCAGCTGGGGCAACGTTGAATGCGGGTCTTTAGCCTCCATTTCATGCTCATGCTTTTATTACGCCAATTTGCTGTTCTCTACCGTTTTACGGCCGCATTGCAAAAACGGAACACAGCCCACGAGCGACAGCACGGTAGCCAGCAAAAAAGTGGAGCCAAACAAAAGACTTAGGCGACAAACGCGACTGCTGTAGAAATTTAGATGGTTCGCTGCTCTTGCGCTTATTGCCATTATAATTTCGCGTAACTCTCGAAGCTTTGTATTAACCAAAATATTTCCGCTTTTACTTTCAGATTCTCTACAACGAAAGCAAACCCCAAGCAGACTACAAATTAAGGTGAGTTTCTACAAAACAAGACGCATATAGTTACAGCAGGCAGACTCACAGTTGCGCTCTGCACTGCTAGCGAACTAGTCGCAGATTTGATTGGTTGGCGAACTGAAAGACCCGCTTGGGATAGTGTAGTTGTAGCTGGCAAAGATTGATTGTGCTGCTGGCGTTATTCATTTCAGTTTCATTGAGCTGCCCGCCGAGCAATTCATAAATTATGCTGCAAAACGTTTTGAGCATAAAGCAGTTTTTGATAGTTGTGTTGATGCGGTCGCTTGGCGAGGCGCGTTTCGGCCATAAAAGCTGAGAAAGCATGGGAAATCGTTCGTTATAAAAGCAACAGCGACGAGCAACAAATTCAACTATGCAAAACATTTATATGAGCTGGAGTTGCTTATGGGGGGAGGGGGCGGTGTATTTGGCCATTAGCAGCGACACGATTGCTGTTTGCTGTTTGCTGTTACTGCTGCTCAAGTTGGTTCTATGGAGGAGACTTCGCTTTCACCGAAATCATTTTATTTATTGAATTCTGTGCATGTCGAGCACGTTTGCACGAACGACGAACGACAGCGAACGGACGGCGAGACGGACGGAGTGCAGCTTTGAGGCAATGCGACATTTGGAACATGTAGGAAAAAGTCGCGATTGTCAAGGAGGCAGCTACCCAAACAACTACCCAAGTGCTAAATAAAACCCAAGACGGCAAACAGGAGCAGCGAGAGGAGCGACATATGACAACGAGGCAGCACATGTTGGCATGCCAATGAATTTTTAGCCACGATGCCGTGGCAAATGTTTTGTGGGCCTCGCCTCCCGACTCCCGACTCCCGACTCCCGCCTCGCGACTCCCAACGCTCCCGCGTTCGCTGCCTGAGTGGCATGTGAATGAGACGCCATCGAAGTAAAATTGCTGGAGCGTTTGGCTCTTGCTTGTTGCTGTTCCCCTTGCTCTTCTGGCTCGCTGACTGTTGTTGCTGGCTGGCCAGAAATTGTCTTAGGTCGTGCCAGCAGCGAGGCGCATTATAGAAATGCACAGCAACAACGAAAACAAGCAACAGCTACACACTCGCTCTTGCTGGGCCCTATGAAAATGAAAATGAAAAGTTCTCAAGCCGAGTTTCCAATAAATGCTGCGGCCAACTCTGAAACCTTTGACAGCGCACGTCGCGCTCAATTGACAGCCAGAGCGACAAAACATAGGGAGAGAAACAGACAGGGGGGGGGGGGGGGTAGATACATGTGTGTGTGCTCCACATTTAGAACGACTGCAGCAAAAACAATGTTGGAAAAAGAAACCAGTAAAATCAAAGCGAAATAAAAATTAGACAATTAGAAACGACAAGAAAAGCAAACTAAACGCAGTGTCAAAGTGAAAACCAGAGCAGCGACCACACAGCGCGTAGTTACGAGGGGGGCGAGAGGGGAGACAGAGAGCAGCGCAAATCGCTAAGCTGGCCGAACAAATTGAGTGACCGCAATTGAACAGCGCTTACAGAGCCAGTTCAACTGTCGCCGCAGGGCTGCTGAAAGCAGTTTCCAACTTGCCACACAAATCACTTATTAGTTGCACTCAAAAACTAGATATATTTGTCTTGATTATTGCTCGATTTCACAGCACTTCTTTGGCACACAATTTGCAGTTTGTTGTCTCACTCAAAAACTAGGAATATTTGTCTTGATTATTGCTTGATTTCAAAGCACTTCTTTAGCAAACAATTTGCAGTTTATTGTCTCACAAATCACTTATTAGTTGCACTGAAAAACTAGCAATATTTGTCTTGATTATTGCTTGATTTCAAAGCACTTCTTTAGCAAACAATTTGCAGTTTATTGTCTCACAAATCACTTATTAGTTGCACTGAAAAACTAGCAATATTTGTATTAGTTATTGTTCGATTTCCAGCACAGACTTTCGAGTTTATTGACTCACTCAAAAACTATAAATATTTATATTAATTATGGCTTGATTTCAAAGCACTTCTATAGCACGCAATTTGCAGTTTTCCAATTTAAAAACCTGAGCAGACTTTGCAGATTAGTCGTCGACTTAGATGGCGATTAAACAGCAGCATAGATAGATATGTATGTAGATAGTTGACATAATTCAGTGGGCTGTGACTGCAGACTTATCGATAAAAAACAAGCTGTGCAGCCGTGTCTATCGATTATCGCGTGCACATCGCTGGCATGCACTCGACCGCCCCCACAGTTGACCGCAAAAACTCATTTGCTGACAGCGCGACAAGCGCGCAGTGGCAGCGTTAGGGGGAAGGGGAGAGTGCAACGTGTTGCATGTTGGGAACTGGTTTGATTTGTCGGCCAAGACCAAAAGCCGCGGCGACGGCCAAATGGCGTCAAATGAGCCCGAGCCGCAAGAGCAGCCCGAAAAAAAAACGAGCAACGAAATCCCAGCACGTCGCGCTAATCGAGCGATCCCGCGCCCCGCCGTCCCCGCACGTTGCAACCCAGCCAGCTGATGGCTGACCCACAAGTGGCGAATTTGCATGCCCCCTTTGGCTGCAGCCGAAATCTTTTGACAATCAGCCAACAACAGTGTGTGTGTGTGTGTGTGTGTGTGTGTGTGTGTGGGACTTGGCCCACTTGGCTGTGATGTGACCGCATTCGCTGGCTCATTGTTGGCGCAGCGACTTCTAATCGATGCAACTGCCACGCTGCCACAAGCTGCCAATAAAAAGAGAAAGAGCAGCCAACGCACTTTCCCACAGCGCTGCCTGCCACCTGACTGACTGACTGACTGACTGACTGACTGACTGGCTGACTGGCCTTTAATTAACTGGGCCAAGTGCTGCTGACTCGCTGACTTGCATTAATCGAACGCTGGCCATCGATCGGCGCTGCAGCTGTTGAGCTTAAATGCCAGCAGACGAATTAAGTCGCCGAACAGTCGCAGGGAAATTTACGATTTATGCTTTTGCGTTTGTGTCAATAAATGGGAAATAAACTATTTTTAGTGTTTGTTAGCCATCAACAGATGTCTGGCGGGCAAGTTGAACTGGCAATTGAGGCGTAAACTGGATAAGTCCAAGGAATGCGGCACGAAAAGTGTCATTCCAAGAAGCAGCTGGCAACAGGGACGCGACGCTGCCCTTTGCAATTGTGCGTCATTAAGGTGCAAGAAGTTGGCATCAGATCACGAGCGTTGAGCAAACAAAATGCCAAATGCATTAGCATTCAACTTGATCAAATCACAATGATGATGAAGCAGTTGCTGCCGCTGCTTATGATGATGATGATGGTGGTGATGATGATGATGATGCTGCTGGCACTAATGACAGACTCGGGCAGTCGCGTTCGTCCACTTATTTCTGCTGTGGAGGCAGCAACAGTTGCTGCTACGTGCGTAGCATTCGCCGATGACTGTTGCGGATTATGTGGCGACCTTTGTGCGCCGCCCCACTCAGACGACCGGACGGACGGACGGGCGGACGGAGGGAGGGAGAGGGCAACAATTTTGTGCACAATTCAAATCGAAAAGCACATTTCAATGTGCCCCATTGTGATGGGCAATCGGGGGCAGACCCAGCAGACAACAGCAACAGAACGGCAAAAACGTTAACGTTCGCGTTACACCAACAACTCTAACAACAACAACGACAACAAGAAGCCGCTTGTATCGCGTTGCCGATCTGCTGTCTGCTCTCAGCCTGGCCAAAGAGTTATGCAGTCATTTCTCAAAGATTTTCAGTTGTTGCTGCCGCTGCTGCTGCTGCTTGATTTCCGTTTTGTTGTTGCTGTATTCTAACGCTTATCTCAGCGACTGTTAACCAGGTCAACTAACGGCAACGGCCGCAAGCTGTTAAAGCCAACTTAAACAAATAACACTCATTCATTCAGTCTCGTAATCTCTATCACCCGCTCCAGCTGCCTCGCCTGCTCTCTCTCTCTCTCTCTCGCTCGCTCGCTCGCTAGCTGTCTCGCTCTGCTGTTAACTGTTAGCCCGCATCTGTTGCCAAGTTCTCAGAGTCGCGGAGTCTGGCTCTTTCACTCGCTTAATTTACGCACACATTACGAGCGCAATTCAATTCTCGTATTGGTTTTTTCCCCGCTTTCTTTCAATTACAAAGCGAGAGGGAGACAGAGAGAGAGAGAGAGAGAGCGAGAGAGTGCACGACAAGGAGAGGGAGACTTTTATTGATAATGGCAAATAATTGTTGCAAATGCGCGTAATTTCTTTTCACCAACTCCAATTGGCCAGGCCAGCTTTCTAAGCCGATTTGCCTAATGGCCCAAACAGTTAGGGCCAGCAAGAAACAGCAACAACAACAGCACGGCGACCACAATTGGTACATTTCAGGTGCCAACTGGCGCAGTGGCCATTAAGCCGTCTCCCTGGGCCGCTTCTCGGCCAAGATCTCCTGGCCATTAACCAGCTAATAGCTGCCTAATGAAGCTGCCGCCACACTGGCAACACGGGCAACAGCAGCAGCAGCAATTTCCATTTGATTGCAATAAATTATGAGCAGGAACAGCAGCTGCCCATCAAAACATTTGGCATGCAAACAGCAAACAGAAACAGCAACAGCAAGTTCGTTGCCTAAGTCTTTCGTTTGCTGCTGCATCTGACAACGGCAACGGCAACGGCAACTGCGGCTGCTGCTACTGTTATTAATGTTTGGGCAAGCACACAAGCCAATGACAACAGTGCCGCCATCAATCATGCCACAGCCTGCTGCACTACTCACCCGCAGATACCCTGTAAAGAAGCCATAAAAACTTTTAATAGCCGCCGCTACAAACAGTTCCGCTGCTTATTAGGCTACCAGTATTTATGTCTACTACTTACAGTGCTGCCACTAATTAACATTTGCTAATTTATTGCCTCAGTTGCGCTTGCTACCATTTGCTATTTCTCTTTTTCATAACAATGCTCATTTCATTGCGTTTTTCATTACAACTGCTTTAAGTTCAGCATTTGCTTCTGCTGCTGCAACTGCTATTTTGGCTGCTAGCTATTGCTGGTCTCGCTTCTAGCATAATGATATGAGCTCACAATCAGTTCGGCATTTTACTGATGCTTTATAGCAGCTAAGTTTCTTTTAGAGTACAAATGCATCGCACTCAGCTAGATTAGTTTAATTGATCCAATTAGTAACAGCAGGTTCAAAACTATTTGCAAACTCTTTATACATATATATTGAAACAAATATAACATCACATTCAGCTCGACAATTTAGTTATGCTTTAGAGCAGTTAGAGTAATTTTTTAGCAGCAAAGTTTATTCTAGAGTAAAGTGTTTATTTTAAAGTGCATCACTATCAACTTTATAAGTTTAGCGGATCCTTTTAGTGACAGCAGCTCTACAATTAGACAAACTCTCTTTGCAAACATTGTATCAAATATAAACTCACATTCAGCACGACAATTTAGTGATGCTTTAAAGCAGCATTTTAGCAGCAAAGTTTGCTTAAATAAATAAATCACAATCAGCTAGATTAGTTTAACATATGTATTATTTTAGTGACAGCAGCTTTAAAATTAGACAAACTCTCTTTACAAATAATGTGTCAAATCTAAACTCACACTCAGCTCAATAATTTGCTGATGCTTTAGAGCAGCATTTTAGCAGTAAAGTTTATTTGAAAGTATAAATGAATCACATTCAGCTATATAAGTTTAAGAGATCCTTTTAGTGACAACAGATTGAAAACTGTCTGCCAACTCTCTTCATAAATATTGTATCAAATATTAACAAACTCACATTCAGCTCGACAATTAAATGATGCTTTATAGCTCGCTGTTAAGCGCTCAATTTGGCAGCATAGTTTATGTAAAGTAAAAATAAATCAAATCACAAATATCATTAGCTTAATAAATCCATTTTGTGACCAAATAGCTGCAAAATTAGACAAACTTTTTCGCAAATATTGTTTGAAATTGTTGCCAGTTGTGTGGTTTTCGCTGCCAGTCGATTAGTCGAATTTTGCAGGGCATCTGGCGCGTCGTGCTGCGACTGCAAGTGTCCTTTGAGCAGTTGCGTGCCGCATTTGGGCCGCAAATGAAAAGTATTCGCAGCAAGTATGTGTGGCTCTGCTGTGATGGTGTGTGTGGCATGCCTGAGATGTGTTGTGCTGTCTTGTGTTGAGCTGTGTGTGTAAAATGCCATAAAAATCACACACCGCATTTTTCGTGGCCGACACAAGCACAAGAACTGTGCAGCTGACGAGCAGCAAACAGAGGGAACACAACAGAAACATGCACAATCATTCAGCATGCAACATGGCATTCCGATCCCCGCTGCCCGCTGCCCGCTGCAACATTGCAGCGTCACGTGCGGCAGTCACAGCTCTCGCATCTGCATCTCCATCGGCCCCCGCCACCGCCACCGCCACCGCCACAGCCACCGCAAGCAGCTGCAGCGCTCTCGCTCTGTTGTTAGCAATGTCCTGCTGTGGTTTAATTAAATGCTTGTTTTTAAAATTGCAACTGCAAAATGAGCCACAATGGGCCACTTAGGAGCACACACACAGCACGGGGGCAGGGGGAGCGGCGTGGCGTGCCATGGCGAGGTGAGGCGAGGCGAGGCGAGGTTGCAAGTGGCCGCATTTGCTTATCGAGCCGAGCTGAGCCGGTTGCTGCCTCACGCTGTTAGCCGTGTGTTGTTTGCTGGCTGTGGCATGTTGCCATGTAGCAAGCAAATTGGTCATCTTCATGTGGCATCTGTGGCCGTGCCTCGCGTTCCCATTGCCGTTGTTGCCGTTGCTGTTGCTGTTGTTGCTGGCGCATTCAATTATTTCCATGTCCTGATTGTCTTGTCGTGCGGCCAGCGCGAGTTTTGCATTTAAAAATAAAAATAAAAATACACATGAAAATAGGCCGGCACAACTTTTAAATTGCCACAACTTTTAATGAGCTCCCAGCCGCGCTGCAGTTGCAGTTGCAGTTGCAGTCGTTGCTGCTGTAGCGCCAGCAACTGTTGCAGCTGGTAAAGTGTCAGGCGTGTTGTAATGAGCGATGCCTCGGCTAAAAATACGACAGCGCAGCAATCCCACAAGCTGATAAGATAACGCGAGCACACACACACACACACACACACACACACACACACACACACACAGCACACACTTCTGGTTGCATGGCTGCATGTAGGGGGCAACAAGCTGTCATGTTCATTTGAGCAGCGTCGCGAGTTATTCACAATTTACACGTATTCGCAATTATGCCCACAGCGTCTCCCCCCCCCCTCTCACCTCACGCTCTTGGTGTCGCCCTCTCACCAGCAGCGACAGAGCTTAAAGCTCTTCCAGGAACGTGCGCTGCTTTAATGCACTAACAATGCTAATGGCCTGTAAATACCTGCAGCTTTTAATGTGCTTCAGCTGCTTTAATTGCTGAAAATCAAACACTCGCTGCCCCTTTTCCATGCCACCGCATATTTCTGTCTTAACTCTTCGCTATAAAGCGTCTAAACTATTCTCTAACAATAATGTAAAACTGCAATCATTTGAGGCCATTAAAATGCATTTTTCAATTTAGTTATTTCACTAATTTTCGGCAAGCTTTTATTTACTTTTTATTGCACTAAAATGTATTCTAAATTTATGCTTATTTACTGATTTGCTTAATTATCAATTGCTTGGCTTGTGGCTTGCTTACATACCACTTAAATTTAGTATGTTTAGTTTAGTTATTTCAATAATTTTCAACAAGCTTTTATTTGCCTTTTATTCCTCTAATATATATTCAAAATTTTTGCTATTTTACTAATATGTTGCATTATTGTTTACTTAGCTTGTGGCTTGCTTACATACCACTTAACTTTAGTTTATTAAGTTTCGTTATTTCACTTTTTTTGATAAGCTTTTATTTGCTTTCTAGCTCACTAAAATATACTTTTAGTTTATGCTATTTTACTAATATGTTTCATTATTATTTGCTTGGCTTCTGGCTTTTTTACAACCATATAACTTTAGTTTATTTAGTTGAGTTATTTCACTTTTTTGTGATAAGCTTTTATTTGCTTTTTATTCCACTAAAATGATATGTTTAATTATGATTTGCTTGGCTTGTGATTTTCGGGCATTCTAACTACTTCAATAATTAAACTCTTCACAATATAGCTGCTATACTAATCATTCACTAACTGAACACTCTGCTTTGCTGTTTGTCGCCAAAATACTTTGCAAACTTTACACTTTTCGGGTAGTTTTGCTTTCTAATTATGTTACACAAACTTGAAGCTTAAGCTTTGGCTTTTCAATGCAAATCAATAGATTGCTTTCTAGTGAACTCTGTAGCTAATGTCTTTAGCTTAGGCGTTGCAACGGGTTGTTGAACTTGTGCTTGCTGCGCTTAATTAGCCGCTTGGATCTGCGCTAATAAACTATGCTAATCGAAACACTTTCATTGGCAACACATTGTATCAATAAGACAATGCTGCGCAGGGGGCCCTGTCATTAAGTTGCCGAGAAAACCCTAGAAAATGAGGGGAGCAAAAAAGAGTGGGAGAGCGCCTTAGAGAGACCGAGAGAGAGAGAGAGGGACTCTGTGGAGAGGGTCAGCGTTTTGCAATTAATTGTAATTTCGTAGCGCATTGAAGCCGCATCATCATCATCATAATTGCCATAAATCATGCAACGCTGCACTTGCCACACTGTGAACTGACCGTGCCCCTGCTAGTTGCTGCTGCTGCTGCTGCTGCTGCTTGCAGGTCTCGTCTGTGTTATCCGCCACATTCCGCGCCTCAAATGCGCTCTAATGACTCCTGTTCTTTGTCCGCGTCCCAGACGAAGTCCAAGCTCTGACTCTGCCTCTGACTCTGGCTAATGGCTTTGGCTTTCGCTTGGGCTTTGGCTTTGTGGCACAACTTCCGCGTCGCAGTGCTGCATGGGAGCTGCAAGCTGGCTGCACTGTGGCTGCGTTCCAGGAACGCGACTGCAGCCCACACAGCTGATTGAAATCAAATTGCCAGCAACATGCGCCGCACAATTGAACCACGCTCGACGCTCGACGCTCGACGCTCAACGATCCGAGATCGACGAATTGAGCTGCTCCACTCCCACAACTCGAAGTTCTCCCGCTCGCTGGCTGTCTGGCATTTGCATGGCACTTCCAAGAAGAATTTATGAAATGTGGCGCAGTGTGTGACCTGCCGCAAGTGCTTGCTGCGCAACTGCAACTGCAACTGCGTGGGCAAGCACCACACCCGTTTGCATGTTGCACGCTGCACGTTGCTGGGAGTCGGCGTATCGGGCAACTGCATCGCAGCAGACAGCGCGAGGGATGCTGCACTTGCCAATGTGTATGCGGCGCAACCTTGAGGCACAACTGGAGCTGCAGTCAGCCAGATTGGCAGTCAAGTCTAAAGTTAGATCCTCAACCACAGTCAGAGTCGGAGTCCGAGTTGGAGTCTCATATCATGGCCATCAAGCTATCAGCTATTTATATATACATATGTGTGTATATTTGAGGCTGCGTTCAACGTGTTATGCAATAAATTTCCGGTTCTAAAGCCGCAGTTGCAACACACATAGGCGCTGAAAATAGAGTGTAACTTGGTTGCCTTTCTCTGCAGGCAGCAGAAGCTGCTGCAAGTTGGCCTGCTCCTGTTGCAACTCCCGCTGATCCGTTGTTCCGTTTTCGTGAGGGGCGCAGCGAATGCAAAGACGCGCTGCACATGACGTGGCCGCAACACCTGTGTGCCACACAGCGCCCTGACAGCCAGTCAGCCTGATTTCGTTTCTCTTTCAATCATATCGCATGCAATTCACGCCGATCACAGCAACAGCAGCAGCAGCAGCAGCAGCAACAGCAGCAGCCACAACTCGTTCTCTGTGCAGCTGATGTTCATTTTAAGTGGGTGTCAACTTTACAAATTAGTAACGGCATTTAATAGCACACACTCGCACACACTGCTGGCGACTGCAGAACGAGTTTGTGTTCTAAGTCATTTGTTTTATGCTTGTCCAAAAACAGTTTTGCCAGCGCTCAACTTTCGCAACTCGTTTCAGCCTGTTGCAGCAACCTTTTGAAACGCTGCCACAGCCACAAAAATCCATTTCGTAATAGACAACTGTTGGCTTCTATTTTCTTCGTTATTCTTGCCTTTTTTTATCGCTTTTTTTTATCGCCGCCGTGGAAAGTTGCTGCACTTGCGATGCTACAGATTTCGCACAGTTTAGAGCGTATTTCTCGTATTGGCCACATTCCAAGTTAGTTGCAGTTTACTTTAATACAATAGAGGAAGCTTAACTCTAAACTATTTTAATTTTATTTCATTATAACATCGCTTTGCTTGTTGCTTAAATTTATGCTTAATGCTGTGATTTGCTTTGCTTGATTAACGCTTTTAACAACTTGATGCGATTTCCGGCCTTTTGCCAAATTGAACTTCGATGCGAGTTGAAGTTTAGTGCCACATTTGATGCATTAAGCCGTGTAAATGCATAATTCACATGCGCTCGCGCCGCTTAAGTAAATCATAAATACTTCCTTTCGGCCACTTGGCGCTTTTAGTGGCACTCGCAGGCGAAGTGTCTTGACTATTAGTTGGCCACTTGCCGCATTTATGGCATGTGGAAATTGCAGTTCTGTTCTTGCCGCTCGCCACTGGCCGGGGGCAAAGTCGCAGCCTTGGCCTGCCAAACAGCATCAATGCAATGCTAATGCTAATGCAATTTGCTAGTCATCATTATGTTGTCTTGGAGCTTTGTGGCAGCCACCGGTGCTCCGTCGCTCTTCTCTCTCCAGGAATTTCATGCGCCTGCGCTCGGCGTGGCATTTAATTTACTTAAAGTGTCTTGCACTGCATTCGAGTTATAATTTAAGCTGCAGCATCTGTGGGGCAGCATTAGAGGCAACATTGCGCCCATTAGATGAAGGCCGCTTCGTGTTGGGCCTTCGTTAGTTTGGCGCTGCTCTGCTTCTCCTTGCCTTTCTTTGCTTTTAATTACAACTTTTAATCTAAAGATAGAGATTGAGTTCACGTGTCGGTATCTGTGTGTCTGTGTGTGTGTGTGTGTGCAGCTGGTAATTGTGGCAAGTCGCTGCCGCCTCGTCTTGCCACGCCTCGCCTCTGCTCCATTGTTCGATTGCAATTATGGCATCGCACTTCTATTGCGGCAACTGGCAACTGGGAACTGGGACTCGAGTCACGCACACACACGCACACGCACACGCACACGCACACAGGCAGGGGGCAACACTTCACTGTTGAATGATTGTGGCAGGTGCTGCAAACTTGCGGCGGTTGCACGTTGCGCATCTTTAAACTGCGATGATTGAAAATTGCATAATTGCAGCAGGCGCAGCAGAAGCGGGACAACAAATTGCAAATATATATATACACACACACTGTATATGTATATCGCGCATTTATAGCACATATATATATTTATAAATATATATTAATTCGAAAAGGCCTCCATTTCCGCTGCTGATCGAGTGGAATAGGCAAACAGACCAAGACCAAAGCTGCGAGGCCAGACATCCGTTTCGAGTGCTCACTCGCACTCTCACACACACACACACACAGTGGCGAAGCAGAGGCGCAAGAGCGAGACGCCAACAGGCACAGCGCGCAGAGGGAAGCAGAGCGAGCGAGCAAAGCAGCGTGGCGAAAGGAAGTTAGAAGTTGAACTTGCTGTTCTTGTTGTTGCTGGCTGGCGAAAAGAGTGACGAAAGAGTGATGAAGCAGAAGTGCGCAGTTTGTTTGCACTTCCAGCGAATTGAGACAGCAACAAAGGCACAACACAGCAGTCCAAACAATGCAATTGCTAGGCATACATATTTAAGCAAATTAACGCTGCGCTAACAGCAATTGCAGCGCGCTAAGCTGGCTAAACTCTTATTGTGCTGTTAGCCGCGCAAAATGACTGCATTTATTTCGGATTAATTTCAATGCGAATGCGCACAAAAGTTAAAGCTGCCACTTAACCCCGAATCGACAACAATTGGCAGCATTCGCTAGGTTAGCATGACAATAAAAAGCAGTTCTGCAAAGGGAAATTAGAAACCAAGAAATGGCAGAATGGAAAGCGCCATCTGCGATCTGCGATCTTTTTGTGTGGAGTAGAAAGCCACCTAACCTCACACAATTTCACGCATTGATTGATAAATGCGCATCATTTTGCATGCTAGACAGGCTGGCTAATAGAAAAACGCCAGGCACAATTCACGTGCGGCGAACTTAACCTCACAAAGCAAAAGCATGGCGAACTGCAAATTGAGTGCACTTTTCCAATGGCGCAAGGCGGCGACACTTTCTAACTAACCTCACAAAATTGCAACAATTACGGGGAAAAAGGCCGCAGAAAGAAAGAAGAAGAAGCGCGGCAAAAATAACTGTCACTGGGACTAATTAAAACTGGAACTGCTTTTGTGTCAGATCTGTTCGCCTTTCTACTACGCCAAGAAAACGAAGCAAAACAAATACAAGCAACAACAACAACAACAACAACAAAGACATTGCCGTTGGCCTCTTGATGACTATCTTTTCTGCTGCTGCTGTTTCTCGTTTATTTTCTTTTGACTGCTTTTTTTTGGTGGTGTTGTTGGAGAGTTGGGTATTCATTTCATTCACGCGCTTTATTCATTTCGTTTTAATTGAGTTAATTGCATATTATTACTTTCACTGCTCAGCCGGGCTCTTCTGCTTTTCTCTCTCTCTCTGCTTTGTCACCGTTAGCTTCGAGTTCTTGCCGTCTCTCTCGCTCGCTCTCGTCTAACGTCAGCGCTTGATTGGCCTAACGGCGTGACCTTTGAAGGTTTTCATTTTCTGCGTTCGCTTCCATCTTCTTCTAATGCCTGTTCGCCCCCCTCTCTCGCCCTCTCTCGCCCTCTCGCTCCCTCCCGCGCTGCCTGGGCTCGCTTGTGGCATTCACTTGCTCAGCTTGGCTCGTAATTAGAGGCCATACGCGAAGAGGAAGTAAACGTGCCTAATGATAACCTTTAGCTCGTTTCCCAGTTTGTGCTCCATCGCCGTCCATCTCAATCCCCCAGCACATCCACAGGGCGCCCACGGCCAGCGCTGAAACGAAAGCAGAGCCAGTGTAACTATCCCATAGCCACAGCCACAGCCACAGCCACAGCCACAGCCAGAGCCATAGCTATACGTACAATTTTCATGATTGCTAGTTATGCCGCAGCAGTTGAGCGCTGCATCATCCATCTAACTAAGTACGCGCCACTGACCAGCCACAGCCACAGCAACGGCCACAGCAACGAGGAGCCAAAGGAATGTGATGAGTACACTCGCAGCACTCATACAGCGACCACTCGTGTATATTGCACTCATTTTTCTTTCGAGCGCACTCTGGCAACGAACGGCGTGGCAGCCCAAGCTGGTGTGATGCAAGGACGTAGTCTGTGCCTCTGCGGCATTATATCGATACTTGACTATATATATAGTTACTAATCTGGATGCCAAGTTTTGTTGTTTCCCGAGTTTTCCTATTGCAGCTTACTTGTTTTTGGTAAAAGCATTTTAGAATATATTCTTGCTTATATTGTAAATTCATTTCATGCAGAGCAACGTATGTGTTGCACATGCCGCCCAAGTTGTTGCACTTACTGCTGCTGACGTTGAGTTGCAGGCTGCGCGTTGATTGAGTGCCCCGACTATGTGGTTGACGCCCACACGGGGCCGAGAGCTGCAACGTGCTGTTGCAGGTTGCGTTGCGCCCCCAAACTGGGCGCCATGTGAATGTGTGAATTGTTTTTGGGACTCGAGCTCAGCTGGCATTTCCTGTTAGCCAGCGGCGGCATTTAGCAGCTGATTGCAACTGCAGTGCGCCGCAATTACAGCGCTGCAACTGCAACTGCAACTGCAACTGATCATCATTGTCGGTTGTCTGCAAATTAGAAGTGCATAGCTCGGAGTCGGAGTCGGAGTCGGAGTCGAAGAAGTGGAGTATCTGCTGCCAAGGACGCCCCAAAAATAAACCTGGCCGCGCATTTAGGGGCTATAAATAAAAATGTGCATCGTGCGGCGTGCGGCGTGCTGCATGCCCCACAACGCGGTGGCAATGACGTCAAATTGCAAACGAATGCAGTGCGTTGCAGCGTCGCAATGTGTTCGCATTGCATTGCATTTATCTCGCTCAGACGATCGCCCGATTGCCGGCCATGTAATTGGCTCTCGACTGGCTGCAACAGCAACAGCAACGGCAACAGCAACTGCTGTGGCAGCGACTGTGGCTCATGCAGATTGGCAATTGTAGCACAAGAACAAGAACTCCAGCTCGCAGTCGAAGTCGGCAAGAAGGCAGCAATCGAAGGCGACTCCCTGCGATGCTGCTGCCTGGCTGTTGTTGCCACTGCTTGTTGCACGTTGTTGCTGCCAGCCGCAGTCTTGTTTGCCACCTCCTGCAAACAGTTGTAGCTGCTGCTGCTGTTGCTGCTGTCAATGTTGCTCATGTTTGCTGCTGCTGCTCGCCTCCCCCCGCCGTGTCTCCCTCGCTCGCTCTCTTTCTGCGTGGAGCTTGCTCTCCCTCTTGCAATTGGACACGGCATTCGCTTTGCCACAGCGCTGACTTAATGTTGTTTGTAATAGCCACGTTCCGCGCGCTGTAATCATTCGCTGCCTTCTCCACTTCTGCCCGCCCTCATAATTGTTGCATGCCGCTCTTGCTTAGTTCTGCTCGCTGCTTTGCTGCTTGCTGCTTGCTGCTTTGCTGCTTGCTGCTTTGCTGACCACTTCGCCAGGGACAATTTAGCAAACAAATTGAATTCAATATGTTAATGTAATTGCAGTGCCGCGTTGCCGCAACTCCCTCCCCCAACTGCTTGGCAGTCAGCATCAGCGAAAACACAATGGCGATTGCTCTATTGTGCTCGATAAAAGCTGCTGTCTCTAACAAAAGTTTCTGTGATTATCGATAAGTGATAACTTGAGCAGAGCTTTGCAGATTGTGCCTCTTACAAAACTTGCTGTCATTATCGATAAGTGATAACTTGAGCAGAGCTTTGCAGTTTGCGCCTCTAACAAAACTTGCTGTCATTATCGATAAGTGATAACACTTGTATGAGTATCGATTGGAAAGCTATCGCTTTCTGCTGCGCAATATGCATTGAGTGCTGCTGCGACTTCCGCCTCTCGAACGTCGCGCAATTGAATGCAAATGAATGCACTCACGAGTGCATAAATTTGAGTGCGCGTCGAGTGTCAAAAAGCAAAAGCAAGCAAGGGGCGACTGCAGACGAAGAGTGTGAATAAGCGAGTCTTAACCCACGCTGGCCTGGCCAGCAAGCTTAACCCGTGTCTGACCCCCAGAGCTGCTGATGAGCCTTAAATGCCGGCAGATAATAATGGATACGCACTTGAGCATCTGCAAGCAGGAATCGACAAATGGGACAGGGGCGATAATGTTCAAGTGGGCTCAGTGAATACACTCACTCGCACTCGCACTCGCACTCGTACTCGACACTCAAAGACTGAAACACTCGCGCAGTCGTTAAAGCGAGTGACTTGGCAAAGCGCAGGCAAGCTTTCGCTTTTCGCACCCCGAGGCACAGCTCGAGCTGGGCCCCCGCAATCAGCGCTCTGTTGTGGCAGCTGCAAAGGGCACGCTCGCAATTTGCAGCACGCTCGAGTGGAAGCCGCAAGAATCGCAATTGCAATTTGGCATCGCAATCGCAATCACAATTGGAAATTGCAAATTCGAAACGAGGCCATTAGAATATTCAACCGCAGAACGCGGCCAACAGGCAGCGGCGGCGACAGAGAGCGCGAAGTGGCAACTAGCTGGTGGCATCTTTGCCCGCTGGCAACAGGCAGCTAGCAAGTGGCAAGTGGCAATGCCAGGCCAGTGTAATTTCCGCCTGGCCAGCTCATTAAAGTCTCCTCCGAGTCGTTGCCAGTTGTGGCAACGAACTCGCGGCCAAGGGCAGCGCCCAAGGAGGGGACTGGGGGAGGGAGGGCGTCCGCGTTGATTGGCCAAGAGGGGGAGGCACTGCTTATTGGTTCGCTGGCTCCACAACTCTGCAGCTCTGCTACTCGCGCTGGCTCAGTTAAGCGTGTAATGGGATGTTTAACCCACTCAAGCAAGCGGACCCCAACTTCCCCCCCCCCCCCGTTCCCCTGCGCGGTGCTGACAGCGGCGGCAATTAGCAAATCGGCAAACGGCAGCAGCAGAAATATATTTCCACATTTCACCTCATCTAAATAACTATTCAATTTGCATATGCTCTTTCCGGTAAAATAAAAAAATGAGTAAGGGAATAACAGAAATTCTTAGGACTGCACTCGGATTGTCGGAGATCTTGGGAAATCTTAGGCACAAGCTATAAAAACAGTAGCTAAGATAGATTGTCAGTAAAAATGAAAGAGTATTCTATATATTTACTACAAAATATTTGCAAAAGAAAAGCAGCAAAACATTTAAGCATAAAATAATAAGATTCAAGTGACCAGACGTAGCTTAAAGTTTACTTCGAAATAAAAAGTATGATCGAATGAGAGAACAGAAAATGAAGAGAGGAAATTTTTATGTAAAAGTGGGCAGTAAATTTCTAAACTCAAAGTTTAGCACTCGTTCTGATATCAGGCGCAGAGGACGACGAATGAACAGATGCAGTGCAATCAGCGGCATAAGTGCGGAGATAGACTTAGTTGAGAAGTCTGGAGAAACCCTTGAGCAGCAGAGAACTTGAAGCATGCGCGTAAATCGCGCCACTTTAGTGCGGAAATCGTAAAGTGGCAAGAACCCGTTCTCAAGCTCGTCTTCTTCCCATTCTCCTTGTGTTGCAGATGCAAACCGCAGCGAGGAGCACGAGCAGCAGCAGACCCGCGATGCGCACCTCCAGCCTGCTGGCGCTGGCGGCTCTGGTGACCCTGATGATGCTGGCCGGCGCCGCGGAGGCTCGCATGGCCTTCGAGAAGCTGACAGACTACGACTTCGCCGGCACCACGTACTACAGCGTGAAGAACCTGTCGCTGTACGAGTGCCAGGGCTGGTGTCGCGAGGAGGCCGACTGCCAGGCGGCCGCGTTCAGCTTCGTGGTGAACCCGCTGTCGCCGTCGCAGGAGACGCACTGCCAGCTGCAGAACGACTCCTCGGCCGCTAACCCGTCGGCGGCGCCGCAGCGCTCGGCCAACATGTACTACATGGTGAAGCTGCAGCTGCGCAGCGAGAACGTCTGCCACCGGCCGTGGTCGTTCGAGCGGGTGCCCAACAAGATCATACGCGGCTTGGACAACGCTCTCATCTACACCAGCACCAAGGAGGCCTGTCTGTCCGCCTGCCTCAACGAGAAGCGCTTCATCTGCCGCTCCGTCGAGTACGACTACAACAACATGAAGTGCGTGCTGAGCGACTCCGATCGCCGCAGCTCCGGCCAGTTCGTGCAGCTGGTCGACGCCCAGGGCACCGACTACTTCGAGAACCTCTGCCTGAAGCCGACGCAGGCCTGCAAGAACACGCGCTCGTTCGCCAACGCCCGCATGGGCGTCTCCGAGGAGAAGGTCGCTCAGTACGTTGGACTGCACTACTACACCGACAAGGAGCTGCAGGTCACCTCGGAGTCCGCCTGTCGCCTGGCCTGCGAAATTGAGTCGGAGTTCCTCTGCCGCTCCTTCCTGTATCTGGGCCAGCCGCAGGGCGCCCAGTACAACTGCCGGCTGTACCACCTCGACCACAAGACGTTGCCCGACGGCCCCTCAACCTACCTGAACCACGAGCGTCCGCTGATCGACCACGGCGAGCCCATCGGCCAGTACTTCGAGAACCAGTGCGAAAAGTCGGCCTCGGCCGCCGGCGGCAACACGGGCAACTCGCCGCCCGGCACCCTCGACAAGATCGACACGCTACCCGTCAGCCTGGACACCATCGAGGACCCCAACCTGACCAACATGACGCGCAACGACGTCAACTGCGACAAGACCGGCACCTGCTACGACGGTGAGTACTTTACTCTGACTTATCCGTCTGTCCGTCCGTCTGTCCACATTGTTGCCCCAAGCTCAGCGACTGTGAGAGCTAGCGACGCCAAAGTTGGGCTCCATACTTGTCATTGCTACACGCAGCTGCTCTATATAATTCCTGCCTGATTACTAATTTCCGCTCTCTTCGCAGTCTCCGTGCACTGCAAGGACACTCGCATCGCCGTCCAGGTGCGCACCAACAAGCCCTTCAATGGCCGCATCTACGCCTTGGGCCGCTCCGAGACCTGCAACATTGACGTCATCAACTCGGACGCCTTCCGCCTCGACCTGACCATGGCTGGACAGGATTGCAATACGCAGAGCGTGGTAAGTGCCGCCATCTAGCCCACTACTGCTGCCTCACAAGCTAACCACTCGATTCCGCCCCCATCAGACTGGTGTGTACTCGAACACGGTGGTGCTGCAGCACCATAGCGTCGTCATGACCAAGGCGGACAAGATCTACAAGGTGAAGTGCACGTACGACATGAGCTCCAAGAACATCACGTTCGGCATGATGCCCATCCGCGATCCCGAGATGATCCACATCAACTCGTCGCCCGAGGCGCCGCCACCAAGGATCCGCATCCTGGACACACGCCAACGCGAGGTGGAAACTGTGCGCATCGGCGATCGCCTCAACTTCCGCATTGAGATTCCCGAAGACAGTGCGTACCATTTGATCCCCTGTCGCTCTACAGTTTATACTAATTCGTCTCTTTCTGTCTGTTTGCTTAAGCAGCTCCTTATGGCATCTTTGCACGCTCGTGTGTCGCCATGGCCAAGGATGCGCGCACCAGCTTCAAGATCATCGACGACGACGGCTGCCCCACCGACCCGACCATCTTCCCCGGCTTCACCGCCGACGGCAATGCTCTGCAGTCGACCTACGAGGCATTCCGCTTCACCGAGAGCTATGGCGTCATCTTCCAGTGCAACGTCAAGTATTGTCTGGGTCCCTGCGAGCCGGCTGTCTGTGAATGGAACATGGAATCGTTTGAGTCCCTAGGCAGAAGGCGTCGTCGTTCCATCGAGAGGTGAGTTTTTGCTTTTGGAGCACGAAAAGAGAGCAATGGCAATACTCACACACTACCCGTCTCTTTCTAGTCCCGCCAACGAGACCAAGAGCGAGGATCATATGAACATCTCGCAGGAGATCCTGGTGCTCGACTTTGGCGATGAGAAGCGCGAGTTCTTCAAGGCGGATCCCAGCACAGACTTCTCCAAAGGTAAACCACAACGACCACAGCGTCTTCCTAACCTCACTTTACTCAAATCTGCTTTCTCTCTCTCTCACTCTCATTCACGCGCGCTGCAGACAAGACTGTGACCATCATCGAGCCGTGCCCCACAAAGACGTCCGTGCTGGCGCTGGCCGTGACCTGTGCACTCATGATCCTGCTCTACATTTCCACATTGTTCTGCTACTACATGAAGAAATGGATGCAGCCCCACAAAATCGTAGCATAAGTTTAGGCGCCGCCGTAGAAAGCAGAAATTGCAGCGGCGACTGCGTCCAGAGTCGCGCTGAAGGAAGCGACGCAAGCAAAAGCAGAAACAAAATAAAATGCACACTGAGGAAAAAAAGGAAAACAAAAATCATACACAACGAAATTGTCACCTACACACACTTACACAGACACACACATACAGACACAGACAGCATCTCACACACTCATTCGCTATGTCTATCTCTCTCGCCCTAAGGCCTGCACTGGGCACGCTATCGTTGTCGCCGCTCTCAGCGCTCTCTCGCGAGAGAGTTTCAGCAATGAGAGCAAAAGCGCAGCAAAGCCAACCATCGATTGCACCGCGATATCGATTGCGATAACGACTTCGACAGCGCAAGCACAGTGCAAGCCGCAACCTGCAATTAGCTGCAGCTGACAAGCGTATATTTTTTGTTTTCTTTTTTTTTTTAATTAATTTACTATATATACAATTTATTTATTTATATTTATTTAGATTTAGAGAGCGTGAGATAACTTCCAGATCATCGCCCAAGCCTATTTTTTATGCATACATATAAAAAAAAACAAAACATATTCTCTAACAATTAGTAGAAAAGCAACAACAACAAAACGCAAAAGCAAACAAAATGAAACGCACTTTTATGTCAATGCGTAAAACAAAATGACGAAGAACAACGCATAATGAGAACTGCGCGCACGTACTTTCTATAAAGTTACGAAAGGGAGAAGCACGAAAAACACAAATACAGCCGCAATAAACGGATGCGACAGACAGACAGAGAGAGAGATAGATTGAGAGTCGAGCTTTAAGCTCAATCCGATCGTTCTCTTTTGTAACTTGTATAGAGACTGCGGCCGCTCACACCCCCACTCACACACCACACGCGCCCAGCTAATTTTCCACTCATCACACACACACACACGAACACGAACACATACAATCACACGCACACGCACGCACTCACATTTATTTAATTTAAAAGAAAACGCAATGGAAACCAGCAAACTGATGCAATTTAAGCAAATACAAATACAATTACGAATAACGAACTAAAAACAAACAACAAGAAATACAGAAATTAAAACAAAAGCAAAATGAACAGAATTTCATAGCGTGTACAATGAAATTGTGCTTACTTGTATTGCATTTATTTAATTTAAATCTATTTATGATAATAAAGAATGATAACACAAAACAATAACCCAAATTTTCATTCACCTTTACATTAAGTTGCATTTTTTAGGTCCAATATCGTATTTGCAAAGTGAAAAACTCAAGCTTCCAAAATTGATTTATGAAAAATCAATTCCTATTAAGTTCTTTAATTATTCGACATGCGCCGCAATAATAAATTTAAATTAGGAATTTAAAACGCAAGTCAGAATCGAAATTAATAAAGCAGTGATATGTCAAATACTTTTGAGTATATGCGAAAAATGTATAAGTATACCATTAAAGGAATTTCACCTGCAAATTGATCAGGTTCCAAGCTCGCATTTACAGAGTTGCAATAAAACAGCCAAGATCTTGTTAGAAATGGAGTTATACTATAATAAATTACAGAGTACGATTGCAACTTAATATTATGGCTGCACAATGGAATGCCGAAGCCTACGATTCTCTTAGTCTGGATGTGAGTATATACGAGTATATAGATTGTAAAGTATGCTTAAACATTAGTATTGCGCTGTGGACTGGGCTTGTGTTTGGACGGTGGTCATCTGAGCTTCAGCGGCTCCACGTGGGCCACACCATGCTCGGGCGCTGGCGACTTGACGCTGGCCAGGCACGTCTGCTTGAGCGACTTGCCAGCGGGCCGCTTACTGCACTCGTCGAAGTAGCACTTCTCCACGTTGTGCAGAAACTCGATCAGCAGCTTGGCGTCGCCGCCATTGGGCCCCACAAAGTATTCGCACTCGTAGCCGTGCAGCTTGAGATCGCGCACGCAGCAGTCCAAGAACTCGCCGTTGGCCGAATACCAAGCATTGTGTCGCTTCAGTGGAATCCCCAGGCGACTGCGCACCACGCCAGTTAGCCAAGTGTCGTCAATCCAGAAGATGGCCACGCGCTCCGCCTCCGAAACGAGACGAGCAGCGGTTGCGCCATTGGTGATGTAGAGCCAGCCAGAGAGATAGGCGGGGTACAAGGCATGTGGATACTCCTGCCGCGTCACATACCACTTGTTGGCCTGGTTGCGTATGGGCGGCTTGGCATCCAGCACGTAGCCGGCCAACAGCGTGCTGCTCGTGGCCAGAGCAGGCTGATCGACTTCGAGGGATTCCAGGTAGCGTCGCAGGTGGAAGACGTCGTAGATGATGTCGTCGTCCAGCTTGATGATGAACTTGCTGCGTCCACTGCCACACTCGCTGGCCGCCCAGCGCAGCCCCATCGCGTGCTTGTAGCTCAGATTGCGGTAGTCCTCCACAAAGTTGCCCTGCAACAGATCTCCGAAACGCGCCTGCTCGGCAGCCAGCTGCGACTGCGTCACAAACTTCTCGCGCGGCGGCAGTGCGGCAAGCAAAAACACTCGCTGCAACCCCATCTCGGCCAGCTTGCTCTGCGGGATGGCCTGTCGATGGGCGGCGCGCAGCGCGTCGTGTCCCGCATAGGAGGTGACAATGAGCACAGCTGCAAGTGGACATAATTAACTGTATGCGTTTATATTTGGTTTAGTTTACTCACCCAGCAGCTCGCGCTCAGCACGTCGACAAACGTTGCTGGCTAGTAGATACTCAAAGTTGCTGAGATTCAGCAGCGCACGAGGAGGCGCAATAGAGGCAACATTGTTATTGCTCCTGCTGCCACTCTCATCATCGTCATCAGTGGTGGGAGGCAGGTGGACGAGGTAGGCGTCGTGTTCATCGCGATGCAAGTGATTCGATATGTAGCTGATGCACAAGATGATGATTACGATTAGCGATAACACAATTGGTAGCAATCTGCGGCCGCGCATGCGCATCTTCAACACATTCTCTACTGGTTTGTATGGGTACTGTGTTTCTACGGTGCGCTTGCGTCTCTCAGTTGTAAACAATTAGGCGCTTTGTATGCAAACAATTTATTCAAAACTACATCACACACACAGTACATCACACACACACACAAATACCAGCGATAATGCACTGTGTACGACTATCGATTCAGCCAAATGCAGCTCAACTGCTATCGATATGTCTTATCTGCAAGCACGCAGCAATTATGACGTCATTAAAACACATTTATGGCGCGCAGCTTAAGTGTATAAAAAGGAGTTGTCGCGGCAATTGCATTAATCATAATTGTTTTGTATATAAGTAATATCTTGTTTCCACAGTAGTGATATTATTTTGTTCATTTTTTAAACAAGTTGTGTAACCTCGCAGAACGTAAACAAAGTTTACTCTTGGACTTGTTATATTTATCTGCACCTAAAGCCATTCACTTAATGCGTACTTTTATGCATGATTCATAAACACTAGTTAGGTGAATGACATGTAGAAGAACTTTTAAATATCTTATGATATATATCTTATATGAATTGGCATATTTGGTATATTTGCCGCAGTCAAGCTCGTATTTTAAGAGCTAAGCTACGCGGTCTCACTGGCCATAACTGTTAACCGTTTCAGCTAGCACTGTGACAAACTTGGGGCGTTTTATTCAAATGACGCAATTCAGTGCAATTGCATTTCAATAACTAACTAAATAAGAAATTAACGTTAAAAAGATATCTAAATGTGTATAAATTTGAAGCAGTTTTTGCAGTGGTGTCTACTTGTGGCTTGTGATTGCTTGTGTATGTGTTTCAAATATGGCGCGCACAGCGTTTGACGTACAACGGGACTTTGCTCTTAGCAGCGGACTGCGCTCCGAAATAATTTGGGACTCGTAAGTAACAAGCAGACACATAAAATAACTATACATTAAATATACCTATCCTTTTAGTTTGTCGTCGCAGCAGCCGGAGGTGCTAAAGCAGAAGGTCGACAATATCATCTGCGAAGCAAACGCCAAGAACCCAAAGCAGCTGGAGAAGCAGCGGCAGCAGCTCTTCGACAACGTATGGAAGCAACGCGTCTACACCAACGGCACGCTACTCTCGGCCATCATCTATGTGCTGGTCACCTCCGAGACCAGAGACGCGCAATTAGCTCTCCAAGCCACCAGCTTCAGCTGCCACCCCGTAGTGCGCACCAGGAAATGCATTCAAGCTGAGAACGCGGGCGACAACAGCGAAAACTGCTGCATGATCTTCATCGATGAACTGGGCCGCGTCTACCATGGCTGGGCGAACTATCTGCTCAACAATTCGCTGCCCAAGGGCTGCATGATTGCCCCCAAACTAGGTGTCTACACATTCGGCGGCTCTGGCGAGGATCAGTTGCTGCTCACGGTGCAAACAACGCCAGCCACAGGCCTCAAGCAGCGGCTACTGCATGCGGGCGACCATATTGCCACCATGGGTGGCCTGGTGGCCACAGTGCCCGTGGCTGCCACACTAGCGCTGCCCGTCGCAGCACCACTGCTGATTGCCGCCAGCGTGGTGGGCGTCTCCACGGCGGCCTACAGCACGCTGCGCTCGGTGGGACGTCTGATTGATCGTCGCAGCCATGCGCAGAAAACCTCGCTGCGTGATCGCGAAGCACGCAGCAGCTGGCTGGGCGTTGTCGGCGGCGTGGTGGGTCTGGGCGCCACAGGAGCCACCACAGCATTGACAGCGTTCGCACAAAAGGCGAGTTTGGGCACCCAGCTGGCAGTGCGCGGCATCAATGTATCAGCCATTGTAGTGTCGGGTGGTGGACTATTGAACGGCGTCTACGATCTGTACCTGAAGGTCAGCGATGAGGAGCCTCTGACGGGCTACGATGTGTTGCAGCTGGCCTCCAGTTTGGTCATCTTCACGCACTCGGTGAACAATCTGCGCCTCGCCGCCAAAGTCTCCAACGGCGCCAGCCTGCGACGCGCGTTGCGGCATCAGACGCGCAAAGCGCTCGATCGCATTGCCTCGGAAAGCAGCAAGTTGCACAGCGAGGTTGGTGGGAAGAGGTTCAAGCTGGACATTGTGCGCACGCTCAACGACATTCCCGTGAAGGAGACGCTGCTGGCACTGCACCAGCTGCACTCGCATCTCGCCCAGGGCGCCACATTGTTGACGGCCGTCGGTGCAGTCGGTTTGTTGCCCAGTTTCATCATTGCTGGAGCAGGTGGCGATTTGCGTCTGGATGTCGAGCAGTTGAGCGAACAGTTTGGCTTGAAGTTCGTGCAGCAGATTGGCAATTTGGCCAGCTTCGTGGACGTGCTCGATGCCATGTCGCGTTACTACAGCGAAAAGGCGGTGGAGTTTTTGTTGCGCTTGACGCGCACCTTTGTGGAGCAGCAGGTGGATGGCATTGATCGGCAGCTCAACACGTTTGTGTCCACCGAACTCGTGTTGTACCGCATGCTGATGCACTGCGTCAACAACTATCAGAAGCATGCCGCCGACTTTCTAGAGCGGCGCCGACAACATATTCTTGACGTCGTCGGCAACTACTTCGAATCGCTGCAGCCCGATCCCGAAGAGGATGGTAGAAGCAAGCGGCATAAGTGCAACGTGTGCCAGGGCGTTTACTATGTGTCTAATTTATCAGATTAAGCTCAGTTTTAGTAATTGTCAAATTTATTTATTTGTGTCTTAAATTGTATTTTATTTGTTTGCTTTTATGTTTTTGTCCCATTCAAATTTACGCGGGAGCGTCGATTAGGCAGAGGACCAAATATCGATATATCTAACTATCGATGTTTTCGTTCAACAGCGAAGTATATGGTAGTTATTGGTCTTTTGCAATCAAATAAACATTTTGAATTTTAAGCAATATTTATTCCACTTATTAGATAAATTCAGGCTATAAAAACTAAAATTTCACGATTGATGCTGGCGAGAAATTCAGACATCAAGACAAATATGACCAATGTTGAGTTGACACATTTCTAAAAGACGCGTCGGTTATTTTTGAATTATGCAAAACAAAACTAATCAACGTTTTCGCAAACTATTTTGATGCTCTTAATGTTTCAGTTCGCTAATACGACAACTAGACAGCCAGCTTATTTAAGAAATCCTAAGAATTGTTTCATAAATTATACTTCATCTAAAGCAGTTTACGGTCCAGGGCAGCACAACAATACAACAATGGTTTACAGCTTTAAACTACCACTGTTAAATAAATACACAATATATAATCATGCACTACAGCTAGTCTTAGCAGCTTTACAAATACATGCATAATTCATATCCATATGTTTATAATTGTTTAAATGAGTGCAATACATTTGCATTTTGACAACAGCTGGTTTTAATGAAAAACCGGTTGACGCAAAGTTGAGCCAACGCACGCTAACAAATATGAACGCTATGTTATGCCTATGCTAAATCTACAGAAAATACCGCATGATTTACTGCAACGCCATTTTACAAATTACTGCTAATGTGTGCGCGGTTCTTTTGACTTAGTGTGTTGCGCTACGGATATTTCTGTATGGTCATAATTAGTAATTATACATTAACCCAAAATATGCCTAACTGAACTAATGCACTCGCGTGAAATGCTTTGCTACAAATTTATTTTCTTATTGAGTATGCGAATACCACATACGGATATAGTATAGTACTATTGTTTCGAATAATTTAAATCAAAATGATCATAAATTTCCGTAATTTGACTGGCTTAGTCGATTGCAGCGTGTCCCAGCATTCGCTCGGAGTCCGTTGACCACCTGTCTAATCAAAAAAACAACAATGAAATCCCATACAGAAATACCAAAAACGAAAAATACCAAATGCTATTAAACTGTTAAATGATACGGCCATATGTATGGTATTCTAAGTGGCACGGCGCTGCGGTAGCCAGAGCAGAGCTCTATCAACAGACTAAGCAGGCAG
The DNA here is from genome assembly GCA_035046165.1 of Drosophila rubida. NCBI lineage: Eukaryota > Metazoa > Arthropoda > Insecta > Diptera > Drosophilidae > Drosophila > Drosophila rubida. The sequence goes on along the minus strand of JAWNOF010000023.1, from coordinate 16,700,986 downwards.
TGAGTGAGAGTGAGCGAGGAGACGAAGAAGACGGCTCGCCAAGAGTTACGCACTGAGTATGTGCTGGCGGCGGATAACGGCGGACGGCCAAAAAAACAGTGTGCGTGCGCGTGTGTGTGTGCGTGTTTGTTCGCGTGTGTGCTTCTGTGTGTGTGTTTTCTTTATTTTCTTTTGTAACAATACAACAAATATTAGTTAAATCATAATTAATATTATCGAAAACGCAACTGCAGTATTGAGCACAGTTTTGTGTGTCTGCGTGTGTGTGTGTGAGTGCAAATTGATTTCGCTGTGATTAGGTGTGAAAATGACGAACTTAAATATCAGCGCAGCACAAAATAAAATATAAAAAACCAACACGAAATTTGCATCCAAATGTCTCAATATCCAATTGTGCGCTGTGCTGGTGGAAGGAAGGGAGGGGGTGCAAATTTCAGCTGAAAAATCCAAATTAACAATTACAACTACAAACTATGTATAACTGCTCAAAAGCAGCAGCAGCAAAAGCAGCAGCAGAGCAAAAGTAGCAGCAGCAGCAGCGCAGCGACTGAGCAGCCACCACGGTCGTCGTTTAGCAGAAGACGAAAAGTAAAACAACAATAAAGCTGGCCATATTCATGCAAAGAAAAAAACAGCATGTTGTGAGCTAATCAGAATCAGCTCAGTGAAGTGAGAGAGGTATATTTTTTTCGTTTTCTTCTTCGTTCTGTTTGCTCGTTTGAGTTAATATTGAAATGTAATTAATAAGTATGTATGTAAATGGCAATTGAATCGACATTTTTAAAATTGTAGTATTTATAAAAAGTACGCAAAGCGGCCGTCGACGACAACGTCGTCTCGTGTTGTCAACGTCAACTCCAACTGCGCTGCTGCTGCTGCTACTATGTGTGTGTGTGTGTGTGTGAGTGCGAGTGAGCAAACGTGTGCTTATGTGTGTGTGTGTGCGTGGCCCCTTTTGCCTGCGAAGGTGGGCTGCTCGTAAAAAGGCGCCTCCTGTCGCACACACACACATACGCTTGAATGCATATGGCGTGTTTGTGTATTAGTGTGTTAGTCAGAGCGAGAGCCAGATTGCTATTTACCGTTGCTTGAGCTGCTGCTAGATTTATACTGTAGTTATTGTAGTTTCTAATTATTGTTTCATTCTGAAAATGGGTTGAAGAGCAAATGAAATAGATAAATCGCTGGACAAGCGACTTCAAATCTTATCGCATTAAACCACTGCGCCCCCTCTCCCTTGTCATTCGTGTGGTTCCGGTATCGATGCCGTTCTGTCGTCGTCGCGTGTGGTGAAAATATACCGAATATTGATTCTGATTCTCATTCTTAATTCAGCGCAGCGCGACGCGACGCAGCAGCGCAGCTTAAATGAACTGCATCAAAAGTAAATCAAGCTAAGGCAAAAAGTGAACAAAAATCAAAAGTAAAAGCAACAACAACATAAGCAACAGCGAAGGACAATAACAAATTTGCTGCTATAGCGATACATTTGCCATATTTCTACTGTCGTCCCTTTTCGTTTCTTGTTTGTTTTCGTTTACGTTGTTGTTGTTGGGTAACGGCAAGCAACAAAATGACGGACTATGTGGAGCTGATGAACAGCATGTCGAACAAATTCAACAGCGACTGCGCCACAAGCACCGCCGAAGGCGACACTTTGCTAAACTTGGACTTGGCTGAAGATAAGACGCTCAAGTGGCGCAATTTGGCTAACAATCAGTTTGCCTGCAAGGATAAGGAAAAGAAGCAGCACAGCAATCAGCAGCAACAACAACAACAGCAGCAGCAGCAAAGGGCTGCTGGCGACGATGCTAGTGCTGCCAATGCAAATGCGGGTGCTGCCAGTGCTGCCCATATCACCGAGAAGCAACAGGAGACAGCGACGGCGGCAGAGAGCAGCGCTGCGCAGCAGCTCGAAGCGGATGTCAAAATGGAGACGGAAGCAACAGTCGCTGCCGATGCTGTTGAGCTTTTGCTGCCGGCGTCGCAGTCGTCTCAAGGCCAGACCCAAAGTCAGGACAGCGCTAAAGCAGCAAGTGCAGAAATAACACAAATTGCAGCAGCGACGACGGCAGATGATGCGTCGACAGCGGCAGCGACGGCAGCAGAAACACACGAAATAAAGCTCGCAGAAGCAGCGACGCCTAACGAAACGACTGCGGCGACCGATGACGATGACGTTGCCGAATGCGCAGCCGAAGTAAAAAAAGGCGACGCCAATGGCAGCGATGACATCGACGCGGCAACAACAACAGCAACAAATCAAGTGAATGTTATCGAAGAAGAAAAGCAAGAAGAGGCATTGAAATCAACAACAACTGCAGTCAAAGTGGAGCAGGAAGCGTGCAAAAGCGCTCCAACAACTACAACAGCAGCAATTGTGGACGAGTTGGCAACGCCATTCCCAGTAGCAGCTGCTACAGTTACAACCACAACAACAATAACAACAATACCATCAACTGAAACAGCAACAGCAATTTCAACAACAACGGCCGAAGGCATTAAGACTGAACACGAAAATGAATTGGAAACCGCAAACGCAACCGCATCACCTAAAGAGGAGCTTCTGGACGAAGCGCAGGAGCAGCAAACGTCGACAGCGAGTGCGGCAGACGCAGAGGCTGCCGAAGTTGAAGTCGAGGTCACAGCAGCATCAACGGCATGCCCAGCGCTGCGCTCGGCCGACGACGCTCCACTTGTTGTCAACTCTGCCGACGTAGTTGACGGAGGCGGCGGCGACGACGCTGACGCTGACGCTGACGCAACAGATTCAACATTAACGAATGCTGCCAGCGACGACGTCACAGCCAAAGCAGCGACAGCAGCAGAAACTACAACTACAACTACAACAGCAGTAACAGCCGAAGCAGAAGCACCGCTGACTGCTGATAAAAATGTAAGTGTATTGCGTGCTTGTGCGCGTATGCCTTTTTTTGGCGCACATACGTGAGTGTGTGTGTGTATTGGTAATGCTCGAATTCTTTCATTTTGTATTTGATTCACTTTCTGTTTCACTTTTGCGTCCCAATTAGACGCATTCGCTGGGCACACTGAAAGGGCTTTCGTCTCTGCATGTGTGTGAGTGTGGGAGCAAAACAGAACATTCAGGGCTTGAAATTGGGATTTCCCCAAGCAGCGAATTCATTTCAAACATGTAATGAATATATGTTTATGTACATATATATTGAGTGTTTGCATTTTATGATTCATGTCTACTCAGATAGTTGCATCAGTTTACAAACAATTTACTGCAAATCAAATAAAAAGATAACACGAGGGTTTCGCTAGATTCTTTTTTTCACATTCATCATATGAAATTGATTTGTTTAAATTTCGGGAATATGCTTCAATGCGGATCTAACAGAATTTCTTATTTATTTTCATTTAAAAATTTCAAAGTTAGCTTGAAGTTCAATTCAATTGAGATATCAATATTTTAATTCATTAGTTAAAGCTCAGAGATAAATAAAAAATAATTGCATTTTGTGCAATTGCAGCCAAGAATCAAGAGAATTCCAGGTGTGCCAAATATGCTAGGAATTCACAGAGATTAGTTATGTGGATGCATAGTAGACTTTGGTTATTATCGATTTTGAAAATGCATAGCAAAAAAATATGCTGATGAAATCAGCTTTGCTAAATAATCATAAATCGTTTAATCAATGTGAACTTCGGCAGACTCACAAACCGTTTAAATAAATTCCATTCTAATGCAGCGCTTTAACTTTGGTAATAATAAGTTTTAGGTTAGTTCACTCCAAAGGCTGCTGAAAAAATGCCATTGATAAAGCTGAATGTGCTATGAATTTGGTCGCAAGAATTTCTATTTTGTTCAATTTAAAAGAATCTGGTGCTTTGAAGCACTTTTCTTAGTGCTTCATTATATCGAGAGCACAAATGAAATGCACCTTGCTTTGCTCCCCCAAAGTACAAAACCCGAAAGCATCCTTTCATTCGCTGATTCGATTCGCCAAGCTGCACCTGCAAAGCGAAGCGTGGCAATGTGGCAGCTAGCGTGTGCCGCCCCCTTTTTGCAGTGTGTTTGGGGCAACTGCTGTTGTCATGACGACGCTGTGGCGTCATATCAGGACATGGCAGCAGTTGCTAGCGAGTTGGAATTCGCAATTGTCGGAAGCGCTGAACAATTGTGGGAGCAGCCAGCGTCAGAGACAGAGCCAGGAGCTGCAGCTGGAACTCGATTTGGTCCGCTCGAGGCCGTCGTCGAGGAGGAATTGCAACAGCACGACGGGGGCAATGGTTTGTCGCGGGGAACGGGCGGGAGTGCAAACGGTGGTGGCAGCACGGTGACGCTGAAGTGTTTCCATCCCCCTGGGAGAGCAAGAACCGAAAGTTAACGAAAGCTCCATAAATGTAGTTTAGTTTCAGTGACAGACAACTTTAGAAACGTGTGCGGGATAGTAGAGGAAATCATCCGAGGGTTCTCTGTTTGTTTAGGCTTCAATTTGAGATGCTCAAAAATATGTTTCAAGATTAAGCGAGAGCAAGTAAACAGTGTGCTGCTTTGTAACAATGCCTCTGCTCTCCCCCTCTGCCCGTCGACAGGAACAAAATGCTGCAGGCAGCATGAGACGACTGCGCGGCACGCCACGCCCCACCGACGACGAGCTGCAGGTGGAGCTGGACGAACAGCAGCCAAGCACGGAGCTGGCGCACGAGGAGAGCAACGACACGTTGGCCAGCGACGTCAAGAAGGAGCCAGAAAAGACAGCACTCGGTGGCGAGGAAACGGCGACGGTGTCGCCAGCCGCGACGACGACGACGACGAATGCCACGCCAGCGCCAAAGCGCGGACGTGGACGTGCCAAAAAAATAAAACCCGATGCGGACCAAGAGACGGAGTCGACAACTATTGCAACTATTGAGGAACAGCAGCCGGAGCGCAAAGTGGGTCGACGGCGCAAGCTGCCCGAGGAGGAGTTGAGCGCCACCACGACGGCGACAACGACAACGACGACGTCGGAGTTGCCAGCGCTGGTGGTGAAGCTGGAGCAGGAGGACGACGCCTCGACATTAGTAGCAACGGCGCCAAGCGGCGACGCCAAGCGCATGCGACGCAGCGTGCGGCTGGGCAACCGTCACGATCTCTACAAGCCCGCAGCGGATGCAGCCGCAACGGTTTCGGCTTGCTGGCCGGACGAGATCAAAGCGGAGCCGCAGACAGCCGGCAACGAGCTGCAGCCGCCGACGCTGCCAGTGCCCGCGACAGCCGCGACTGCAGCGTCGTTGCCCGCTGCAGAACAGCTGCCCGCCGCGACGGTGCTGGACGAGAAGACGCCGCCAAAGAAGCGCGGACGCAAGGCCAAGTTGCCGGCGACGGCGACGGCGGCGGCAACGACGACGGCAGCGACTGTCGGCCAGTCGTCGCCACAAGCGGCGGCTGTGGTGGCAGCGAGTGCAGGCGCCGTCTCGGGGCTCTCGAATGGCAACAAGCGAGCGCTCGGCGCCATGTCGGGGAGCAGCGGCGGCTTGGGCGGCGAGGTGCAGCTGCCGAAGCGCTCGAAGCGACGCATCAAGCCGACGCCGAAGATACTGGAGAACGACGAGCTGCGCTGCGAGTTCGAGACGAAGCGCATCGAGCGGCTCACGCACTGGGAGGCAGCTGCCGAGGGCGAGGCAGCCGCCGGGCACTTCGAGACGCCGCTGCAGGCCTGCGGCGCCGGCTCCAACGGCGGCTCGTCGACGTCGCGCCAGAAGAGCGACAAGTCGGACGGCGGCAGCGGACTGGAGCAGCATCCGGCTGGCAGCAACTCGATCAAGAAGCGGCTGTTCTCGAAGACGCAGCGCGACATCGACAACTCGGGCGCGGCGCTGCTGGCGCAGAGTCTGCTGCCGCCGTGCCCGGACCTCGAGCAGTTCATCAGCGACGTGAAGGCGGCCAAGCTGAACGCGAATCGCTCGCCCGAGGAGCGCAAGCTGAACAAGAAGCAGCAGCGCAAGCTGGCCAAGCAGAAGGAGAAGCACCTGAAGACGCTGGGCCTGCGGCGCAACAACAGCGAGGAGGCCAGCGACAACGACAGCTCCAACACGGACAACGAGGAGTTCGTGCCCACCACCCGAGTGCAGGTCGGCAAGCCCAGCGTCACGCTGCGCCTGCGCAACGCCAGCAAGGAGACGACGCCGAGTCGCTCCTCGCACCCGACCGGCAAGCAGGCGCAAGCGTTGCCCGCGCCGTCGCCGAGTGCGTCGCCTGCAGCTGGCGGCAAGCTCAGTCGGCGTGTTGGGGTGCGTGGCGCCTCTGCTGCGGCTGCGGCTGCCGCTGCTGCGACCACGACGCTGGATCACGCGCAGCTGCAGGCGTTGAATAGCGCCATTCTGGCGGCGGCGCACGATGCCGCGAGCGATGCGGTGGCAAGCACCTCGTCGGCGGCGGCTGCGGCTGCGGCGACCATCGTCAAGTTCATTTGCCTGTGCCAGAAGAGCTCGCCGTACTATGCGCCCAATGCGCCGGACGCGTCCTACTGCTGCGCCATCGACAACATCGACGAGCAGAAGATCGGCTGCTGCAACGAGCTCTCCGCCGGCGTCCACAATCTGCTGCGTCCCAGCCAGCGTGTGGGCTACATGATACTCTGTGATGAGCACAAGAAGCGGCTGCAGGCGCACAACTGCTGCGCCGGCTGCGGCATCTTCTGCACCCAGGTAAGTGCCCAGCACTCGAGCGTTCAATTACGACTTAATGTTGCAACAGTCGGTCAGTCGGTGAGCCGATAAATCGGTCGATCAGGCAGACAGTGTGGCGCGCATTAAGTCAATAAAGCATTGAATTACCGTTTGAACGGGCAAACATATCAGCGACTTCGAATGACAGTCGATCACTCACTCACTCACTTGTTGTTGCAGGGCAAGTTCGTGCTGTGCAAGCAGCAGCACTTCTTTCATCCGGACTGCGCGCAGCGCTTCATCTTGAACAGTCCGTACGACAACGGGAGCGCGACGAACCACAGCTCCTCCTCGTCGCACAGCTATCCCAGTCCGCTGCTGGTGCTCAAGTGTCCGCACTGCGGCCTCGACACGCCGGAGCGCACCTCGACCGTCACCATGAAATGCCAAACATTGCCCGTCTTTCTGCCCGCCCAGAAGACCAAAATGTAAGTGTGGACAACCAGTTTGCTCTTTCTCTTCACTGTCTCTAATGTGCTTTGCGTCCTGCAGCAAACCCGCCAAGCTGACGACGTCAGCGCACCTCACGCAGTTCGCCAAGCCCGGGGCTGGCAAGGGCGCCGCAGCGTCGAGTGCGACGCGTGGCAAGGGCACAGCCGGCAGCGCCAACGCCGCCAGCAAATCGAATGGCACGCGTGCGAACAGCAGCAGCAACGGCAAGGCAGCGACGTCCGCAACGTCGGCGGCTGGAGCGGCGACGGCGGCGGGCGGCAACGGCGCAGCACATGCGCTGAACGTCATCAACTTCGAGCAGCTGATACCCGAGTCCGTGATGAATGTGGTGCAGCGCGGTCGCATGGTCTCCACCAGCGGGCGCGTCACCACCGAATTCAATTCGCGCGACATGTACTACGCTGTGCAGAACGACGACCTGGAGCGCGTGGCCGAGATACTAGGTAAAGGCAATGCACAGGGCTCTCATTATGTAGTGTTGCGGCTTAATAATTCACGCACATAGATTGGTTCAATTACATTGCTGGGAAATACGAGCAGCAATCAGTGGAAAATGTGGAAATTGTAATTGAATTCAAATGAATTATGCATGCAGCACGTTCTGATTCGCAGCTTGTTGGGAAACTATATAATCAGCTCTCGCTATTTTTAACTACAACTTGCTCGCTCTAATTCACTCGCCGCTCTCTCTCTCTCTCTCTCTCTCGCTCATCCTCGCAGCTGCCGACTACAACGTGCTGACGCGAATGCGTGAATATCTGAACGGTACCTGCCTGCATCTGGTGGCGCACTCGGGCACCCTCCAGATGGCCTATCTGCTGCTCTGCAAGGGCGCCAGCTCGCAGGACTTTGTCAACATCGTGGACAGCGAGCTGCGCACCGCGTTGATGTGCGCGGTCACCAACGACAAATGCGACATGCTCAACCTGTTTCTGCAATGCGGCGCCGACGTGGCCATCAAAGTAAGACTCTCTGCCTTCAACACGTTCCTCGTGCTTAATTTCATCTTCTCCACTTCGGCAGGGTCCGGATGGCATGACGAGTCTGCATATTGCGGCCAAGCTGGGGAATCTGGAAGCCGCGCAGCTCATTGTGGACAGCTATCGCGCCTCGCGCAACATCGCCAACTTTCTGAGCTTCATCGACACACAGGACGAGGGCGGCTGGACGGCGATGGTCTGGGCCGCTGAGCTGGGACACACGGACATCGTGAGGTGCTGCACGAACTTCATTTAACTTAAGCTATGCCCGTTGTTTGTCTGTTGTCGTTGGTTGTATGCTAACAAGTGTCGCAAGTTACTCGACGCAGTGCAGACACAAACCTTAGCGCGTGCTTCAACCACTGCTCATCGAAGACACCAACCAATTGTAGCTTGCACAGTTTAGCGCTGTTAAATGAAATGCTGTATAATTTCTATATTAATTCACGCCTTCTCTATCATTTAGCTTGCTGCTTAACCATGGCGCTGATGCGAATATCTGCGACAACGACAACAACACCGTGCTGCACTGGTCGACGCTGCACAACGATGGCCTCGAGACGATCACGGTGCTGCTGCAAGCGGGCGCCGATTGCAATGTGCAGAACGTGGAGGGCGACACGCCGCTGTAAGTTGAAGAGAAGTCAAGCTGTTGACGCCGCTAATCTGTTTGTTTTCTGCTGCACACACAGACACATTGCCTGTCGCCACTCGGTGACGCGCATGTGCATCGCCCTGATAGCGAATGGCGCCGATCTGATGATCAAGAACAAGGCGGAGCAGCTGCCGTTCGATTGCATACCCAACGAGGAGTCGGAGTGCGGACGCACCGTCGGCTTCAACATGCAGATGCGCAGCTTTCGGCCACTCGGACTGCGGACGCGAGTGGTCTGCGCGGATGCCTCAAACGGACGCGAGTCGCGGCCCATTCAGGCGGTGCGCAACGAGCTGACCATGTCCGAGCACGAGGACGAAGCGGATGCGCTGATGTGGCCCGACTTCAAGTACATTACCAGCTGCATAATACTGCAGAACCCGGTGCAGATCGATCGACGAGTGTCGCAGATGCGCATCTGCTCGTGCCTCGACAGTTGCAGCAGCGATCTGTGCCAGTGCAATGGCGCCTCCTCGCAAAACTGGTACACGGCCGAGAGTCGACTCAACTGCGACTTCAACTACGACGATCCCGCGGTGATCTTCGAGTGCAACGACGTCTGCGGCTGCAATCAGGTGAGCACTACAGCCAAATCCCCTGCCAGGCGACACAACTAACAACTCGTTTTCACGCTCTCACTTAGTTGTCGTGCAAGAATCGCGTGGTGCAGAACGGAACACGAACGCCGCTGCAGATCGTGGAGTGCGAGGAGCCGGCCAAGGGCTGGGGAGTGCGCGCGCTGGCCAATGTGCCCAAGGGCACCTATGTGGCCAGCTACACGGGCGAGATACTGACCGCCCCGGAGGCGGATCGACGCACCGACGACAGCTACTACTTTGATCTGGACAATGGGCATTGCATCGATGCCAATTATTATGGCAACGTCAGTCGCTTCTTCAATCATTCGTGCGAGCCAAATATATTGCCTGTGCGCGTTTTTTACGAGCATCAGGATTATCGCTTTCCCAAAATTGCCTTTTTCGCCTGTCGCGACATCGATGCGGGCGAGGAGATCTGGTGAGTCCGCTCGCTGTATTCCTTTCACCCACAGCTTCAATTACATCCTCTGTTTTTTGTAGCTACGACTACGGCGACAAGTTCTGGCGGGCGGAGCAGCGTGCCAGCGGCGGCGGCTGTCGCTGCCTCACGGCGAGCTGCAAGTACGCGTTGCATGGCGGCAGCTCCAACACGTCGCCCACGGTGACGGGCGGAGAGGAGGATGCTCTGCTGCCAGCGGGTGCCGAGGCGCAGCAGGAGGCGCCAGCAAATTAATCAATTAAATGTGAGGACGGACGACAAAACGACAAGGACTCTCTTGGCCAAGCCAAGTTGCCAAGCATCACAAAAAACACACCGAAAAGTGAAGAATTATGCGCGCCATATATTTAAATATACACAAACAACAGAGCCAACAGCAACGAGACATGGGACAGCAACAACAAACAAAGCAACAAGGACTAGGACAACGACGACAACGACAACGACAACAAAATGCAAAATTGTTGGTGTGTTGGCAATCTACGACTGCCAAAATATGTTTGAAGGTTTTATCTACCTATACATCTTATTTAGTTATTTGTTTATACATAATGTACGTAGCATGAATGTGTTGACACACATTTTTTTTTTATGATTATTATTACTATTATTATGCATTTGTTTTTATGAGCTAATTAAATACGTTTTCTTTAATACCATTAATGACTAAACAAAAACACAAAACCATACAATAAGCTGCATGCCGCCGCATTGTGCAATACAAACAAATGGCAAAAATCTAAAAATATATATATAATGCATATATATACGTAAATGTGTAAGACATCCCTTTTTTTCGTGTAGTTTAAATGTTAAGCTAAGCGAACGAGAGATCGAGCAAATAAGAGAAGCGGAGTTGAGAATTTTGTATCTAGTCATAGGCAACAATACATAATAATACATACATATGTACAGATTATTATCTATATGTATGCAATTTGGGAATTGTTAAACGAGCTTTAGCGAGCAGCAGCAACAACAACAGAAAAAGCCACATCTAATTGCACTCTCGAGGTGAATTTAACAATAAATTGTAACTTGTTTTATACAGACAACAGACGTTATATGACTAGAGTTATGTGTAATATGCATGTGTATGTATGTGTATGTGTTACTTTGGCAAAAATTGTTTAGATCAATTCGAAAGCATGCATTCAAACTAACGAAACAAAATATTTGAAATTATACAAAAAAGGAAAAATCAAAAATGAATATATGAATGTTTGTGCTGGGCAAAGTACTGATAGTCGTTAATATAATATTGAACATTGTATTTTAGCCATAAATACTCACACACACACACACACAAACACACCCACACATAGCAAAGCAAACAAACTGGTTTTGAAGGCCGATTGCGAAGAGGTGAAAAAAATGTGGTGCCCGTTGTCGCCCATTTCCTCCGAATTCTTTTTGTTGCTGTTTGTTTTTGGTTTTGTAGTTTACACAGCAAAGCAACTGTAACGGTTAGCGGTTAATGTTAACATTGAAATGTTACTGTTACCGCTCGCTGTTATGGCCTGCTGCTGCTGTTATGGTTAATCTAACTGTAACGGCTGCATTTTCGCTTTGCGCTAGAAAGCCACAAGTGCCTATAAAGCTTTCAAAGAGCCCCCGCCCCATTGTGCGGCTCCATACGCCCTCCCTTGGGAGGGGATAGAGTTTCGACATGTGGAGGCTAGGACAAGGTACTACAGGAATAATACAACATAATACAATACATTGACTGCAATGCATTTTGAGATGTGACCACTTAAAGCAGCATCATCATCTTACTTAATCTTTGAGTTCTAACCATATCCTTGCGTCTAACGAATCACATCATTGAGCTAGTAAGAAATATAGATATATACAATATATATAGATGTACATAGAGGTATTACAGCGTTTACAGCGTGGCCTCCCAACTTAATAAATGTATTTGTGTAAATGTTTATATGTACAATAGATATATATATATTATACATTAATGATAAGTTACCAATGCTGAAATAGACCCACACTATAGAGAGAACCACATATTCAGCTGTTAATCAAATATATAACTTTAAAAATATCGATCAATGTGCTACATCTAAAGATATCCATATAACATTTAAAAAAAGAAAAACAATTTGTAATACAAAATGAACATCACCGCATTGAGATTTGCAGTGCTCCTAGAGTTCACAATAACATTTTATTATTATGTATGTGTAGAGAGCTCGTCGAGGTCATTTGTTCAATTAAAGGGGCAGTTATTGCGCCCCCAAGTGTGCAGTTGACCAGCAGAGCAGCATTTTCAATACGTAATTTATGTACCATATAAACGATATTTACATAAATACAATATATGTATGTATACGCATAACGGTTTCCACGCACGACATTTACCAATTAAGTAGTCACACTCACGTTTTTATTGTTATCGGTCTACGATTATTTTTTTTGTTTAATATACATATTATTATTATTTTTGGAATTGACAAACAAGTACAATTTTTATTATTTAAATAGACAGCACACTGATTAGTTGAAATTGAAACCCAATAATGTTACAAATAAGTCACAGAGATATTAAATAAAATAAATTGTAATACAACTGAGATATGCGTTTCATCTAGCCAAATATGCATAACTGTCACTTTAAACTGCCGCTCTGATTTCAAATTCAAACTGTTTTATCGATAGCGCGCCGATCGATTTCTCAGAGCAACCCTGTCCTTATTTATTTGCTTAACCAGCTGTTAAATAGCAATTGCCACACAGCTGGGCACACGGTTTTCGGCAATTGTATGTTTTGTAATTTTGAGGTTGGTTCTTTGACAATATTTGTTTTACGCTAAAATTATATGTACATTTCAACGTTTCACAATGCAGACTGGCCAAACTGCAGCGACCGGACAGGATTTGCGCACGTGGAAGGCAAAACAATTGGTGGGCAGCAGCAGTAGAAAAGAGCACGCAACGACATTAACAGCAAGCATCAAAACAAACCCACTGCCAGAATGAGTTTTCCGGATAAAGCGGAGCGTGCAAAGTGTTGGGCGAATCGTGACGAGTACTGGAAGTGTCTGGACGAGAATGCGCCCAAGCACAGTTCCACTAGCGGCGAAAAGGTTCCCAGCGCCTGTCAGACAATGCGCAAGGCCTTTGAGAAATCGTGCCCCGGCCAATGGGTTAAACACTTCGACCGTAAGCGTACCTATGAACAGTTTAAAGAGAAGATGGCATCAGGCTACGATCCGCTGGAAGAGCGCACAAAAGCTGCTGGTGGCGCAACACCAGGCAAATAAGTTCGGTTAATTGTTATGTTTGATTTTTTTTTTGTGTTGCAGTGTAGTGTAAATAAAACAAAAATTAGCATTACGATTGTACAACAATTATGGATGTACTTGTTTGCAGAAATTTCAAGTAAAATGGAAAAATGCCAATTGGGAAAATGCAATTTGAAAAGGTGCCGTGCCACCAGTGTGTACACTCGCATGAATTTAGAAATAAACGTAAATGTGCTAAAAATGCTCGAAACGCGTCGTGGCCCACAAAACGGTCAAAGCAATCGAAAAGTTACTTTGCCTTAATTTTTTTTGGCGAGTGCTAAACGCTTTATTAAACAATTTAATTGAAAGCAGCAAAGTGTACGGAGCTTACATAAATGTCGCCATGGATGCGATCACTTTTGGTGTATTGACAAGTAAGTAACTTCCAAAATGATCTACAATTTGTAGTGTCGTTCTATTTTACGAGTAATTTCGTTTGCTTGCCAGTTAGTGACACCTGCTATGAGGAGCCCGCCAAGGACCGCAGCGGTCCGCGGCTGGTGACGCTCATTGGCGAATCGTTCGACAACGCGTCCGTGATCAGCAGCGTGCTGCCCGATGAACAGGACTTGATACAGCGCGAGCTGCGCAAGTGGATCGATCGCGGCGACGTGAGTATCATTCTGACCACAGGTGGCACCGGTTTTGCGCCTCGTGACGTCACGCCAGAGGCGACGAAGCCGCTGATCGATCGGGAGTGCAGCCAACTGGCAATGGCCATTGCGTTGGCCTCGCTGCAGAAGACCAAGTTTGCGGCATTGTCGCGCGGCGTTTGCGGCATTGCCGGCAACACGCTGATCATGAATTTGCCGGGCAGCGAGAAGGCGGTCATCGAGTGCTTCGATGTGGTGCGTGACCTGCTGCCGCATGCCGTCCACTTGATGCGTAACAACCTGAAGCTTGTGCAGCGCACGCATGCCACACTGCAGCAAACAACGGCGCAGCCAACGACATTGCAGCAACATCAGCATCATCGTCATGTTTGCCCGCATAAAACGGGCGCTGGCAACGATGAGGATCGCAATTCCCCATTCCCCATGCTGCCCGTGCAGCAGGCACTCGACACCATACTGGGCGTTGTGCAGCGCGACAACAAGACCGCTGTGCAGCAGCTGGAGGCGCTGGTGTCGCCGGTGAATATTCCACCGTTTCGCGCCTCGATTAAGGATGGCTACGCCATGAAGTCGACAGGGTTCTCGGGGACCAAGCGTGTGCTCGACTGCATTGCGGCTGGCGACAAGGTAAGTCGAGTAGCAGCACGCATCAGCCAGCATTTATAGCATATTATTTCTACCTTGCAGGTCAATCTACATCCGCTGCAGGAGGATGAGTGCTTCAAGATCAATACGGGCGCGCCGCTGCCGGAGCATGCGGACTGTGTGGTGCAGGTGGAGGACACCAAGCTGCTGCAGCGCGACAAGTACGGCGAGGAGAGTCTAGTAGACATACTCGTGGAGCCCAAGCCAGGCCAGGATGTGCGGTACGTCAATTTTGCAATGCCACAGCCAGCTATTTTACTTTTCCTATTCGTTTGCAGTGCTGTGGGCTTTGATCTGGCCAAGGGAGAGCGCGTGTTTCCGGCCTACGATGCCTCGCCCGTGGTCAGCAAATCGCTGCTGGCCTCCGTGGGCTGCCAGCTTCCGCAGCGCAAGCCCAAAGTGGCCATCATCTCAACCGGCAGCGAACTGCTGGCGCCCAGTGAGCCGGCAGCAGCTGGCAAAATCTATGACTCGAATACCACGATGCTGGAGGAGCTGTTGCTCTACTTTGGCTTCGAATGCATGCAGCTGCAGGTGCTGAGCGACAAGTGAGTTCGCTGCTGGTCAATTGTAGTTTAGCATGTGGTAATTGTTTGCTCTTAGCTTGGACAACATCAAGCAGACGCTTGCGACGCTGTTCGAGACTGTGGACTTTGTCATCTGCAGCGGCGGCGTCTCCATGGGCGACAAGGACTTCATCAAGCCAGCGCTGGAAGCGCTCAGCTTCAAGCTGCATTTCGGGCGCGTCAACATGAAGCCCGGGTAAGCAAAGAGAAAATAAAATAAACCCCAACTAATTGTTTCGTTTGCCAGCAAACCGATGACAT
The DNA here is from genome assembly GCA_035046165.1 of Drosophila rubida. Classification (NCBI taxonomy): domain Eukaryota; kingdom Metazoa; phylum Arthropoda; class Insecta; order Diptera; family Drosophilidae; genus Drosophila; species Drosophila rubida. The sequence continues at coordinate 16,685,794 of JAWNOF010000023.1, read as the reverse complement.
TTGCGAGCAGGGAGCGCAAGTATTTCTTTGGCCTGCCCGGCAACCCCGTCTCCGCCTTCGTCACATTCCATCTGTTCGCACTGCCCGCCATCCGCTGGGCTGCCGGCTGGCCGCGCGCCAAGTGCGCCTTGCCCGTGATCAATGTGACGGTAAATATATGTTGTGAAATTGCAGTCGTCGCTTATCGCGAACGGTTTTGCCAGCATATTCTGTGCTCAGCGCAGATTAAGTGCCTCGATCGACACTCGAATGTCGCAGACAATCGAGAAAGCCCAATCAATCAATTTTGCTGTTCACATTCCCTATTTCAATAGCGGAACAACAAAATAGAGCACTCAATTTCTGTGACGCCGTTGCTGCGTTATCTCCCCCGATAAGCGCCCTCGTCTTAGAGGCTTTCTTCAGAGTGATGTGGCAGCTTGAAGTGTTTGGCTCTTATCAGGCAAGCACATAAACAAATATGACTTTCACAAGTATTTATTATAGTCAACTTAACTTTACGTTACGTTTACTATGCTGCTGCATAAAATGTTGGCCCGAAACCACGATAAATTTGTTTGCGAGTTAAACAAACGTGGACACCATTCTTTGGCTATCTTTGCGCACACTAACAGTAATTCATAGTTAAATGCGCCATAAACTTCGATAAGAATACGCTATATAAGAAACACAAGGTTCCAATTTTAAATTATTCACAAAATTTTAACTTTAAAATAGTCTCAAGAAGAGACGTTAGCATTTTATTCTGCAGTATTGAAGCAATTCTCAATTAATTCAGCTAACTGAAACCGCTTTATGCTCTCCATTGCAGCTGCAAAACGATGCCATCGCGCTGGATGGGCGTCCGGAATACGTTCGCGCCACGGTGAACAGCATTAAAGGTCAGCTGCATGCCAGCGTCAATGGAGATCAGGTAGGTCTAGGCAAAGCAGCTCTGGTCTCAACCAAACTTATTTGCATTCCATTGACAGATCAGCAGTCGACTGCAGAGCATTGTGGGCGCCGATGTGCTCATCCATTTGCCTGGTCGCACAGCGGAGAAGACGCAGGCGAGGGCCGGGGAAGTCTACAGCGCTTCCGTGCTACGCTACGACTTTATCTCAAACTACGAATAGTTGCGACATCAGTCGCAGCCCCCCACAAGCTACAAAGGCATCACAAACAAATGACAATAAACGCTAGTTTTTGTATACATAAATGAATATATGTATTATATATTAATATGTTTGTATGATATTTATTGTGTATAAATCGTAACATTATGTATACGCAATGGTTGCCGAATGTACCGAACCAGGCAGCTGGTCTACAATTAAAAATATTGTAGCCTAATATCCACAAAAAAAAAACGTGTAAAAATCATCGTAATAATATTAATAATAATCAGCAAACAAAAAATGTTGATCAAAAACACATAGATCGAAGTTGCAGACAGACAAAGATATTTGAGACAATGATGCAGATACAGATACAGATACAGATACAGATACAGATACAGATGCAGATAGAGTGTTGCAATTGCGGAGAGTGCGGGTTACATATGTACAGAAGAGTTGTCGTAATAAAGGCACGCAAGTACTACTATTTAGCTCCCATTCAATCCAATCCAATTTCGGCTTCGGTGTCGACTGCGATTTTCTTTCCATTCCTTTTGCTGGTGTTCCTGTTAGACGGACTGCGTGGCGGCGACCGGCGACTCGCTGGGACGATGTAGACGCAAGGAGGAGCGGCATGGCAACGTGAATTGATACTTGTTGTGGGAGAGCAGTGTGTAGCGCTGCTGCGGCGTGTAGTCCCACAGCGCCCGCTCAATCACCTGCAGGGCGCTCGCGCTCAGCACATCCGCCGTATACTGCGTCGGTGCGCCGGGCACCTGCGAGATGGCTGCCAAACGAAAAGTCAGTTCGATTAGTGGTACGTCGGTCAATGGACTGCGTTACTTACTCTGCGCCACGGGCGCCTTGTACAACGACTCGACGGTCATGCCGCAAGTGTCGAGCGCCACAATGTTGACGCCGTACGGCTGCAGCTCCTTGCGCAGCTCGTCGGCACACTTCTCGACGGCGACGCGCGATGCATTGAACGCCACCAGACCGTCGCCGCCCATGCTGGCGCCCGCCGTGCTGCCGCCCAGATAGAGAAGACGTCCGCGCGTCGGCCGCAAGAAGCCGACGAATGCCTTGGCCACACGCAGCGTGCCGAGAATGTTGGTCTTCAGCATGTGCTCCCAATGCTGCACATCCTGGGACTCGACGCGACCGCGATACACGCTGCCACTTGTGTTGATCACCGCCGCAATGCCGCGCTCATTGGCATTGAGGTGGGCGCCCATTGCAATCGTTGCCTCGCGCAGCACATCCTCGCGCGTGACGTCCAGGCGCATCGGTATGATGGTGCCGCTGATCGGCTCCTCGCTGTACTCGCGTATCTTCATCCAGCCGCAGAGCAGTTTGGCGGGCAGCGAGTCGCGCGCCTCCTTCATGCCGGCGAACACGCGGCATCCCTTGTTCGCCAGGTACGTGCACAGCTGGAGGCCGAGCGCGGTGTCCGCGCTGGTCACCAGCACCACGCGGCTGGCGGGCTGCTCGGCGTTGCACGCCTGGCTCTCCTCGCGCACCTTGCATATCAGGTAGATCAACAGCGCGCCGGCGATCGAGAAGAGCGCCAGCAGCTGAAAGGCCAACACCAGCATGGTCATTGGCTCCATTATGGCATCGCTGCAATGAGTAAGCGGGGAAAGCTTTCATTAGTCATGTATACCCAATATTTTGTGCAGTTTTTCATTCACTCCATTTCTTTACAGTGCCTGTTTGTTCCCACTATCCGTTTAAGTTAATGACTAGTTCTTAAAGATTTTACGAGCCAATTTTGTTGTCAAACCCTTTGAAGCTTTAGCATTTGTCGCCCTAAAACAAATTGGTTGCGCATTAACAAGCAATTGTATATGCCCACATACTGCTAGCTGTTAAGTAGCTTTATAGTGCCATCAAAGTTTGAACTCATAGGCAAGTTTGATGGCATAAAAAGTGCCAAAATTAGTCAGATTGACATAATGCATACATTTGAGCTACTTTAAGGTCGCTGAAATGCCGTAAATGGCTTGTTTACATTTCGAATATGAGCAAGAGATTGATGACATCAAGTTGACTTCATTGTGTTTAGAATCGAATTTAAATTGCCATTAAGCGCAGGCAGAAAGTCAAGCGATGAAATCAAGTTTAAGCTGCCTCGAGACAGCTCGAATTTAAGACTGTCATAATTATATATGCCAGAAAGCAATTCATTCAAAAGAATGCAAAAATACTTTGCAAGATGTTCGATAAAGAACTCGACTATATACGAGTAGAATTCTATATAAAGCTAAAGTGATTTGGGGAAGCAGCTGTTGCGAAAGAAAGTGCGTGAATGTGCCGCTTGGAGGCACAAATATTAGAGTCGTTTAATTGCGTAACGGTGCCGCAGGCGGATGTAACGCTGTTGCCACGATCGGGGAGTGGGAGACCGCGAGTGGGCGTGGCGCATCGCATATGGCAAAGCCATTTCCGCATGTCAACAACTCGCCATCGTCGGCGTTTGCCATGCGTTGCAATTGCAGTGAAATTCATTTAAAAAAGCCACCGGAACATGGTCGAAACATTGGCAAGCAGCAGAGGCAACGTTATGGTATTGTAACTGCAACTTGGGGGCATGACGTAAAGATGGATATGCAGCGATATGCGATATTTGCGGCGTCTGTTCGATGCCATGCATCTTCTGTCCAGGATGCCATTTTCTTTGGGTTGGGCATTTGCCTACAACCATTTCTGCGCCACAGGTCGCGAAAGAGAGAGAGAGAGAGAGAGAGAGAGAAGAACTAGAGCTTCTGTTGGTGCTGCCACTGCTGCTTTATTGTTTTTGGCGCGTGCAGTGAAGACTTGTGAAGCACGTAGACATAATTTATTGCCAAATGCACGAAACTTGGGGCTGGACACGCACTGCTGGCCACGTGAAGAGACGGCGCATGGAGCCAAGTCGTATATGGTCTGCCGCTTGGAAAAGTGAAGTCGCTTTTCGATTTCTGGCAAGCGAAGAGCGAAGGCGGTGACGCTGGCATAGACAAGCAGAGGGACTGACAGACAGCAAGATATACGCAGGGACAGAGGGTCGAGCTAACTGCCTCGTAAATTGTAAAAACTACACAAAAATAGCGCAATAATTAAGCGAGGCAACACAAGCAGCCAGCCAACAGACGGACAGACAGACAGACAGACAGACAGACGGACAGACGGACGGACTGACTAAATATAATACATATTTTATACTTAATTCAAGCAAACGCATCGCATCGCATCGCAGTCGCTGTAACTTGATGCGTCGTCGTCGTAACTCGCAACAACGCGGCTGCAGCGCGTAATTAAAGTGAAAATGTACATTAGATACATTTGTATCTGCACACATCGAGATACTTTTCGTGCAGTTACACTGCAACAAGACGCTCGAGTTACAAGCTCAGTCGCGTATCACAACACTATAATTGCGATCTGTCATGTCAAAATTGCAGTCGAGGAAACAAAGATATCAATCTCGAAAAGCACAATTAAGCTACTCAAAGATTTGCTCTTTAGTTGAAACTTTCATTTTGCCAAGTTTATTTCGCCATTATCCTTCAATTTGCCAGCTTATATATTAAAAATATAAAACAATTCGTGTATATATTGGCTGGCAAACAAACTTGTTGGCTTGGATAGGTACATCATTAAAAATGTTTCAGTTGATTGATTACACGATTTTCAAAAAGATGGATGACTTTGCGCGATGCAGGGCAAGTGAATACAAACTACAATATGAACAAGAGAGAACGGCTACAGTCGAGCTAGCCCGACTATGATATACCATGTAACATTTGACAAAATAAAGTCTAACACAAACATATGTAAAATTGTCTTCGCGCTAATTTACTTCCACTTAAAATAATAATACATGAAACACAGCGAATACTAAAATTCAGCCAATGTAAAAGAGATCACATAAAATGACATTCATATCATTTCATTGGAAAAGCAGCAGTTCAGCTCTGTTGTTGGAATACGCATGCACACGCACACATACAAGCAAACCTGTATGTGTGTATGCATGCGTACGAATACGCTAGACGACTAATGCTTGTTCTTGTTGTTGTTGTTGCGCCCGCCTCTTGCGCTTGTTTTGCTTATACCAAAGCTAGATTTTATCCCATTTTAACCATATTTTGGTTTTCGGTTAATATGATAAATATCTATATATTGCACTTTAAATTAACTTTCTAGCTCAAAGGACTTCGGAGTAGCTTGCGGTTTGTGGGCAAGGGGAAGGGCGGGGAGGAAAAAAACATAAACTTGATCTGCGTAGCGGCTTATTACACCTAGATCCAAAATTTGGTTACTCTAGCTCTTACCATCTCTGAGATCTAGGTGTTCATACCGACAGACGGACAGACAGACAGACGGACATGGCTAAATCGATATTATTTTCGATTCTGATCCTTTTGGTTGTAACAACATGTGGTCTGCGACGTCTCCTTCAACCTGTTACATACATTCAAACAAACTTAATATACCTTTATATCTATAGGTACATGGTATAAAAATGAGTGAATTGATAATTTACCTATATATATATACACAACCATCACACCGCTCATTGAAGCGATAGCTGACAAGGAATTGTAATACACAGTGAAGACTTGGCCTGTTTGCTCCTGCTTTAATGTCGCCTTGATGAATTTAGTTGTTCTTGGAGGATCTCAGTGGCCAACAACAACAACAGCTGCTGTTAATCTTCAGTTCATCGAATACCAAATGCGCTTTTTGGGTCAAGTAGGAGAGCTTCACAAAGATTGCTCAGCTTGCAGGGCTATTATAGACTCTACTTTTTTCTGTCATGCTTTTTACATTTGCCAATTAAATAACATTAAAATCGAAGCTAAGTCATATGCCAGTTGATTTGCATTTAAATATGTGTATGTGAACATCTGTATAGTTTAGTTGTGAGTTGGATAAATAGATAGTGGCTCGCATCTCTTAGGAGCATGCCATATATAACAGTACTTCGATTGCTTGCCAATTGATCCAGTTGCCAGCAATTAAATTGAATTTAAAGTTCATTTAGCTTTGCAGCTGCTTTATTTTGGCAACGTCGTGTAGCAGCAGCAAGTGCAGCGGCCTGAGCGGCAACCAGTTAGCGGCAGTTTGCTGCAACTGCCACAGCGGCGACCCAGTTCTGTGGCAACTGGACACGGCCAATTGGAATGCCAGCCAGATTGGCCATTAACATAATGTGCTTAGCTAGCTAGCTAGCTGTTCGTGTTGCATAACCGCACGAGATTGCGACGGCTGACACATGCGTCGTGTTGTATGTTGTGTTGCATCAACAGCTCGCTGTTGCCTGTCAGCTAGCTGCTTATGTCAAGCAGTTCTAACAGTTGCGCCACGACCAGCAGATATCCATGTTTGAGCTTTGACTGCCAGTTGACCAAGTTAATTGAAATGCCGCTTGCAATTGGCCAATTGGCCAAGCACTCAACTGTCTGCGGCATCGCAATCTGATTTGAATTGTGATACAGCTATAAGCGTGGCAAGAGTTGAAGATACAGCTACTGGTGCAGCCGCCAGATACGCGTAGCTGTCGCAAAACGTGACACATCTGATTGGAGTCATTCACTGCGCTGGCAATTATGAGCTCCAAGCGATCACTTTCTTCGCGCTAAACTCACTCTAATTTGCAGTCGCTGTATGGATATATATTTCAGTCAGACCACGCTCATGATTTAACACTTAGACTTGCAGCTCTTTTCAACATTTATAAACTACATATTCTGGAGCACTTTTCTCCCTCTCTCTCTCTCTCTCTTTGTCTGCATCTCTGTCGCTGTCTCCAGAGTCAACACTCAGGCATAGATTTGGCCATCGCACCTGTTTTGTGCGATGGCTCATTGTTTGTTTGGCACAAGTTTGTTTGCCTGCCAATTCACGTATGAGTTGTATTCATATTTGTATTCATAGCCTCCATACATATTCATCAAGATGTGTGTGAATGCATTCACATAACTCACAACAATTGTTGTACTGTTTATTGTTTATTTCCTTTTATGCTAATCGCGCAGCCCAAAAAAATCAACGCTAATTGAAATGTTTTCGAGTACAGCCAACGCTGAGATTAACTGGGGACAGCTTAGGTAGAGCTAGAGAGTGAGAGAGGCTGAGTGGAAGCTGTCAGTGCCTGCGGCAAGGGAAGCGAAAGGCAGACACAGCAAATTGTAGACAAGACTCAGAGATACAATTACATTCATGGAATAAGCGAGCTTAGCTCACATATTTGACATCGCCAGCAAGTCAAAGTCAGTCGCAAAATTAGCAACTTTTGCATAGAACGCACAATTCGAGATACAGATACAGATACAGATACAGATACACAGGGCTAAAGATAGAGATAGACGGCCAGATAGTTGTGCGCAATTAGAGTCGTAGTTAGAGCTGTGTGTGTGGACACAAAGAGTCTTGACTCTTTCGAGTTCAAGTGTGGCTTTTAGTCAGCTGCCGAAGCAACTAATTTTCTGCACACAAAGTGCGGCTCATTAAAAGCGTTCGCCAGCTACAAATGTATCTTTATGTAGGTATTTACATGCGCGTAAATGGAGTCAGTGTGAGTTGAATATGTGCGCCATGTGTGTCAGATTTTTGTGCCCAATCTTGGCTGTTAAGCGCGAATTCATGCAGCAATTTGATCACACTTAAACGTTGCTCTAAGCCAACTTAACCTTAACTTGAATTAGCCACACATGCTTGTACAATTACAGCGAGTCGGCTGCCTGTCGAATTATGCACTTGACAATCACTTGGAAAGCACTTGAGCCCCAACTTTCTTGCGCTCTTCATAATGAGACTTTAATCTGTTCATCAATGAAACAATAATGCCAAGCAATAATGCTAATTAAGCACGCTGTCTGGCTGGCAACAGCAACAACAGCAGCAGACGGACAAACAGACAGACAGACAGAGACAACACTTGATGCTGGCTGCTTGCAGCCCACTGCGTATACGCAATATTTATAGTCGCTGTACGTATGATTAATAATAATTATAATAAGCATCTTTTGCCATTGGGATTAATATGGATGTGCATTATGGATGCCAGTCGAGTATGCTGCGAGACAAGGCTGACATATTTGGGTTGAATGTTCACAACAACAACAACAACGACAACAATTGCTGCTGCTGCTGCTGCTGCTGAAATCGCCGCAACAAATCGGCAAATGTCGCAATTAACATATTTTATAGGTATGTGCGATGCGTGTGTGTGTGTGTGTGTGTGTGAGTCTGTTGCCAACACACCCTGCACAACATGGCTGCCATGAAGCCATAGTCGCTCGTAACGCAAACAACAACAACGACAACGACAAATACAACACGACGCTGGACAGACATGTGAGTAAGACACGATTTTGACACGACGCGCAAGATACAAAAATTGAAAAGAAAACAAAGCAAAACAACAACAAAATTAAAATCGTTTGTTTAAATGATTACAAGCTGCCTGCCCCGCCCCCAGTGAGTCAACGTTGCAGTGCAGCAGGGAGACAAAAAGAGCTCATTGATCCTGCAAATTGGAGACATGATTTGGCTAGAAACCAATGGAGAACAATAGAGAACTTATATGGAGACATGATTTGGCTAGAAACCAATAGAGAACATTACAGTGAAATACTACAAAATAAACTTTGATCTGAAAAGTATCTTTTACTACACTGTATTCAAATTTCTGCTTTTCTACAATGTTGCAACTTTCTTAGCACATTGCAGTCCTTATTTCTTTGCATGATTATCATCAGCTTAATTTGACGCTCAACACTTCAATTGTGGTTTTAATTGTGCTTGTTAGCGACCTTTCTAATTAAGCTTAAGTTTAGCTGGCTGCCCACCAACCACAGTGATTGTCATGATCATAATGTTCAACACCATTAAGGTTGCCTCAGCGCAGTCTCCTGTCAAGTGCACAACCCGCAAGAAAGTAAATCTCTTGACTTTCGACTTTCTTGTATTATATACGAGTAGTGCGCTCGTTTCCTGGATATCGCAAGAGTTACGCGTCTATGGACAGAAGGTATTTCGCGCTGCAAAGTTTTGCGGGGCAGTTGCGTCTTGTATAATGCAGATGGCATAAAAACAAAGTGGGTAAAATATCTTCCGATATATTTCGATTATTTTCAATTGTAATTGGTTTGCTGGAATGGCGCTGGAATGCCGATGGTGTAAATAGCGAAAATTGTTTATTAAGTGCGCGAAACGAATGTGGAAAGTGAAAAACTCAACACCGTGCTCGAAAAACTACGCGAATGCCGACCGCAATTGCGAATGCTATTATTTCGTTTCTACTTGTATACTGTGCAGTTTCATTTGGTTTTTGCAATCTACTCGTACTCGTATACTTGAAGTCTGCGCTGCACTACGCTGGCCTGGCTTCGTTTTGGTTTTGGCGTTTTGCCTCGCACGAAATTGGCTAATTGCCATAATTAAAGAATCGATGCAAAGAAAACATACAAATAGTAATAAAAAACAAAATGGGGAGAAAAAAGTTTATTATGATCGTGGCAAACGAAACGCAACGAAATGAAATGAAATACGAAACTCGAGTAGCCCAATTAATTTGCACCTCGAAAGCTGAAAGCAACAACAGCAAAAGTTAACAACAATTGCAGGCAAGAACGCGCCACACGACAACAGGATACCCTGTAGAAAGCACACTCATTACATTATCGTAATTCTTTACGCTATAATAATCATTAATATACTTATTATAATACTTTTGACTCGCGTCATACTTTTTGCTTTGTTTTCAATGCTTTTTCTTAATGACTATTGTTCAAATTTCATACATCATCACATCCATCAATATTGTATTTAAAAATGACTGTTTACTATGTCACTTTAATTTGCTATTAAGCCGTCCAGCTGAGTTTAAATCAAAGTTGTGTGGAGAGTTCAATTTGTAATAACAAAATTGAGCCATTTGCCAAATTTGTGCTGCCATTAAGCCGAGTATATACCTTGTTTGGGCGCTGTTGACGATTGCAGGGTATGCAAATAATACAATTTAGCCGAGCTATGGCCACAGGTGCCAATGGGTCGCAGCCAGTTTTGCAGTCAACGGATTTACATATGCCGAGCATGTCTATAAGCAGTACATGTATCTCTCGTATATGGACACTCGCATAACTCAGCGATTTCTTGTTATTGGCATTTTCTACGTTTACGTTTTTGTTTTGGTTTTTGGTATTTTGATGTTTGGTTTGTTTTGGCCCGTTCGACTTGGCGATTTCTTTCGGCTTAACACATTTTAGACACGCATCGCGAGGGGGCCGCCAGGGGGGACGCGACGCTTGTGACTTGCGAGAGCGCTAATTTCGCTCTCCTCGCCCTGCCCCCCGTCCTGGCCCAGCTCGGTGTCTGGCCTAAATACGCGCACCCGAAAGATCTCTCTCCAGCCAAATAAAGGTGAAAATATGCAGATGCGTATCTTCCTCTGTCCCTCTCGCTCCCACGCTGTGTAGGTGTGCAGCTTGTTATGAATTTCAAAACATTTATGAAGTTTCGGGTTTGGTTAGGTTTACGTCAACAACTCGTGTGTTTCGCTTTCAGCTGCTTGAAATGCGCCGCGTATGACACGTCGCCTCCGCCTCAGGGTTCAGCTGTGTGCCCTACTCTCGTCCCTGACGATCATTAACAAACGTGACCAGCTCAGCTCAACTCAGCTGGACTCATTGCAATTGCAACGCAGCCGGATTTCAGCTGCCAACTGAAACTAGACAACACTGGCATAATGATGACGCGATGACCATTTAATAGACATAGATATAGTATGCATATATAGCTTGATAAGTAAATACTTTTCGAGATATTTTTGCACTGCGACGCGTATTTCAAGGTATCAATAATGATCACAATGACGACGCTGTTGCTTCGCTGTCTACTCTTCTTGCAGCTTACTTGTTTGAGGCGAGACAACAACAACAATTTCAGCAAGCATAACAACAATAAACACTCAGCAATTTTCACTGAAGTTCGCTGAACTCTTGAAAGCGTTTACCCGCAACATCAAGTCGCGTTGTCTTCGCCGTCTTCGCCGTCTTCTCATTGTCTGCCTTGCTGGCGATGATGTTTTGCGCGAGCTGGTGTGAGACCCCTCGCCCGTCTGCCCCGCACCTTGGAGTGCTGCCCACCCAAAAGTCGACCCTAATGCTGTCTGTCCTTGTCCCTTGTCAGCGCCATTTTCAAGTTCAAGCGCTGTGAAATGTGTTGTAAAATTGCAAAAAAAAAAAGTGTAAATAGCAATAAATAAATGAAAACATTTGCAACGCTTTCCTTCGTCAACACAATCGCGTTGGGGGTCTTGAGATTAGATCATCGTCGAGACGAGGTGACGACGACAACGACGACGACGATGACGGCACATTTCCAACATCCCCTCGACGAAACAGATGACAAATTACAGCTCAAAGATGACACTAGCCACATGACACACAAGACAGCAGAGCAAAGCCGCCAAATTGAGAGATTTACAACGTAGACGCGTCTATCTCTCGAGATACGTTTTTAGAATGGCAGTTAAATGAGCTCTGCGCTGAGCTAAGACTTGAGCAAGTCTCTTTTTATTTCGTTTTGTTTGGTTTGCCCGCAATTAATTACGAAACTAGCCGAGCGACTACCAGGTAAACGCCTTAATTATACACCCGAGCTCTTGCAAATGTGAGGTTATGTCCAAGCAATTTGTACTAAATAAAGCGAGCAAGCATCGGAAACGCAATTCAAATTGCCAGCTAATTGATAGATGGTCGAATAAATGCCAAGTCTGATTCATTAAAAGTCCAATGATAAGTGCAAGTGCAAAGAACTGGTGAAGAATGTGAGGTTAGGTACGATGTTGTGTGTGCAACAAACAAAATATAATTGTGTACTGACGAGTGACCAAATTGCTGCAAATGTTAGGTTATGTAGTGTATTTTGTGAGGTTATGTATGACAAACGCAGTTAGTTTTTGGGTCAATTGATGAACAAGTCCCTAAAAAACAAATAAAATTGTGCTAATTGAGCTTAACGTTGACATGTTTACGAAATTCTAACAACATTGCGCTTTGATTGATTGACAAGTCTAGTAAACTCGGATAAAGTATAAAACGATAGCAATTAAGGCTATGCTCTAGAAAGAGTTCAATTTTGGTGTTTACAAGTTCACAAAATTCATATTATTTATGGTCGTGGTAACAGCATTATGCAAATTTCAGGTTACGCATTAAATAGGGTCTTAAAAAAGACAAGTCGCACAAAGCGGATAGAAGAACAAAAACTATGTAAAGTGGCAAAAGCCATAAATGTCAGCACAATGGCCATAAAAATGTAGATTGATTTAAAGCGAAGAAAGCATAAAAAAATACGAAGAAGAAAAAAAAGAATACTTTTGCTGCGCAGAACAAAACAACGAGTGTGTCGAGAGACTTGAAACGCTTAATGAAGCGATTGAGCAAAGATGTCATTAATGGGTTGGCGCATTAACTGTGCAGACATACATAACATACTATATATATATATATACGTATACATGCGCATTCCGCAGTTAATCAGCTTAAGCTATGCTATAACTTCATGAGCTCTCTTCGCCGCATTTTCACACAAATCGCATGTCTCGTCACAGTGCATCGCATTATCATTATCGCATATGGAATTTTATGAGGTAATACTTAGTGTGGAGTACGATGCGGCTTACCCCACACTCTCTACACTCGACGCCAACTGAGCATTTTCACACGCTCCTCCGCCGCCCCGCCCTCCACATTTCTCTTGAGCACTTCAAAATTAAGTTGTTTCCTTTATGTGCCATTCGAGTCGCTCTCTAGACGCTTTGTGGCAGCTTCACACAGAGAAAGACAACGCGCTAAATGCAAGTGGTTAGCTCAATCTAGTTGCCATTAAAGATACAGAACAAGTAATTGCATTCTAAATAATTGTAGGCTGTCAATTGAAATGCACGCACAAAAATAATGTACATAATTAATTGGAGAGCAAAAGTCAATGCAAGTGAATCATTTGCGAAACGCAGCTAGTTTTTCTGGCCGTGTGATGCCATCACCAAGCATTTGATTTAGCGCCGTTTTATTGGCCAACTTGAATGTTGTTGCTGTTGTTGTTGTTATCTTAACTGTTTCGGGGCTTTGTAAATTTGATCGTTTTCGGCTGGACGCTGAACACTGGGCGCTTAATCGCCTATTTACCAGTTATTACCGCATTTCGTGCTCACCCCTCCGAGCGCTTTCTCATGTTAATGAATCGTCGTGCTTTTATGATCGTCATTTTCACGATATTTTGATCAATTATGCAAACTATCGACGCGACAAGCGCTCCAGCTGTGTGTGGTCGCTCCGAGCTCCTCCATCTACATGCAGCGACACGCACAGTCTTGTTGTGTTTTGCGGAACGGAAACTCAGCTCTTAATTGTCGGACTCAGACTCGCATTCTGATAATTATATGTCATGTGTTCTGTTCGACTCGCAGACACGCTGCAGATAAAGCCGACACTTCAAACTTTTGTCTTTGCAGTTGTGGCCAGCTGAAAAGATGTCGAAACAGAGCTGGCAACTCTTTAACATTTCTCCCAAGTTCTAGTCACCAAATTGCGCGCTTCCGTTCCGTAGTTGGTTGGGTTCTTTTGGGCAACGCCGAAACTGGAAGTGTTTGCCAATTTTAATTGCAGCTTGCAGCTTGCAGTCGCCTTTTCCATACATATTTCGTACATTTTCATTTTTCAGTTTGCTGAATTCTTTTGTTTATTTGTTTTGTTTGCAAAGCGCACTGCAATTGCAGTTGGAAAAACTTAACGCTCCATTCAGCTCTAAAATTGCTTTGTGCCACTTTCAAGTAGATTTTTTGTTGTTGTTTTTTAGTTTTGATTTACCTTCTATTTGTGCTGCTTCTACGACGACGTCTTCTAGCTAGACGTTGCCATTGTCTTGTCTGACTCTTGCTTTATGTTTTGTCTTTCATCTTTTTCTATTTCTAAATCGTCAATTGCATTTAACAGCAACGAGTTCAAACGAGCTGCCAACTTCAATTGCAGCAGCAGGTGCACAGTTAGCATTCTCTTTTGGGGGCACTCGCCGCACTTTGTATCTCGTTCCCAAGTCTCCACATACATACATGTGTATGTATGTATGCTGGTGCGATATGCTTTATGCGGATGTGCTTCCTTCCCATCCAATCTGCAAATTACATATTCTTAAAATGTCACAAAAAGTCACGTTCCACTAAAGCGAATCACCAACATTTCTCCATCTCTCTTTCGCTCGCATTTGTGCTGATTAATGCAGCGCATTAAATAGGTCAAATTGAGCTAGAAAAGTTAAATAATTTTGATAAACAACAACAAAAATAGTTAGAAACCCATCAAACTAAATAAGTTTCTCTGCTACCCAAATTTTGCAAACTAGAATTGAAAGGAAATTCTTATATTATAAATCTCACAAACTAAACTATTTGTTTATTCAAAATTGCTGTTGTTGAGTTTAAACATTTCAATCATGTTTCGCAGATTAAATTCAATTACCTGTTTTCAAACTTAGATTTAACTTTGACGAAATTGATTGTTAACCCTGGCACCTGGCACTAAGATTTCTGTGTAATACTAGATTAAATTGGTTAGTAAAAAATAAATAAAATGAAAAAACTGTAGCTCCGCATAATAGCAGAGATTTACGAGTTTTTAAATGCTTTTCGAATATTGCTTTTTGCGATCGGCTTTTTCAAATTGGCTTTTTCATGGGAGTGTGCAAAGTTTCAACGAGGTGACTTCCACTGGAAGCCATCAATTTAGTCACACACAAGGCCTCCCCTCCCCCTCCGCCTCTCCTGCCCACCCATCAAATTCAGAAACTCTTTCGTTGCGCATGCGTGCAAAAATTAAATTGAACGAAAAAAAAAAATGGAAGAAATTGAAATTGAAATGAGAAATAAAAAAATGACTTTCAAAAGCATTGCAAATATTTATTAACAATGAACATTTGCTGCTTGTCTTTTTGTGTTGCAACTGCCGGCATTGTTGTTGCCATTGATTGTTGCTATTTTCGTTGTTCGTTGTCTCTTCGCTGGCTATTTTTGCAAAGTGTTATTAACTGCCAAAGTCGCAGGCTACGCGTATGCCTCGGGAATTTTAATCACTTTTTGTGCTGTATTTGTTTTACTTTTATTTTCTGCTTTTTTTTTTTGTATCCATTTATTTATTGATTAATTAATTGTTGTTGGTTTTGTGTTTTATTCGTTGCGTTGGCAATTCGATTTCCATTTCAATTTGATAGAAAACAACAATGATTCGTTTATGGATTGCAAACAGTTTATAAATAAATGCGAATGCGAATTCGATTGAAAATTTCAATTTCAATTCCGGGCCGCGGCTGAAACTGAAACTGAAACAGAAACCGAACAGCAGGGGAAGGGGGCCAGGAGACGTTGGAGGGAGGTTGCAGCTTGTTGCAGCTTGGGGGCATCCACCCAAGCGTCCTACTTGGAGCAGCTTTGCTGCCAATTATGGATGCCGTCCAAGACGTTGTTCGATTTGAAAATTTCACTTTTTTCTGTTTCGCTCCTCTGTTTTCGTTTTCGTTATCGTTTTTGTTTTGATTTTTGTACTTCTGCGCTGCGTTTGAACTTTTTGAGTTAGTCACTTGGCATTTGGAGCGTAGTACGAGCATGTATCGTAGCTGGGGGCCAGGCTGCCATGGGAATAGGATGATTTGCAATATATGGCTAATAGCCAGATCCGCTCCAGCAACAGCAACGGCAACAACTTGCAACAGCAACTTGCAGCAAGTGCAGCTGAGCAGCATGTGAGCCAGCCAAGCAGACCGACCAAAGTTATAATTAAAGCTTCGCTTTCACCGCAGCCAATTGTCGAATACTTAGGAGTACTTACTGTGCCCACCAACGGCAACAGCAACAACAACAACAACCAACTTAGAATGCACTCGTAGAGCTTGCTTGACTTGCAGCACGTCGCAGAAATAACTAAAATTTAATAGCTGTTGCTTTTGGTTACTTAGAAATTTTCGAAATGTTTTGCCTACACTTGAAATCGCACTACAATGTTAAGTTTCTTTTTAGGTGACAAGCAATTCATTAAATGAGACACAAAAGCAAACAGCAAAAAGTTGTCTATTTTTTGTACTTTTGTGAAATTAATGTTATTGTGTTTTAACCAGCTCATCAGCGTAATGCAATTAAAACTTTTCAACAGATTCCCACATCTTGTTGCTCACAAATTTGTGCAGTTTTCCATGAATCACTTGCCCAACAGCCATCAATCTGGACGGCTTTTCAATCCATTGCTGGTGTGCTTACACTTGAAAGCGAAATTCTTGGTATCTCTGCGTGTGCTGCTCGAATGGACTCTGGGCCAGCTGGGTGGCCATAGTTGTGGGTCAAGTCCCCTCCCGCCAACCCTCCAGCCCAGCAGCCCACTTGCTGAAGTCAGCATTAAAATCACAGCCGACACGCAGCGGTGAAAAGCAAAGCGAAGAAGACGACAGACAAATGAAGCTGTCGATTCGTCAGAATTAAGCCGAGAGACACGCATGTAGATTGTAGATATTCGTGTAGTTAAACGCACAGATGCAAATACAGACGCTGCGTAGATAGAGACACAGCCACAGATACAAAATAGTTGAGATACAGATACGAGTAGTTGGAGTTATGCGAAGACTGCCGCCGCCAAGCCCTGAGTTGTCTGAGCTCGCATGTTTGAGCAATGACCTCAGCTGTTTGTTTATTGTTTTTCTTGTGCTTCATTTAAGTTTTCTTCTCAGTTTGTTTTTTCCTCATTTCACACTTTTTATTTGTGTCGCCTCGTGCGTGTTGTATGGCATTTCTAAGAGCTGCGCTCAGCCTCCAAGACACCACTCGCGAAAACAATGCTGCCCAAATAATAGAGCTGAAAGTTCAACACAGCTGCATTTACAGCTAAAGTCCAGTCTAATCATGATCGAGTGGCAGTTGAATGAAGACAGCAGGAGTCCGATTGACTGGCTGCCTGCTTCACAAAATGTTGGTCAAGTGCTTTGATTTTTCTGGCTGACCTTTTCGAAAACTCATTTGTTGCTGCTCTCCATTGTATACCCTGTCATCACTTCTTGCCTAATAGGGTATCGAGCTGCAATTAGCCTGCAATTTCATGGCTCACACACACAATTTATGCTGTCATTCAAATGTCAACGTTACTCATGCATTTCTAGGTGCTCATCACTCGACTTGAAATTCGAAAACAGTTGGTCTAGCACAAAGACATTGATTCATTTTATATGCTATAAATGCAGAGCGATTGTCATCCCTGATTTAGAGTTGCGCAAACGCCATGAAACACATTCTTTCTTTACTTCACAGATATGTTTAATATAATCCCGCATAAATTGAAGCATAGGAAAGTTCAAGTTTTCTGTGCTAAAACAAGACAAAAGTAATCCTTCAAATTGCAGGCATAAAATGAGATTTGTAACTCAAGCGACACGCAAATCATTTAAACTTATGATAAAGCAAAGCTAATTAAAATATTCTGGCTGTAGTTAAATGTTCAGGAAGTTTGTTTCACCTCAAATTCTTTAATCGCTTTGGGTATCTCTTAGTCGCGCTGCTAACTTCGCTTGACGCGAGTCGACTTTGAGTCGACATTAAAACAAGAACTGCCCAAGACAAAGTGGCTTTTATGCCCCGCTCATTTGCATACAGCT
This sequence comes from Drosophila rubida, assembly GCA_035046165.1. NCBI lineage: Eukaryota > Metazoa > Arthropoda > Insecta > Diptera > Drosophilidae > Drosophila > Drosophila rubida. The sequence continues at coordinate 16,668,017 of JAWNOF010000023.1, read as the reverse complement.
TTTGTTGGCGTTGTATACTTAAGATTGATGATAATTCCAGCCATTTGGCACGAGCGACACAACGCAGTAGTAGCGTTGACGGGGGGCGTGGCGTGAGGAATGAGGAACGAAGATGGTTACAAGAGACGCTCGGGGGTCGCAACGCATTTCGAAATGCAGCTGGAGGATTGCCATTGTTATCGAACCAATATCGATAGGTTATGCTTGGCTGGGCGCCGACAGGCGCCCATGTATCGAGACGATGCGATGCGATGCGAGCCGAGGCGATTGAATGTCGATTGTTTCCATTGAGTTGAGTTTTGAAAGTCAAAACCCCCCATTGACATTGACTGTAAGTGGCAAGGGCGGAGGCTAGCCACAAGAGGGGCGCGGGAGCCGGGCAGGGGGCGGCTTACTGGCCCGTTTTCTTTGCAGTCAATTAAAATAATATTGTGTCTATGCGTGTGTGTGTGTGTGTATTGAATGTGTTTGCTGAGAGACTTACCCTTGATAGAAACGCGTGCGGCAAAAGAAGATCAAGTTTAATTCCTAGTTGATTGTATGTATTGCTCTCTCTCTCTCTCTCTTTCGCACTCCGGCTATTAATAAATTTAAGGAAAAAAACTAAATAATGTAAACAAAACCAAATTCAACATTAATTTAAGCACTAAGCGAGTTTTTGGCGACGCGTCTTCAGCTCTGCAAAACGGACGCAACCATAAAAAAAACGTTGATATTGAAAACTAATAAATAAATATTTGATAAATGCAAAAAAAAAATACAAACAAAATTAAAGGCGACTTTTTGTTTAATTTTTAAAACACGCGACGCATACGAATACAACAACAAAAAAAACATAAAAAAAATGCAAATAACAACAAATCACATTAAAATGGTCTTGAGTTTCGTTGTCGGCATGTGGAATGTAACCGTACGAGTTTCGGTTTCTGTTTTTCTTTCTTTTTCGGCTCGGTTCGCTTCGTTTTGTTTTTGCTTTTGATTTTGCTTTTGTTTTTGCTTTTGCCTTTGCTGTTTACCAAATTTCACGCACAGTTTGGCCCGTAACTTGACGATTCGTGTCTCGAGCGCCGACTTCGGCTTCGTCTATGTAAGTAGCTGTGTTGTGTGTTGCTCTACGCGTCACGCATAAATCTGCCGCGACTTGAATCGAGCTTCGACTTGGCGCGTTGAGTTCGTACCGAAGACTGTGTCTGGCAGGCGACTGCAAGTTGAGCTCAGCTGCGCGCGCTGTGCTTTTGCGGCTCTGCCGCTGCGCAGTCGCGCAGCTGCGCTTCGTTAGCACTGAACGAAGCTTGGTCGTGTTGTCGTCGTCTCTCGCTACGGCATTCGGCAATTGTCGGCTAAAGGCGACAAAATGTCATATCAACGCCATCGGCAATCGCCGTCGCCATCACCATGTGATCCTCCTCAGTGTGCAGATTTCGTGTGTTTGTTTTTCGCCTTTTTTTTGCTGTATATTTTCGTGTTGTTGTTATTTTTATTTTTGATTTTTTTCAACAGGTTTTACAGTTTCACAGTTCCTCGCGATGTGCCAGTTTTTGTTTTTTTTTTTACATTACCAAAACATTTGCGAATAAGTATTTTTGTTGGCGTACGTGCTTCTGCCCTGCAATCTGTCTTGACTGACAAAAGCTGCCTGTCACAGTAGCAATATGTTGAAGTCTTTTTGGTCTTCTAGCGGCATTAAGAGAATATTTTGTTGCTTAATCTATTAAAAAAATGTCTTTGATTTAAAGGTTTAAATAAAAAGGTTGAAAATCCTAGTCGAATGTACTTTATACATACTGTATTAATAGACAACAGAAGATACACATTTCTGCAAAAGCTTAACATAATTTTGAAATAAGCTTGCTAATGGAAATATCAATTATAAATGCAAAAGTAAAAAACTACAACAGAAGTATAAAACTGCTTTTGATCACCAATAACTCTAGACGTTAATGTCTAATAGACATTTATTTGTTAAATTTTATGACAGAAGATCAACACGCAGGAAGATCTTAATCTTTCTGTGAAAGGATAGTTAACATTTTATTAATTTTGTATATATGCAATACTTTCAACAATAACCACTCGACCCTCACTATAATAACTGATACATCCATTGATTGCCAATTACTGTCAATCAGCATTGATGTTAACTATAAAAGAAAACATTCTCCCGTAAAATTTTAATTTTTGGCTGTAAAATTTCATCTGCGGATTGAAGAAGTCATAAACGGATGCTGCAAGAGAAATAATTGCCCAGCGATGTGTAATCACTTTTTTAGTTGGGAAAATGGAACAGTAAAAAAAAAAGAAAAATGTGTAGCTTAAAAATTGGGCCTACGACTTGCTGCGGATGGAGTAAGTTGCAGCTGTGCCATATACTCGTATCTGAGACCGTTTGCTCCAATTGCAGTGTGGCAATGGCACGCCCATTTAAGCGGATTGCCCCGCGACTGCAGCAGAGAGTTGGCCAAGAGAAGCCAAGAGAAGCGGAGCCAACTCGAAGTGGGCCAACAGAACCTGGGCACTTCGGAATGCGCCCGATGATGACGGACAATTTTCAGAGCTGACACTGGCGCAGTTAGGCCGGAACGGAGTGGAGCGAAGGCTAAGCGATAGCAAATAGACTTGCACGGGCCAAACAAAGTGCGAGCGAGAGAGAGAGAGAGAGAGAGAAGTTGGTGGAACGACAACATTTGGTTGCTTGTCATCCGCATATTTGTGACCACAACTTGGCTGCACTTCAATGAGCTCCAGGTCCGGGCCGCCAAGCACCAAGAAGCAACAAGTGGAGGCGCGGCAAGCAGCAGAGAGTTGTAAAGGAGGTGAACAGCAAAGAGAAAAACTTTCTGCTGCCGTCGTTGAAATTGGCCAGGCCAAGCAACACAGCGAAAAGAGTGAGCCCAAAAACCTGTTATCGATTTGAGGAAAATCTCATGTGATTGCAGCTCTGAAATACACACACACACTACATATATGGGTGTGTGTGTGTGTGTGTGTGTGCTGGAAATTCGAAAAACTTTCAATAAAGCCCGTGCCAAGCGATTGGGAAACGTGAGAAGCAGCTCAAATTGGTTTTTGCTATTGGCTTTGATCATCAGCAGCAACGAGCAAAAACAAAAAAAACAAAAACAATAAACAGCAACGAGGGGCAACAACGAAACCAGTTTTGCCAGTGCGAATGTCAATCTGCAGAAAATGCAGCAAGGATTTGCAGATGCAAAGCGACAGCGTTCCAGCGAACAGCTGCAGTTGCAGTTACAACCAAAGATAAAGCCGCAGATACAGATGCAGATGCAGATACAGATACAGATACGAATACAACTGCAGAGGCAGCAGATACTTATGAGCGCAAACAAAGCTGAAGATACTTGAGGTACTTGAAGTGCTTGTCGATGGAGAAAACGACAAAGTTCTTTCAGAGACAAGCGAGATAAGCGCGCAAATCAAAATGCAAATGAAATTGCACACTTCGGCCAGTTTAAGTTAAATTACAGGAACATAAAATGTAATTTTAAATCGATGTAATGTAGAGTTTGTAAATTATGCACATTTGCCAAAATTAGAAGCGCAGTTCTGTACTAATTACTGCCCTGATCTATAACTGATCTTAATTGATTAACTGATTAACCTACTAATACTAAATACTAATACCTACCATACTAAAATGTTTTGTTGTTTTGAAACCATTTTGTAATTAGCGATTGATTAATCGATTTCAATGCTGTTCTGCTATTAGCAATCTCATTGTCAGTTTGTCACGCTCATAATCAAGCACTCTTGTGATCTGAAGTATAATCGCTGACCAGTGATCTTCGCCATCTGAAGTATCTCGGTTCAAGTGGCTGCTGGCATCTGCTTGGAATTTCAGCAATGCCAACTGCTGGCGAGCGCGGCGTTCTTGTTGGCATTCGCGATTCCAATTGGAATTCGACTCGCCCACGCACATTTCGTCGCATACTCGGCTAATTTGTATGTCAGCCAAGTCGAAACAGCAACAGCAATAAGTTTATGAAAATACTCGCATCTTTCTTTCACTTGCCAAGTTGTTGGCATTTTGAAACACGTTTACAACGCGTCGTTGTTGTTTTTGTTTTTGTTGTTGTTGTTGTTGTTGCTGCTGCTTACGAGTATTTTCGCAGCAAACTGGTTTCGAAATCTTTGCAACTTGTTAATATTTTCGTATTTGTTGTACCTATTGCTTTTGTTTTTATTTTGATTTGTACATACCCTGTAATAGTAAAAGGCGTTAGGCGAACTTATTAGAGCTGCATAGAAGTTGATTTGCCCGCAAGGAAATTGATGAAATTGAAGCACAGCAATCCTATGTAAGTCGAATTGAAAAGCTGCAGAGATATTTTGTGGTAAACTATAAATTATTAGCTATCAGTATCTATACAATATATCATATATATTACGCACAAACCTCACCTAGCACCTTAAACTCACTCTGCAACATTTTGTGCACTTCTACAATTATATTTTGTAGACATACTATATTAAATAAACAATGATTCTATGTAATTACCAAAGTATTCATAACCAGTGCTGCAATTATGCAATTATGCAATTATTTTATAGGTATATACACATTATATTAAATAAATAATGATTCTACACTTTTACCAAAGTATTAATAACCAATGCTGCATTCTAACTGCGATAGTAATAATTGATTTCTAATACAACTTTGTACAATTTTAGTTTCATCGCTGTTCTGTCGCCTAACGATCACTCGAAAATTCCACAAAAACACTGCTGTTGCACTTTAGGTATTTTAGCTTTACTGCCAATTGTTTTGCGAGCTCAGTTGTGGCCTGGAATTGTGATGACCCTTATTTGCCGACTACAGTGTGCTGTAGAGAGTGGCATCAAGTATGCGCCCCGTTGGCCGACAGACAAACTGAGCTGAGACACTTTCGATACAATTTGAATGCAGTTCAGTTAGGGGACTCACAGATAGTTAGATGGGTATCCTTGTCACGCTGTTGCTTTTACAGCGTATCTGGCAGTCGTGCTTGCGCCTGCTCACACATTCTTGTTTATTCTTCTGCGAAACATGTTTCCCTTGCCAATTTTCCTCGCGCTCCCACCCGCTGCTTCGCTCTCTGCGCCAGCTCCGGCTAGGGTTGCCAAGTCACTGCGATTAGCTTTTACCACTACACGCAATTAATTTTCGTTTATTCGCCAGCTAACACAAAAAATAAACACTTACAATGTAAAACAAATTGTTTGCCTGTTGTTTAAGGACTACCAGCTGCCCGAGTACGCGTTGGCCGATGCCTTGGCATAGGCGTTGCTGCCGCCGCCGCCGCCGGAGCCGTAGCTGTAGCTGTTGGCGCTGCTGCTGGCGTAGCTGTTGCCGCCGCCTCCACCGCCGCCGCCCCACTGCGGATGACCGCCGCCGCCGCCGCCGCCTCCGCCGCCATGGTAGTTGCCTCCACCGCCACCGCCATGATAGTTGCCACCTCCCCCGCCACCGCCATGATAGTTGCCGCCACCGCCGCCGCCGCCGTGGTAGACAGGCACCTGCTTCACCACGTACACTTCATAGCTGGGCTGCTTCTGGCCGTAGCCTCCTCCTCCACCACCATGATAGTTGCCGCCTCCTCCGCCGCCATGATAGTTGCCGCCGCCTCCTCCGCCATGATAGTTGCCGCCGGCGCCTCCGCCACCGCCGTAGCCACCGCCGCCGCCGTAGCCGCCACCGCCGCCATAGCCACCGCCAAAGCCACCGCCGAAGCCGCCGCCAAAGCCGCCTCCGCCGCCGCCGCCGCCGTGGCCAAAGAGCAGCTTCTTCTTGAACTGCAGCAGGGAGGGCGTGGCGAGCGCCAGACAACTGGCCACCAGCAGGCAGCTCAGCAGCAGTCTCGAGTGTCGCATCTTGAGGTCGTCGCGTTGCAAGTTCCGGCTTCTCAACGAATACACCAAACAGTTGAGCTAAACAGTTAAGCGGCAGCTGTGTGGGCCAACTAATCGCGCTGCCGCTCGTCACATGCCCATTTATAAGGGTTCTCAGCGCAACTCGGCTCATCCCCATTGTGTTCGACCCGTTCAAATCGTCATCAACCGTCGTCGTTGTTGTTGTTGTTGTTGTTGCCGTTGTCGCCGGATGCAACACATATTTGCACTTACACCGCCACAACAGCTATGAATAACAACAACAATTACCACAGCAATTGCATTAACAATTACAACAATGAGAGCCAGAACAACTTTGCTGCTGGCATTTTTTAATCAATGGATCAGCTAGCTCATCAATCGACGGCCAGACTTCGCCAACTGACAGCTCTCCTTTACCACAACTACTTCCATCTCGCTCACTTCAATATTTCTATTAGTTTTGTTAAATGTTCCACTTTATTTTCGTCAGCAGCAAATTGCAATTTATTCAAATTTCGAACGTACAATTGAAAAGGCTTAGCCACAACAAAATCACGCCTACGCAGCACAATGCATATATATATATCTTCTATGCTTCCTATTTGTAACAACTCTATTTTGATCGCAGTATTTCGACACTATTATGAGGCGTATTAGTAAAAAAGTGCCTCCGTCTTCAGCATCTGCATTTTATTATTGCAACAAGCACTTAATAAGTCCAAAAACGTTGCTATTAGAATTATAATAGTTTCACATTTCCATAATCGATTTGTATCTTATTGCAAAATGGTTGCAATGCATTTCAATTTTGCAGAAGTTGCATTGCGTATACGCCAAGTGAGCCAACATACAAAATACTGTTTGTAGCTCATTAGTAAATGATTAAATTATGATTCTTTCAAATACTAGTTACTAAATAATAGTATTTTTTGAATTTCCAATCCTTATTGTCGTTGTAATACATTTCTCACTTCACATATTAAGCATCCGCCATGTGCCCCATGCAAGTTTAATATCTGTTTCCAGCGCAATTAGGTAACTTTAATGTGTTATTCGCCTAACTTCATCACTAATCTTATTTTAATTTTCCCGCCAAAATGGAGTGCTGGCAAGTAAACACCCCTTTTGCTGTAGCGCATTCGCTGTAGTCGAAAAAACTATCATTATCAATTACATGCATATCGCCTGTTATAGCTAGGAAAATCCCTCTTACTCATCTGCCGCGGTAGCGCACTCAAAAATTGATGATACTTACGGCATTACGACATTACAATTCTCGTTCTCCCAATGTCATGCCCTCCCATCAGCGCTCTGAGCATTAGCAACGCAGTTATTTATCTCAGTTTAACTAATTGACGTAGCTAAAAACGAGTAGACCATGAAATACACTTGCTAAAGAATCCAAATAATCCAACACTTATATTTATATATTTTTCGTCAGCCAAAAGTGTTTTCAACACATATTACTTGTAAACTGCAAAAGTGTTAGAAATTCGCTAATCCTATCAAAGAAATCAAAAAAAAATCCCATGTTTACATCAGATCTTTTGCTTGGCTAAAAAAAATACAGCAAGTCGCATCTGCCCAGCTTTAGAGATGAGATCAAGCTGGGGAGACCCTCTGGGAGTATTCCAGCACTACATTAATCACGGTGACTGAACAGCTATAAACAATGCAGAGAAATTGAAACTAGATATGCGCTGTTCCAACAGGGATATCACTTTTCGGGAAAGCCCCTGCCCAAGAAGTCCCCCGATCCGGTTGCGGATCGTATGGGATTTGTGTGAATGAAAAACAATGCTCGGTTATTTCATAAAATATATATAGGCATGTTTATATATATGTATACATATAGATATATATGCTATATATGTATATGTATTTCTTGTTGTTCTTTTTGTTCTTGTTGTTGTTTTTATGACATTTTGGAATGATTATATGTATTACATCATTACAACTAAATGAAGTCTGTAGGTGTGTGTGTGTGTCTGTGTTTTATATGTTGATTTCTCAACTCAAATTTTTAAATGTTTTGTTTTTTTTTTATGTATGTTTTTATTGATATCATTTTTTTTTTTAAAGTGGAGAGGAAAGTTTCAGTTTTAATCGCTACATAGGCACGTCAGTTCTATTTGTTTGTTTTCTTGTTGTTTTTTTTTTTGCTCTTTTTTGCTTATAAATAATTTCTTGTATTGCATACAAAAGCTGGAAAAAGTATAGTAATCATAAAAATTATAAAGTTAAACAAAAAAAAAATACTAACTATATACACATATTCATTGTTTGTTTTTTTTTGTTGCTTTTTGTTTAGGGTTTTTTCGTTTGTTTTGTTTAAGTAATATAATGGTAGTATATATGGTTATGCAGTGCTGCCAGTTACAATTTCAAATTGTCTACAAAAATACTAATTATCGACTTTCAAGTTATCGATAAACTTGCGCGCACGCTCGCGCAATCGGCTCGCATTTGCGCACGCGCACCGAAGATCGCTTTTTTGCGTTGTCGCTCGTTTTTGCGCTTTCGCGCGCTCTCTCTCTCTCTCTCTCTCTCTCTCTCTTTCTATCTCGCTGTCTTTTTGTTTTGGGTAAAGGATTCAATACAAGCATAGCTGCAAAATGCGATCGTTACGCAGGCGATCAAAAAATAAACTTTTGTTTTATAAATATATATATATATGTATATATGTATATGTGTATATTGATATATAGTTATGGGTGTGGGTGTGTATGTGGGCATACTGTAAATAAATACAAATCTTAGCAGTAGTAAATGTAATGTTTGTCTTGTTTGATTTGTTGTTGTTGTTGTTGTTGTAGTTTTGTTTTTGTTATCCTTCTTTTGCAATTGGCTAATTCAACATTGTTCGTTTGTCTTAAATGTGAGGGAGGAGGGGTGTGTGCTGCTTATCTAATTGCCAACAAGTTTTCAGCTATTGCACCCTGTCGTTCAGGTCAGGCCAAATGTCAATTCTGTTGTTTTCTGTTGTTGCTATTATTGTTGTTGTAATTGCACTTATGTTAGCTAATTTATAACACAATATATAAATGTCTCATTATTCTTAAATTGTTGCATGGTTTGTATTGTTTTTTTCGTTTTCAGTTTTTGTTCTGTCTGTTGTTTTGTTCTTTTCATGTTAATCATAATGTAATTATTTATAATAATTATAATAATAATATTTTCACTAAAATCAAAAAAATTCAGTACTTTCAGCGATTCGCAATAACTGCAATTGCCATCTCTACCTCGTCTTCACTTTCCATCAGCGTCGTCTTCATTTGTTTCTTCGACTATTTCATTGTGTTCTCAGCGCTCTGCTTGTTGTTTTCTCATCTTTGCGTTTGGATCGAACACAAATGTAAATAAATAAATGTTCAGTTAACAATAACCGTTCACATTCACATTATGCGCACACGTACAACACATACAATATTGCTTTCGTATGTGTTCCAGTGCTTAATAAATACTAGACAATTATGCATTTAACTACATTAAATATTAGCGGCGCCAAAATCTAAAAAGGACAACGAATAAACTGCTTCTTTAAATTGCAAGTTAAATTATATCAAATAAAAAAAAAAATAAAATATCGACAAATATAATTGTTATTATATGTCTATGTGAAAACTAAACCAAATGTTTAATTGTTTTTCTCTCTTGTTTTTGTTTTTTTGTTGTTTTTTTTTTGGAATGACCGCTTTGCATGTGTGTGTGTGTGTGAGTGTGTGTGTGGATAAAGTCTTACATTCTAGGAATGCATATTATATAGGCGCTATATATGCGTTGTTGTTGCTGTTGCTTGTTATCGATCTAATAAAAAAAATACACCTGTATATATATATATGGATATATGCATTGTTTCACATACATACACACATACATATATAAAAAGATTATGTCAATCGAATACATTTCATGTAGTTTGATGCAGCGCGTGTTTTGCACATTCAAATACTATATAAAAATACAAATTGTTGTGGTGGCTGCCGTGGAAGCGTGTGTGTGGTGTGTGTGTGTGTGTGGGTGGTGTGTGTAATACTTAAAGAAATAGGGAACCTGCGTTGGGCGGGACCGGGAGGCATCAGCATCATCGTCATCTGTAGTCGTGCTCGTCACAGTCACAATCACAGTCACAGTCGCAGTCAAAGTCGCAGTCATCGTGATGTGCGCCCTTGTCCCTTTTATCGTTATCGACCTTTGCTGGCTTCTAACAGATTTACGCTCAGTTCGATTGTTATCGACTTTCTCATTTGAATCTCTGTTATCGCCTAAGCTGCAGTGTCAGTTGATTATCGATTACCCTTAACGCATAAAGTTGCTAATCGTTTTGGTTATAGTCGCACTCACATTCTTTACGTTGTGAAGTCTGCAATGGTCCAATTTCATCGTGTCCTTGTTGTCGTGATCGTCCCAGTCGCTATTCAACACTGTAAACAATATTTTGAAATCGTTAACTATTTGAAAAACATTTAAATCGCTGTCCACTTTGTCCTTCGCCTGACCTTAACTGCATCTAGATCAACGTTATCGTCGAGTTACTGTCATCGTCCACGTCTTCGTCCACGTCCACGTCCACGTCCGCGTCCGCGTTATCGTAGTGTAAAGGCACTGAGAAAATGTGGTACGCCCAAGTCGAGCTGCTGCTGCTCGTAGGCCTCGTCGACCATCGGCCCCACAACATTAACGCCATTGTGCATGTTGCCAGCAAAGTTGCCACCGTTGGCGGCAAGCGAAGCCGCCGCGGCGGCAGCCACAGTGGCCGCCTTCAGCTGGCTGATGTCCAGCAGTGTGCGCGGCTTGTCGCCGGGCTTCCAGCGACGATGGATCCCCATCGACTTGAGCTTCTGGCAAACAGACGACGGCGATATGTTGATGCCCTTCTCGGCGAGGCGCGCGGACACCTTCCAGTACTGTATGTTGCTGTCCTCCTTGATCAGTTCGAGTATTTCGCGTGTGATCTCCTTGTCGCGCAACTCACGCTCGGCGGCCTTCAGGCGACGACGTGGATGCAACACTTTGCCGCCGTTGCTGTGTTGCTGCTGCTGCTGCTGCTGCTGCTGATAATGTGATGTTTCGGCTGGTGTGTGACGCAGTTGCTGCTGCTGCTGCTGCTGCTGCTGTTGTTGCTGTTGTTGCAGCAGCAATTCCTGCTGCTGCTGCTGCTGGCGCTTTTGCTGCTGCTGCTTGAGCAGCAACTGCTGCTGCTGCAGCTCTTGCAACTGCTGCTGCTGTTGCTGCTGCTGGCGCTGCAACTCCTGTTGGTGACGCTGCTGTTGCTCCTGCTGCTGCAGGTGTTGCTGCTGCTCCTTGGCTGCCACGGCTGCGGCCGCCTCGTCGCGTGCCTCGGCACGTTTGTTGCGATACGAGAGCGGCACACCCTTCAAGATGGCGTCGCGCACCTTCCAGGCCGTCATCTGCGAGACGTTCAGGGCACGTGCGATTTCCATAGTCGATGAGTTTTGGGCCACCAGCAACTTGGCCATGGCATACTTCTCATCGTCGATAAACACGTTCGGTTTGCGCGGCTTCTTGCCCGGCTGCTGCAGCTGCGACAGCGGCTGTTGCTGCTGGAAATGTTGCTGGTTCGCTGCCGTGGCATTGCTGCTGTTGCTGCCATTGCTGAAAGCCGAAAGAGACAGTTGGTTAGACAGCCAAGCGAAAGAGAGGGAGAGAGGGAGAGGGAGACAACTTACCTCTCGTTGCTGTTCATCGGCGGCATCGAGCGGAGGGACAGATTGACGGGCAGAGCGTGGCTGCAAGTAAGAAACGTTTCATTAGAAAGAGCAGGCAAACAGAAAGAGAGCGAGAGATACAGCAAGCAGTATTTGTTGGCTCCTTTCAGTCCACTGACCTGAGAAGCAAACAAAACTGCGGCGACCCACAAATAAGCAATAATCGATTGCCACATCAAGTGTGCTTATCGGAAAAGAGTTTGCTATATAATTTTCCTTCTCGACTGTAATCCAAGCAAAGTTGCTCTCACCTATCCCATTTAAATGTGCAGAGTTCATGCTGCTTAACTCAATGTCTTTGATAAAGAATATCAATGAAAATAGTCAACTGTAGTTGACGATTTTTGATACAAACTTATTTGTTCATTATCTCAATTCGTTCACAAATAAATCACTAGCTGATGACTCGCATTTAGACGTACGTAGTAAACTACTTTACTACTTTAATCTACGCTTATCTTAGCGCTTATAGCTTAAAACAATATATAGTTCAAAACATTTACTGATTAAAGTTGCCAACGAAGTACACTGATCATCAATGCGACCAACTCGCGACTATCGATCGACTGTTATCGATTCAGAACTATATGTTTATCGAACTTACTTGGCTGACGCAACAACGGAGGGCGGATAACGCGTCAGCATGGGCAGCGTGCCATTGTGGGCAGCCTTCTGCTGCTGCTGTTGCTGCTGTTGCTGCTGTTGCAGCTGCAACTGCTGCGCGTTGACGATGTGGGGAAAGCGCTGGGACTCGGCCAACAGGCGCTGGTAGGCCTCGACATCGGCGCGTGCCGGCCGCATGGCCGTGGGCGACATGGAGACGCCGCGCTGCTTGCCGCCGCTGGCGCCTGGATGCTCGTGCTCCATGTCGGCCAGGGGACTGTGCTCGTCGCCCAGCTGGGCGCGCAGATCGTAGCCGTTGTGCAGCAGGCCGCAGACATCGTCGTCGCCCGCATAGCCGGCCGTTTCCTCGGCCCCAATTTCGCCGGCGCCCTCCACATCGCCGTCCGCATCGCCCTCACCATCGCCGTCGCCCTCGGCCGCATCGGGATCGAGCTCGTCGTCGATGGTGAGGCCGGCATGCTGCTCATCCTCGCTGTCCAGCTGCTCCTCCTTGATCAGGCCCAGTCCCAGATGGCCGTAGGGCATTGACAACTGTTGCTGCTGCTGCTGCTGCTGCTGCTGCTGCTGCTGGTGGTGTTGCTCCTCGAGCTGCTGTTGCAGTTGCAGCTGCAGTTGTTGCTGCTGCTGCTGCTGCTGCTCCTCGCCGGACTGGTCGACGACACGCTCGTGCAGGCTGACGCCGTTGACGAGACTCTTGCGCAGACGCCAGGCGAAGGTGCGCGATATATTCAGCTCGTTGGCGATCACGGTCGTGGTCGCCTCGCGCAGTATCAGCTGCTTGGCCAGCGCGATCTTCTTGGCGTCCAGCTTGATGCGAGTGCGTCCCTTGCGTTTGTTCGTCATGCTGAGCCTAACCGCGAGAGAGAGAGAGAGAGAGAGAGAGAGAGAGTGAAAACACTGGGAAATCAAATGATGCTCAACGTGCTACTCACTTGCGATTGTTCAGATGCACGGCGGCATTATCCGGCGGCGGCTTGCGGGCGGCCATGCGCTTCGGAAAGTTGTTGAACTGCACGATGTTCTGCTTGAAGAGCTGCTGCAACGGCCTGCGAAAGCGACGTAGGATTAGCAAGGTGCCTGTGTACTATTTCTGTTGTTCAAGTCGACAATTCTAACCGCCCGTCCGTCCACATGCTGTCGACTCTAACGCTCCCACACAACTCAAGCTAACCGCGTGAAACTCACTTAGTAACGTACACAAACACTGAAGTCGATCGTCCAATAAACCAACTTTTTCTACTACGAAACAAGTGACCAACCGTCCGTCCGTCCGTCCGTCCGTCCGTCCGTCTGTCCGTCCGCGTGCTTTAGAGCTAACAACTCGCAAAGTTGGCAAGCTATCCGGCTGAAACTTGCTCATGTGTGTCGCTAGCTCTGTTAGCTATATCAGCGGGGTATACTCACATTTTGGCCGCCTTCGAGGGGCAGCCGGTGCGCTTGTGCCAGCCCAGATGGTGGCCGGTGGGAAAGAGGACATGGCAATCGGAGCACTGCATGGGACGGCTGTAAGTAGCAGAGGATTAGACAGGTGTTGCCTACATATCAAATACCACATCAAGCGGGAACTCACGTCTGATTGCGGCGCTTTTTGACGCAGCGACCGCGACGAATGTGCTTCTCGAGGAAACGCTTGTAGAAGTAGGTCTTGCGACAGTTGGTGCACTCGTAGACCGGCCCCGGAGCGCCGTGCACGCTCTGCATGTGCGCCTTCAGTATCTGCTTCATCTCGAAGACCAGATAGCAGTGCGGACACTGGAAACCAGGCACGCCCGCCACCGACGGATGCATGGCAGCCGGACCAACGCCGACGCCGACGCCGACGCCGTTGTTGCTGTGACTGCCGTTGACCAGGCTGGCGGCGTTGGCGGCCTCGTGGGCCAGCAACGAGGCGTCGTCGGATGGTGTGATCAGCTCGATTTCGGGTATCAGCGGCAGCGTCATCTCCTCGTCGTCGTCGTCGTCCTCGTCGCCATCGACGCCGCCGTCGCCGCGCTCGTGATGCACGTGCTCCCCGTGGCTGTTGTGGCCGCCATGAGCATGACCATGGCCATTGGGGTACTTGCTCATGCGCTGCTGCATGTACTCCTGCATCAGGCGTATCGAGTTGAAGGCCATGTGCTCCGGCATCTCGCCGTCGTCCTGCGTCTCAGCATGCGCCTCGAGCTGCTCCAGCTGCTGCTGCTGCTGCTGTTGCAGCTGCTCGTCGTGGCCGTTGCTCAGTGCGTGTCCGTTCTCCTCGAGCACGGCATCGGCCTCGGCTTGCAGCACGGCCAGACTGTCGCCATTGGTGTGCGCTGTGTGCTCGTTGTTGTTGTTGCTGTTGTTGTTGTTGTTGTTGTTGTTGCTGTTGTTGTTGCTGTTGGTGGCATTGGCATGCTCATTGTCATTGTCGTTCTCCTGCTCGTTGTCGTTGTCGTTGTCATCGTCGTCGTCGTCGTCGGAGCTGCTGCTGCTGCTGCCGCTGCTGCTGCTGTTGCTGCTGCCGCTGCCGCTGCTGCTGCTGTTGCTGGCCACACTGCCGCCGCTCTTCACCGCTCTCTGTGTGACAGCAGCAGCTGCTGCAGTCTCCTCTGGCGCCAGTGGCTCGCCCTCCTCCTCGTCGTCCTTGGCGGCGTCGCCGTGGCTGCTGCTGCTGCGTCCCTCGATCTTCTTGATCAGCAGCTGCTGGCGATAGAAGTTGTCCGCATCCTCGCACTTCTTCTTGAACAGGCACGCCGAGATCGCCGTCTTCGCGCAGCTCACACACACCTGCTGTGGCAGCGTGTCGTTCTTAGTGATCTGCAACGGGAAGAACAACGAAGAGACTGAGTTTCTAGCTCTAGATGTTTGCACTTTGATCCCTAACAATGTTACGCGTTTGTCCAGCCATTAATATGTGAAAGAGCGAATTATAAGATTAGTGTGTGATAGCTAAATATTGATAGGCACGTACAAATAATTCTCTATTTCTAATTGCACTTTGCACACTTATTTTATTATATTACGACTACAAATTGCCCACAATAAACTCAAATTAATTGAGGATAATTGCGATTATTTTATAGAACGCATTATATGATTAGTTAGCATATCAACTATCAATAGTGGCTGCGATAAACTTCAAATAATTCTCTACCAGTCTGTGATTTCATAATTATACATAATGTCGATTTTAACATCTGATAGAATGCAAATTTCACAAATAAAACAATGTTAATTTAACAATCAATTTTATTCAATGAAACTACATTTTCTTTATTATCAAATTGTGTTTCTATGTTCTTAAGTTTGTACCTGTGTTTTATGTAACTCTTCTTGCCAGATTGTGCGATTTACTGTTCTTCTCTAATTTGTTCTTTGTTCAGAATTCTTAGCGAGGTCAATTAACTCTCAACTCGCCACCGATTTCAATCAGATGGCTTTCATTATTTTGCAACTAAACTCGAATTTCCGAGCCAATATATGGAAATATTACGATTTATTGCTGGGCACATGATAAATGTGGATATATTATACGCCGTATATACAATGTATTGTAGTATTATTATTCAGCGCTTTTAAGAAATCTCGAAACGGAAAACTGTTTTGTTTAAACAAGAATTAGCGAGAGCCAACCAAGTATGTAAATAGGTTGTAGGTACACACATACATACGTACATTCATAAATACATATGTGTGTGTGCAGGCAAGTATGTTATGGAAGGTATGCATGTGTGTCTCTATGGATGTGTTGTGTGTATGTACATAAATATAATAAACACGGATCCGCAGCGATCTCATATTTCCAAAGCGACTTGGCCCATAAACACAAACAGACTCATAAAAAGGAGAAGAAAAAATGTAGTATGTACACAAATACAGACAGAGAGAAATACAGCAAAAATATAAAAGAAAAAAACAACAAGCAAATGCGAACTGAGATAGAAAAAATAAATGAATAATGAGAAATGAAAAATGAACAAACTGAATAAAAATGAATAAAACTAAGCTAAGCTGCGCTCAAATTGAACGTCGGCGCAAACCAGAAAACATTTCACATTCAGGAAAAATTACACACAAAAAAAAGCAGCAGCAAAATAATAATAATAAACAGCAACAACAACAACGAAAATGCATGAATGGAATGAAATAAAAATCCAACAAGAGTTCCCCGAACCTCCGACGTCTTCATCTCCTTCATCTACGACTACGTCTACGTCTTGCGCGCCTCCTCGTCGCTCCTCGCCATCGTCTTCGTCGTCGTCAACGTCGTCGTCGTCGTCGTCGTCGGCGTCTTCGTCGCCATCATCGTCATCGTCGTGCCGCCCCATTGGGGGCCAACGAACGTCTAAGCCGACTAAATGAATGAGCGAGAGCGCAACAAGAGAGCGCACGCCGCCAACCTCTCTCTTAGTGTCTCAGCCAGTCAGGCTGTGTGTGAGAGAATCAAGTCAAAGAAGCAGAGGAAGCAGCAGCAGCAAAAAAAAAAAACTGACAGCACAAAATTGTAAAAGAAAAATTTATGGAATTAAACCAAACATATGAATTATACATTCATATGCACATACATACAGACACACATACATTTTTTATACATTCACATGTGCGCAAGTGAGCGTGTGTGTGTGCGTGAGAGAAGCAAAGAGAGACAACGACAAACAAAAGCAGCAATTCAAACGGTAAATTATTTTACAAAAGCAGCGAAAGAAAACCAAATACGAAACAAGCAGCAAGAAATTCCATACAAGAAAGAAAAATAGAAAAAAATCCATATCGCCAATACGGTGGGTGGGAGGGAGTGAGGGGTAAGAAAATAAATATGATTCCTTCGTTGAATATTGTAGACTAAACACAACGAAGCTCAACAAAACAAACAGAATTGAATAAAAGCGCTGCTGCTGCTGCTGTTGCTGTTGCTGCTGCTTCTTCTACCCGCCCCCTCCCGCCACTTTTTGTTGTATTTTAATGGCAGTTACTGTGAAAAAGATAAAATGTTGTGAATTGCGAGTATTCTATGAAATATGTTAATACATTCACACACACACACACACACACAGAACATTCATGCCATAGGTATGTGTGATATGTGAATATCACGTTAGTAAGCTATAACTTCTTTGCACGTTAGCGAACGCGAGAGAGCGAAACAGACTGAGAATGAGAGCGTATTGCTACCTTTACATTGTTGCTGAGTGTGGAGCAAGAGAGAGAAAGAGAGAGAGAGGGGAATGCACATCATTCCAATTGGCATTTTCCATGCAAATAGCAAATTATTATTTCGTTCGATTTCCAGTGGAACTTTAAACTTGTTCTCCCGATATTATTTACAACCTGATTAACTTCATGTTTCCGCATGTTATTGTATTATACAAAAATAAATGGCCTTATCTTGTTTTCAATTCATATTTTTAATCTTTGTTTCAAATAATTAGATAATAAAATTTTAATCGAATTTGAAAAACCAATTCGATAAGGCTTAAGTAGCAAATGAATCACACGTCGACGTCTTGCAAATGATTAATTGACAATTGCTGTGGCACAAAAGAAACGACACAAATGTGCGTTGAAATATTTTCAACATAATACATATACATATGTACCCTATATGGAACAAAAAAAAAAAAAAAAACAAATCCAATATACATACACAGATGGCAATCAAATTAACTAGAATGTTCAAATAGTTGCTGTTGGTTTCACAATTTAATTTAATGAATTCTAAGCAATTCACAATTATTTTTGTTGTCTTCGAGGTTCTAATTAATTCAAACGAATCACATAACTCAGTAGATTAATTTTTAATAACCCGTATACTGGCAGTCTCTGCTAATAGAAGTTTTGTAAACTACACAAACAATACAAAAAAAAAATAACAACTATCTCTCAGTTCACAGATCAAAATGTCTTGAGTAAAATGACTCATCTAAGTTTTCCACTAATTTACTCAATTTACTAGTTTCTTTATTATTTTATTGCTTTAATGAATACAGTATTCCTTTAAACGTTTTTTTTTTTGTTCTTGCTGTTTTCAATTTTAACCGGTTATTATATGTGTTGTTTGTTATTTTCATTGTATATTAAATTATAAGCAGGAGTGTAATTATTAAAATGATATTCAAAAAACGATATGGTAATGATTATAATTTGATTTTTACGGCTTTCGTTCAGTAATATTCACTAATTTGAAGTTCTGTATTTAGACATTTTGAACAGTAAAATCAATATTGATTAGTTATAATTTGTATTATGTATGTGCGCTCTCAAAATATAAATCTAGTGTAAATAAATACTATGTTTGCAATTATTAACCGGTTTGCTAGCTAGTATTGTTATTGTTATTGTTGTTGTTATGGCATGATAAACTCACCTTGACATCGGCGAGCGTGGTGATCTTTTGCCAGAGCGAATCCTCGCCGAATATGGATATCATTTGCATGGAGTTTGTGTGCGGTGTGATGCAGATGCGACACAGTTGCGGATTGCAAATCTCGTTGTCCATGTTGAATGCTGTAGCTGAATCTGAATTTGGGTGTTGTGTCCCGCGATGATGGCGATAATGAGGTTGATAGTGCCCTGATCGTGGCAATGGAATGACAATTCCAATTGGAATCGGTAACGAAGTTGCAGTTTGAATTGGAATTGAAGTTGGCGGCGTTGTTGTTTTTGCAATTGGAGGAGGCGTATGAGCAGCCAGCCGGCCAGCCAGCCAGCTGCATGCCAGAACTTCCTCTCTCACGACTGGCTCTCTCTCTTTCTCTCCTTCGCTGGCCACTCACGTTGACGCACACACGTTTTGTTGTTGACGCGCTCTCGCAACTCTCTTTTGGCTCGCTGGCTCCTTGTCAACGCACACACTTGTTGTTGTCGCTGTCGCCGTCGCCGTCGCTGTCGCTGTTTTTTTCGGTTTAACTGTTCCCGCGTATCGGCAGCGTCAACGCCAACGACATTTGGTGGGTGGTGTAGTGTGATGAGCGCGCAAGAGAGAGAGACACTTCCGACTGGGATGATGAGTTCAACAAGTGTTCCGCAAAACCACGAAAAAAAAATGTAAAGCAAAAACCGCAGAGGAGGACGGAAAACACGGTCACGCGACTGGATTGGCGTTGATTTGGGAACTGAACGAAGAAAAGAGAACAAGAAACTATTTTATTAATAATGAGAAAGACGAACAAATAAATAAATATCTACACACACATATGTATGCATGTATATACACATACACGCACACACACACACACACGTGTGCACATAAAATGATGGAAACAAAAAAACAAACGTAGACGAAAACTAAATAAATAACAGTAGGAAAAAGAGAGAACAGAACGAACGAAACGAGAAAAAATAAATAAAACAGAAAAATTGAAATTCAAGAAAATAAAAACACGCACACACACACACACACACAGAGATAGAGACATAATAAAACTACCCCCGCCCCAAGCCAGCCCTCCCTCTCCGCCGCCCGACACAAAGCAAACTCAATCTATATATGAGGTTTTTTTCTTTCCACATATATTTTATTATTGTGTAGATTCAGAAACAACAACAACGACCACGACGACGACGGTAATACAATTCTTACTGTCGTAGCACACACACACACACACACACATACAGACGCAAATACACAAAGATACGAACTTGATACACGCACACACACATAAGCGAGCGCAAACGTAAATAAAATTACACAAAAGAAAACAAGTCGAAACTAAATACAAAAAAAACACAAAACTTAAAAACATTCACAGACACACACACACACACATACACATGCACATTTGCAGAGCGGGGCAGCAAGCAGAGTGCGACCGGGATAGATAGACTCAGAGAAGCGAACAAATAAATAATAGCAAAAATCGTAACGAAACGAAATAAAAATAAAAACTCTATGAAGCCGGATGACGTCTGAGCAAGTGGCAAGGGCGAAGAGGGCAGCGGGGGGAGCAGCTCAATGTGGTGCGAGGTGAGGTGAGGTTAACCGCCACAGAAACTACAACGATAAATTCATGTTCTCCCAGCGTTGTGCGCACTATCTCCCTCTCGCACTCACTCGCCTATCTAGCTGGCTACATCTCTCTTTTAATATATCTCTGTAATTGTGTGTGTGTGTGTGCGTGTTTGTGCTTGAGCTGAAAAGGGTAAGCAAGGACGGTCGGTCAATTGCTCTGATGTGTGTGTGTGTGGGGCGGGGGAGAGCGGGGGCGATAGGTAAACAAAACAAAACTACGCAAAATGCCAAGGGCAATGCATCCTGTGCAATGGAAGGCGAATGCAGCTGGCATTAAGCGTTGCCAGAGTTCTTAAAGAAAATCAATTAAGAATAAATTATGAAAAGTAAACTTACTGACGTGTATACTTGGAAAAATTAAAATAAAGGAAACCCAAATGCTTCTAAATTGATTAATTGCGAGAAGAGCTAAAATAAACTAATTACCTAATAATTTCTAATAAAACGAACAAGAAAATAAGAATCTAAGAAACGAATTATGCTTGGCATAATTATATATTCTCAAAAACGGACTGTGCAGTAAACTTACAGTTCTATTGGGAATGCATGACTAGCATTAAAAGAATACCAATTAAAATGCAATAAAAAGAAACACAAAATCTGCAGGAAAAACAAAGTAAGGAATGTGAAATGCCTGGAACCAGTTCACAAGCACACACACGCACACACATCAAATGCTCTAACATACGAAGCTCAAATGACAAAACAACTTCTTGTACTATTCAAATGATGGAAATCAAGAGAGTAGAGAACGCACAACAACAAGAACAACAACAGCGAAAAAATGGCAAAATCAAATTGGGATGCGCGCACTCGCTCGCTCACACGCAAGACGCTCGCATGCTGTGGGGCAGAAAGAGGGGGATCGCGATGAGAAGAAGGAAATCATAAGATCTAGAAACTGCAGTCAAGCCTCAAATAGAAATAAGAACATGCAATAACTACGCAAACATTTACACACACACGCGCAGAGAGCAAGATATGCACGCACACACACACACACACACACACACACACAGTTAGAGAGAGACACTAGCAACGACCTGGAAACTGGAACTGAAAACCCAACCAATTTGCAATACATATTTGTACGAGACGAGTACTTGCTTCGTACACACACACACACACACACACACACACACACACACACACACACACACACATACATATACATACATTCGTACGTACAATTCCCGTCTCCATCTCTTTTTCTTGTATGAATATAACTACAATACACACGGTTGAATATCTGTATAATTTACACACAAACATACACACATACGAGCATTCATAAGCAAAGTCATGCTTGTGTTTGTGCCCTACCCGCATATGGCACTAAATCCCCCCGTCCACCCTCACCCCACCGATGACTGGTATTATGTTTGTGTGTGTCCAAGTCGAGTCTGCAGCTCTGTTTGAGTCTTTTGTTTAGAGTTTAAAATAAAATTAAATAAAATTGAAACCATAGTAAAGAAAAACAGCAAACAGCACAATAATAATAGCAGCAAATAACGTCGCTGTCGCTGTCGCTGTCGCTGCCACTGCCGTCGTCGACGTCGACGTCGGCGTTAGCGTCAGCGTCAACATCGCGGTTTACATATGAGGAAATATTACAATTTATAACAAAAACCAACACGAACGAACGAATGCATGGACATGGATAATAGAAGACAAAGAGCAACAGCCGGCCAGACATCACGGCGAACGCTAAGAGAGTCAAAGAGAGCCCAGCAGCAGCTCAGCAGCGCCTTAATACAAAATAGTAAGGCAGAAAAGTCAAGAAACTCAACATTTTTTTATACCCGCGAATGCCATGCCAGTAAAAGGGTATTACAACTGAGTGGCATCTCGCGGAGTTTGCAGAATTTTACTACGATCGCCAGTTTCTTTTTGCACATGTTTTTGGCAATCTCTAGAATTTGCATAGAGCGGGTATTTCGCAGTCGTTCTGTAAATGAATTGCGCTGCATTTGCAGCTTTCTTACTTGTTGTTTTTGCTATTTTGCTGTTTCAGTTTGCTGTGTTCCTGTTGGCCGCTTGCTCTTGTTGCTGTTGTTGTTGTTGTTGTTTTCGTAGTGTGCTAAAGTCGAAGTGCCCAACCGACAACTATTAAAGAAACAGCACCGCAACAACACCGAGTAGAAGAAGACTACGACGAGAAAAACAAATACACGCTACTTACACTTACTATCCATATCCATACATAACTACAATACACATGCAATCGCTCAATCTGTGTGCCTGTCTCTGTCTGTGTGTGTGTGTGTGTGTGTGTGTGTGTGGAGCGCACGTACATTTAATACTTAACTCTTGTGCTGTGCTGTCGTCGTCGTTGGTTGGTCTGTGTGCTTTAACTTTTTTCTTTATTTGTATGGTTTTTATTTATTTTTTTTTATTTAGCTATTGTACAGTTCCACAGAAAATTTATACAACGCACGGACGGTGACTGGCTCTTAAGGAGCTGAGCGAGAGAGGGGCGGCTGGTGGGGTTTGAGAGAAAGGTGGTACGTACAATTTAATATTTGTGAGCGAGAACATAGAACAGCAACAGCTAAAGAGAACGACTTAAAGAACACCAACCGCACAAGACAAAGTTGCCAAGCATGTGTATGCGTCGCTGTGTGTGTGCGTGTGTGTGAATGTGTGTGTGTGTGTGCGCACTAGATAAATTCTAAACGCTGTCGTTGACTTAGAAAGTATCTATTGAAGACGCAGTTGCGCTTCTCTTTGTCCCATGCTCTTTCCACTGCGCTCCCCCCTCGCAAAGACCATTAATGGGCATAATAAACCCAACGTACAACTTCAATTCCATCATACGTTATGATGCCCTTCGTTCTTATTATTTATTGTTGTGGAGATATTGACTCTTTCCAATTTTGCTGTAAAACATTTTCTAACAAAGATAATTGCCAGTGTTCGGAAAAACGAAAGCAGGGTGGAAATAAATTCATGATAATTTAAGAACGGTCAGCAGAGGGTAAATATATTACCAATAAAAGGCATGTTTCCGTAAATTGTAATTAAGTAATTATACAGAAATGTTCTGTAACATTGGTAATCTAATAATGAATAGGCAATTTAAGTGCATTACTTCAGAATATTATTCAAAATTGTCTATCGAAGAATCGTTATTTATTTAATTTAGTATTTTAATGTATTAATTTAATTTTAATATTGTTTAATTTAGTATTGTTGATTAATAATATTGCTCAAGAAAACTGTACATTTTCGAATCTATATAGAAGAGAACAAATCATGAAGCCAAGCAAGCGTGCTATGCTAATGAAATAAGCCATTTAAATTCAATTTACAGAGAATAATAAATATAAATTACATTGTCTTTCATTTTTTCTAGAGGAAATTCAGTTTACGAAATTCCCATAAATTCCATTAATAACGAAATTATTGATTCAGCATTAAAACGTAATATAGGCGAATTATGTGGGTAATTTGTATTGTGTTTAGGTTAGTGAAAGATTAATCTACTTTTAGTGGTGGGTGTAGTTGTTGTCTGTTTGCTTGTCTGGGTTTTTCGATGATAGAGCATTTCGATTTCGAAGAGTGCGTGGTAATTACAAACTCACGATGACAATGAGCACAGAGCTCAACGTGAACAATAATTTACATGTACTTGCTATAACAATGGGTCCGGAAGAAGAGTTGAGCCGCCTCGCATAGTTGCATATATTTATTATATGATAGGTAGATGGCGAGCGATACCAAGATACAAGTTAAACACAAAAACAACAAAAAAAAGCGAAAGAGCGAGACAGCGAAGCAACTGAAGACGTAGACGATGATGGAGAGCTGGGTGGGGAGGGCAGTGTGGAAATTCAACACCTACAATAACCATACGTACACAAACACACAGTGAGACATTGAGACATCTCTGGTAGACGTAATCGTATATCGGAAGACTGAAAGATTGACAATCGCATCATGCGTTCGTTATATATACAAATGTACAAGGTGTGGCTCCAGTGTAAAGCAACGCCCCAAAAAACAAGAAGAATAATAATGAAATAATGGAATATGCTAGAAATAATGCGAAAACACAATACACAGCTGGCGAAGATGGAATCCAAGTAATAAACATACGATAAATACAAATCGCATGATAAGCATAAATATACATACATATATTGTATCGAATGATATTCGATTGCAGATCGCACATAAACGACTTGTTTCAAATTGTGTAAACATTTTCCAAATAATAATAATACACAAGTTTCTGCGGTTTATTGTTTCGCAAAAACAAAAAAAAAAAAAAAAAAGGGAAAAGACAGAAAAGTGAAAATAAAACCAATGAACAAATAAATATTACGAATTCTTGGGAAATCGAAAATGGATATGCGGATTATGTGTATGGCGTAAACAGAGAAGAAATCAAATTGCAAAGGAGATACTCACATACACACACACAAATGTGAATACACTGAATACGTCTATCTCTATCTAGCATGGAGTCAGTTTGGAGCGCAGAGGAATGCGTTAAAGCAAGCCAAAAATAAACATCGCCCGATAATGACGATTATCATAATTCTGATGATGGCGATGATGGCGTTCGTAATAACGATGATGATGATGATGATGATGATGAGTAGGATGCGAGCCAAAGGCAAACGAAAACAGTTGAAGCAGTTAAACAAGAACACAACAGCAGTTTCTCTCCTTTCTCGTTCTTTCTCTCGCTCACACAAATGCGTGTGGGCGGTGGGTGTGTGCGAAGCGGGGACAGGGATGGGGGCAAAGAGCGAGACAAACCAAAACTAGACGAAAACTTGGCAATGCCAAACGACGGCACTAAAGATAAGCACCAAACAGCAAACAAAAACAACAACAACAACAAGAACAAGAACAACTAAGTGAGCGTGTTGAGAGAGCGCAATTGCGAACTAAGAATTGAGAATCAGGAATGAGCGGAACAGGGAACTGGGAAAAGAACCAGCCGCATAGACAAGTTTATCCCAGCAGGTAGGCGAAGGCACGCTAGCAGGGGCAGGAAGAGAGATAGGGAGGCAGGCAACGCCATAAATGGACATGCATGTATGTGTGTGTGTGTGTAGTTAACTCCCCACCCAGCAGCAGCAGCAGCAGCATCATCATCATCATGACCATCATCATTGTCGTCATTAATGCAACGCAATGCAAAGCTAAGCCACAAGCATAGACAGCGTATTTATCGCCTGCCAGCAACAACAACAATGCTCATTATGCAGCAGCAACAATGTAGCGGAGCATAGAAAACATTTTGATACCCGCTACCAATAAAATGGCAGGGTATTCTAATTAAGTGTAGAACAAATGCTACATATCAATTAAACTGCCAACTATGGGAGCACACTTGTTTTTTTTCTCTTACTTAACTTC
The DNA here is from genome assembly GCA_035046165.1 of Drosophila rubida. Taxonomy (NCBI): domain Eukaryota; kingdom Metazoa; phylum Arthropoda; class Insecta; order Diptera; family Drosophilidae; genus Drosophila; species Drosophila rubida. Next base: position 16,642,451 of record JAWNOF010000023.1, on the reverse strand, counting down.
ATTTCATTAAAATGAGTGCCAAGTGGTTTAGTATTTTTGGTTATGCTTGTTTTAAGACACTGAATTCTTTTGCTTACCGGATATTATGCGGCCGAGCAGATACTCGACTACAGCTTTCTTGTTTCGGTTTGTTTTTGTCGCATTTTGTTCTTGAACTGAGTGCAAAGCGCCAAGAGAGAGTATGTATGGGAGAGCGTGAGCGAGAGAGGCAGCATAAGAGCGTACAATATTCACGTGCAATAAATGCAATTACCGCATTCAATGCGCGAATGAGTCTGTGCTTGTGTCTGTATGCTTGTGTGCGTGTGTGTGTGTGTGAGTTACTGAACGAGTGCTTTGGCTTTGACTTCGTGTAAGTGTCGGTATGTGTGTGTTTGTGCAAGTTTTTATAATTTTTCTGTAGCTTTTCTTTGCGCTACACTCAACTGCAAGATTTTACACACATGTGTGTATATTTTTCAGTTGATAAGACCAGCCAGATCTTATCGCTGTCAAACATTCAAGCTGATATTCTAATGTTTTAGAACACATACATACAAATAAATTTATATGCATACACGCACACAATCAATTGCTTTTTTTTTGATCTATCGATTATTCTAGGCACTTGGCACCTGTTCTGAAGCGGGAGAGCGAGAAAGCGTATGCACGCTTCGGTGCGTTCCATTCTTAGTTGTGAGCTTCTTGTTGTTTTATGCGTTCACAAAACTTGAGAAGCAACAACAACAACAACTACAGTAAACGAACGACATTTTCTGTATACGCAGTCGCTGCTTCAGTCGACGCCGCTGTCGCAGTCAACGTCAGTGTTTGTTTGAACGTCGCGCTGTTTCATGTGCTTTGCTTTGCGCGACCACCCGCCCCGCCCCCTGTAATGCTGCCAAGCAAAAGTTGCTGTTGCTGCTGCCGCTGTTGTTGTTATTTTTCTTCATATGCATTTTATGTGCGTGTGAGTCGACGACGTTTTGCTGTGTGTGTGTATGTTTGCCTCGGATCAAATTTGTTGAATTGTTTATTTAGTACGCTGTCGTTGTCGTTGTTGTTGCTTGGTTTTTCTTTTTTGTATTTGCTGTCTTTCAGTTATTGTTATTATCGTTAGTTGCAGCAGCAGCAGTTGCATTCGCTCTCAACGTTACCGCTGCCGACTGCTCTGCTGCTTTGCTGCTCTCTCGCATTACCGCATGCGGTCGTTCGTCATTTGCCGTCTCTTTCATTTTTGGTATTTGTAAATTACATAAATTGTCTTGGACTATAAATTACGGGAAGATTATTATGGATTGCTGCTTCGTCTGTTTGTGTGTGTCGGTGTGAATGCATGCTTGTGTGTATGTATTAGTTTTGTTGGCTTGGCTTGGCTTGGTTCGGTTTTGGTTTTGGCTTTTATAATTTTTTTTTTTTGAACGCAAAAACCACACAAAACAACAAATTGTATGTGTGTTTTTTTTATAGAGATCTGCATTTAATGATACTCTGTTACACACATATGCATATTACAGTCTCTCTCTCTCTCTCTCTCTCGCTCGCTAGCGCTGCACATGTGTGTGTTTAAGCCAGCAACTATGCGGCCACTTAGATGTGTGAGTGTGTGTGTGTGTGACTCAGAGGATGGAAATGGATATGGTAATGTTAAATAGCGAGTTTATTTCTTTTCTTTTTTTGCATGTGTCGTAAAATGCCAAGCGTTGGCAAACAAAGGCAGGGCAAAGGATCATTAAAAATGGCAGAGCGAGAGAGAGCAACGACTCCTTTTACAGTGCTTACGTTTAGCGTTCCAATAAGATTGCCCACACAAAAGCTTTTAACACATTCCAATTGAATTGGAGCTGCGCAACATTCTAGCTACATAGGTATCAATTGCTCTCCAACCGTGCAATTGCTCTCGAACTGCAAGCAGTTTGAAGCTGTCGCATTGATTAATCGATGCAAATGCATTTTATTGGCATTTTATTGACATTATTGTGTTATTCTTAGTCGAGGTCATTGAGCCAAAAGTGACTGAATTGCGACAACTTAAGTTTCTCTGCTACTAAAAATTTCCACTAACGAAATACAAAACAAAAATTTCACTTAATTCAATTTAATATTTTTGTATGGCGCGTGAGTCTGTGTAAATGTGTGTGGAAGGTTTTTTATACTTTATCATGTGGGTGATCAAATGCGAAAAGAACAATAAACAAATACATACACAATGTTCTCTTGACATTTCTTGAGCATTATCAACGTAATCTCTACTCCCCGTTTCCCCCTTCCCACCCCACTCACCTACTGTCTTTGCTGCTGCCGCATGCCAAACACACACACAAATAGAAAGAGAGAGAGAGAGAGAGAGAGCGAGGTAACGCACTGATTTAACGTAACTATTCCAGTGAGCATAGTTAATAGCAAAACAACAATAAGAACCGGGGCCAACACACACATACACACATTCATTCACGCACACTTAGAGAGCGAACTGAGCGACAGGCAGTAATAATAACAATAATAAATTGAAGAGTTAAACTAATAACGAAATATGCACACATACAAACAAATACACACACACAGAGCCATTCATATCTATAGCTCAATATAGTGTTTGTGTGTAAAGTAAACGTCGCACACACACATTCACGTACATACCTTTATTTAGTCGAAATTGCTATTTATTTTCTTCTTTGCCGTGCCTATGGTTTTCTTGCTGTTGTTGTTGTTGCTGTCGCTGCGGCTGCCGTTACTGTTGCTCTTGTTGTTGTTGTTATTGCTGTTACTTCGCCGTCTCTTTTTTTACTTATTAGATTTTCACACACAAACAGAATCAAATTGGAATGTGTAAAGTTGCTTTATTGTTCGTGTAAATATGTATCCATGAGTACACCGCACACACACACATACACACATTTATCTGCATCTGTATTTCATTTATTTATATGTATATTGTATGCTAAGTAATTTATGTTATGTGCCATTTTCTGCTGTTGCTTACATAAAATTTTTATTATTTCAATTTGCGATTTTCAATTTCCTTTCGAATTTGAATTTCTTTCAGATTTTCATTTTGTTGTTGTTCTTTCACCCGTTTTCATTGCACTTTTAGTTTGTCAACAAAAAAAAACGAAAAAAAATAATACTACAACAATTACACGACAACGCACAAAAGTTTTTGTAGCTTATAATTGCTTATTTCTTAAAAATTTTACATATAAAAATGTAAACACAACTCAGAATACGATCTGTTTCTTTTTGCTGTTACAGTTGTAATAATTCTTGTTGTTGCAGTTGTTGTTGTTGTTGCTGCTGCTGCAGTTTATATTGAATTGTTTTGAGTCAAACTACGCCAACTGCGACGCAGCAGCGCAAGCACACCACAAGAGACGTCCGTTCACGGCAAAAATCCAACAAGACAAAACAAAAAAAAAAAACAATCAACAAAAAACATCCAGCACATTGCCACAAAACCGTACCAGGTTGCAAACAACATGTTTCTCTCTTTAACGCTCACGGTTGCGCTCTCTGAGAGCTTGTTCTCTCTGCCTTTGTGTGACGTCACAGATCGGTTGCACTTGCTCAGAGTCGTAAACAACAGCTGTCCAAGTGCATGAAAATGAATTAATTTACGTCAAAAAGTATAAAACATAAAAAAAATAATTTTAAATGCGCTTCACATTTTACATTTGCTGATTATTTTACAAGGAGTTCAAACATACTGAACATAAATGTAAATTTCCTACGTCATTTATAGTTTTGCGGCACCTTGTTTAGCGCCACTGTTACTGTTAAGTCTCTGTTAAACTCAAGTGGCAGCGGTAATAGCTATCAGCTGCCTGTTGTGCAAGGCAATTGATTATGCTGTGCTTAGAATGTTAAAGAACATAAAGTCATGGTATCGATATCGATTGTTTAACAGTGAATGCAAAACAATTGAAATAATTTAAAACAATTCTTATGTACTTTAAATAATAATTATCATTTATCGAATTAATGTTCTATTTAAATGTTGTAAATTGAATAATAATCAATTTAATTTAAAATAAAATAATTTAAACTTGAAATAAATATATGTTAATCTTTAAATATAATGAAAATCTCTTTTAGCATTACAAATTGAAACTGATAAGGTATTTGCTTTTATTCGATATTTGTAAAGAGCTTAGATCAAAATGCATATATATGACTAATAAACATCTGCAGAAATTGGAATTATTTAAAATCATCTATTAAAATGGAAAACAAAGTATTTTAAAATTATAGTTAATATAGTTAATATATGTATATATTAAAAATCGCAATTGTTATTCAAATTTAGGCTGATAATACAATCTGTTTTATTTATTTATATTGCAACAAATTAAACAATGCCCATCTGTAGAAAATTTAAATGATTTAAAATTGAATTAAAAGAGCAATCGATAGGCGATAGTGGCAATGGAAGCAGCGCTGTGTTGTGCTATGCAACCTTGCCGGCAAGATTTTGACAATTGGAAGGCTCCTCCGCTTCCCCACCAACCGCGCCAACTGGAAATCGCTGAGCGCACTGAGAGCCAACTGTGTCTGAGTGTGTGGGCGAGAGAGTGGGAGAGAGCTGGCATATGCTGTTCCACGCGAAATATTGGTGCATGCGTATTTGTATGTGTGCGTCTGTGTGTACGTGCATATGGGCAAAGTGTATCGTGGAAATGCTGCTTCCAATCAGAATTTGGAAGTTTTTTCCATATTGATTAGTTATGTCGCTTTTGTTGTTTACTCGCTACATTTTTTTGGCCAGTTAACTTGTGTGTGTTGTGCGCTTTTTTTTCCACAAATACGCGGCAAAAAATATAAATAAATCAAATAATTGGCAAAAAAAAGAAACGAAAACGCCAACAAAACAAAGTACGAAATTGAGGAAAGTAATCAAATTAGAAAGCAAAGGCGAAGGCGAAGGAGGTGGCGAAGAAGGAGGAAAGCGCGAACGAGCGAGAAGAGGAAGCAGCAGCAGCAGGAGCAGCAGTGCAATCGATAGGCGCAACCCAAAATCGCGACCCAGCGATCACACAAACCCTCGATGTCCGCGGGCGTCGGCGGCGGCGGAGGCAGCATAACGACAGATCATCACAGCCGCTTATATTTCCTCAATTCGCCAACCACGACGCCGCTGAGCGGTCGCGATCCGTTCTTCATAAAACCGGAATACCTCAACTATGAGAATCCCATGCACCATTTGTATCCCAGCAATCGTGGACTTATAGAATATAACAATTATACGACAACAGTTGCGGCCGCTGCCGCTGCCTCAGCGAGTACAGGCGTTGCTGCTGCTGCCGCTGCCGCCGCTGCAGCCGCTGCTGCCGTTAGTAACAGTAGCAATACAAATAACAGCAGTAGTAACAGCAACAACACCAACAACAACAACAACAATAACAATAACAGCAGCAGTGCTGCTAACAGCAATAATAACAATAACAGCAGTAGTAATAACAGCAACAATAACAGTGAGAACAACTTCCAGCCACAACAACAACAGCATCATACGCAGCAACAACAACATCCGCAGCATACGCAGCAGCAGCATCCGCATCAACATCCGCAGCAGCAGCAACACTCGCAGCAACAGCAGCATCCGCAGCAACAGCAGCATTCACAGCAGCAACAACAACAACAGCATCCCCTGCATCATCATTTGTCCAGCGGCATCGTTGTCACCGGCGTCGCACTTGGCCATCAATCGTCGCGGGCGCAGAAAGCAGCGCGGCGACGCAGCAACGAATCTGTCGAGGCACGCGAACGTCGCCTGGAACGCAACGCGGCCAGAATGCGCGACAAGCGCTCCAAGGAATCGGAGGCCGAGTATCGACTGCGTCTGGCCAAAAACGCGGAAGCGAATCGTGTGCGACGCCAGAACGAAACCGAAGTACAAAGAACCCTAAGACTGATGAAGAACGCCGCCCGCCAGCGCCTGCGACGCGCCAGCGAATCGAGCGATGAGCGCAAAAAGCGTTTGGCCAAAGCAGCCGAAAGGATGCGTGTGGCGCGCGCCTCGGCGCCCAAGGTTATTAAGCCGCCGCTTGAGGATCGCCTAAAGGGATACTAAGCGAGCGAGAGCGAAACGGCGCGAGCGTACTGGAGCTGGGCTCCAGCATGTTGAGTTGAGGGCGGACGGAGACAACAACACACTACACCATAATACTGCACCACACAAACACACACACACACAAATACAGACATACAGTGCGAATAGCCAACTAACAGATCTAATCAGACAGAATCTAATCAGACCCCAGGAAACGTGAACACAACCACAGAGAAGCAGCAGCAGCAGCAGGTGAAGAAGAACAAGGAGCAACGTCATCAACGTCGTCGTTTTAGACAGCAAAACAAAATTGTTTAAAATAAAAAATGAGAAAAAGCTAAGAATCAGCGGAGAAAGCAAGAAAGCAAACCATATAAATAATATATATTGTATACATAAAGAAAAACAAAACACAACATTTACATAGACAAGAAGAGGAGGATGCGCGAGATCGGGCAGAAGATAAAGCGCTAGCGCTGAAGCTTAAAATGGCGAGGCAGAGCGGAAGCGGAAAACAGCAGGATGGCCAGCGTTGCCAGATCGCCAGTAAGCTACATATACATAATGAAGAAAGCTGAAGCAAAAACAACAATGGCACTTTGTTTTTTTTTTTTGCATATACATAATATATACAATATGTAGAAAGTGTCGGTAAATCTTTTTTAAGTTAAAATTAACAAGCAACAAAAAAAGAAGAGAAAAAGCGAAGATGAAGTAAAGAAAAGTATTTTTATAATGCATGCATTATATTCTTACACATATATATATGAATATATATATATATATATATATATAGTATATATAGTTATATATACACAACAGACACATATAAATATATAGAGATACACACAGACACACACACAAAAGAACGCCTAGAAAATAGTCATGTGTAAATGTATGCACGTCACTCACACACATACACAAACACTTACACTTACATGTGGGGCTGGCAGGCAGACAAAACACATATGAGCACGCGTCAGAGTGAGATGGAGCGAGTGCGCCATCCTCAAAAAAAACAGCAATGCAAACGAAAGTCAACTTCATCCCCACATATACAAGAGCGTGCTCATGTGTGTGTATGTGTAGTCACATATGTGTTTCTGGGGGCCGCTAATATACACACACACACACACACACTCATATATAAAGGGTGGCTCACAAACAACAACAAAAATTGGCCGGACCAATTGTCAGATTCTCTAACTGCATTTGCATGCTTCCAATAAGCGCGAAAAGAAACAAAAAAAAAACAAACAAACAACAAACTTCTCGTTAGCAGCAACAGGTGCGACATCTTGCGGTCAATAGCGCAAGTTGCCAGCTGCCAGTTTGCCAGCTGCAAATATCAAATTCAAAACCGAACCCACAACAAGAGAAACTGATAAGAATGTGTCTGTGTGTGCATATGTGTGTGTGCGTGCTATGCTGTAATACAAATAGTCGGTGCACACATGAAAATCAACACCCGCAATTCGATGCAGGATTATGTGTATACACACATACACAGGCGCCGACAAATGAGTACACTCACACAAATAAAACACATATGTGGTATGGCAACAGCACAGGCTGCCCTCTCCCACACCCACTTAAACACACACACACACACCAATTCTTTTGCAAACATCCACAAAAAAAAATTTAAAAAAAAAACAAAAAAAAAAGAAAACAAAAAGCGATAACAAAAAACAAACACAAAAAAAGGATTAATGTAACATTTAAGTTCTAGTCGAAATTTCAAATTGTTTTTTCTTAATACCCCCAAACGCCCCCCTCCCTACTCCTCACAAAATTGTTTTGATGTAAAATTATGAAATACATTTTATGTAATTGTAATATTCTATGTACACTAAAAAAAAACAACACACAAACAACAAGAACAAAACACACACACACACACAAAAAGCAAACGAAAAACAAAAATGAATACTTGAATAAAGTTGAATTCACAATTTTTAAAAAGCGACGCGGCGTTTTTTATTTATTTGCAAAATTATACTTATTGCATTTGAATGTTTTGTATATCGATAAGTTGTCGCGCGCTATCACCATGTGTATCGAAATTGCGCGCAATCTTGGTCTGGAAATACATGAGTTATCGCTAAGAGCTACATGTATACATACATACACACACACACATCCAGTTTCCATACTTTTTCCAGTTGTATTTATTTTTTAATGTGTGTTGTTGTGTGTGCGTTGTTGGTACAGAAAACCTGGCCCGAGAATTTTGCTTGCCGGAAATTTTAGCGCGTTTTTTGTGTTTGTCAATCACCGTAAGCAGAAACAACAAGAAATCATATTGACAAATTTAACCAAACAATTTGTTGGAATCTGCTTCATTGTCGCGCGCGCCCATCAACAAAAAGTGCAAATATGTGAGCGCACAATTATTAAGTATGTAGGATAAAAAATATTGCATACAGTTTGTCTGTTTACGTGCAATATTCATTTCAAATATGCGAATTCAACTTGCATGTGCAACACACGCATAAGTGTGTGTAAATTCATACAAAAACAATGCCGACAACTTGATGTGGCTAAAAAGTCGCATCCTAAATATGTATGTATGTTTGAAAAAGGCAAATATACTAAATACCAAATAAAAGCGTATATACGTAATATACCTATACACAGCAAAATATACATATATATATATATATATATTTGTATATATATATAAATTGTGTGAAGGTGTATACGTGTGCCGTGTATGGGCTTCAAGTTAGAGACGTGCATGTGTGTGTACAATATAATCATGTGAAAAATCGATTGGAAGCCAACCACTGGAAGCCGTAGTCATTGGAAAGCACACGGCGGTGGCGGCGCCAATTGTCATTTACTATCAAACAGAAGAAGAAGAAACGTGCGCACGCACCGAAAGTGGCCACCAATAAAAAAAATTTCGAAAATACAATAAATACCCAATAAAGGAACCAAAAGAGCTCAACAAACGCAACAAAACTATCACAAACAAATAAGAAAATTGAAATTGCAACATTTTTTGCGGCAGACTACAAAAAAATATACAGTGAAAGGTGCGCAATACGTTTAGCGGGGACACAAACCCTACCGTATGTGTGTTATTTCCATTTTGTTGTGTTGCCATCTGTCTCTCTTTCTGTGTGCGTTTGTGCGTATGTGTGTGTGTATGAATGATTTTTGACATTTGCATGTGCAGGCGGCAACGGCGCGAGGCCTAAGAAGAAGCAGTAGCAGCAGCACACGAAGAAGAAGTGTAAGCACAAAGCAAGAGAACAAAAAAATAGCTGAGACTGCGATCAACAATATCTACACATATTATTTTTAAAAAGTATATTGCAAATTGATTGACAAGCAAGCAAAAAAAGGAGACACGAAAAAGGTGATGCGCAAAACAGAAAAGCGAAGCAAGAGAGCAAGCGGTAAGAGAGGCGAGTGTGTAAGTGTGCAAGTGTGAGAGAGAAAGAGAGAGCAGCATCATCAGTCGAAAGTTGCTAAAAAGCAGCAAACATACATACTCAACAACACAACTATAGAAATATATACACACAATATAAATATATATACACAACATATATATAATATATATATATATAAATATATATTATATAGTATTATATATTAAATATAAATATGTATATTTGTTTGTGCATAGGCGGCGATATCGATTGCGATTGTTGCGATAACGATACTTTTGGAGCGCATTTCTTTATATAACTAATACGGGGACGACATACAAAACAAAAACACACGGTTCAGCAGAGAAACGTGGGAAGGAGATAGCGCGAGCGAGAGGGAGAGAGCAGGAGCAGGACGGCAGCAATTGGACGAGGAGCAAAACGAAAACGGCTATTAAATGCGGCGATCAAAACGCCAACGTCGCCCGAGCAATAGCAGCAACAGTTATCGATATCATCCAGTGGAGGATAGGGATACGTTTA